>OX328015.1:25349562-25949562 GCA_946811545.1 Netelia fuscicornis
CCCAATTGGTCCACGCGCAACCGTCTGAGCTCCGGTTGGTCCACGAGCTGTTTCCGAGCCCCGATCGGTCCACGCGTCGTATTCGAACCCCGATCGGTCCACGCGCCGTCGCCGAGCCATGATCGGTCCACGCGCGGCCTCCTGAGCCCCGGTTGCTTCACGCGCCGTATCCGAGCCCCCATCGGTCCACGCGTCGTCTCCGAGCCCCGATCGGTCCACGCGCCGTCGCCGAGCCATGATCGGCCCATGCGAGGCTCCTGAGCCCCGGTCGGTCCGCGCGCCGTCTCCTGATCCCCGATCGGTCGACGCGTCGTTTCCTGAGCCCCGATCGGTCCACGCGCCGTCTCCTAAGCCCCAATCGGTCCACGCGCCGTCTCCTAAGCCCCGATCCGTCCACGCGCCGTCTCCTCAGCCCCGATCGGTCCACGCGTCGTCTCCGAGCACCGATCGGTCCACGCGCCGTCTCAAAGCGCCGATCATTTCACGCCCCGTTTCCTGAGCTCCGATCGTTCCACGCGTCGTCTCCGGAGTCCCGATCCGTCCACTCACTGTCTCCTGAGCCCCGATCGGTCGACGCGTCCTCTGCTAAACCTCGATCGGTCCACGCGTCGTCTCCTGAGCCCCGATCGGTCGACGGGTCCTCTCCTAAGCCCCGATCGGTCCACGCGTCTTCTCCTGAGCTCCGATCAGTCCACGCGTCGTCTCCTAAGCCCCGATATGTCCACACGCCGTCTCCGAGCCCCGATGGGTCCCCGCGTTGCCTCCTTAGCCCCGATCGATCCACGCGAGTCTCCTGAGCGCCGATTGGTCCACGCGCCGTCTCCTAAGCCCCAATCGGTCCACGCACCGCCTCCTGCGCCCCAATCGGTCCACGCGCCGCCTCCTGCGCCCCGATCGGTCTGCGCGCCGTCTCCTGAGCCCCGATCGGTCCACGCGTCTTCTCCTGAGCCCCGATCAGTCCACGCGTCGTCTCCGAAGCCCCGATACATCCACATGCCGTCTCCGAGCCGCGATGGGTCCACGCGTCGCCTCATGAGCCCCGATCGATCCACGCGAGTCTCCTGAGCCCCGGTCGGTCCGCGCGCCGTCTCCTGAGCCCCGATCGTTCCACGCATCGTCTCCTGAGCCCCGATCGGTCCACGCGTCGTCTCCTCAGCCCCGATCGGTCCACGCGCCGTCTCCGAGCGCCGATTAGTCCACGCGCCGTCTCCTGAGCCCCGATCGCTCCACGCTCCGTCTCCGAGCCCCGATCGGTCCACGCGCCGTCTCCTGAGCCCGGATCGGTCCACGCGCCGTCTCCGAGCGCCGATCATTTCACGCGCCGTCTCCTGAGCCCCGATCGGTCCACGCGCGGTCTCCTAAGCCCCGATCGGTCCAAGCGCCTTCTGCTAAGCCCCGATCGGTCCACGCGCCGTCTCCGAGCGCCGATCGGTTCACGCGCCGTCACCTGAGCCCCGATCGTTCCCCGCCCCGTCTCCGAGCCATGATCGGTCCACGCGCCGTCTCCTAAGCCCCGATCGGTCCACGCGCCTTCTCCTCATCCCCGATCGGTCCACGCGCCGTCTCGGAGCGCCGATTGGTTCACGCGCCGTCTCATAAGCCCCGATCGGACCACGCGCCTTCTCCTCAGCCCCGATCGGTCCACGCGCCGTCTCCGAGCGCCGATTAGTTCACGCGCCGTCTCCTGAGCCCCGATCGCTCCACGCTCCGTCTCCGAGCCCCGATCGGTCCACGCGCCGTCTCCTGAGCCCGGATCGGTCCACGCGCCGTCTCCGAGCGCCGATCATTTCACGCGCCGTCTCCTGAGCCCCGATCGGTCCACGCGCCGTCTCCTAAGCCCCGATCGGTCCAAGCGCCTTCTGCTAAGCCCCGATCGGTCCACGCGCCGTCTCAGAGCGCCGATCGGTTCACGCGCCGTCACCTGAGCCCCGATCGTTCCACGCCCCGTCTCCGAGCCCCGATCGGTCCATGCGCCGTCTCCTAAGCCCCGATCGGTCCACGCGCCTTCTCCTCATCCCCGATCGGTCCACGCGCCGTCTCGGAGCGCCGATTGGTCCACGCGCCGTCTCCGAGCGCCGATCATTTCACGCGCCGTCTCCGAGCTCCGATCGGTCCACACGCCGTCTCCGAGCCCCGATGGGTCTACGCGTCGCTTCCTGAGCCCCGGTCGGTCCACGTGCCGTCACCTGAGCCGCGATCGTTCGACGCGTCGGCTTCTGAGCCCCGATTGACCCACGCGTCGTCTCCTGAGCCCCGACCGCTCCACACGCCCTTTCCTGAGCCCCGATCGGTCCACGCATCGTCTCCGAGCACCGATCGGCCCACGCGCCGTCTCCTACGCCACGATCGGTCCAAGCGCCTTCTCCTAAGCCCCGATCGGTCCAGGCGCCGTCTCCGAGCCCCGATCGGTCCACGCGCCGTCTCCTGAGCCCGGATCGTTCCACGCGTCGTCCCCGAATCCTCGATCCGTACACGCGTCGTCTCCGAGCCTCGATCGGTCCACGGGCCGTCGCCGAGCCCCGATCGGTCCAGGCGTATCCTCCTGAGCCCCGATCGGTCCACGCGCCGTCTCCGTGCGCCGATCGGTTCACGCGCCGTCTCCTGAGCACCGATCGCTCCACGCGCCGTCTCCGAGCCCCGATCGGTCCACGCGCCATCTCTAGAGCCCGGATCGGTCACGCGCCGTCGCCGAACCCCAATTGGTCCACGCGCAACCGTCTGAGCTCCGGTTGGTCCACGCGCTGTTTCCGAGCCCCGATCGGTCCACGCGTCGTATTCGAACCCCGATCGGTCCACGCGCCGTCGCCGAGCCATGATCGGTCCACGCGCGGCCTCCTGAGCCCCGGTTGCTTCACGCGCCGTATCCGAGCCCCCATCGGTCCACGCGTCGTCTCCGAGCCCCGATCGGTCCACGCGCCGTCGCCGAGCCATGATCGGCCCATGCGAGGCTCCTGAGCCCCGGTCGGTCCGCGCGCCGTCTCCTGATCCCCGATCGGTCGACGCGTCGTTTCCTGAGCCCCGATCGATCCACGCGTCGTCTCCTGAGCCGCGATCGCTCCACGCGCCGATTTCTGAGCCCTGATCAATTGACGCGTCTTCTCCTGAGCCCCGATCGCTCCTCGCGCCGTCACCTGAGCCCCGCTCGGTCCCTGCGTCGTCTTCTTAGCCCCGATGCCTCCACGCGCCGTATCCGAGCCACGATCGGTCTAGGCGTCGCTTCCTGAGCCCCGATCGGTCCACGCGCCGTCTCCTAAGCCCCAATCGGTCCACGCGCCGTCTCCTAAGCCCCGATCGGTCCACGCGCCGTCTCCGAGCGCCAATCGGTTTACGCGCCGTCTCCTGAGCCCCGATCGTTCCCCGCGCCATCTCCGAGCCCCGATCGGTCCACGCGCCGTCTCCTAAGCCCCGATCGGTCCACGCGCCTTCTCCTAAGCCCCGATCGGTCCACGTGCCGTCTCCGAGCCTCGACCGGTCCACGCGCCGTCTCCTGAACCCCGATCGTTCCACGCGCCGTCTCCTAAGCTGCGATCCGCCCACGGGCCGTCTCCGAGCTGCTATCGGTAAACGCGCCGTCACCAAGCCCTGATCCGTACACGCGTCGTCTCCGAGCCCCGATCGGTCCACGCGCCGTCGCCGAGCCTCGATCGGTCCACGCGCGGCCTCTTGAGCCCCGATCGGTTCACGCGCCGGCTCCGAGCCCGATCGGTCCACGCATCGTCTCCTAAGCCCCGATCGGTTAACGTGCCGTCTCCGAGCCCCGATCGGTCCACGTGCCGTCTCCTGAGCCCCGGTCGGTTCACGCGCCGTCTCCGAGCCCCGATCGGTCCACGCGCCATCTCTAGAGCCCGGATCGGTCACGCGCCGTCGCCGAACCCCAATTGGTCCACGCGCAACCGTCTGAGCTCCGGTTGGTCCACGCGCTGTTTCCGAGCCCCGATCGGTCCACGCGTCGTATTCGAACCCCGATCGGTCCACGCGCCGTCGCCGAGCCATGATCGGTCCACGCGCGGCCTCCTGAGCCCCGGTTGCTTCACGCGCCGTATCCGAGCCCCCATCGGTCCACGCGTCGTCTCCGAGCCCCGATCGGTCCACGCGCCGTCGCCGAGCCATGATCGGCCCATGCGAGGCTCCTGAGCCCCGGTCGGTCCGCGCGCCGTCTCCTGATCCCCGATCGGTCGACGCGTCGTTTCCTGAGCCCCGATCGATCCACGCGTCGTCTCCTGAGCCGCGATCGCTCCACGCGCCGATTTCTGAGCCCTGATCAATTGACGCGTCTTCTCCTGAGCCCCGATCGCTCCTCGCGCCGTCACCTGAGCCCCGCTCGGTCCCTGCGTCGTCTTCTTAGCCCCGATGCCTCCACGCGCCGTATCCGAGCCACGATCGGTCTAGGCGTCGCTTCCTGAGCCCCGATCGGTCCACGCGCCGTCTCCTAAGCCCCAATCGGTCCACGCGCCGTCTCCTAAGCCCCGATCGGTCCACGCGCCGTCTCCGAGCGCCAATCGGTTTACGCGCCGTCTCCTGAGCCCCGATCGTTCCCCGCGCCATCTCCGAGCCCCGATCGGTCCACGCGCCGTCTCCTAAGCCCCGATCGGTCCACGCGCCTTCTCCTAAGCCCCGATCGGTCTACGTGCCGTCTCCGAGCCTCGACCGGTCCACGCGCCGTCTCCTGAACCCCGATCGTTCCACGCGCCGTCTCCTAAGCTGCGATCCGCCCACGGGCCGTCTCCGAGCTGCTATCGGTAAACGCGCCGTCACCAAGCCCTGATCCGTACACGCGTCGTCTCCGAGCCCCGATCGGTCCACGCGCCGTCGCCGAGCCTCGATCGGTCCACGCGCGGCCTCTTGAGCCCCGATCGGTTCACGCGCCGGCTCCGAGCCCGATCGGTCCACGCATCGTCTCCTAAGCCCCGATCGGTTAACGTGCCGTCTCCGAGCCCCGATCGGTCCACGTGCCGTCTCCTGAGCCCCGGTCGGTTCACGCGCCGTCTCCGAGCCCCGATTGATCCACGCGTCGTCTTGTAAACCCAGATGCCTCCTCGCATCGTCTCCTAAGCCGCGATCGGTTAACGCGCCGTCTCCGAGCCCCGATCGGTCCACGCACCGTCGCGGAACCCCAATTGGTCCACGCGCAACCGCCTGAGCCCCAGTCGGTCCACGCGCCGTTTCCTGAGCCCCGATCGGTCCACGCGCCGTCTCCTGGGCCCCGATCGGTCCGCGCGCCGTCTCCGAGCCCCGATCGGTCCACGCGCAACCGCCTGCGCCCCAGTAGGTCCACGCGCGGTCTCCGAGCCCCGATCGGTCCACGCGTCGTCTCCGAGCCCCGGTCGGTCCACGCGCCGTCTCCGAGCCCCGATCGGTTCACGCATCGTCTCCTAAGCCCCGATCGGTTAACGCGCCGTCTCCGAGCCAGATCGGTTCAGGCGCCGCTTCCCGATCCCCGATCGATCCACGCGCCGTCTCCGAGCGCCGATCGGTTCACGCGCCGTCACCCGAGCCCCGATCGGTCCACGCTTCGTCTCCTGAGCCCGGATCGTTCCACGCGTCGTCTCCTGATTCCCGATCCTTAAACGCGTCGTCTCCGAAGCCCCGATCGGTCCACGCGCCGTCTCCTGAGCCCCGATCGGTCCACGCGCCGCGGCGAACCCCAATTGGTCCACGCGCAACCGCCTGAGCCCCAGTCGGTCCACACATCGTCTCCTAAGCCCCGATCGGCTAACGCGTCGACTCAGAGCCGCAATCGTTCCACGCGCCGTCCCCGATCCCCGATCGATCCACGCGCCGTCTCCGAGCGCCGATCGGTTCACGCGCCGTCACCCGAGCCCCGATCGTTCCACACGGCGTCTCCGAGCCCCGATCGGTCCACGCTTCGTCTCCTGAGCCCGGATCGTTCCACGCGTCGTCTCCTGTTTCCCGATCCTTAAACGCGTCGTCTCCGAGCCTCGATCGGTCCACACGCCGTGTCTGATCCCCGATCGGTCCGCGTACCGCATTCTGAGCCGCGGTCCGTCCACGCGCCGTCTCCGAGCACCGATCGGTCGACGCGCCGTCTCAGAGCGCCGATCATTTCACGCCCCGTCACCTGACCTCCGATCGTTCCACGCGCCATCTCCGAGCCCCGATCAGTCCACGCGCCGTCTCCTGAGCCCCAATCGGTCCACACGCTGTCTCGTGAGCCCCGATAGGTACACGCGTCGTCTCCGAGCCCCGATCGGTCCACGCGCCATCGGCGAACCCCGATCGGTCCACGCGCCGTCTCCTGAGCTCCGAACGGTCCATACCCCTTGTCCTGAGCCCCGATCGGCCGTCGCGTCGTCTCCTAAGCCCCGACCGGTTCACGCGCCGTCTCCTGTGCACCGATCGAATCACGTGCCGTCTCCTAAGCCCCGATCGGTTAACGCGCCGTCTCCGAGCCGCGATCGGTCCACGCGCCGACGCCGAACCCCAATTGGTCCACGCGCAACTGCCTGACCCCCAGTCGATCCACGCGTCGTCTCCGAGCTCCAGTCGGTCCACGCGCCGTTTCCTGAGACCTGATCGGTCCATGCGTCGTCTTCTAAGCCCCGATGCCTCCACGCGCCGTCTCCGAGCCACGACCGGTTCAGGCGCCGCTTCCCGAGCCCCGATCAGTCCACGTGTCGTCCCCTGGCCCCGATCGCTCCACGGACCGTTTCCTGATCCCCGATCGGTCCACGCGCCGCCTCCTGAGTCCCGATCGGTCAACGCGTCGTGTCCTAACCCCTGATCGGTCCACGTGCCGTCTCCGAGCCCCGATGGGTCCACGTGCCACATCCTGATCCCCGATCGGACGACGCGACGTCTCCTGAGCCTTGATCGATCCACGCGCCGTCTCCGAGCCCCGATCGATCCACGCGCCGCCTCCTGAGCCCCGATCGGTCCACGCGCCGTCGCCGAACCCCAATTGGTCCACGCGCAACCGCCTGAGCCCCAGTCGGTCCACGCACTGTGTCCGAGCCCCGATCGGTTAACGCGCCGCCTTCGAGCGCCGATCGGTCCACGCAACGTCTCCTAAGCCCCAATCGGTTAACGCGCCTTCTCCTGAGCCCCGATCGTTCTACGCACCGTCTCCGAGCCCCGATCCGTCCACGCGCAGTCGCCGAGCCCCGATCGGTTCACGCGCGGTCTCCTGAGCCCCAGTCGGTACACGCGCTGTCTCCGAGCCCCGATCGATCCACGCACCGCCTCCTGAGCTCCGATCGGTCGACGCGCCGACTCCTAAGCCCCGATCCGTCCACGCGCCGTCTCCTGAGCCCCGATCGTCCAACGTGCCGTCTCCGAGCACCGATCGGTCCACGCGTCGCCTCCTGAGCCCCGGTCGGTCCACGCGCCGTCTCCTGAGCCCCGGTCGGTCCACGCGACGTCTCCTAAGCCCCGATCGGTCCACGCGTCGTCTCCTAAGCCCCGATCCGTCGACGCGTCGTCTCCTGAGCCACGATCAATTGACGCGTCTTCTCCTGAGCCCGATCGCTCCTCGCGCCGTCTCCTGAGCCCCGATCGGTCCATGCGTCGTGTCCGAGCTCCGATCGGTCCATACGCCGTTTCCTGAGCCCCGATCGGTCCATGCGTCGTCTTCTTAGCCCCGATGCCTCCACGCGCCGTCTCCGAGCCACGATCGGTCCGTGCGCCGCTTCCACAACCCCGATCGGTCCACGCGTAATCTCCTGATCTCCGATCGGTCCACGCGCCGTCTCCTAAGCCCCGATCGGTCCACGCGCCGTCTCCGAGCGCCGATCGGTTGACGCGCCATCTCCTGAGCCCCGATCGTTCCACGCGCCGTCCCCGATCCCCGATCGATCCACGCGCCGTCTCCGAGCGCCGATCGGTTCACGCGTCGTCACCCGAGCCCCGATCGGTCCACGCTTCGTCTCCTGAGCCCGGATCGTTCCACGCGTCGTCTCCTGATTCCCGCTCGGTCCATGCGTCGTCTTCTTAGCCCGGATGCCTCCACGCGCCGTCTCCGAGCCACGATCGGTCCAGGCGCCGTCTCCGGAGCCCCGATCGGTCCACGCGTCGTCTGCTAAGCCCCGATTCGTCCACGCGACGTCTCCGGGCGCCGATGATTTCACGCGCCGTCTCCTGAGACCCGATCGTTCCACGCGCCGTCTCCGAGCCCCGATCGATCCACGCGCCGCCTCCTGAGCCCCGATCGGTCCACGCGCCGTCGCCGAACCCCAATTGGTCCACGCGCAACCGCCTGAGCCCCAGTCGGTCCACGCACTGTGTCCGAGCCCCGATCGGTCCACGAGCCGTCTTCGAGCGCCGATCGGTCCACGCAACGTCTCCTAAGCCCCAATCGGTTAACGCGCCGTCTCCTGAGCCCCGATCGTTCTACGCACCGTCTCCGAGCCCCGATCCGTCCACGCGCAGTCGCCGAGCCCCGATCGGTTCACGCGCGGTCTCCTGAGCCCCAGTCGGTACACGCGCTGTCTCCGAGCCCCGATCGGTCCACGCGTCGTCTTCTAAGCCCCGATCGTTCGACGCGTCGTCTCCTAAGCCCCGATCGGTCCACGCGCCTTCTCCTCATCCCCGATCGGTCCACGCGCCGTCTCGGAGCCCCGATCGGTCCCCGCATAGTCTCCTAAGCCCCGCTCGGTTAACGCGTCGTCTCGGAGCCCCGATCGGTCCAGGCGCCGCTTCCTGAGCACCGACCGGTCCACGTGCCTTCTCCTGAGCCCCGATCGGTCCACGCGCCGTCTCCGCGCGCCGATCATTTCACGTGACGTCTCCTGAGCCCTGATCGTTCCACGCGCCGTCTTCGAGCCCCGAGCGGACCACGCGCCGTCTCCTGAGCCCCAATCGATCCACGCGCAGCCTCCTGAGCCCCGATCGGTCCACGCGCCGTCGCCGAGCCGCGATCGTTCTACGCGCCGCTCCGAGCCCCGATCGGTCCACGCGCGGTCGCCGAGCTATGATCGGTCCACGCGCGGCCTCCTGAGCCCCGGTCGGTTCACGCGCCGTCTCCGAGCCCCGATCGATCCACGCGTCGTCTTCTAAGCCCAGATGCCTCCTCGCGCCGTCTCCTGAGCCCCGATCGGTCCACGTGCCGTCTCCTCAGCCCCGATCGGTCCACGCGCCGTCTCAGAGCGCCGATCATTTCACGCCCCGTTTCCTGAGCTCCGATCGTTCCACGCGTCGTCTCCTGAGTCCCGATCCGTCCACTCACTGTCTCCTGAGCCCCGATCGGTCGACGGGTCCTCTCCTAAGCCCCGATCGGTCCACGCGTCTTCTCCTGAGCTCCGATCAGTCCACGCGTCGTCTCCTAACCCCCGATACGTCCACACGCCGTCTCCGAGCCCCGATGGGTCCCCGCGTTGCCTCCTTAGCCCCGATCGATCCACGCGAGTCTCCTGAGCGCCGATTGGTCCACGCGCCGTCTCCTAAGCCCCAATCGGTCCACGCACCGCCTCCTGCGCCCCAATCGGTCCACGCGCCGCCTCCTGCGCCCCGATCGGTCTGCGCGCCGTCTCCTGAGCCCCGATCGGTCCACGCGTCTTCTCCTGAGCCCCGATCAGTCCACGCGTCGTTTCCTGAGCCGCGATCGATCCACGCGTCGTCTCCTGAGCCCCGATCGCTCCACGCGCCGATTTCTGAGCCCCGATCAATTGACGCGTCTTTTCCTGAGCCCCGATCGCTCCTCGCGCCGTCTCCTGAGCCCCGCTCGGTCCATGCGTCGTCTGCTTAGCCCCGATGCCTCCACGCGCCGTCTCCGAGCCACGATCGGTCTAGGCGTCGCTTCCTGAGCCCCGATCGGTCATCGCGCCATCTCCTAAGCCCCAATCGGTCCACGCGCCGCTTCCTAAGCCCCGATCGATCCACGCGTGGTCTCCGAACGCCGATCGGTTCACGCGCCGTCTCCTTTGCTCCGATCGTTCCACGCGCCGTCTCCGAGGCCCGATCGGTCCACGCATCGTCTCCTACGCCCCGATCGGTTAACGCGCCGTCTCCGAGCCCCGATTGGTCCACACGCCGTCTCCGAGTCCCGATCGGTCCGCATGCCGCATTCTAAGCCACGGTCCATCCTCGCGTCGTCCCCTGAGCCCCGATCGCTCCACGCGCCGATTTCTGAGCCCCGATCAATTGACGCGTCTTCTCCTGAGCCCCGATCGCTCCTCGCGCCGTCTCCTGAGCCCCGATCGGTCCAGACGCCGCTTCCTGAGCCCCGATCGGTCCACGCGCCGTCTCCTGAGCCCCAATCGGTCCACGCGTCGGCTCCTAAGCCTCGATCGGTCCACGCGCGTCCTCCTTAGTCCCGGTCGGTCCACGCGCCATCTCCGAGCCCCGATCGGTCCACGCATCGTCTCCTAATCCCCGATCGGTTAACGCGCCGTCTCCGCGCCCCGATCGGTCCACGCGCCGTCTCCTGAGCCCCGATACATCCACGCGCAGTCGCCGAGCCCCGATCGGTCCACGCGCGGTCTCCTGAGCCCCGGTCGGTCCACGCGCCGTCTCCGAGGCCCGATCGGTCCACGCATCGTCTCCTAAGCCCCGATCGGTTAACGCGCCGTCTCCGAGCCCCGATTGGTCCACACGCCGTCTCCGAGCCCCGATCGGTCCGCGTGCCGTATTCTAAGCCACGGTCCATCCACGCGCCGTCTCCGAG
The DNA here is from genome assembly GCA_946811545.1 of Netelia fuscicornis. NCBI lineage: Eukaryota > Metazoa > Arthropoda > Insecta > Hymenoptera > Ichneumonidae > Netelia > Netelia fuscicornis. The sequence goes on from OX328015.1 coordinate 25,360,181, forward strand.
CCCCGCTCGATCCACGCGTCGTCTCCTAAGCCTCGATCGGTCCACGCGCCGTCTCCGAGCGCCGATCGGTTCACGCGCCGTCTTCTAAGCCCCGATCGTTCCACCCGCCGCCTCCTAAGCCCCGATCGGTCCAGGCTTCGTCTGCTAAGCCCCGACCGGTCCACGCGTCGTCTCCTGAGCCCCTGTCAGTTCCCGCGCCGTCTCCGAGCCCGATCGGTCCACGCATCGTCTCCTAAGCCCCTATTGGTTAACGCGCCGTCTCCGAGCCCCGATCGGTCCATGCCCGGTCTCCTGAACCCCGATACATCCACGCGCAGTCGCCGAGCCCCGATCGGTCCACGCGCCGTCTCCTGAGCCCCTGTCAGTTCACGCGCCGTCTCCGAGCCCGATCGGTTCACGCGCCGTCTCCTGAGCCCCGATCATTCCACGCGATGTCTCCGAGCCCCGATCGGTCCACGCGCCGTCTCCTAAGCCCCGATCGGTCCACGCGCCGTCTCCGAGCGCCAACCGGTTCACGCGCCGTCTCCTGAGCCCGGATCGCTCCACGCGCCGTCTCCGAGCCCCGATCGGTCCAGGCGCCGTCTCCTGAGCCCGGATTGGTCCACGCGCCGTCGCCGAACCCCAATAGGTCCCCGCGCAACCGCCTGAGCCCCGGTTGGTCCACGTGGTGTCTCCGAGCCCCGATCGGTCCACGCGTCGTATCCAAACCCCCATCGGTTCACGCGCCGTCTCCTGAGCCCCGATCATTCCACGCGATGTCTCCGAGCCCCGATCAGTCCACGCGCCGTCTCCTAAGCCCCGATCGGTCCACGCGCCGTCTCCGAGGGCCAATCGGTTCACGCGCCGTCTCCTGAGCCCCGATCGCTCCACGCGCCGTCTCCGAGCCCCCATCGGTCCACGCGTCGCCTCCGAGCCCCGATCGCTCCACGCGCCGATTTCTGAGCCCCGATCAATTGACGCGTCTTCTCCTGAGCCCCGATTGCTCCTCGCGCCGTCTCCTGTGCCCCGCTCGGTCCATGCGTTGTCTTCTTAGCCCCGATGCCTCCACGCGCCGTTTCCGAGCTCCGATCGGTCCACGCGGCGCCTCCGGAGCCCCGATCGATCCACGCGCAGTCTCCTGAGCCCCGATCGGTCCACGCACCGCCTCCTGAGCCCCGGACGGTCCAGGCGCCGTCTCCGAACCCCGATCGGTCGACGCGCCGTCTCCGAGCCCCGATCATTCCACGCGCCGTCTCCGAGCCCCGATCGGTCCACGCGCCGTCGCCGAGCCCCGATCATTCCACGCGCCGTCTCCGAGCCCCGATCGGTCCACGCGCCGTCGCCGAGCCATGATCGGTCCACGCGCCGTCTCCTGAGCCCCGGTAGGTCCACGCTCCGTCTCCTGAGCCCGGATCGTTCCACGCGTCGTCTCCTGATCCCCGATCCGTAAACGCGTCGTCTCCGAGCCTCGATCGGTCCACACGCCGTGTCCGATCCCCGACCGGTCGGCGTGCGGTATTTTAAGCCGCGGTCCGTCCACGCGCCGTCTCCGATCACCGATCAGTCCACGCGCCGTCTCAAACCGCCGATCATTTCACGCGCCGTCTCCTGAGCCCCGATCGTTCCACGCGCCGTCTCTGAGCACCGATCGGTCTACGCGCCGTCTCCTGAGCCCCAATCGGTCCACACGCTGTCTCGTGAGCCCCGATAGGTACACGCGTCGTGTCCTGTGCCCCGATCGGTCCACGCGGCGCCTCCGGAGCCCCGATCGATCCACGCGCCGTCTCCGAGCCCCGATCGGTCCACGCGCCGTCTCCTGAGCCCCGATCGGTCCACGCGCCGTCTCCTGACCCCCAATCGGTCCACACGCTGTCTCGTGAGCCCCGATAGGTACACGCGCCGTCTCCGAGCCCCCATCGGTCCACGCGTTGTCTCCTAAGCCCCGATCGGTCCACGCGCCGTCTCCGAGCCCCGATCGGTTCACGCATCGTCTCCTAAGCCCCGATCGGTTAACGCGCCGTCTCCGAGCGCCGAGCGGTCCACGCGCCGTCTCCGAGCCCCGATCGGTCCGCGCACCGTCTCCTGATCCCCATCGCTCCACGCGGCGTCTCCGGAGCCCCGATCGATCCACGCGCCGTCGCCGAGCCCCGATCATTCCACGCGCCGTCTCCGAGCCCCGATCGGTTCACGTGCCGTCGCCGAGCCATGATCGGTCCACGCGCCGTCTCCTGAGCCCCGGTAGGTCCACGCTCCGTCTCCTGAGCCCGGATCGTTCCACGCGTCGTCTCCTGATCCCCGATCCGTAAACGCGTCGTCTCCGAGCCTCGATCGGTCCACACGCCGTGTCCGATCCCCGATCGGTCCGCGTGCCGCATTCTAAGCGGCGGTCCGTCCACGCGCCGTTTCCGAGCCCCGATCGGTCCATACGTCGTCTCCGAGTTCGGATCGGTCCACGCGCCGTTTCCGAGCCCCGATCGGTCCGCGCGCCGTCTCCGAGCCCCGATCGGTCTACGCGCCGTCGCCGAGCCATGATCGGTCCACGCGCGGCCTCCTGAGCCCCGATCGGTCCACGCGCCGTCGCCGAGCCGCGATCGGTTCTCGCGCGGCCTCCTGAGCCCCGGTCGGTTCACGCGCCGTATCCGAGCCCCAATCGGGCCACGCTCCGTCTCCTGAGTCCTGATCGGTCCACACGTCGTCTCCTAAGCCCCAATCGGTCCACGCGCCGCCTACGGAGCCCCGATCGATCTACGCGAATCTCCTGAGCTCCGGTCGGTCGACGCGCCGTCTCCTGAGCCCCGATCGGTCCACGCGTCGGCTCCTAAGCCCCGATCCATCGACGCGTCGTCTCCTGAGCCCCGATCGATCCACGCGCCGCCTCCTGAGCCCCGATAGCTCCACGCACCGTTTCCTGATCCCCGATCGGTCCACACGCCGTCTCCGAGCCCCGATCGGTCCGCGTGCCGCATTCTAAGCCACGGTCCATCCACGCGCCGTGTCCGAGCCCCGCTCGATCCACGCGTCGTCTCCTAAGCCCTGATCCGTCCACGCGCGGCGTCGAGCCGCGATCGGTCCACGGGCCGTCGCCGAACCCCAATTGGTCCACGCGAAACCGCCTGAGCCCCAGTCGGGCCACGCTCCGTCTCCTAAGCCCCAATCGGTCCACTCGCCGCCTACGGAGCCCCGATCGATCCACGCGAATCTCCTGAGCTCCGGTCGGTCGACGCGCCGTCTCCTGAGCCCCGATCGGTCCGCGCGCCGTCTCCTGAGCCCTAATCGGTCCACGCGTCGTCTCCTGAGCCCCGATCGCTCCACACGCCGTTTCCTGAGCCACGATCGGTCCACGCGTCGTCTTCAAAGCCCCGATCCGTACACGCGTCGTCTCCGAGCCTCGATCGTTCCACGCGTCGTCTCCTGATCCCCGATCCGTAAACGCGTCGTCTCCTGAGCCCCAATCGGCCCACACGCAGTCTCGTGAGCCCCGATAGGTACACGCGCCGTCTACTGAGCTCCGATCGTTCCACGCGCCGTCTCCGAGCCCCGATCGGTCCAGGCGCCGTCTCCTGAGCCCCAATCGGTCCACACGCTGTCTCGTCAGCCCCGATAGGTACACGCGTCGCGTCCTACACCCCGATCGGTCCACGCGTCGTCTCCTAAGCCCCGATCGGTCCACGCGCCGTCTCCGAGCGCCGATCGGTTCACGCGCCGTCTCCTGTGCTCCGATCGGTCCACGCGCCGTCGCCGAGCCCCGATCGGTCCACGCGCGGCCTCCTGAGCCCTGGTCGGTCCACGCGCCGTTTCCGAGCCCCGATCGGTCCACGAGCCGTCTCCGAGCGCCGATCGGTTCACGCGCGGTCACCCGAGTCTCGATCGGTCCACGCGTCGTCTCCTAAGCCCCGATCGGTCCACGCGCCTTCTCCTAAGCCCCGATCGATCCACGCGCCGTCTCCGAGCGCCGATCGGTTCACGCGCCGTCTCCTGTGCTCCGATCGGTCCACGCGCCGTCGCCGAGCCCCGATCGGTCCACGCGCGGCCTCCTGAGCCCTGGTCGGTTCACGCGCCGTCTCCGAGCCCCGATCGGTCCACGCGCCGTCTCCGAGCGCCGATCGGTTCACGCGCTGTCACCCGAGTCTCGATCGTTCCACACGCCGTCTCCAAGCCCCGATTGGTCCACGCTCCGTATCCTGAGCCCGGATCGTTCCACGCGTCGTCTCCTGATCTCCGATCCGTAAACGCGTCGTCTCCGAGCCTCGATCGGTCCACACGCCGTGTCCGATCCCCGATCGGTCCGCGTACCGCATTCTAAGCCGCAGTCCGTCCACGCGCCGTCTCCGAGCACCGATCGGTTCACGCGCCGTCACCCGAGCCCCGATCGTTCCACGCGCCGTCTCCAAGCCCCGATCGGTCCACGCTCCGTCTCCTGAGCCCGGATCGTTCCACGCGTCGTCTCCTGATCCCCGATCCGTAAACGCGTCGTCTCCTGAGCCCCAATCGGCCCACACGCAGTCTCGTGAGCCCCGATAGGTACACGCGCCGTCTACTGAGCTCCGACCGTTCCACGCGCCGTCTCCGAGCCCCGATCGGTCCAGGCGCCGTCTCCTGAGCCCCAATCGGTCCACACGCTGCCTCGTCAGCCCCGATAGGTACACGCGTCGCGTCCTACGCCCCGATCCGTCCACGCGTCGTCTCCTAAGCCCCGATCGGTCCACGCGCCGTCTCCGAGCCCCGATCGGTCCGCGCACCGTCTCCTGATCCCCATCGCTCCACGTGGCGTCTCCGGAGCCCCGATCGATCCACGCGAGTCTCCTGCGCCCCGGTCGGTCCGCGCGCCGTCATCTGAGCCCCGATCGGTCGACGCGTCGTCTCCGAGACTAGATCGGTCGACGCGCCGTCGCCGAGCCCCGATCGGTCCAGGCGTGGCCTCCTGAGCCGCGGTCGGTCCACGCGCCGTTTCCTGAGCCCCGATCGGTCCACGCGTCGTCCTCTAAGCCCAGATGCCTCCTTGCGCCGTCTCCCAACCACGATCGGTGCAGGCGCCGGTTCTTGAGCCCCGATCGGTCCACGCGTTTTCTCCTAAGCCCCGATCGGTCCACGCATCGTCTCCTCAGCCCCGATCGGTTCACGCGCCGTCTCCTGTGCTCCGATCGGTCCACGCGCCGTCGCCGAGCCCCGATCGGTCCACGCGCGGCCTCCTAAGCCCCGATCGGTCCACGCGCCGTCTCCGAGCGCCGATAACTTTACGCGCCGTCTCCTGAGCCCCGATCGTTCCACGCGCCGTCTCCGAGCCCCGATCGATCCACGCGCCGTCTCCTGAGGCCAAATCGGTCCACACGCTGTCTCGTGAGCCCCGATAGGTACACGCGTTGTCTCCTACGCCCCGATCGGTCCACGCGTAGTCTCCTAAGCCCCGCTCGGTTAACGCGTCGTTTCCGAGCCCCGATCGGTCCACGCGTCGTCTCCTGAGCCCCAATTAGTCCATGCGCCGTCTCCAAAGCCCCGATCCGTCCACGGGCCGTGTCCGAGCTCCGATCGGTCCACGCGTCGTCTCCGAGCCCTGATCGGTCCACGCGCCCTCTCCGAGCGCCGATCATTTCACGCGCCGTCTCCTGAGCCCCGGTCGGTCCGCGCGCCGTCACCTGAGCCCCGATCGGTCGACGCGTCGTCTTCTGAGCCCCGATCGGTCCACGCGCCGTCTCCGAGCGCCGATCGGTTCACGCGCCGTCCCCTGAGCCCCGATCGTTCCACGCGCCGTCTCCGAGCTCCGATCGGCCCACGTGCCGTCTTCTAAGCCCCGATCGGTTCACCCGTCGTCTCTTAAGCCCCAATCGGTCCACGCGCCCTCTCCGAGCGCCGATCATTTCACGCGCCGTCTCCTGAGCCCCGGTCGGTCCGCGCGCCGTCACCTGAGCCCCGATCGGTCGACGCGTCGTCTTCTGAGCCCCGATCGGTCCACGCGCCGTCTCCGAGCGCCGATCGGTTCACGCGCCGTCTCCTGAGCCCCGATCGTTCCACGCGCCGTCTCCGAGCTCCGATCTGTCCACGGGCCGTCTCCGAGCCGCGATCGGTAAACGCGCCGTCACCAAGCCCCGATCCGTACACGCGTCGTCTCCGAGCCCCGATCTGTCCACGCGCCTTCTCCGAGCCCCGATCGGTCCACGCGCCGTCTCCGAGCCCTGATCGGTCCACGCGCCGTCTCCTGAGCCCCAATAGGTCCACTCGCTGTCTCCTGAGCCCCGATAGGTACACGCGTCGTCTCCTACGCCCCGATCGGTCCACGCGCCGCCTTCGTGCCCCGATCGGTCCACGCACCGCCTCCTGATCCCCATCGGTCCACGCGCCGTCTCCTGAGCCACGATCGATCCACATGCCGTCTCCGAGCCCCGATCGGTCCGCGTGCCGCATTCTAAGCCACGGTCCATCCACGCTCCGTCTCCGAGCCCCGATCGGTCCACGCGCCGTCTCCTGAGCCCGGATCGGTCCACGCGCCGTCTCCGAGCGCCGATCATTTCACGCGCCGTCTCCTGAGCCCCGATCGGTCCACGCGCGGTCTCCTAAGCCCCAATTGCTCCACTCGCCGTCTCCGAGCGCCGATCATTTCACCCGCAGTCTCCTGAGCCCCGATCGCTCCACGCACCGTTTTCTGAGCACCGTTTGTTCCACGCGTCATCTTCAAAGCCCCGATGCCTCCACGCGCCGTCTCCGAGCCACGATCCGTCCGTGCGCCGCTTCCAGAGCCCTCTCGGTCCATGCGTCGTCTCCTTATCTCCGATCGGTCCACACGCCATCTCCTTAGCCCCGATCATTCCACGCGCCATCTCCGAGCCCCGATCGGTCCACGCGCCGTCTCATAAGCCCCGATCGGACCACGCGCCTTCTCCTCAGCCCCGATCGGTCCACGCGCCGTCTCCGAGCGCCGATCATTTCACGCGCCGTCTCCTGAGCCCCGATCGGTCCACGCGCCGTCTCCTAAGCCCCGATCGGTCCAAGCGCCTTCTGCTAAGCCCCGATCGGTCCACGCGCCGTCTCCGAGCGCCGATCGGTTCACGCGCCGTCACCTGAGCCCCGATCGTTCCACGCCCCGTCTCCGAGCCCCGATCGGTCCACGCGCCGTCTCCTAAGCCCCGATCGATCCACGCGCCTTCTCCTCATCCCCGATCGGTCCACGCGCCGTCTCGGAGCGCCGATTGGTCCACGCGCCGTCTCCGAGCGCCGATCATTTCACGCGCCGTCTCCGAGCTCCGATCGGTCCACACGCCGTCTCCGAGCCCCGATGGGTCTACGCGTCGCTTCCTGAGCCCCGGTCGGTCCACGTGCCGTCACCTGAGCCCCGATCGTTCGACGCGTCGGCTTCTGAGCCCCGATCGACCCACGCGTCGTCTCCTGAGCCCCGACCGCTGCACACGCTCTTTCCTGAGCCCCGATCGGTCCACGCATCGTCTCCGAGCACCGATCGGTCCACGCGCCGTCCCCTAAGCCCCGATCGGTCCACGCGCCGTCTCCGAGCGCCGATCGGTTCACGCGCCGTCTCCTGAGCCCCGATCGTTCCACGCGTCGTCCCCTAATCCCCGATCCATACACGCGTCGTCTCCGAGCCCCGATCGGTCCATGTGCCGTCGCCGAGCTGCGATCGGTCCACGCGCGGCCGCCTGAGCCCCGGTCGGTTCACGTGCCGTATCCGAGCCCCACTCGGTCCACGCGCCGTCTCGTGACTCCCAATCGGTCCACGCGCCGTCTCCTGAGCCCCGATCGGTCGACGCGTCGTTTCCTGAGCCCCGATCGATCCACGCTTCGTCTCCTGAGCCCCGATCGCTCCACGCGCCGATTTCTGAGCCCCGATCAATTGACGCATCTTCTCCTGAGCCCCGATCGCTCCTCGCGCCGTCTCCTGAGCCCCGCTCGGTCCATGCGTCGTCTTCTTAGCCCCGATGCCTCCACACGCCGTCTCCGAGCCACGATCGGTCTAGGCGCCGCTTCCTGTGCCCCGATCGGTCCAGACGCCGCTTCCTGAGCCCCGATCGGTCCACGCGCCGTCTCCTGAGCCCCGATCGCTCCACGCTCCGTCTCCGAGCCCCGATCGGTCCACGCGCCGTCTCCTGAGCCCCGATCGGTCCACGCGCCGTCTCCGAGCGCCGATCGGTTCACGCGCCGTCACCTGAGCCCCGATCGTTCCACGCCCCGTCTCCGAGCCCCGATCGGTCCACGCGCCGTCTCCTAAGCCCCGATCGGTCCACGCGCCTTCTCCTCATCCCCGATCGGTCCACGCGCCGTCTCGGAGCGCCGATTGGTCCACGCGCCGTCTCCGAGCGCCGATCATTTCACGCGCCGTCTCCGAGCTCCGATCGGTCCACACGCCGTCTCCGAGCCCCGATGGGTCTACGCGTCGCTTCCTGAGCCCCGGTCGGTCCACGTGCCGTCACCTGAGCCCCGATCGTTCGACGCGTCGGCTTCTGAGCCCCGATCGACCCACGCGTCGTCTCCTGAGCCCCAACCGCTCCACACGCCCTTTCCTGAGCCCCGATCGGTCCACGCATCATCTCCGAGCACCGGTCGGTCCACGCGCCGTCCCCTAAGCCCCGATCGGTCCACGCGCCGTCTCCGAGCGCCGATCGGTGCACGCGCCGTCTCCTGAGCCCCGATCGTTCCACGCGTCGTCCCCTAATCCCCGATCCATACACGCGTCGTCTCCGAGCCTCGATCGGTCCACGCGCCGTCGCCGCGTCCCGATCGGTCCACGCGCGGCCTCCTGAGCCACTGTCCGTCCACGCGCCGTCTCCGAGCACCGATCAGTCCACGCGCCGTCTCCTGAGCCCCGATCGGTTCACGCGTCGTCTCCGAGCCCCGATCGGTCCACGTGCCGTCGCCGAGCTGCGATCGGTCCACGCGCGGCCTCCTGAGCCCCGGTCGGTTCACGCGCCGTATCCGAGCCCCACTCGGTCCACGCGCCGTCTCGTGACTCCCAATCGGTCCACGCGCCGCCTCCTGAGCCCCGATCGGTCCACGCGCCGTCTCCGAGCCTCGATCGGTCCACGTACCGTCTCCGAAGCCCCGATCGGTCTACGCGCCGTCTCCTGAGCCCCGATCGGTCCACGCGCCGTCTCCGAGCCACGATGGGTCCGTGCGCCGCTTCCAGAGCCCCGATCGGTCCACGCGTCATCTCCTGATCTCCGATCGGTCCACGCGCCGTCTCCTAAGCCCCGATCGGTCCACGCGCCGTCTCCGAGCCCCGATCGGTTCACGTGCCGTCTCGTGAGCCCCGATCGTTCCACGCGCCGTCTCCGAGCCCCGATCGGTCCACGCTCCGTCTCCAGAGCCCGGATCGTTCCACGCGTCGTCTCCTGATCCCTGATCGGTCCACGCGCCGTCTCGGAGCGCCGATTGGTTCACGCGCCGTCTCCTGAGCCCCGATCGCATCCACGCGCCGTCTCCTGAGCCCCGATCGTTCCACGCGCCTTCTCCTAAGCCACGATCGGTCCACGCGCCGTCTCCGAGCGCCGAACATTTCACGCGCCGGCTCCGAGCTCCGATCGGTCCACACGCCGTCTCCAAGCCCCGATGGGTCTACGCGTCGCCTCCTGAGCCCCGGTCGGTCCACGCGCCGTCACATGAGACCCGATCGGTCGACGCGTCGGCTTCTGAGCCCCGATCGACTCACGCGTCGTCTCCTGAGCCGCGACCGCTCCACACGCCCTTTCCTGAGCCCCGATCGGTCCACGCATCGTCTTCGAGCACCGATCGGTCCACGCGCCGTCCCCTAAGCCCCGATCGGTCCACGCGCCGTCTCCGAGCGCCGATCGGTTCACGCGCCGTCTCCTGAGCCCCGATCGTTCCACGCGCCGTCTCCGAGCTCCGATCGGCCCACGCGCCGCCTCCTAAGCCGCGATCGGTCGACGCGTCGTCTCCTGAGCCCCGATCGTTCCACGCGTCGGCTCCTAAGCCCCGATCAGTCCACGCGCCGTCTCCGAGCCCCGATCGGTCCACGCGTCGTCTCCTAAGACCCGATCGGTCCACGCGCCGTCGCCGAGCCGCGATCGGTCCACGCGCGGCCTCCTGACCCCCGGTCGGTCCACGCGCCGTCTCCTGACTCCCAATCGGTCCACGCGCCGCCTCCTGAGCCCCGATCGGTCGACGCGTCGTCTCCTGAGCCCCGATCGATCCACGCGTCGTCTCCTGAGCCCCGATCGCTCCACGCGCTGTCTCCGAGCGCCGGTCGGTGCACGCGCCGTCTCCTGAGCCCCGATCGTTCCACGCGTCGTCCCCTAATCCCCGATCCATACACGCGTCGTCTCCGAGCCTCGATCGGTCCACGCGCCGTCGCCGCGTCCCGATCGGTCCACGCGCAGCCTCTTGAGCCCCGGTCGGTCCACGCGCCGTCTCCGAGCCTCGATCGGTCCACGTACCGTCTCCGACGCCCCGACCGGTCCACGCGCCATCTCCTGAGCCCCGATCGGTCCACGCATCGTCTCTTAACCCCCGATACGTCCACACGCCGTCTCCGAGCCCCGATCGATCCGCGTGACGCATTCTAAGCCACTGTCCGTCCACGCGCCGTCTCCGAGCACCGATCAGTCCACGCGCCGTCTCCTGAGCCCCGATCGGTTCACGCGTCGTCTCCGAGCCCCGATCGGTCCACGCGCCGTCGCCGAGCTGCGATCGGTCCACGCGCGGCCTCCTGAGCCCCGGTCGGTTCACGCGCCGTATCCGAGCCCCACTCGGTCCACGCGCCGTCTCGTGACTCCCAATCGGTCCACGCGCCGCCTCCTGAGCCCCGATCGGTCGACGCGTCGTCTCCAGAGCCCCGATCGATCCACGCGTCGTCTCCTGAGCCCCGACCGCTCCACACTCCCTTTCCTGAGCCCCGATCGGTTCACGCGCCGTCTCCTGAGCCCCAATCGTTCCAAGCATCGTCCCCTAATACCCGATCCATACACGCGTCGTCTCCGAGCCTCGATCAGTCCACGCGTCGTCGCCGAGTCCCGATCGGTCCACGCGCGGCCTCCTGAGCACCGGTCGGTCCACGCGGCGTCCCCTAAGCCCCGATCGGTCCACGCGCCGTCTCCGAGCGCCGATCGGTTCACGCGCCGTCTCCTGAGCCCCGATCGTTCCACGCGCCGTCTCCGAGCTCCGATCGGCCCACGCGCCGCCTCCTAAGCCGCGGTCGGTCGACGCGTCGTCTCCTGAGCCCCGATCGGTCCACGCGTCGGCTCCTAAGCCCCGATCAGTCCACGCGGCGTCTCCTGAGCCCCGATCGCTCCACACGCCGTCTCCGAGCGCCGGTCGGTGCACGCGCCGTCTCCTGAGCCCCAATCGTTCCAAGCGTCGTCCCCTAATACCCGATCCATACACGCGTCGTCTCCGAGCCTCGATCAGTCCACGCGTCGTCGCCGAGTCCCGATCGGTCCACGCGCGGCCTCCTGAGCACCGGTCGGTCCACGCGCCGTCTCCGAGCCTCGATCGGTCCACGTACCGTCTCCGAAGCCCCGATCGGTCTACGCGCCGTCTCCTGAGCCCCGATCGGTCCACGCGTCATCTCCTGATCTCCGATCGGTCCACGCGCCGTCTCCTAAGCCCCGATCGGTCCACGCGCCGTCTCCGAGCCCCGATCGGTTCACGTGCCGTCTCGTGAGCCCCGATCGTTCCACGCACCGTCTCCGAGCCCCGATCGGTCCACGCACCGTCTCCAGAGCCCGGATCGTTCCACGCGTCGTCTCCTGATCCCCGATCCGTAAACGCGTCGTCTCCGAGCCTCGATCGGTCCACACGCCGTGTCCGATCCCCGATCGGTCCGCGTGCCGCATTCTAAGCCGCGGTCCGTCCACGCGCCGTCTCCGAGCACCGATCGGTCCACGCCACGCCTCCGAGCTCCGATCGGTCCACGCGCCGTCTCCGAGCCCCGATCGGTCCACGCTCCGTCTCCTGAGCCCGGATCGTTCCACGCGTCGTCTCCTGATCCCCGATCCGTAAACGCGTCGTCTCCGAGCCCCGATCGGTCTACGCGCCGTCGCCGAGCCATGATCGGTCCACGCGCGGCCTCCTGAGCCCCGATCGGTCCACGCGCCGTCGCCGAGCCGCGATCGGTTCTCGCGCGGCCTCCTGAGCCCCGGTCGGTTCACGCGCCGTATCCGAGCCCCAATCGGGCCACGCTCCGTCTCCTGAGTCCCGATCGGTCCACGCGTCGTCTCCTAAGCCCCAATCGGTCCACCCGCCGCCTACGGAGCCCCGATCGATCCACGCGAATCTCCTGAGCTCCGGTCGGTCGACGCGCCGTCTCCTGAGCCCCGGTCGGTCCGCGCGCCGTCTCCTGAGCCCTAATCGGTCCACGCGTCGTCTCCTGAGCCCCGATCCGTACACGCGTCGTCTCCGAGCCTCGATCGGTCCACGCGCCGTCGCCGAGCCCCGATCGGTCCACGCGCGGCCTCCTGAGCCCCGGTCGGTCCACGCGCCGTCTCCGAGCCCCGATCGGTCCACGCGCCGTCTCCGAGCGCCGATCGGTTCACGCGCTGTCACGCGAGTCTCGATCGTTCCACACGCCGTCTCCAAGCCCCGATCGGTCCACGCTCCGTATCCTGCGCCCGGATCGTTCCACGCGTCGTCTCCTGATCTCCGATCCGTAAACGCGTCGTCTCCTGAGCCCCAATCGGCCCACACGCAGTCTCGTGAGCCCCGATAGGTACACGCGCCGTCTACTGAGCTCCGATCGTTCCACGCGCCGTCTCCGAGCCCCGATCGGTCCAGGCGCCGTCTCCTGAGCCCGAATCGGTCCACACGCTGTCTCGTCAGCCCCGATAGGTACACGCGTCGCGTCCTACGCCCCGATCGGTCCACGCGTCGTCTCCTAAGCCCCGATCGGTCCACGCGCCGTCGCCGAGCCAGGATCGGTCCACGCGAGGCTCCTGAGCCCCGGTCGGTCCGCGCGCCGTCTCCTGAGCCCCGATCGGTCGACGCGTCGTTTCCTGATCCCCGATCGATCCACGCGTCATCTCCTGAGCCCCGATCGCTCCACGCGCCGATTTCTGAGCCCCGATCAATTGACGCGTCTTCTCCTGAGCCCCGATCGCTCCTCGCGCCGTCCCCTGAGCCCCGCTCGGTCCATGCGTCGTCTTCTTAGCCCTGGTGCCTCCACGCGCCGTCTCCGAGCCCCGATCAGTCTAGGCGCCGCTTCCTGAGCCCCGATCGGTCCACGCGCCGTCTCCTAAGCCCCAATCGGTCCACGCGCCGTCTCCTAAGCCCCGATCGGTCCAAGCGGCGTCTCCGAGCCCCGATCGCTCCACGCACCGTCTCCTGATCCCCATCGGTCCAGGCGGCGTTTTCTGAGCACCGTTCGGTCCACGCGTCGTCTTCAAAGCCCCGATACCTCCACGCGCCGTCTCCGAGCCACGATCGGTCCGTGCGCCCCTTCCAGAGCCCCGATCGGTGCACGCGTCTTCTCCTGATCTCCGATCGGTCCACGCGCCGTCTCATAAGCCCCGATCGGTCCACGCGCCGTCTCCGAGCGCCGATCGATTCGCGGGCCGTCTCCGAGCCGCGATCGATAAAGCCGCCGTCATCAAGCCCCGATCCGTACACGCGTCGTCTCCGAGCCCCGATGGGTCCACTCGCCGTCGCCGAGCCTCGATTGGTCCACGCGCGGCCTCCTGAGCCCCGGTCGGTTCACACACCGTCTCCGAGCCGCGATCGGTCCACGCATCGTCTCCTAAGCCCCGATCGGTTAACGTGCCGTCTCCGAGCCCCGATTGGTCCACGCGCCGTCTCCTGAGCCCCGATGCGTCCACGCGCAGTCGCCGAGCCCCGATCGGTCCACGCGCCGTCTCCGAGCCCCGATCGGTTCACGTGCCGTCTCGTGAGCCCCGATCGTTCCATGCGCCGTCTCCGAGCCCCGATCGGTCCACGCTCCGTCTCCAGAGCCCGGATCGTTCCACGCGTCGTCTCCTGATCCCCGATCCGTAAACGCGTCGTCTCCGAGCCTCGATCGGTCCACACGCCGTGTCCGATCCCCGATCGGTCCGCGTGCCGCATTCTAAGCCGCGGTCCGTCCACGCGCCGTCTCCGAGCACCGATCGGTCCACCCCACGCCTCCGAGCTCCGATCGGTCCACGCGCCGTTTCCGAGCCCCGATCGGTCCACGCGTCGTCTCCTAAGCCCCGATCGGTCCACGCGCCGTCTCCGAGCGCCGATCGATTCGCGGGCCGTCTCCGAGCCGCGGACGATAAAGCCGCCGTCATCAAGCCCCGGTCCGTACACGCGTCGTCTCCGAGCCCCGATGGGTCCACTCGCCGTCGCCGAGCCTCGATCGGTCCACGCGCGGCCTCCTGAGCCCCGGTCGGTTCACACGCCGTCTCCGAGCCGCGATCGGTCCACGCATCGTCTCCTAAGCCCCGATCGGTTAACGTGCCGTCTCCGAGCCCCGATCGGTCCACGCGCCGTCTCCTGAGCCCCGATGCGTCCACGCGCAGTCGCCGAGCCCCGATCGGTCCACGCGGGGTCTCCTGAGCCCGGATCGGTCCACGCGCCGTCTCCTAAGCCCCGATCGATCCACGCGCCGTCTCCGAGCGCTGATCGGTTCACGCGCCGTCTCCTGTGCTCCGATCGGTCCACGCGCCGTCGCCGAGCCCCGATCGGTCCACGCGCGGCCTCCTGAGCCCCGGTCGGTCCACGCGCCGTCTCCGAGCCCCGATCGGTCCACGCGCCGTCTCCGAGCGCCGATCGGTTCACGCGCTGTCACCCGAGTCTCGATCGTTCCACACGCCGTCTCCAAGCCCCGATCGGTCCACGCTCCGTATCCTGAGCCCGGATCGTTCCACGCGTCGTCTCCTGATCTCCGATCCGTAAACGCGTCGTCTCCGAGCCTCGATCGGCCCACACGCCGTGTCCGATCCCCGATCGGTCCGCGTACCGCATTCTAAGCCGCGGTCCGTCCACGCGCCGTCTCCGAGCACCGATCGATTCACGCGCCGTCACCCGAGCCCCGATCGTTCCACACGCCGTCTCCAAGCCCCGATCGGTCCACGCTCCGTCTCCTGAGCCCGGATCGTTCCACGCGTCGTCTCCTGATCCCCGATCCGTAAACGCGTCGTCTCCTGATCCCCAATCGGCCCACACGCAGTCTCGTGAGCCCCGATAGGTACACGCGCCGTCTACTGAGCTCCGATCGTTCCACGCGCCGTCTCCGAGCCCCGATCGGTCCAGGCGCCGTCTCCTGAGCCCCAATCGGTCCACACGCTGTCTCGTCAGCCCCGATAGGTACACGCGTCGCGTCCTACGCCCCGATCGGTCCACGCGTCGTCTCCTAAGACCCGATCGGTCCACGCGCCGTCTCCGAGCCCCGATCGATTCACGCGCCGTCACCCGAGCCCCGATCGTTCCACACGCCGTCTCCAAGCCCCGATCGGTCCACGCTCCGTCTCCTGAGCCCGGATCGTTCCACGCGTCGTCTCCTGATCCCCGATCCGTAAACGCGTCGTCTCCTGATCCCCAATCGGCCCACACGCAGTCTCGTGAGCCCCGATAGGTACACGCGCCGTCTACTGAGCTCCGATCGTTCCACGCGCCGTCTCCGAGCCCCGATCGGTCCAGGCGCCGTCTCCTGAGCCCCAATCGGTCCACACGCTGTCTCGTCAGCCCCGATAGGTACACGCGTCGCGTCCTACGCCCCGATCGGTCCACGCGTCGTCTCCTAAGACCCGATCGGTCCACGCGCCGTCTCCGAGCCCCGATCGGTCCGCGCACCGTCTCCTGATCCCCATCGCTCCACGCGCGGCCTCCTGAGCCCCGATCGGTCCACGCGTCGTCTCCTAAGCCCCAATCGGTCCACTCGCCGCCTACGGAGCCCCGATCGATCCACGCGAATCTCCTGAGCTCCGGTCGGTCGACGCGCCGTCTCCTGAGCCCCGGTCGGTCCGCGCGCCGTCTCCTGAGCCCTAATCGGTCCACGCGTCGTCTCCTGAGCCCCGATCGCTCCACACGCCGTTTCCTGAGCCACGATCGGTCCACGCGTCGTCTTCAAAGCCCCGATCCGTACACGCGTCGTCTCCGAGGGTCGATCGGTCCACGCGCCGTCGCCGAGCCCCCATCGGTCCACGCGCGGCCTCCTGAGCCCCGGTCGGTCCACGCGCCGTCTCCGAGCCCCGATCGGTCCACGCGCCGTCTCCGAGCGCCGATCGGTTCACGCGCTGTCACCCGAGTCTCGATCGTTCCACACGCCGTCTCCAAGCCCCGATCGGTCCACGCTCCGTATCCTGAGCCCGGATCGTTCCACGCGTCGTCTCCTGATCTCCGATCCGTAAACGCGTCGTCTCCGAGCCTCGATCGGTCCACACGCCGTGTCCGATCCCCGATCGGTCCGCGTACCGCATTCTAAGCCGCGGTCCGTCCACGCGCCGTCTCCGAGCACCGATCGATTCACGCGCCGTCACCCGAGCCCCGATCGTTGCACACGCCGTCTCCAAGCCCCGATCGGTCCACGCTCCGTCTCCTGAGCCCGGATCGTTCCACTCGTCGTCTCCTGATCCCCGATCCGTAAACGCGTCGTCTCCTGAGCCCCAATCGGCCCACACGCAGTCTCGTGAGCCCCGATAGGTACACGCGCCGTCTACTGAGCTCCGATCGTTCCACGCGCCGTCTCCGAGCCCCGATCGGTCCAGGCGCCGTCTCCTGAGCCCCAATCGGTCCACACGCTGTCTCGTCAGCCCCGATAGGTACACGCGTCGCGTCCTACGCCCCGATCGGTCCACGCGTCGTCTCCTAAGCCCCGATCGGTCCACGCGCCGTCTCCTGAGCCCCGCTCGGTCCATGCGTCGTCTTCTTAGCCCCGGTGCCTCCACGCGCCGTCTCCGAGCCCCGATCAGTCTAGGCGCCGCTTCCTGAGCCCCGATCGCTCCACGCACCGTCTCCTGATCCCCATCGGTCCACGCGGCGTTTTCTGAGCACCGTTCGGTCCACGCGTCGTCTTCAAAGCCCCGATGCCTCCACGCGCCGTCTCCGAGCCACGATCGGTCCGTGCGCCCCTTCCAGAGCCCCGATCGGTGCACGCGTCTTCTCCTGATCTCCGATCGGTCCACGCGCCGTCTCATAAGCCCCGATCGGTCCTCGCGCTGTCTCCGAGCCCCGATCGGTCCACGCGTCGTCTCCTCAGCCCCGATCGGTCCACGCGTCGTCTCCTGAGCCCCGATCGATCCACGCGTCGTCTCCTGATCCCCATCGCTCCACGTGGCGTCTCCGAGCGCCGATCGGTCCAGGCGCCGCCTCCTGAGCCCCGATCGGTCCACGCGCCGTCTCCTAAGCCCCGATTGATCCACGCGCCGTCTCCGAGCGCCGATCGCTTCACGCGCCGTCTCCTATGCTCCGATCGTTCCACGCGCCGTCTCCGAGCCCCGATCGGTCCACGCGCCGTCTCATGAGCCCCGATCGGTCCACGCGTCGGCTGCTAAGCCTCGATCGGTCCACGCGCGGCCTCCTTAGCCCCGATCGCTCCACGCGCCGTTTTCTGAGCACCGTTCGGTCCACGCGTCGTCTTCAAAGCCCCGATGCCTCCACGCGCCGTCTCCGAGCCACGATCGGTCCGTGCGCCGCTTCCAGAGCCCTATCAGTCCAGGCGTCCTCTGCTGATCTCCGATCGGTCGACGCGCCGTCTCCTAAGCCCCGATCGATCCACGCACCGTCTCCGAGCGCCGATCGGTCCACGCGTTGTCTCCTAAGCCCCGATCGGTCCACGCGCCTCCTCCGAGCGCCGAGCGGTCCACGCGCCGTCGCCGAACCCGAATTGGTCCACGCGCAACCGCCTGAGCCCCAGTCGGTCCACGCGCTGTCTCCGAGCGCCGATCGGTCCACGCGCCGTTGCCGAGCTATGATCGGTCCACGCGCGGTCTCCTGAGCCCCGATCGGTCCACGCGCCGTCGCCGATCCACGATCGGTCCGTGCGCCGCTTCCAGAGCCCTATCGGACCACGCATCGTCTCCTGATCTCCGATCGGTCCACGCGCCGTCTCCTAAGCCCCGATCGGTCCTCGCGCTGTCTCCGAGCGCCGATCGGTTCACGCGCCGTCTCCTGAGCCCCGATCATTCCACGCGCCATCTCCGAGCCCGGATCGGTCCACGCGTCGTCTCCTGAGCCCCGATCGGTCCACGCGCCGTCTCCAAGCCCCGATCGGTCCATGCATCGTTTCCTAAACCCCGATCGGTTAACGCGCTGTCTCCGAGCGCCGATCGGTCCACATGCCGTCGCCGAACCCCAAATGGTCCACGCGCAACCGCCTGAGCCCCGATCGGTCCACGCGTCGTCTCTGAACACCGATCGGTCCACGCACCCTTGCCGAGCCATGATCGGTCCACGCGCGGCCTCCTGAACCCCGGTTGGTTCACGCGCCGTATCCGAGCCCCCATCGGTCCACGCGTCGTCTCCGAGCCCCGATCCGTCCACGCGCCGTCGCCGTGCCAGGATCGGTCCACGCGAGGCTCCTGAGCCCCGGTCGGTCCGCGCGCCGTCTCCTGAGCCCCGATCGGTCGACGCGTCGTTTCCTGAGCCCCGATCGATCCACGCGTCGTCTCCTGAGCCCCGATCGCTCCACGCGCCGATTTCTGAGCCCCGATCAATTGTCGCGTCTTCTCCTGAGCCCCGATCGCTCCTCGCGCCGTCTCCTGAGCTCCGCTCGGTCCATGCGTCGTCTTCTTAGCCCCGATCCATCCACGCGCAGTCGCCGAGCCCCGATCGGTCCACGCGCGGTCTACTGAGCTCCGGTCGGTCCACACGCCGCTGCGAACCCCGATCGGTTAACGCGCCGTCTCCGAGCCCCGATGGGTCCACGCGCCGCCTCCTAAGCCCCGATCGGTCCACGCGTCGTCTCCTAAGCCCCGATCGGTCGACGGGTCGTCTCCTAAGCCCCGATCGGTCGACGCGTCGTCTCCTAAGCCCCGGTCGGTCCACGCGCCGTCGCCGAACCCCAATTGGTCCACGCGCCACCTCCTGAGCCCCAGTCGGTCCACGCGCTGTCTCCGAGCACCGATCGGTCTACGCATCGTCTCCTAAACCCCGGTCTGTTAACGCGTCATCTCCTGAGCCGCGATCGCTCCACGCGCCTTTTCCTGAGCCCCGATCGGTCCATCCGTCGTCTTTTAAGCCCCGATACCTCCACGCGCCGTCTCCGAGCCACGATCGGTCCACGCGTCGGCTCCTAAGCTTTCGATAGGTCCACGCGCGGCCTCCGTAGCCCCGGTCGGTCCACGCGCCGTCTCCGAGCCCCGATCGGTCCACGCATCGTCTCCTAAGCCCCGATCGGTTAACGCACCGTCTCCCCGCCCCGATCGGTCCACACGCCGTCTCCTGAGCCCCGATCCGTCCACGCGCAGTCGCCGAGCCCCGATCAGTCCACGCGCGGCCTCCTGAGCCCCGGTCGGTTCACGCGCCATCTCCCCGCCCCGATCGGTCCACGTGCCGTCTCCGGAGCCCTGACCCGTCCACGCGCGGCGTCGAGCCGCGATCGGTCCACGCGCGGCGTCGAGCCGCGATCGGTCCACGCGCGGCCTCCTGAGCCCCAATCGGTCCACGCTACGTCTCCTAAGCCCCGATCGGTCCGTGCGCCGTCTCCGAGCCCCGATCGGTCCACGCACCATCGCATGCTCCCCAATCGGTCCATGCGCCGCCTCCGGAGCCCTGATCGATCCACGCGAATCTCCTGAGCTCCGGTCGGTCCTCGTACCGTCTCCGAGCCCCGATCGGTCCACGTACCGTCTCCGAAGCCCCGATCGGTCCACGCGCCGTCTCCTGAGCCCCGATCGGTCCACGCGTCGTCTCCTAAGCCCCGATCGGTTCACGCGCCGTATCCGAGCCCCAATCGGTCCACGCGCCGTCTCCTAAGCTCCAATCGGTCCACGCGCCGTCTCCTGAGCCCCGATACGTCGACGCGCAGTCGCCGAGCCCCGATCGCTCCTCGCGCCTTCTGCTGAGCCCCGCTCGGTCCATGCGTCGTGTTCTTAGCCCCGATGCCTCCACGCGCCGTCTCCTGAGCCCCGATCGTTCCACGCGCCGTCTCCTGAGCCCCGATCGTTCCACGCGCCGTCTCCTGAGCCCTGAACGGTCCACGCGTCGTCTCCTAAGCCCCGATCGGTCCAAGCGCCGTCTCCGAGCCCCAATCGGTGCACGCGTCGTCTCCTAAGCCCCGATCGGTCCACGCGCCGTCTCCGAGCGCCGATCGGTCCACGCGCCGTCTCCTGAGCACCGATCGGTCCATGCGTCTTTCCCTAAGCCCCGATCCATCCACGCGCAGTCTCCCGAGCCGCAATCGGTCGACGCGCCGTCTCCTGAGCCCCGATAGGTACACGCGTCGTCTCCTACGCCCCGATCGGTCCACGCGTCGTCTCCTAAGCCCCGAACGGTCGACGCGCCGTCTCCGAGCCCCGATCGGTCCACGCGCCGTTTCCTGAACCCCGATACGTCCACGCGCAGTCGCCGAGGCCCGATCGGTCCACGCGCTCTCTCCTGAGCCCCAATCGGTCCACGCCCTGTCTCCTAAGCCCCGATCGGTCCAAGCGCCGTCTCCGAGCCCCGATCGGTCTACGCGTCGTCTTCTAAGCCCAGATCGGTCCACGCGTCGTCTCCTGAGCCTCGATCGGTCGACGGGTCCTCTCCTAAGCCCCGATCGGTCCACGCGTCTCCTCCTGAGCCCCGATCAGTCCACGCGTCGTCTCCTAAGCCCCGATACGTCCACACGCCGTCTCCGAGCCGCAATCGGTCGACGCGCCGTCTCCTGAGCCCCGATAGGTACACGCGTCGTCTCCTACGCCCCGATCGGTCCACGCGTCGTCTCCTAAGCCCCGAACGGTCGACGCGCCGTCTCCGAGCCCCGATCGGTCCACGCGCCGTTTCCTGAACCCCGATACGTCCACGCGCAGTCGCCGAGGCCCGATCGGTCCACGCGCTCTCTCCTGAGCCCCAATCGGTCCACGCCCTGTCTCCTAAGCCCCGATCGGTCCAAGCGCCGTCTCCGAGCCCCGATCGGTCTACGCGTCGTCTTCTAAGCCCAGATCGGTCCACGCGTCGTCTCCTGAGCCTCGATCGGTCGACGGGTCCTCTCCTAAGCCCCGATCGGTCCACGCGTCTCCTCCTGAGCCCCGATCAGTCCACGCGTCGTCTCCTAAGCCCCGATACGTCCACACGCCGTCTCCGAGTCGCGATGGGTCCACGCGTCGTCTCCTGAGCTCCGATCGATCCACGCGATTCTCCTGAGCCCCGGTCGGTCCACGCGCCGTCTCCTGAGCCCGGATCGTTCCACGCATCGTCTCCTGAGCCCCGATCGGTCCACGCGTCGTCTCCGAGCCCCGATCCGTCCACGCGCCGTCGCCGTGCCAGGATCGGTCCACGCGAGGCTCCTGAGCCCCGGTCGGTCCGCGCGCCGTCTCCTGAGCCCCGATCGGTCGACGCGTCGTTTCCTGAGCCCCGATCGATCCACGCGTCGTCTCCTGAGCCCCGATCGCTCCACGCGCCGATTTCTGAGCCCCGATCAATTGTCGCGTCTTCTCCTGAGCCCCGATCGCTCCTCGCGCCGTCTCCTGAGCTCCGCTCGGTCCATGCGTCGTCTTCTTAGCCCCGATCCATCCACGCGCAGTCGCCGAGCCCCGATCGGTCCACGCGCGGTCTACTGAGCTCCGGTCGGTCCACACGCCGCTGCGAACCCCGATCGGTTAACGCGCCGTCTCCGAGCCCCGATGGGTCCACGCGCCGCCTCCTAAGCCCCGATCGGTCCACGCGTCGTCTCCTAAGCCCCGATCGGTCGACGGGTCGTCTCCTAAGCCCCGATCGGTCGACGCGTCGTCTCCTAATCCCCGGTCGGTCCACGCGCCGTCGCCGAACCCCAATTGGTCCACGCGCCACCTCCTGAGCCCCAGTCGGTCCACGCGCTGTCTCCGAGCACCGATCGGTCTACGCATCGTCTCCTAAACCCCGGTCTGTTAACGCGTCATCTCCTGAGCCGCGATCGCTCCACGCGCCTTTTCCTGAGCCCCGATCGGTCCATCCGTCGTCTTTTAAGCCCCGATACCTCCACGCGCCGTCTCCGAGCCACGATCGGTCCACGCGTCGGCTCCTAAGCTTTCGATAGGTCCACGCGCGGCCTCCGTAGCCCCGGTCGGTCCACGCGCCGTCTCCGAGCCCCGATCGGTCCACGCATCGTCTCCTAAGCCCCGATCGGTTAACGCACCGTCTCCCCGCCCCGATCGGTCCACACGCCGTCTCCTGAGCCCCGATCCGTCCACGCGCAGTCGCCGAGCCCCGATCAGTCCACGCGCGGCCTCCTGAGCCCCGGTCGGTTCACGCGCCATCTCCCCGCCCCGATCGGTCCACGTGCCGTCTCCGGAGCCCTGACCCGTCCACGCGCGGCGTCGAGCCGCGATCGGTCCACGCGCGGCGTCGAGCCGCGATCGGTCCACGCGCGGCCTCCTGAGCCCCAATCGGTCCACGCTACGTCTCCTAAGCCCCGATCGGTCCGTGCGCCGTCTCCGAGCCCCGATCGGTCCACGCACCATCGCATGCTCCCCAATCGGTCCATGCGCCGCCTCCGGAGCCCTGATCGATCCACGCGAATCTCCTGAGCTCCGGTCGGTCCTCGTACCGTCTCCGAGCCCCGATCGGTCCACGTACCGTCTCCGAAGCCCCGATCGGTCCACGCGCCGTCTCCTGAGCCCCGATCGGTCCACGCGTCGTCTCCTAAGCCCCGATCGGTTCACGCGCCGTATCCGAGCCCCAATCGGTCCACGCGCCGTCTCCTAAGCTCCAATCGGTCCACGCGCCGTCTCCTGAGCCCCGATACGTCGACGCGCAGTCGCCGAGCCCCGATCGCTCCTCGCGCCTTCTCCTGAGCCCCGCTCGGTCCATGCGTCGTGTTCTTAGCCCCGATGCCTCCACGCGCCGTCTCCTGAGCTCCGATCGGTCCAAGCGCCGTCTCCGAGCCCCAATCGGTGCACGCGTCGTCTCCTAAGCCCCGATCGGTCCACGCGCCGTCTCCGAGCGCCGATCGGTCCACGCGCCGTCTCCTGAGCTCCGATCGATCCACGCGATTCTCCTGAGCCCCGGTCGGTCCACGCGCCGTCTCCTGAGCCCGGATCGTTCCACGCGTCGTCTCCTGAGCCCCGATCGGTCCACGCGCCGTCTCCTGAGCACCGATCGGTCCATGCGTCTTTCCCTAAGCCCCGATCCATCCACGCGCAGTCTCCCGAGCCGCAATCGGTCGACGCGCCGTCTCCTGAGCCCCGATAGGTACACGCGTCGTCTCCTACGCCCCGATCGGTCCACGCGTCGTCTCCTAAGCCCCGAACGGTCGACGCGCCGTCTCCGAGCCCCGATCGGTCCACGCGCCGTTTCCTGAACCCCGATACGTCCACGCGCAGTCGCCGAGGCCCGATCGGTCCACGCGCTCTCTCCTGAGCCCCAATCGGTCCACGCCCTGTCTCCTAAGCCCCGATCGGTCCAAGCGCCGTCTCCGAGCCCCGATCGGTCTACGCGTCGTCTTCTAAGCCCAGATCGGTCCACGCGTCGTCTCCTGAGCCTCGATCGGTCGACGGGTCCTCTCCTAAGCCCCGATCGGTCCACGCGTCTCCTCCTGAGCCCCGATCAGTCCACGCGTCGTCTCCTAAGCCCCGATACGTCCACACGCCGTCTCCGAGTCGCGATGGGTCCACGCGTCGTCTCCTGAGCTCCGATCGATCCACGCGATTCTCCTGAGCCCCGGTCGGTCCACGCGCCGTCTCCTGAGCCCGGATCGTTCCACGCGTCGTCTCCTGAGCCCCGATCGGTCCACGCGCCGTCTCCTGAGCACCGATCGGTCCATGCGTCTTTCCCTAAGCCCCGATCCATCCACGCGCAGTCTCCCGAGCCGCAATCGGTCGACGCGCCGTCTCCTGAGCCCCGATAGGTACACGCGTCGTCTCCTACGCCCCGATCGGTCCACGCGTCGTCTCCTAAGCCCCGAACGGTCGACGCGCCGTCTCCGAGCCCCGATCGGTCCACGCACCGTCTCCTAAGCCCCGATCGATTAACGCGCCATCCCCCCGCCCCGATCGGTCCACGCGCCGTCTCCTGAGCCCCGATACGTCCACGCGCAGTCGCCGAGCCCCGATCAGTCCACGCACTGTCTCCTTATCCCCATGGGTCCACGCGGCGCCTCCGGTGCCCCGATCGATCCACGCGAGGATCCTGAGCCTAGATCAATCCACGCATCGTCTCCTAAGCCCCAATCGATTAACGCGCCGTCTCCGAGCCCCGATCGGTCCACGCGTCGTTTCCTGAACCCCGATACGTCCACGCGCAGTCGCCGAGGCCCGATCGGTCCACGCGCTCTCTCCTGAGCCCCGATAGGTACACGCGTCGTCTCCTACGCGCCGATCGTTCCACGCCCCGTCTCCGAGCCCCGAGCGGTCCACGCGCCGTCTCCTGAGCCCCAATCGGTCCACGCGCTGTCTCCTAAGCCCCGATCGGTCCAAGCGCCGTCTCCGAGCCCCGATCGGTCTACGCGTCGTCTTCTAAGCCCAGATCGGTCCACGCGTCGTCTCCTGAGCCCCGATCGGTCCACGCGTCGTCTCCTAAGCCCCGACCGGTCCACGCGCCGTTTCCTGAGGCCCGATCGATTCACGCGTCGTCTCCTGAGCCCCGATAGCTCCACGCGCCGTTTCCTGAGCCCCGATCGGTCCACGCGTCGTCTCCTGATCTCCGATCGGTTCACGCGCCGTCTCCTGAGCCCGGATCGGTCCACGCGTCGTCCCCGAATCCCCGATCCGTACACGCGTCGTCTCCGAGCCTAGATCGGTCCACGCGCTGTCGCCGAGCCCCGATCGGTCCAGGCGTGGCCTCCTAAGCCCCGATCGGTCCACGCGCGGTCTACTGAGCTCCGGTCGGTCCACACGCCGCTGCGAACCCCAATTGGTCCACGCGCAACCTCACGAGCCCCAGTCGGTAAACGCGCTGTCTCCGAGCCCTAATCGGTCCACGCGCCGTCTCCTGAGCCCCGATCGGTCCACGCGTCGTCTCCTAAGCCCCGATCGGTTAACGCGCCGTCTCCGAGCCCCGATGGGTCCACGCGCCGCCTCCTAAGCCCCGATCGGTCCACGCGTCGTCTCCTAAGCCCCGATCGGTCGACGGGTCGTCTCCTAAGCCCCGATCGGTCGACGCGTCGTCTCCTAATCCCCGGTCGGTCCACGCGCCGTCGCCGAACCCCAATTGGTCCACGCGCCACCTCCTGAGCCCCAGTCGGTCCACGCGCTGTCTCCGAGCACCGATCGGTCTACGCATCGTCTCCTAAACCCCGGTCTGTTAACGCGTCATCTCCTGAGCCGCGATCGCTCCACGCGCCTTTTCCTGAGCCCCGATCGGTCCATCCGTCGTCTTTTAAGCCCCGATACCTCCACGCGCCGTCTCCGAGCCACGATCGGTCCACGCGTCGGCTCCTAAGCTTTCGATAGGTCCACGCGCGGCCTCCGTAGCCCCGGTCGGTCCACGCGCCGTCTCCGAGCCCCGATCGGTCCACGCATCGTCTCCTAAGCCCCGATCGGTTAACGCACCGTCTCCCCGCCCCGATCGGTCCACACGCCGTCTCCTGAGCCCCGATCCGTCCACGCGCAGTCGCCGAGCCCCGATCAGTCCACGCGCGGCCTCCTGAGCCCCGGTCGGTTCACGCGCCATCTCCCCGCCCCGATCGGTCCACGTGCCGTCTCCGGAGCCCTGACCCGTCCACGCGCGGCGTCGAGCCGCGATCGGTCCACGCGCGGCGTCGAGCCGCGATCGGTCCCCGCGCGGCCTCCTGAGCCCCAATCGGTCCACGCTACGTCTCCTAAGCCCCGATCGGTTCGTGCGCCGTCTCCGAGCCCCGATCGGTCCACGCACCATCGCATGCTCCCCAATCGGTCCATGCGCCGCCTCCGGAGCCCTGATCGATCCACGCGAATCTCCTGAGCTCCGGTCGGTCCTCGTACCGTCTCCGAGCCCCGATCGGTCCACGTACCGTCTCCGAAGCCCCGATCGGTCCACGCGCCGTCTCCTGAGCCCCGATCGGTCCACGCGTCGTCTCCTAAGCCCCGATCGGTTCACGCGCCGTATCCGAGCCCCAATCGGTCCACGCGCCGTCTCCTAAGCTCCAATCGGTCCACGCGCCGTCTCCTGAGCCCCGATACGTCGACGCGCAGTCGCCGAGCCCCGATCGCTCCTCGCGCCTTCTCCTGAGCCCCGCTCGGTCCATGCGTCGTGTTCTTAGCCCCGATGCCTCCACGCGCCGTCTCCTGAGCCCCGATCGTTCCACGCGCCATCTCCGAGCCCCGATCGGTCCACGCGCCGTCTCCTGAGGCCCGATCGGTCCACGCGTCGTCCTCGAGCCCCGATCGGTCGACGCGCCGTCTCCTGAGCCCGGATCGGTCCACGCGTCGGCTCCTAAGCCCCGATCGGTCCACGCGTCGTCTCCTAAGCCCCGATCCGTCGTCGCGTCGTCTCCTGGGCCCCGATCGATCCAGGCGTCTTCTCCTGAGCCCCGACCGCTCCACGCGTCGTCTCCGAGCTCTGATCGGTCCACGCGCCGTTCCGAGCCCCGTTCGGTCCATGCGTCGTCTTCTAAGCCCCGATGCCTCCACGCGCCGTCTCCGAGCCACGATCGGTGCAGGCGCCGCTTCGTGAACCCCGATCGGTCCACGCGCTGTCTCCTGAGCCCCGATCCATCCACGCGCAGTCGCCGAGCCCCGATCGGTCCACGCGCGGTCTACTGAGCTCCGGTCGGTCCACACGCCGCTGCGAACCCCAATTGGTCCACGCGCAACCTCTCGAGCGCCAGCCGGTAAACGCGCTGTCGCCGAACCCCAATTGGTCCATGCGCCACCTCCTGAGCCCCAATCGGTCCACGCGCCGTCTCCGAGCCCCGATCGGTGCGCGTGCCGCATTCTAAGCCACGGTCCATCCACGCGCCGTCTCCGAGCCCCGCTCGATCCACGCGTCGTCTCCTAAGCCCCGATCGGTCCACGCGCCGTCTCCTAAGCCCCGATTGATCCACGCGCCGTCTCCCAGCGACGATCGGTTCACGCGCCGTCTCCTGTGCTCCGATCGTTCCACGCGCCGTCTCCGAGCCCCGATCGATCCACGCGCCGTCTCCTGAACCCCAATCGGTCCACGCGTCGGCTCCTAAGACCCGATCCATCGACGCGTCGTCTCCTGAGCCACGAACGATCCACGCGCCGCCTCCTGAGCCCCGATCGCTCCACGTATCGTCTCCTAAGCCTCGATCGGTCCACGCGCCGTCTCTGAGCGCCGATCGGTTCACGCGTCGTCTCCTGAGCCCCGATCGTTCCACGCGCCGCCTCCTAAGCCCCGATTGGTCCAGGCGTCATCTCCTAAGCCCCGACCGGTCCACGCGCCGTCTCCTGAACCCCGGTCGGTTCACGCGCCATCTCCGAGCCCGATCGGTCCACGTATCGTCTCCTAAGCCCCCATCGGTTCACGCGCCGTCTCCGAGCCCCGATCGTTCCACGCGCCGCCTCCTAAGCCCCGATCGGTCCACGCGTCGTCTCCTAGCCCCTATCGGTTCATGCGTCTTCTCCTGAGCCCCAATCGCTCCTCGCGCCGTCTCCTGAGCCGCGATCTGTCCACGCGCGGCCTCCTGAGCTCCGGTCCGTTCACGCGCCGTATCCGAGCCCCAATCGGTCCACGCGCCGTCTCCTGAGCCCCGATCGGTCCACGCGCCGTCTCCTGAGCCCCGATCGTTCCACGCGCCGTCTCCTGAGCCCTGATCGGTCCACGCGTCGTCTCCTAAGCCCCGATCGGTCCAAGCGCCGTCTCCGAGCACCAATCGGTCCACGCGTCGTCTCCTAAGCCCCGATCGGTCCACGCGCCGTCTCCGAGCGCCGATCGGTTCACGCGCCGTCTCCTGAGCCCCGATCGTTCCACCCGTCGTCTCCGAGCCCCGATTAGTCCACGCGCGGCCTCCTGAGCCCCGGTCGGTTCACGCGCCGTATCCGTGCCCCGATCGGTCCACGCGTCGCTTCGTAAGCCCCATCGGTCCACGCGTCGTCTCCTAACCCCGGACGGTCCACGCGTCGTCTCCTAAGCCCCGATCGGTTCATGCGCCGTCTCCGAGTCCCCATCGGTCCACGGCTCATCTCCTGCTCCCCAATCGGTCCACGCGCCGCCTCCGGAGCCCCGATCGATCCACGCGAATCTCCTGAGCTCTGGTCGGTCCACGCGCCGTCTCCTGAGCCCCGGTCGGTCCTTGCGCCGTCTCCAAGCCCCGATCGGTCCACGTACCGTCTCCGAAGCCCCGATCGGTCCACGCGTCGTCTCCTGAGCCCCGATCGGTCCACGCGTCGTCTCCTAAGCCCCGACCGGTCCACTCGCCGTCTCCGAACCCCGATCGGTCCACGCACCGTCTCCTGTTCCCATCGGTCCACGCGGCGCCTCCGGAGCCCCGATCGGTCCGCGCCTCGTCTCCTGAGCCCCGATCGATCCACGCGTCGTCTTCTGATCCCCGATCGGTCCACGCATCGTCTCCGAGCACCGATCGGTCCACACGCCGTTTTCTGAGCACCGTTCGGTCCACGCGTCGTCTTAAAAGCCCCGATGCCTCCACGCGCTGTCTCCGAGCCACGGTTAGTCCGTGCGTCGCTTCCAGAGACCCGATCGGTTCACGCGCCGTCTCCTAAGCCCCGATCGGTCCACGCGCCGTCTCCGAGCCCCGAGCGGTCCACGCGCCGTCTCCTGAGCCCCAATCGGTCCACGCACTGTCTCCTAAGCCCCAATCGGTCCACGTGCCGTCTCCTGAGCCCCGGTCGGTCGACTCGCCGTCTCCGAGCCCCGACCGGTCCACGCATCGTCTCCTGAGCCCCGATCGTTCCACGCGCCGCCTCCTAAGCCCCGATTGGTCCAGGCGTCATCTCCTAAGCCCCGACCGGTCCACGCGCCGTCTCCTGAACCCCGGTCGGTTCACGCGCCATCTCCGAGCCACATCGGTCCACGTATCGTCTCCTAAGCCCCCATCGGTTCACGCGCCGTCTCCGAGCCCCGATCGTTCCACGCGCCGCCTCCTAAGCCCCGATCGGTCCACGCGTCGTCTCCTAGCCCCTATCGGTTCATGCGTCTTCTCCTGAGCCCCAATCGCTCCTCGCGCCGTCTCCTGAGCCGCGATCTGTCCACGCGCGGCCTCCTGAGCCCCGGTCCGTTCACGCGCCGTATCCGAGCCCCAATCGGTCCACGCGCCGTCTCCTGAGCCCCGTTCGGTCCACGCGCCGTCTCCTGAGCCCCGATCGTTCCACGCGCCGTCTCCTGAGCCCTGAACGGTCCACGCGTCGTCTCCTAAGCCCCGATCGGTCCAAGCGCCGTCTCCGAGCCCCAATCGGTGCACGCGTCGTCTCCTAAGCCCCGATCGGTCCACGCGCCGTCTCCGAGCGCCGATCGGTCCACGCGCCGTCTCCTGAGCCCCGATACGTCTACGCGTAGTCGCCGAGCCCCGATCGGTCCACGCGCCGTCGCCGAGCCTGGATCGGTCCACGCGCGGCCTCCTGAGCCCCGGTCGGTTCACGCGCCATCGCCGAACCCGATGGTTCCACGCACCGTGTCCAATCCCCGATCGGTCCACGCGCCGTCTCCTGAGCCCCGATCGGTCTACGCGCCGTCTCCTGAGCCCCGATGCGTACACGCGTCGTCTCCCGAGCCCCGATCGTTCCACGCGTCGTCTCCTAAGCCCGGATCGGTCCACGCGCCGTGTCCTGAGCCTCGATCGGTCGACGGGTCCTCTCCTAAGCCCCGATCGGTCCACGCGTCTCCTCCTGAGCCCCGATCAGTCCACGCGTCGTCTCCTAAGCCCCGATACGTCCACACGCCGTCTCCGAGTCGCGATGGGTCCACGCGTCGTCTCCTGAGCTCCGATCGATCCACGCGATTCTCCTGAGCCCCGGTCGGTCCACGCGCCGTCTCCTGAGCCCGGATCGTTCCACGCGTCGTCTCCTGAGCCCCGATCGGTCCACGCGCCGTCTCCTGAGCACCGATCGGTCCATGCGTCTTTCCCTAAGCCCCGATCCATCCACGCGCAGTCTCCCGAGCCGCAATCGGTCGACGCGCCGTCTCCTGAGCCCCGATAGGTACACGCGTCGTCTCCTACGCCCCGATCGGTCCACGCGTCGTCTCCTAAGCCCCGAACGGTCGACGCGCCGTCTCCGAGCCCCGATCGGTCCACGCACCGTCTCCTAAGCCCCGATCGATTAACGCGCCATCCCCCCGCCCCGATCGGTCCACGCGCCGTCTCTTGAGCCCCGATACGTCCACGCGCAGTCGCCGAGCCCCGATCAGTCCACGCACTGTCTCCTTATCCCCATGGGTCCACGCGGCGCCTCCGGTGCCCCGATCGATCCACGCGAGGATCCTGAGCCTAGATCAATCCACGCATCGTCTCCTAAGCCCCAATCGATTAACGCGCCGTCTCCGAGCCCCGATCGGTCCACGCGCCGTTTCCTGAACCCCGATACGTCCACGCGCAGTCGCCGAGGCCCGATCGGTCCACGCGCTCTCTCCTGAGCCCCGATAGGTACACGCGTCGTCTCCTACGCGCCGATCGTTCCACGCCCCGTCTCCGAGCCCCGAGCGGTCCACGCGCCGTCTCCTGAGCCCCAATCGGTCCACGCGCTGTCTCCTAAGCCCCGATCGGTCCAAGCGCCGTCTCCGAGCCCCGATCGGTCTACGCGTCGTCTTCTAAGCCCAGATCGGTCCACGCGTCGTCTCCTGAGCCCCGATCGGTCCACGCGTCGTCTCCTAAGCCCCGACCGGTCCACGCGCCGTTTCCTGAGGCCCGATCGATTCACGCGTCGTCTCCTGAGCCCCGATAGCTCCACGCGCCGTTTCCTGAGCCCCGATCGGTCCACGCGTCGTCTCCTGATCTCCGATCGGTTCACGCGCCGTCTCCTGATCCCCATCGGTCCACGCGGCGTTTTCTGAGCACCGTTCGGTCCACGCGTCGTCTTCAAAGCCCCGATGCCTCCACGCGCCGTCTCCGAGCCACGATCGGTCCGTGCGCCCCTTCCAGAGCCCCGATCGGTGCACGCGTCTTCTCCTGATCTCCGATCGGTCCACGCGCCGTCTCATAAGCCCGATCGGTCCTCGCGCTGTCTCCGAGCCCCGATCGGTCCACGCGTCGTCTCCTCAGCCCCGATCGGTCCACGCGTCGTCTCCTGAGCCCCGATCGATCCACGCGTCGTCTCCTGATCCCCATCGCTCCACGTGGCGTCTCCGAGCGCCGATCGGTGCACGCGCCGTCTCCTGAGCCCCGATCGTTCCACACGCCGCCTCTTAAGCCCCGATCGGTCCAGGCGTCGTCTCCTAAGCCCCAACCGGTCCAGGCGCCGCCTCCTGAGCCCCGATCGGTCCACGCGCCGTCTCCTAAGCCCCGATTGATCCACGCGCCGTCTCCGAGCGCCGATCGCTTCACGCGCCGTCTCCTATGCTCCGATCGTTCCACGCGCCGTCTCCGAGCCCCGATCGGTCCACGCGCCGTCTCATGAGCCCCGATCGGTCCACGCGTCGGCTGCTAAGCCTCGATCGGTCCACGCGCGGCCTCCTTAGCCCCGATCGCTCCACGCGCCGTTTTCTGAGCACCGTTCGGTCCGTGCGCCGCTTCCAGAGCCCTATCAGTCCAGGCGTCCTCTGCTGATCTCCGATCGGTCGACGCGCCGTCTCCTAAGCCCCGATCGATCCACGCACCGTCTCCGAGCGCCGATCGGTCCACGCGTTGTCTCCTAAGCCCCGATCGGTCCACGCGCCTCCTCCGAGCGCCGAGCGGTCCACGCGCCGTCGCCGAACCCGAATTGGTCCACGCGCAACCGCCTGAGCCCCAGTCGGTCCACGCGCTGTCTCCGAGCGCCGATCGGTCCACGCGCCGTTGCCGAGCTATGATCGGTCCACGCGCGGTCTCCTGAGCCCCGATCGGTCCACGCGCCGTCGCCGATCCACGATCGGTCCGTGCGCCGCTTCCAGAGCCCTATCGGACCACGCATCGTCTCCTGATCTCCGATCGGTCCACGCGCCGTCTCCTAAGCCCCGATCGGTCCTCGCGCTGTCTCCGAGCGCCGATCGGTTCACGCGCCGTCTCCTGAGCCCCGATCATTCCACGCGCCATCTCCGAGCCCGGATCGGTACACGCGTCGTCTCCTGAGCCCCGATCGGTCCACGCGCCGTCTCCAAGCCCCGATCGGTCCATGCATCGTTTCCTAAACCCCGATCGGTTAACGCGCTGCCTCCGAGCGCCGATCGGTCCACATGCCGTCGCCGAACCCCAAATGGTCCACGCGCAACCGCCTGAGCCCCGATCGGTCCACGCGTCGTCTCTGAACACCGATCGGTCCACGCACCCTTGCCGAGCCATGATCGGTCCACGCGCGGCCTCCTGAGCTCCGATCGGTCCACGCGCCGTCACCGAGCCGCGATCGGTCCACGCGCGACCTCCTGAACCCCGGTTGGTTCACGCGCCGTATCCGAGCCCCCATCGGTCCACGCGTCGTCTCCGAGCCCCGATCCGTCCACGCGCCGTCGCCGTGCCAGGATCGGTCCACGCGAGGCTCCTGAGCCCCGGTCGGTCCGCGCGCCGTCTCCTGAGCCCCGATCGGTCGACGCGTCGTTTCCTGAGCCCCGATCGATCCACGCGTCGTCTCCTGAGCCCCGATCGCTCCACGCGCCGATTTCTGAGCCCCGATCAATTGTCGCGTCTTCTCCTGAGCCCCGATCGCTCCTCGCGCCGTCTCCTGTGCTCCGCTCGGTCCATGCGTCGTCTTCTTAGCCCCGGTGCCTCCACGCGCCGTCTCCGATACCCGATCAGTCTAGGCGCCGCTTCCTGAGCGCCGATCGGTCCACGCGCCGTCTCCTAAGCCCCAATCGGTCCACGCGCCGTCTCCTAAGCCCCGATCGGTCCAAGCGGCGTCTCCGAGCCCCGATCGCTCCACGCACCGTCTCCTGATCCCCATCGGTCCACGCGGCGTTTTCTGAGCACCGTTCGGTCCACGCGCCGTCTCCGAGCCCCGATCGGTCCACGCATCGTCTCCTAAGCCCCGATCGGTCCACGCGCCTTCTCCTAAGCCCCGATCGATCCACGCGCCGTCTCCGAGCGCCGATCGGTTCACGCGCCGTCTCCTGTGCTCCGATCGTTCCACGCGCCGTCTCCCCGCCCCGATCGGTCCACGTACCGTCTCCGAAGCCCCGATCGGTCCACGCGCCGTCTCCTGAGCCCCGATCGGTCCACGCGTCGTCTCCTAAGCCCCGATCGGTTCACGCACCGTATCCGAGCCCCAATCGGTCCACGCGCCGTCTCCTAAGCTCCAATCGGTCCACGCGCCGTCTCCTGAGCCCCGATACGTCGACGCGCAGTCGCCGAGCCCCGATCGGTCCACGCGCTGTCTCCTGAGCCCCGATAGGTACACGCGTCGTCTCCTACACCCCGATCGGTCCACGCGCGGCCTCCTGATCCCCAATCGGTCCACGCGTTGTCTCCTGAGCCCCGATCAATTGACGCGTCTTCTCCTGAGCCCCGACCGCTTCACGCGTCGTCTCCGAGCTCCGATCGGTCCACGCGCCGTTCCGAGCCCCGATCGGTCCATACGTCGTCTTCTAAGCCCCGATGCCTCCACGTGCCGTCTCCGAGCCACGATCGGTGCAGGCGCCGCTTCGTGAACCCCGATCGGTCCACGCGCTGTCTCCTGAGCCCCGATCCATCCACGCGCAGTCGCCGAGCCCCGATCGGTCCACGCGCGGTCTACTGAGCTCCGGTCGGTCCACACGCCGCTGCGAACCCCAATTGGTCCACGCGCAACCTCACGAGCCCCAGTCGGTAAACGCGCTGTCTCCGAGCCCTGATCGGTCCACGCGCCGTCTCCTGAGCCCCGATCGGTCCACGCGTCGTCTCCTAAGCCCCGATCGGTTAACGCGCCGTCTCCGAGCCCCGATGGGTCCACGCGCCGCCTCCTAAGCCCCGATCGGTCCACGCGTCGTCTCCTAAGCCCCGATCGGTCGACGGGTCGTCTCCTAAGCCCCGATCGGTCGACGCGTCGTCTCCTAAGCCCCGGTCGGTCCACGCGCCGTCGCCGAACCCCAATTGGTCCACGCGCCACCTCCTGAGCCCCAGTCGGTCCACGCGCTGTCTCCGAGCACCGATCGGTCTACGCATCGTCTCCTAAACCCCGGTCTGTTAACGCGTCATCTCCTGAGCCGCGATCGCTCCACGCGCCTTTTCCTGAGCCCCGATCGGTCCATCCGTCGTCTTTTAAGCCCCGATACCTCCACGCGCCGTCTCCGAGCCACGATCGGTCCACGCGTCGGCTCCTAAGCTTTCGATAGGTCCACGCGCGGCCTCCGTAGCCCCGGTCGGTCCACGCGCCGTCTCCGAGCCCCGATCGGTCCACGCATCGTCTCCTAAGCCCCGGTCTGTTAACGCGTCATCTCCTGAACCGCGATCGCTCCACGCGCCTTTTCCTGAGCCCCGATCGGTCCATCCGTCGTCTTTTAAGCCCCGATACCTCCACGCGCCGTCTCCGAGCCACGATCGGTCCACGCGTCGGCTCCTAAGCTTTCGATAGGTCCACGCGCGGCCTCCGTAGCCCCGGTCGGTCCACGCGCCGTCTCCGAGCCCCGATCGGTCCACGCATCGTCTCCTAAGCCCCGATCGGTTAACGCACCGTCTCCCCGCCCCGATCGGTCCACACGCCGTCTCCTGAGCCCCGATCCGTCCACGCGCAGTCGCCGAGCCCCGATCAGTCCACGCGCGGCCTCCTGAGCCCCGGTCGGTTCACGCGCCATCTCCCCGCCCCGATCGGTCCACGTGCCGTCTCCTGAGCCCTGACCCGTCCACGCGCGGCGTCGAGCCGCGATCGGTCCACGCGCGGCGTCGAGCCGCGATCGGTCCACGCGCGGCCTCCTGAGCCCCAATCGGTCCACGCTACGTCTCCTAAGCCCCGATCGGTCCGTGCGCCGTCTCCGAGCCCCGATCGGTCCACGCACCATCGCATGCTCCCCAATCGGTCCATGCGCCGCCTCCGGAGCCCTGATCGATCCACGCGAATCTCCTGAGCTCCGGTCGGTCCTCGTACCGTCTCCGAGCCCCGATCGGTCCACGTACCGTCTCCGAAGCCCCGATCGGTCCACGCGCCGTCTCCTGAGCCCCGATCGGTCCACGCGTCGTCTCCTAAGCCCCGATCGGTTCACGCGCCGTATCCGAGCCCCAATCGGTCCACGCGCCGTCTCCTAAGCTCCAATCGGTCCACGCGCCGTCTCCTGAGCCCCGATACGTCGACGCGCAGTCGCCGAGCCCCGATCGCTCCTCGCGCCTTCTCCTGAGCCCCGCTCGGTCCATGCGTCGTGTTCTTAGCCCCGATGCCTCCACGCGCCGTCTCCTGAGCCCCGATCGTTCCACGCGCCATCTCCGAGCCCCGATCGGTCCACGCGGCGTCTCCTGAGCCCCGATCGGTTCACGCATCGTCTCCTGAGCCCCGATACGTCCACACGCCGTATCCGAGCCCCGATCGGTCCGCATGACGCATTCTAAGCCACGGTCCGTCCACGCGCCGTCTCCGAGCACCGATCGGTCCACGCGCCGTCTCCTGAGGCCCGATCGGTCCACGCGTCGTCCTCGAGCCCCGATCGGTCGACGCGCCGTCTCCTGAGCCCGGATCGGTCCACGCGTCGTCTCCTAAGCCCCGATCCGTCGTCGCGTCGTCTCCTGGGCCCCGATCGATCCAGGCGTCTTCTCCTGAGCCCCGACCGCTCCACGCGTCGTCTCCGAGCTCTGATCGGTCCACGCGCCGTTCCGAGCCCCGTTCGGTCCATGCGTCGTCTTCTAAGCCCCGATGCCTCCACGCGCCGTCTCCGAGCCACGATCGGTGCAGGCGCCGCTTCGTGAACCCCGATCGGTCCACGCGCTGTCTCCTGAGCCCCGATCCATCCACGCGCAGTCGCCGAGCCCCGATCGGTCCACGCGCGGTCTACTGAGCTCCGGTCGGTCCACACGCCGCTGCGAACCCCAATTGGGGGTCCACGCGCAACCTCTCGAGCGCCAGTCGGTAAACGCGCTGTCTCCGAGCCCCGATCGGTCCACGCGCCGTCTCCTGAGCCCCGATCGGTCCACGCGTCGTCTCCTAAGCCCCGATCGGTTAACGCGCCGTTTCCGAGCCCCGATGGGTCCACGCGCCGCCTCCTAAGCCCCGATCGGTCCACGCGTCGTCTCCTAAGCCCCGATCGGTCGACGGGTCGTCTCCTAAGCCCCGATCGGTCGACGCGTCGTCTCCTAATCCCCGGTCGGTCCACGCGCCGTCGCCGAACCCCAATTGGTCCACGCGCCACCTCCTGAGCCCCAGTCGGTCCACGCGCTGTCTCCGAGCACCGATCGGTCTACGCATCGTCTCCTAAACCCCGCTCTGTTAACGCGTCGTCTCCTGAGCCGCGATCGCTCCACGCGCCGTTTCCTGAGCCCCGATCGGTCCATCCGTCGTCTTTTAAGCCCCGATACCTCCACGCGCCGTCTCCGAGCCACGATCGGTCCAGGCGTGGCCTCCTGAGCCGCGGTCGGTCCACGCGCCGTTTCCTGAGCCCCGATCGGTGCACGCGTCGTCTTCGAAACCCAGATGCCTGCTTGCGCCGTCTCCCAACCACGATCGGTGCAGGCGCCGTCTCCTGAGACCCGATCGGTTCACGCATCGTCTCCTAAGCCCCGATACGTCCACACGCCGTATCCGAGCCCCGATCGGTCCGCGTGACGCATTCTAAGTCACGGTCCGTCCACGCGCCGTCTCCGAGCACCGATCGGTCAACGCGCCGCCTCCTAAGCCCCGATCGGTCGACGGGTCGTCTCCTAAGCCCCGATCGGTCGACGCGTCGTCTCCTAATCCCCGGTCGGTCCACGCGCCGTCGCCGAACCCCAATTGGTCCATGCGCCACCTCCTGAGCCCCAATCGGTCCACGCGCCGTCTCCGAGCCCCGATCGGTGCGCGTGCCGCATTCTAAGCCACGGTCCATCCACGCGCCGTCTCCGAGCCCCGCTCGATCCACGCGTCGTCTCCTAAGCCCCGATCGGTCCACGCGCCGTCTCCTAAGCCCCGATTGATCCACGCGCCGTCTCCCAGCGACGATCGGTTCACGCGCCGTCTCCTGTGCTCCGATCGTTCCACGCGCCGTCTCCTGAGCCACGAACGATCCACGTGCTGCCTCCTGAGACCCGATCGCTCCACGTATCGTCTCCTAAGCCTCGATCGGTCCACGCGCCGTCTCTGAGCGCCGATCGGTTCACGCGTCGTCTCCTGAGCCCCGATCGTTCCACGCGCCGCCTCCTAAGCCCCGATTGGTCCAGGCGTCATCTCCTAAGCCCCGACCGGTCCACGCGCCGTCTCCTGAACCCCGGTCGGTTCACGCGCCATCTCCGAGCCCGATCGGTCCACGTATCGTCTCCTAAGCCCCCATCGGTTCACGCGCCGTCTCCGAGCCCCGATCGTTCCACGCGCCGCCTCCTAAGCCCCGATCGTTCCACGCGCCGTCTCCTGAGCCCTGATCGGTCCACGCGTCGTCTCCTAAGCCCCGATCGGTCCAAGCGCCGTCTCCGAGCACCAATCGGTCCACGCGTCGTCTCCTAAGCCCCGATCGGTCCACGCGCCGTCTCCGAGCGCCGATCGGTTCACGCGCCGTCTCCTGAGCCCCGATCGTTCCACCCGTCGTCTCCGAGCCCCGATCAGTCCACGCGCGGCCTCCTGAGCCCCGGTCGGTTCACGCGCCGTATCCGTGCCCCGATCGGTCCACGCGTCTCTTCGTAAGCCCCATCGGTCCACGCGTCGTCTCCTAACCCCGGACGGTCCACGCGTCGTCTCCTAAGCCCCGATCGGTTCATGCGTCGTCTCCGAGTCCCGATCGGTCCACGGCTCATCTCCTGCTCCCCAATCGGTCCACGCGCCGCCTCCGGAGCCCCGATCGATCCACGCGAATCTCCTGAGCTCTGGTCGGTCCACGCGCCGTCTCCTGAGCCCCGGTCGGTCCTTGCGCCGTCTCCAAGCCCCGATCGGTCCACGTACCGTCTCCGAAGCCCCGATCGGTCCACGCGTCGTCTCCTGAGCCCCGATCGGTCCACGCGTCGTCTCCTAAGCCCCGACCGGTCCACTCGCCGTCTCCGAACCCCGATCGGTCCACGCACCGTCTCCTGTTCCCATCGGTCCACGCGGCGCCTCCGGAGCCCCGATCGGTCCGCGCCTCGTCTCCTGAGCCCCGATCGATCCACGCGTCGTCTTCTGATCCCCGATCGGTCCACGCATCGTCTCCGAGCACCGATCGGTCCACACGCCGTTTTCTGAGCACCGTTCGGTCCACGCGTCGTCTTCAAAGCCCCGATGCCTCCACGCGCTGTCTCCGAGCCACGGTTAGTCCGTGCATCGCTTCCAGAGCCCCGATCGGTTCACGCGCCGTCTCCTAAGCCCCGATCGGTCCACGCGTCGTCTCCGAGCACCGATTGGTCCACGGGCCGTTTCCGGAGCCCCGATCGGTCCACGCATTGTCTTTTAAGCCCCGAAGCCTCCACGCGCCGTTTCCGAGCCACGATCGGTCCAGGCGCCGCCTTCTGAGCCCCGATCGGTCCACGTGTCGGCTCCTAAGCCCCGATCGGTCCCCGCGCCGTCACCGAGTCCCGATTGATTCACGCGTCGTCTCCTGAGCCCCGATCGGTCCACGCGTCGTCTCCTAAGCCCCGATCGCTCCACGCGCCGTCTCCTCAGCCCCGATCGTTCCACGCGCCGTCTCCGAGCCCCGAGCGGTCCACGCGCCGTCTCCTGAGCCCCAATCGGTCCACGCACTGTCTCCTAAGCCCCAATCGGTCCACGTGCCGTCTCCTGAGCCCCGGTCGGTCGACTCGCCGTCTCCGAACCCCGACCGGTCCACGCATCGTCTCCTGAGCCCCGATCGTTCCACGCGCCGCCTCCTAAGCCCCGATTGGTCCAGGCGTCATCTCCTAAGCCCCGACCGGTCCACGCGCCGTCTCCTGAACCCCGGTCGGTTCACGCGCCATCTCCGAGCCCGATCGGTCCACGTATCGTCTCCTAAGCCCCCATCGGTTCACCCGCCGTCTCCGAGCCCCGATCGTTCCACGCGCCGCCTCCTAAGCCCCGATCGGTCCACGCGTCGTCTCCTAGCCCCTATCGGTTCATGCGTCTTCTCCTGAGCCCCAATCGCTCCTCGCGCCGTCTCCTGAGCCCCGGTCCGTTCACGCGCCGTATCCGAGCCCCAATCGGTCCACGCGCCGTCTCCTGAGCCCCGATCGGTCCACGCGCCGTCTCCTGAGCCCCGATCGTCCCACGCGCCGTCTCCTGAGCCCTGATCGGTCCACGCGTCGTCTCCTAAGCCCCGATCGGTCCAAGCGCCGTCTCCGAGCCCCAATCGGTGCACGCGTCGTCTCCTAAGCCCCGATCGGTCCACGCGCCGTCTCCGAGCGCCGATCGGTCCACGCGCCGTCTGCTGAGCCCCGATACGTCCACGCGTAGTCGCCGAGCCCCGATCGGTCCACGCGCCGTCGCCGAGCCTGGATCGGTCCACGCGCGGCCTCCTGAGCCCCGGTCGGTTCACGCGCCGTCTCCGAACCCGATGGTTCCACGCACCGTGTCCAATCCCCGATCGGTCCACGCGCCGTCTCCTGAGCCCCGATCGGTCTACGCGCCGTCTCCTGAGCCCCGATGCGTACACGCGTCGTCTCCTGAGCCCCGATCGTTCCACGCGTCGTCTCCTAAGCCCGGATCGGTCCACGCGCCGTGTCCTGAGCCTCGATCGGTCGACGGGTCCTCTCCTAAGCCCCGATCGGTCCACGCGTCTCCTCCTGAGCCCCGATCAGTCCACGCGTCGTCTCCTAAGCCCCGATACGTCCACACGCCGTCTCCGAGTCGCGATGGGTCCACGCGTCGTCTCCTGAGCTCCGATCGATCCACGCGATTCTCCTGAGCCCCGGTCGGTCCACGCGCCGTCTCCGGAGCCCGGATCGTTCCACGCGTCGTCTCCTGAGCCCCGATCGGTCCACGCGCCGTCTCCTGAGCACCGATCGGTCCATGCATCTTTCCCTAAGCCCCGATCCATCCACGCGCAGTCTCCCGAGCCGCAATCGGTCGACGCGCCGTCTCCTGAGCCCCGAAAGGTACACGCGTCGTCTCCTACGCCCCGATCGGTCCATGCGTCGTCTCCTAAGCCCCGAACAGTCGACGCGCCGTCTCCGAGCCCCGATCGGTCCACGCACCGTCTCCTAAGCCCCGATCGATTAACGCGCCATCCCCCCGCCCCGATCGGTCCACGCGCCGTCTCCTGAGCCCCGATACGTCCACGCGCAGTCGCCGAGCCCCGATCAGTCCACGCACTGTCTCCTTATCCCCATGGGTCCACGCGGCGCCTCCGGTGCCCCGATCGATCCACGCGAGGATCCTGAGCCTAGATCAATCCACGCATCGTCTCCTAAGCCCCAATCGATTAACGCGCCGTCTCCGAGCCCCGATCGGTCCACACGCCGTTTCCTGAACCCCGATACGTCCACGCGCAGTCGCCGAGGCCCGATCGGTCCACGCGCTCTCTCCTGAGCCCCGATAGGTACACGCGTCGTCTCCTACGCGCCGATCGTTCCACGCCCCGTCTCCGAGCCCCGAGCGGTCCACGCGCCGTCTCCTGAGCCCCAATCGGTCCACGCGCTGTCTCCTAAGCCCCGATCGGTCCAAGCGCCGTCTCCGAGCCCCGATCGGTCCACGCGTCGTCTTCTAAGCCCAGATCGGTCCACGCGTCGTCTCCTGAGCCCCGATCGGTCCACGCGTCGTCTCCGAAGCCCCGACCGGTCCACGCGCCGTTTCCTGAGGCCCGATCGATTCACGCGTCGTCTCCTGAGCCCCGATAGCTCCACGCGCCGTTTCCTGAGCCCCGATCGGTCCACGCGTCGTCTCCTGATCTCCGATCGGTTCACGCGCCGTCTCCTGAGCCCGGATCGGTCCACGCGTCGTCCCCGAATCCCCGATCCGTACACGCGTCGTCTCCGAGCCTAGATCGGTCCACGCGCTGTCGCCGAGCCCCGATCGGTCCAGGCGTGGCCTCCTAAGCCCCGAACGGTCCACGCGCCGTCTCCGAGTCCCGATCGGTCCACGCGCCGTTTCCGAGCCACGATCGGTCTAGGCGCCGCTTCCTGACCCCGATCGGTCCACGCGCCGTCTCCTAAGCCCCAATCGGTCCACGCGCCGTCTCCTAAGCCGCGATCGGTCCAAGCGGCGTCTCCGAGCCCCGATCGGTCCACGCACCGTCTCCTGGTCCCCATCGGTCCACGCGGCGTTTTCTGAGCACCGTTCGGTCCACGCGTCGTCTTCAAAGCCCCGATGCCTCTACACGCCGTCTCCGAGCTACGATCGGTTCAGGCGCCGCTTCCCGAGCCCCGATCAGTCCACGTGCCGTCTCCTAAGCCCCGATCGCTCCACGGACCGTTTCCTGATCCCCGATCGGTCCACGTGCCGCCTCCTGAGTCCTGATCGGTCAACGCGTCGTGTCCTAAGCCCTGATCGGTCCACGTGCCGTCTCCGAGCGCCGATGGGTCCACGCGCCACATCCTGAGCCCCGATCGGACGACGCGTCGTCTCCTGAGCCTTGATCGATCCACGCGTCGTCTCCTGAACCCCGATTGCTCCACGGGCCGTTTCCTGAGCCCCGATCGGTCCACGCGTCGTCTTCAAAGCCCCGATGCCTCTACACGCCGTCTCCGAGCCCCGATCGGTCCAGGCGCCGTTTCCGAGCCCCGATTGGTCCATGCGTCGTCTTCGAAGCCCCGATGCCTCCACGCGCCGTCTCCGAGCCACGATCGGTGCAGGGGCCGCTTCCTGAGCCCCGATCGGTCCACGCGCCGTCTCCTGAGCCCCGATCGGTCCACGCGTCGTCTCCGATCACCGTTCGGTCCACGCGCCGTTTCCTGAGCCCCGATCGGTCTATGCGTCGTCTTTTAAGCCCCGATACCTCCGCGCGCCGTCTACGAGCCACGATCGGTCCAGGCGCCGCTTCCTGAGCCCCGATCGGTCCACGCGCCGTCTCCTAAGCCCCGACCGATCCACGCGCCGTCTCCGAGCCCCGATCGGTCCACGCATCGTCTCCTAAGCCCCGATCGGTTAACGCGCCGTCTCCCCGCCCCGATCGGTCCACGTGCCGTCTCCTGAGCCCCGATACGTCCACGCGGAGTCGCCGAGCCCCGATCAGTCCACGCGCGGCCTCCTGTGCCCCGGTCGGTTCACGCGCCGTCTCCCCGCCCCGATCGGTCCACGCGCCGTCTCCTGAGCCCTGATCCGTCCACGCACGGCGTCGAGCCGCGATCGGTGCACGCGCGGCCTCCTGAGCCCCAATCGGTCCACGCGTCGTCTCCTAAGCCCCGATCGGTCCGTGCGCCGTCTCCGAGCCCCGATCGGTCCACGCACCATCTCATGCTCCCCAATCGGTCCATGCGCCGCCTCCGGAGCCCTGATCGATCCACGCGAATCTCCTGAGCTCCGGTCGGTCCTCGTACCGTCTCCGAGCCCCGATCGGTGCACGTACCGTCTCCGAAGCCCCGATCGGTCCACGCGCCGTCCCCTGAGCCCCGATCGGTCCACGCGCCGTATCCGAGCCCCAATCGGTCCACGCGCCGTCTCCTAAGCTCCAATCGGTCCACGTGCCGTCCCCTGAGCCCCGATACGTCGACGCGCAGACGCCGAGCCCCGATCGGTCCACGCGCCGCTTCCTGAGCACCGATCGGTCCACGCGCTGTCTCCTGAGCCCCGATACATCCACGCGCAGTCGCCGAGCCCCGATCGGTCCACGCGCCGTCTCCGAGCCCCGATCGGTCCACGCATCGTCTCCTAAGCCCCGATCGGTTAACGCGCCGTCTCCCCGCCCCGATCGGTCCACGCGCCGTCTCCTGAGCCCCGATCATTCCACGCGCCGTATCCGAGCCCCGATCGGTCCACGCGCGGCCTCCTGAGCCCCGGTCGGTTCACGCGCCGTATCCGAGCCCCGATCGGCCCACGCGCCGTCTCCTGAGCCCCGATCGTTCCACGCGCCGTCCCCGAACCCCAATCGTTCCACGCGGCGCCTCCGGAGCCCTGATCGATCCACGCGAGTCTCCTGAGCCCCAGTCGGTCCGCGCGCCGTCTCCTGCGCCCCGATTGTTCGACGCGTCGTCTCCTGAGCCCCGATCGATCCACGCGTCGTCTCCTGAGCCCCGATCGCGCCACACGCCGTTTCCTGAGCCCCGATCGGTCCACGCGTCGTCTCCTAAGCCCTGATCGGTCCTCGTGCCTTCTGCGAGCCCCGAAGGGTCCACGCGCAGCCTCCTGAGCCCCGATCGGTCCACGCGCCGTCCCCGAGCCCCGATCGGTCCACGCGCTGTCTCCTGAGCCCCGATAGGTACACGCGCCGTCTTCTAAGCCCCGACCGATCCACACGAGTCTCCTGAGCCCCGGTCGCTCCACGCGCCGTCTCCGAGCGCCGATTGGGGCACGCGCCGTCTCCTGAGCACCGATCGTTCCACACGCCGCCTCCTAAGCCCCGATCTGTCCAGGCGTCGTCTCCTAAGCCCCGACCGGTCCACGCGCCGTCTCCGAGCCCCGATCGGTCCGCGCACCGTCTCCTGATCCCCATCGCTTCACGCTGCGTCTCCGGAGCCCCGATCGATCTACGCGAGTCTCCTGAGCCCCGGTCGGTCCGCGCGCCGTCATCTGAGCCCCGATCGGTTGACGCGTCGTCTCCTAGACTCGATCGGTCCACGCGCCGTCGCCGAGCCCCGATCGGTCCACGCGCGTCCTCCTGAGCCCCGGTCGGTCCACGCGCCGTCTCCGAGCCCCCATCGGTCCACGCGTTGTCTCCTAAGCCCCGATCGGCCCACGCGCCGTCTCCGTGCCCCGCTCGGTTCACGCATCGTCTCCTAAGCCCCGATCGGTTAACGCGCCGTCTCCGAGCGCCGAGCGGTCCACGCGCCGTCGCCGAACCCCAATTGGTCCACGCGCAACCGCCTGAGTCCCAGTCGGTCCACGCGCTGTCTCCGAGCCCTGATCGGTCCACGTGCCGTCGCCGAGCCATGATCGGTCCACGCGCTGCCTCCTGAGCCCCAATCGGTCCACGGGCCGTCGCCGATCCACGATCGGTCCGTGCGCCGTTTCCAGAGCCCTATCGGTCCACGCATCGTCTCCTGATCTCCGATCGGTCCACGCGCCGTCTCCTAAGCCCCGATCGGTCCACGCGCTGTCTCCGAGCGCCGATCGGTTCACGCGCCGTCTCCTGAGCCCCGATCGGTCCACGCGCCGTCTCCTGAGCCCGGATCGGTCCACGCGTCATCGCCGAATCCCCCATCCGTACACGCGTCGTCTCCGAGCCTCGATCGGTCCAGGCGCTGCTTCCTGAGCCCCAATCGGTCCACGCGTTGTCACCTA
Source organism: Netelia fuscicornis (assembly GCA_946811545.1). Taxonomy (NCBI): domain Eukaryota; kingdom Metazoa; phylum Arthropoda; class Insecta; order Hymenoptera; family Ichneumonidae; genus Netelia; species Netelia fuscicornis. The sequence continues at coordinate 25,404,562 of OX328015.1, forward strand.
AGCCCCGATCGGTCCACGCGCCGTCTCCGAGCCCCGATCGGTTCACGCATCGTCACCTAAGCCCCGATCGGACCACGCGCCGTCTCCTGAGCCCCGATCGCTCCACGCTCCGTCTCCGTGCCCCGATCGGTCCACGCGCCGGCACCTGAGCCCGGATTGGTCCACGCGCCGTCGCCGAACCCCAATTGGTCCACGCGCAACCGCCTGAGCCCCAGTCGGTCCACGCGCTGTCTCCGAGCCCCGATCGGTCCACGCGCCGTCTCCAAGCGCCGATCGGTTCACGCGCCGTCTCCTGAGCCCCGATCCGTCCACGCGCCACCTCCTGAGCCCCGATCGTCCAACGCGCCGTCTCCGAGCACCGATCGGTCCACGCGCCGTCTCCTAAGCCCCGATCGGTCCACGCGTCGTCTCCAAAGCCCTGATCGGTCCACGCGCCGTCTCCGAGCCCCGGTCGGTTCACGCGCCGTCTCCGAGCCCCGGTGGGTCCACGCGCGGTCTCCTGAGCCCCGGTCGGTCCACGCGCCGTCGCCGAACCCCAATTCGTCCACGGGCAACCTCCTGAGACCCAGTCGGTCCACGCGCCGTCTCCTGAGCCCCGATCGGTCCACGTATCGTCTCCTACGCCCCGATCGGTCCACGCGTCGTCTCCTAAGCCCCGAACGGTCCACGCGCCGTCTCCGAGCCCCGATCGGTCCACGCACCGTCTCCTGATCCCCATCGGTCCACGCGGCGCCTCCGGAGCCCCGACCGATCCACACGAGTCTCCTGAGCCCCGGTCGCTCCACGCGCCGTCTCCGAGCGCCGATTGGGGCACGCGCCGTCTCCTGAGCACCGATCGTTCCACACGCCGCCTCCTAAGCCCCGATCTGTCCAGGCGTCGTCTCCTAAGCCCCGACCGGTCCACGCGCCGTCTCCTGAGCCCCGTTCGGCCCACGCGCCGTCTCCTAAGCCCCGATCTGTCCATGGGCCGTCTCCGAGCCGCGATCGGTAAACGCGCCGTCACCAAGCCCCGATCCGTACACGCGTCGTCTCCGAGCCCCGATGGGTCCACGCGCCGTCGCCGAGCCTCGATCGGTCCACGCGCAGCCTCCTAAGCCCCGGTCGGTTCACGCGCTATCTCCGAGCCGCGATCGGTCCAGGCGCCGTCTCCTGAGCCCCGATACGTCCACGCGCAGTCGCCGAGCCCCGATCGGTCTACGCGCGGTCTCCTGAGCCCCGATCTGTCCACGCGCCGTCTCCGAGCCCCGATCGGTCCACGCGCCGTCTCCGAGCCCTGATCGGTCCACGCGCCGTCTCCTGAGCCCCAATCGGTCCACTCGCTGTCTCCTGATCCCCGATAGGTACACGCGTCGTCTCCTACGCCCCGATCGGTCCACGCGCCGTCTCCTGAGCCCGGATCGGTCCACGCGTCATCGCCGAATCCCCCATCCGTACACGCGTCGTCTCCGAGCCTCGATCGGTCCAGGCGCTGCTTCCTGAGCCCCAATCGGTCCACGCGTTGTCACCTAAGCCCCGATCGGTCCACGCGCCGTCTCCGAGCCCCGATCGGTTCACGCATCGTCACCTAAGCCCCGATCGGACCACGCGCCGTCTCCTGAGCCCCGATCGCTCCACGCTCCGTCTCCGTGCCCCGATCGGTCCACGCGCCGGCACCTGAGCCCGGATTGGTCCACGCGCCGTCGCCGAACCCCAATTGGTCCACGCGCAACCGCCTGAGCCCCAGTCGGTCCACGCGCTGTCTCCGAGCCCCGATCGGTCCACGCGCCGTCTCCAAGCGCCGATCGGTTCACGCGCCGACTCCTGAGCCCCGATCCGTCCACGCGCCACCTCCTGAGCCCCGATCGTCCAACGCGCCGTCTCCGAGCACCGATCGGTCCACGCGCCGTCTCCTGAGCCCCGATCGGTCCACGCGTCGTCTCCAAAGCCCTGATCGGTCCACGCGCCGTCTCCGAGCCCCGGTCGGTTCACGCGCCGTCTCCGAGCCCCGGTGGGTCCACGCGCGGTCTCCTGAGCCCCGGTCGGTCCACGCGCCGTCGCCGAACCCCAATTCGTCCACGGGCAACCTCCTGAGACCCAGTCGGTCCACGCGCCGTCTCCTGAGCCCCGATCGGTCCACGTATCGTCTCCTACGCCCCGATCGGTCCACGCGTCGTCTCCTAAGCCCCGAACGGTCTACGCGCCGTCTCCGAGCCCCGATCGGTCCACGCACCGTCTCCTGATCCCCATCGGTCCACGCGGCGCCTCCGGAGCCCCGACCGATCCACACGAGTCTCCTGAGCCCCGGTCGCTCCACGCGCCGTCTCCGAGCGCCGATTGGGGCACGCGCCGTCTCCTGAGCACCGATCGTTCCACACGCCGCCTCCTAAGCCCCGATCTGTCCAGGCGTCGTCTCCTAAGCCCCGACCGGTCCACGCGCCGTCTCCTGAGCCCCGTTCGGCCCACGCGCCGTCTCCTAAGCCCCGATCTGTCCACGGGCCGTCTCCGAGCCGCGATCGGTAAACGCGCCGTCACCAAGCCCCGATCCGTACACGCGTCGTCTCCGAGCCCCGATGGGTCCACGCGCCATCGCCGAGCCTCGATCGGTCCACGCGCAGCCTCCTAAGCCCCGGTCGGTTCACGCGCTGTCTCCGAGCCGCGATCGGTCCAGGCGCCGTCTCCTGAGCCCCGATACGTCCACGCGCAGTCGCCGAGCCCCGATCGGTCTACGCGCGGTCTCCTGAGCCCCGATCTGTCCACGCGCCGTCTCCGAGCCCCGATCGGTCCACGCGCTGTCTCTTAGCCCTGATCGGTCCACGCGCCGTCTCCTGAGCCCCAATCGGTCCACTCGCTGTCTCCTGATCCCCGATAGGTACACGCGTCGTCTCCTACGCCCCGATCGGTCCACGCGCCGCCTTCGTGCCCCGATCGGTCCACGCACCACCTCCTGATCCCCATCGGTCCACGCGCCGTCTCCTGAGCCACGATCGATCCACATGCCGTCTCCGAGCCCCGAACGGTCCGCGTGCCGCATTCTAAGCAACGGTCCATCCACGCGCCGTCTCCGAGCCCCGATCGGTCCACGCGTCGTCTCCTAAGCCCTGATCGCTCCTCATGCCTTCTGCGAGCCCCGAAGGGTCCACGCGCAGCCTCCTGAGCCCCGATCGGTCGACGCGTCGTCTCCTGAGCCCCGATCGATCCACGGGTCTTCCCCTGAGCCCCGACCGCTCCACGCGCCGTCTCCTGAGCCCGGATCGGTCCACGCGTCGTCTCCGAGCCCCGATCGGTCCACGCGCCGTCCCCGAGCCCCGATCGGTCCACGCGCCATTTCCTGAGCCCTGATACGTCCACGCGCAGTCGCCGAGCCCTGATCGGTCCACGCGCTGTCTCCTAAGCCCCGCTTGGTTAACGCGTCGTTTCCGAGCCCCGATCGGTCCACGCGTCGTCTCCTGAGCCCCAATTAGTCCATGCGCCGTCTCCTAAGCGCTGATCGGTCCACGCGCCATCGCCGAGCCCCGAACGATCCACGCGAGGATCCTGAGCCCCGATCGATCCACGCATCGTCTCCTAAGCCCCAATCGGTTAACGCGCCGTCTCCGAGCCCCAATCGGTCCACGCGCCGTGTCCTGAACCCCGATGGTTCCACGCGCCTTCTCCTAAGCCACGATCGGTCAGCGCCGTCTCCGAGCGCCGATCGGTGCACGCGCCGTCGCACGAGCCGCGATCGGTCCACGCGCGGCCTCCTGAGCCCCGGTTGCTTCACGTGCCGTATCCGAGTCCCAATCGGTCCACGCACCGTCTCCTGAGCCCCGATCGGTCCACGCGCCGTCTCCTGAGCTCCGATCGCTCCACGCGCCGTTTTCTGAGCACCGTTCGGTCCATGCGTCGTCTTCTAAGCCCCGATGCCTCCACGCGCCGTCTCCGAGCCGCGATCGGTGCAGGCGCCGCTTCCTGAGCACCGATCGGTCCACGCGCTGTCTCCTGAGCCCCGATACATCCACGCGCAGTCGCCGAGCCCCGATCGGTCCACGCGCCGTCTCCGAGCCCCGATCGGTCCACGCATCGTCTCCTAAGCCCCGATCGGTTAACGCGCCGTCTCCCCGCCCCGATCGGTCCACGCGCCGTCTCCTGAGCCCCGATCATTCCACGCGCCGTATCCGAGCCCCGATCGGTCCACGCGCGGCCTCCTGAGCCCCGGTCGGTTCACGCGCCGTATCCGAGCCCCGATCGGCCCACGCGCCGTCTCCTGAGCCCCGATCGTTCCACGCGCCGTCCCCGAACCCCGATCGTTCCACGCGGCGCCTCCGGAGCCCTGATCGATCCACGCGAGTCTCCTGAGCCCCAGTCGGTCCGCGCGCCGTCTCCTGCGCCCCGATTGTTCGACGCGTCGTCTCCTGAGCCCCGATCGATCCACGCGTCGTCTCCTGAGCCCCGATCGCGCCACACGCCGTTTCCTGAGCCCCGATCGGTCCACGCGTCGTCTCCTAAGCCCTGATCGGTCCTCGTGCCTTCTGCGAGCCCCGAAGGGTCCACGCGCAGCCTCCTGAGCCCCGATCGGTCCACGCGCCGTCCCCGAGCCCCGATCGGTCCACGCGCTGTCTCCTGAGCCCCGATAGGTACACGCGCCGTCTTCTAAGCCCCGACCGATCCACACGAGTCTCCTGAGCCCCGGTCGCTCCACGCGCCGTCTCCGAGCGCCGATTGGGGCACGCGCCGTCTCCTGAGCACCGATCGTTCCACACGCCGCCTCCTAAGCCCCGATCTGTCCAGGCGTCGTCTCCTAAGCCCCGACCGGTCCACGCGCCGTCTCCGAGCCCCGATCGGTCCGCGCACCGTCTCCTGATCCCCATCGCTTCACGCTGCGTCTCCGGAGCCCCGATCGATCTACGCGAGTCTCCTGAGCCCCGGTCGGTCCGCGCGCCGTCATCTGAGCCCCGATCGGTTGACGCGTCGTCTCCTAGACTCGATCGGTCCACGCGCCGTCGCCGAGCCCCGATCGGTCCACGCGCGTCCTCCTGAGCCCCGGTCGGTCCACGCGCCGTCTCCGAGCCCCCATCGGTCCACGCGTTGTCTCCTAAGCCCCGATCGGCCCACGCGCCGTCTCCGTGCCCCGCTCGGTTCACGCATCGTCTCCTAAGCCCCGATCGGTTAACGCGCCGTCTCCGAGCGCCGAGCGGTCCACGCGCCGTCGCCGAACCCCAATTGGTCCACGCGCAACCGCCTGAGTCCCAGTCGGTCCACGCGCTGTCTCCGAGCCCTGATCGGTCCACGTGCCGTCGCCGAGCCATGATCGGTCCACGCGCTGCCTCCTGAGCCCCAATCGGTCCACGGGCCGTCGCCGATCCACGATCGGTCCGTGCGCCGTTTCCAGAGCCCTATCGGTCCACGCATCGTCTCCTGATCTCCGATCGGTCCACGCGCCGTCTCCTAAGCCCCGATCGGTCCACGCGCTGTCTCCGAGCGCCGATCGGTTCACGCGCCGTCTCCTGAGCCCCGATCGGTCCACGCGCCGTCTCCTGAGCCCGGATCGGTCCACGCGTCATCGCCGAATCCCCCATCCGTACACGCGTCGTCTCCGAGCCTCGATCGGTCCAGGCGCTGCTTCCTGAGCCCCAATCGGTCCACGCGTTGTCACCTAAGCCCCGATCGGTCCACGCGCCGTCTCCGAGCCCCGATCGGTTCACGCATCGTCACCTAAGCCCCGATCGGACCACGCGCCGTCTCCTGAGCCCCGATCGCTCCACGCTCCGTCTCCGTGCCCCGATCGGTCCACGCGCCGGCACCTGAGCCCGGATTGGTCCACGCGCCGTCGCCGAACCCCAATTGGTCCACGCGCAACCGCCTGAGCCCCAGTCGGTCCACGCGCTGTCTCCGAGCCCCGATCGGTCCACGCGCCGTCTCCAAGCGCCGATCGGTTCACGCGCCGTCTCCTGAGCCCCGATCCGTCCACGCGCCACCTCCTGAGCCCCGATCGTCCAACGCGCCGTCTCCGAGCACCGATCGGTCCACGCGCCGTCTCCTAAGCCCCGATCGGTCCACGCGTCGTCTCCAAAGCCCTGATCGGTCCACGCGCCGTCTCCGAGCCCCGGTCGGTTCACGCGCCGTCTCCGAGCCCCGGTGGGTCCACGCGCGGTCTCCTGAGCCCCGGTCGGTCCACGCGCCGTCGCCGAACCCCAATTCGTCCACGGGCAACCTCCTGAGACCCAGTCGGTCCACGCGCCGTCTCCTGAGCCCCGATCGGTCCACGTATCGTCTCCTACGCCCCGATCGGTCCACGCGTCGTCTCCTAAGCCCCGAACGGTCCACGCGCCGTCTCCGAGCCCCGATCGGTCCACGCACCGTCTCCTGATCCCCATCGGTCCACGCGGCGCCTCCGGAGCCCCGACCGATCCACACGAGTCTCCTGAGCCCCGGTCGCTCCACGCGCCGTCTCCGAGCGCCGATTGGGGCACGCGCCGTCTCCTGAGCACCGATCGTTCCACACGCCGCCTCCTAAGCCCCGATCTGTCCAGGCGTCGTCTCCTAAGCCCCGACCGGTCCACGCGCCGTCTCCTGAGCCCCGTTCGGCCCACGCGCCGTCTCCTAAGCCCCGATCTGTCCATGGGCCGTCTCCGAGCCGCGATCGGTAAACGCGCCGTCACCAAGCCCCGATCCGTACACGCGTCGTCTCCGAGCCCCGATGGGTCCACGCGCCGTCGCCGAGCCTCGATCGGTCCACGCGCAGCCTCCTAAGCCCCGGTCGGTTCACGCGCTATCTCCGAGCCGCGATCGGTCCAGGCGCCGTCTCCTGAGCCCCGATACGTCCACGCGCAGTCGCCGAGCCCCGATCGGTCTACGCGCGGTCTCCTGAGCCCCGATCTGTCCACGCGCCGTCTCCGAGCCCCGATCGGTCCACGCGCCGTCTCCGAGCCCTGATCGGTCCACGCGCCGTCTCCTGAGCCCCAATCGGTCCACTCGCTGTCTCCTGATCCCCGATAGGTACACGCGTCGTCTCCTACGCCCCGATCGGTCCACGCGCCGTCTCCTGAGCCCGGATCGGTCCACGCGTCATCGCCGAATCCCCCATCCGTACACGCGTCGTCTCCGAGCCTCGATCGGTCCAGGCGCTGCTTCCTGAGCCCCAATCGGTCCACGCGTTGTCACCTAAGCCCCGATCGGTCCACGCGCCGTCTCCGAGCCCCGATCGGTTCACGCATCGTCACCTAAGCCCCGATCGGACCACGCGCCGTCTCCTGAGCCCCGATCGCTCCACGCTCCGTCTCCGTGCCCCGATCGGTCCACGCGCCGGCACCTGAGCCCGGATTGGTCCACGCGCCGTCGCCGAACCCCAATTGGTCCACGCGCAACCGCCTGAGCCCCAGTCGGTCCACGCGCTGTCTCCGAGCCCCGATCGGTCCACGCGCCGTCTCCAAGCGCCGATCGGTTCACGCGCCGACTCCTGAGCCCCGATCCGTCCACGCGCCACCTCCTGAGCCCCGATCGTCCAACGCGCCGTCTCCGAGCACCGATCGGTCCACGCGCCGTCTCCTGAGCCCCGATCGGTCCACGCGTCGTCTCCAAAGCCCTGATCGGTCCACGCGCCGTCTCCGAGCCCCGGTCGGTTCACGCGCCGTCTCCGAGCCCCGGTGGGTCCACGCGCGGTCTCCTGAGCCCCGGTCGGTCCACGCGCCGTCGCCGAACCCCAATTCGTCCACGGGCAACCTCCTGAGACCCAGTCGGTCCACGCGCCGTCTCCTGAGCCCCGATCGGTCCACGTATCGTCTCCTACGCCCCGATCGGTCCACGCGTCGTCTCCTAAGCCCCGAACGGTCTACGCGCCGTCTCCGAGCCCCGATCGGTCCACGCACCGTCTCCTGATCCCCATCGGTCCACGCGGCGCCTCCGGAGCCCCGACCGATCCACACGAGTCTCCTGAGCCCCGGTCGCTCCACGCGCCGTCTCCGAGCGCCGATTGGGGCACGCGCCGTCTCCTGAGCACCGATCGTTCCACACGCCGCCTCCTAAGCCCCGATCTGTCCAGGCGTCGTCTCCTAAGCCCCGACCGGTCCACGCGCCGTCTCCTGAGCCCCGTTCGGCCCACGCGCCGTCTCCTAAGCCCCGATCTGTCCACGGGCCGTCTCCGAGCCGCGATCGGTAAACGCGCCGTCACCAAGCCCCGATCCGTACACGCGTCGTCTCCGAGCCCCGATGGGTCCACGCGCCATCGCCGAGCCTCGATCGGTCCACGCGCAGCCTCCTAAGCCCCGGTCGGTTCACGCGCTGTCTCCGAGCCGCGATCGGTCCAGGCGCCGTCTCCTGAGCCCCGATACGTCCACGCGCAGTCGCCGAGCCCCGATCGGTCTACGCGCGGTCTCCTGAGCCCCGATCTGTCCACGCGCCGTCTCCGAGCCCCGATCGGTCCACGCGCTGTCTCTTAGCCCTGATCGGTCCACGCGCCGTCTCCTGAGCCCCAATCGGTCCACTCGCTGTCTCCTGATCCCCGATAGGTACACGCGTCGTCTCCTACGCCCCGATCGGTCCACGCGCCGCCTTCGTGCCCCGATCGGTCCACGCACCACCTCCTGATCCCCATCGGTCCACGCGCCGTCTCCTGAGCCACGATCGATCCACATGCCGTCTCCGAGCCCCGAACGGTCCGCGTGCCGCATTCTAAGCAACGGTCCATCCACGCGCCGTCTCCGAGCCCCGATCGGTCCACGCGTCGTCTCCTAAGCCCTGATCGCTCCTCATGCCTTCTGCGAGCCCCGAAGGGTCCACGCGCAGCCTCCTGAGCCCCGATCGGTCGACGCGTCGTCTCCTGAGCCCCGATCGATCCACGGGTCTTCCCCTGAGCCCCGACCGCTCCACGCGCCGTCTCCTGAGCCCGGATCGGTCCACGCGTCGTCTCCGAGCCCCGATCGGTCCACGCGCCGTCCCCGAGCCCCGATCGGTCCACGCGCCATTTCCTGAGCCCTGATACGTCCACGCGCAGTCGCCGAGCCCTGATCGGTCCACGCGCTGTCTCCTAAGCCCCGCTTGGTTAACGCGTCGTTTCCGAGCCCCGATCGGTCCACGCGTCGTCTCCTGAGCCCCAATTAGTCCATGCGCCGTCTCCTAAGCGCTGATCGGTCCACGCGCCATCGCCGAGCCCCGAACGATCCACGCGAGGATCCTGAGCCCCGATCGATCCACGCATCGTCTCCTAAGCCCCAATCGGTTAACGCGCCGTCTCCGAGCCCCAATCGGTCCACGCGCCGTGTCCTGAACCCCGATGGTTCCACGCGCCTTCTCCTAAGCCACGATCGGTCAGCGCCGTCTCCGAGCGCCGATCGGTGCACGCGCCGTCGCACGAGCCGCGATCGGTCCACGCGCGGCCTCCTGAGCCCCGGTTGCTTCACGTGCCGTATCCGAGTCCCAATCGGTCCACGCACCGTCTCCTGAGCCCCGATCGGTCCACGCGCCGTCTCCTGAGCTCCGATCGCTCCACGCGCCGTTTTCTGAGCACCGTTCGGTCCATGCGTCGTCTTCTAAGCCCCGATGCCTCCACGCGCCGTCTCCGAGCCGCGATCGGTGCAGGCGCCGCTTCCTGAGCACCGATCGGTCCACGCGCTGTCTCCTGAGCCCCGATACATCCACGCGCAGTCGCCGAGCCCCGATCGGTCCACGCGCCGTCTCCGAGCCCCGATCGGTCCACGCATCGTCTCCTAAGCCCCGATCGGTTAACGCGCCGTCTCCCCGCCCCGATCGGTCCACGCGCCGTCTCCTGAGCCCCGATCATTCCACGCGCCGTATCCGAGCCCCGATCGGTCCACGCGCGGCCTCCTGAGCCCCGGTCGGTTCACGCGCCGTATCCGAGCCCCGATCGGCCCACGCGCCGTCTCCTGAGCCCCGATCGTTCCACGCGCCGTCCCCGAACCCCGATCGTTCCACGCGGCGCCTCCGGAGCCCTGATCGATCCACGCGAGTCTCCTGAGCCCCAGTCGGTCCGCGCGCCGTCTCCTGCGCCCCGATTGTTCGACGCGTCGTCTCCTGAGCCCCGATCGATCCACGCGTCGTCTCCTGAGCCCCGATCGCGCCACACGCCGTTTCCTGAGCCCCGATCGGTCCACGCGTCGTCTCCTAAGCCCTGATCGGTCCTCGTGCCTTCTGCGAGCCCCGAAGGGTCCACGCGCAGCCTCCTGAGCCCCGATCGGTCCACGCGCCGTCCCCGAGCCCCGATCGCTCCACGCTCCGTCTCCGTGCCCCGATCGGTCCACGCGCCGGCACCTGAGCCCGGATTGGTCCACGCGCCGTCGCCGAACCCCAATTGGTCCACGCGCAACCGCCTGAGCCCCAGTCGGTCCACGCGCTGTCTCCGAGCCCCGATCGGTCCACGCGCCGTCTCCAAGCGCCGATCGGTTCACGCGCCGTCTCCTGAGCCCCGATCCGTCCACGCGCCACCTCCTGAGCCCCGATCGTCCAACGCGCCGTCTCCGAGCACCGATCGGTCCACGCGTTGTCTCCTAAGCCCCGATCGGCCCACGCGCCGTCTCCGAGCACCGATCGGTCCACGCGCCGTCTCCTGAGCCCCGATCGGTCCACGCGTCGTCTCCAAAGCCCTGATCGGTCCACGCGCCGTCTCCGAGCCCCGGTCGGTTCACGCGCCGTCTCCGAGCCCCGGTGGGTCCACGCGCGGTCTCCTGAGCCCCGGTCGGTCCACGCGCCGTCGCCGAACCCCAATTCGTCCACGGGCAACCTCCTGAGACCCAGTCGGTCCACGCGCCGTCTCCTGAGCCCCGATCGGTCCACGTATCGTCTCCTACGCCCCGATCGGTCCACGCGTCGTCTCCTAAGCCCCGAACGGTCTACGCGCCGTCTCCGAGCCCCGATCGGTCCACGCACCGTCTCCTGATCCCCATCGGTCCACGCGGCGCCTCCGGAGCCCCGACCGATCCACACGAGTCTCCTGAGCCCCGGTCGCTCCACGCGCCGTCTCCGAGCGCCGATTGGGGCACGCGCCGTCTCCTGAGCACCGATCGTTCCACACGCCGCCTCCTAAGCCCCGATCTGTCCAGGCGTCGTCTCCTAAGCCCCGACCGGTCCACGCGCCGTCTCCTGAGCCCCGTTCGGCCCACGCGCCGTCTCCTAAGCCCCGATCTGTCCATGGGCCGTCTCCGAGCCGCGATCGGTAAACGCGCCGTCACCAAGCCCCGATCCGTACACGCGTCGTCTCCGAGCCCCGATGGGTCCACGCGCCATCGCCGAGCCTCGATCGGTCCACGCGCAGCCTCCTAAGCCCCGGTCGGTTCACGCGCTATCTCCGAGCCGCGATCGGTCCAGGCGCCGTCTCCTGAGCCCCGATACGTCCACGCGCAGTCGCCGAGCCCCGATCGGTCTACGCGCGGTCTCCTGAGCCCCGATCTGTCCACGCGCCGTCTCCGAGCCCCGATCGGTCCACGCGCCGTCTCCGAGCCCTGATCGGTCCACGCGCCGTCTCCTGAGCCCGAATCGGTCCACTCGCTGTCTCCTGATCCCCGATAGGTACACGCGTCGTCTCCTACGCCCCGATCGGTCCACGCGCCGCCTTCGTGCCCCGATCGGTCCACGCACCGCCTCCTGATCCCCATCGGTCCACGCGCCGTCTCCTGAGCCACGATCGATCCACATGCCGTCTCCGAGCCCCGAACGGTCCGCGTGCCGCATTCTAAGCAACGGTCCATCCACGCGCCGTCTCCGAGCCCCGATCGGTCCACGCGTCGTCTCCTAAGCCCTGATCGCTCCTCATGCCTTCTGCGAGCCCCGAAGGGTCCACGCGCAGCCTCCTGAGCCCCGATCGGTCGACGCGTCGTCTCCTGAGCCCCGATCGATCCACGGGTCTTCCCCTGAGCCCCGACCGCTCCACGCGCCGTCTCCTGAGCCCGGATCGGTCCACGCGTCGTCTCCGAGCCCCGATCGGTCCACGCGCCGTCCCCGAGCCCCGATCGGTCCACGCGCCATTTCCTGAGCCCTGATACGTCCACGCGCAGTCGCCGAGCCCTGATCGGTCCACGCGCTGTCTCCTAAGCCCCGCTTGGTTAACGCGTCGTTTCCGAGCCCCGATCGGTCCACGCGTCGTCTCCTGAGCCCCAATTAGTCCATGCGCCGTCTCCTAAGCGCTGATCGGTCCACGCGCCATCGCCGAGCCCCGATCGGTCCACGCGCCATCGCCGAGCCCCGATCGGTCCACGCGCCCTGTCCGAGTGCCGATCATTTCACGCTCCGTCTCCTGAGCCCCGATCGGTCCACACCACTTCTCCTGAGGCCCGATCGATTCACGTGCCGTCTCCTAAGCCCCGATCGGTTCACCCGTCGTCTCTTAAGTCCCAATCGGTCCACGCGCCCCCTCCGAGCGCCGATCATTTCACGCGCCGTCTCCTGAGCCCCGGTCGGTCCGCGCGCCGTCTCCTAAGACCCGATCGGTCCACGTATCGTCTCCTAAGCCCCGATCGGTCCACACGCCGTCTCCGAGGCCCGATGGGTCCACGCGTCGTCTCCTGAGCCCCGACCGCTCCACACGCCCTTTCCTGAGCCCCGATCGGTCCACGCATCGTCTCCGAGCGCAAATCGGTTCACGCGCCGTCTCCTGAGCCCCGATCGTTCCACACGCCGACTCCGAGCTCCGATCGGCCCACGCGCCGTCTCCTAAGACCCGATCGGTCCACGTATCGTCTCCTAAGCCCCGATCGGTCCACACGCCGTCTCCGAGCCCCGATGGGTCCACGCGTCGTCTCCTGAGCCCCGACCGCTCCACACGCCCTTTCCTGAGCCCCGATCGGTCCACGCATCGTCTCCGAGCGCAAATCGGTTCACGCGCCGTCTCCTGAGCCCCGATCGTTCCACACGCCGACTCCGAGCTCCGATCGGCCCACGCGCCGTCTCCTAATCACCGATCGGTTCAAGCGCCGTCTCCGAGCCCCGATCGGTCCACGCGTCGTCTCCTAAGACCCGATCGGTCCACGTATCGTCTCCTAAGCCCCGATCGGTCCACACGCCGTCTCCGAGCCCCGATGGGTCCACGCGTCGCCTCCTGAGCCCCGATCGGCCCACGCGCCGTCTCCGTGCCCCGATCGGTTCACGCATCGTCTCCTAAGCCCCGATCGGTTAACGCGCCGTCTCCGAGCGCCGAGCGGTCCACGCGCCGTCGCCGAACCCCAATTGGTCCACGCGCAACCGCCTGAGTCCCAGTCGGTCCACGCGCTGTCTCCGAGCCCCGATCGGTCCACGCATCGTCTCCTCATCTCCGATCGTTCCACACGCCGTCTCCAAGCCCCGATCGGTCCACGCTCCGTATCCTGCGCCCGGATCGTTCCACGCGTCGTCTCCTGATCTCCGATCCGTAAACGCGTCGTCTCCTGAGCCCCAATCGGCCCACACGCAGTCTCGTGAGCCCCGATAGGTACACGCGCCGTCTACTGAGCTCCGATCGTTCCACGCGCCGTCTCCGAGCCCCGATCGGTCCAGGCGCCGTCTCCTGAGCCCGAATCGGTCCACACGCTGTCTCGTCAGCCCCGATAGGTACACGCGTCGCGTCCTACGCCCCGATCGGTCCACGCGTCGTCTCCTAAGCCCCGATCGGTCCACGCGCCGTCGCCGAGCCAGGATCGGTCCACGCGAGGCTCCTGAGCCCCGGTCGGTCCGCGCGCCGTCTCCTGAGCCCCGATCGGTCGACGCGTCGTTTCCTGATCCCCGATCGATCCACGCGTCATCTCCTGAGCCCCGATCGCTCCACGCGCCGATTTCTGAGCCCCGATCAATTGACGCGTCTTCTCCTGAGCCCCGATCGCTCCTCGCGCCGTCCCCTGAGCCCCGCTCGGTCCATGCGTCGTCTTCTTAGCCCCGGTGCCTCCACGCGCCGTCTCCGAGCCCCGATCAGTCTAGGCGCCGCTTCCTGAGCCCCGATCGGTCCACGCGCCGTCTCCTAAGCCCCAATCGGTCCACGCGCCGTCTCCTAAGCCCCGATCGGTCCAAGCGGCGTCTCCGAGCCCCGATCGCTCCACGCACCGTCTCCTGATCCCCATCGGTCCAGGCGGCGTTTTCTGAGCACCGTTCGGTCCACGCGTCGTCTTCAAAGCCCCGATACCTCCACGCGCCGTCTCCGAGCCACGATCGGTCCGTGCGCCCCTTCCAGAGCCCCGATCGGTGCACGCGTCTTCTCCTGATCTCCGATCGGTCCACGCGCCGTCTCATAAGCCCCGATCGGTCCACGCGCCGTCTCCGAGCGCCGATCGATTCGCGGGCCGTCTCCGAGCCGCGATCGATAAAGCCGCCGTCATCAAGCCCCGATCCGTACACGCGTCGTCTCCGAGCCCCGATGGGTCCACTCGCCGTCGCCGAGCCTCGATTGGTCCACGCGCGGCCTCCTGAGCCCCGGTCGGTTCACACACCGTCTCCGAGCCGCGATCGGTCCACGCATCGTCTCCTAAGCCCCGATCGGTTAACGTGCCGTCTCCGAGCTCCGATTGGTCCACGCGCCGTCTCCTGAGCCCCGATGCGTCCACGCGCAGTCGCCGAGCCCCGATCGGTCCGCGTGTCGCATTCTAATCCGCGGTCCGTCCACGCGCAGTCTGCGAGCACCGATTAGTCCACGAGGCGTCTCCTGAGCCCCGATCGCTCCACACGCCGTCTCCGAGCGCCGGTCGGTGCACGCGCCGTCTCCTGAGCCCCAATCGTTCCAAGCGTCGTCCCCTAATACCCGATCCATACACGCGTCGTCTCCGAGCCTCGATCAGTCCACGCGTCGTCGCCGAGTCCCGATCGGTCCACGCGCGGCCTCCTGAGCACCGGTCGGTCCACGCGTCATCTCCTGATCTCCGATCGGTCCACGCGCCGTCTCCTAAGCCCCGATCGGTCCACGCGCCGTCTCCGAGCCCCGATCGGTTCACGTGCCGTCTCGTGAGCCCCGATCGTTCCATGCGCCGTCTCCGAGCCCCGATCGGTCCACGCTCCGTCTCCAGAGCCCGGATCGTTCCACGCGTCGTCTCCTGATCCCCGATCCGTAAACGCGTCGTCTCCGAGCCTCGATCGGTCCACACGCCGTGTCCGATCCCCGATCGGTCCGCGTGCCGCATTCTAAGCCGCGGTCCGTCCACGCGCCGTCTCCGAGCACCGATCGGTCCACCCCACGCCTCCGAGCTCCGATCGGTCCACGCGCCGTTTCCGAGCCCCGATCGGTCCATACGTCGTCTCCGAGTTCGGATCGGTCCACGCGCCGTTTCCGAGCCCCGATCGGTCCGCGCGCCGTCTCCTGAGCCCCGGTGAGTCCACGCACCGCCTCCTGAGCCCCGATCGGTCAACGCATCGTCTCCTAAGCCCCGATACGTTCACACGCCGTCTCCGAGCCCCGATCGGTCCACGCGCCGTCGCCGAGCCTCGATCGGTCCACGCGCGGCCTCCGTAGCCCCGGTCGGTCCACGCGCCGTCTCCGAGCCCCGATCGGTCCACGCTCCGTCTCCTGAGCCCGGATCGTTCCACGCGTCGTCTCCTGATCCCCGATCCGTAAACGCGTCGTCTCCGAGCCTCGATCGGTCTACGCGCCGTCGCCGAGCCATGATCGGTCCACGCGCGGCCTCCTGAGCCCCGATCGGTCCACGCGCCGTCGCCGAGCCGCGATCGGTTCTCGCGCGGCCTCCTGAGCCCCGGTCGGTTCACGCGCCGTATCCGAGCCCCAATCGGGCCACGCTCCGTCTCCTGAGTCCCGATCGGTCCACGCGTCGTCTCCTAAGCCCCAATCGGTCCACTCGCCGCCTACGGAGCCCCGATCGATCCACGCGAATCTCCTGAGCTCCGGTCGGTCGACGCGCCGTCTCCTGAGGCCCGGTCGGTCCGCGCGCCGTCTCCTGAGCCCTAATCGGTCCACGCGTCGTCTCCTGAGCCCCGATCGCTCCACACGCCGTTTCCTGAGCCACGATCGGTCCACGCGTCGTCTTCAAAGCCCCGATCCGTACACGCGTCGTCTCCGAGCCTCGATCGGTCCACGCGCCGTCGCCGAGCCCCGATCGGTCCACGCGCGGCCTCCTGAGCCCCGGTCGGTCCACGCGCCGTCTCCGAGCCCCGATCGGTCCACGCGCCGTCTCCGAGCGCCGATCGGTTCACGCGCTGTCACCCGAGTCTCGATCGTTCCACACGCCGTCTCCAAGCCCCGATCGGTCCACGCTCCGTATCCTGAGCCCGGATCGTTCCACGCGTCGTCTCCTGATCTCCGATCCGTAAACGCGTCGTCTCCGAGCCTCGATCGGTCCACACGCCGTGTCCGACCCCGATCGGTCCGCGTACCGCATTCTAAGCCGCGGTCCGTCCACGCGCCGTCTCCGAGCACCGATCGATTCACGCGCCGTCACCCGAGCCCCGATCGTTCCACACGCCGTCTCCAAGCCCCGATCGGTCCACGCTCCGTCTCCTGAGCCCGGATCGTTCCACGCGTCGTCTCCTGATCCCCGATCCGTAAACGCGTCGTTTCCTGAGCCCCAATCGGCCCACACGCAGTCTCGTGAGCCCCGATAGGTACACGCGCCGTCTACTGAGCTCCGATCGTTCCACGCGCCGTCTCCGAGCCCCGATCGGTCCAGGCGCCGTCTCCTGAGCCCCAATCGGTCCACACGCTGTCTCGTCAGCCCCGATAGGTACACGCGTCGCGTCCTACGCCCCGATCGGTCCACGCGTCGTCTCCTAAGCCCCGATCGGTCCACGCGCCGTCTCCGAGCGCCGATCGATTCGCGGGCCGTCTCCGAGCCGCGATCGATAAAGCCGCCGTCATCAAGCCCCGGTCCGTACACGCGTCGTCTCCGAGCCCCGATGGGTTAACGTGCCGTCTCCGAGCCCCGATCGGTCCACGCGCCGTCTCCTGAGCCCCGATGCGTCCACGCGCAGTCGCCGAGCCCCGATCGGTCCACGCGGGGTCTCCTGAGCCCGGATCGGTCCACGCGCCGTCTCCTAAGCCCCGATCGATCCACGCGCCGTCTCCGAGCGCCGATCGGTTCACGCGCCGTCTCCTGTGCTCCGATCGGTCCACGCGCCGTCGCCGAGCCCCGATCGGTCCACGCGCGGCCTCCTGAGCCCCGTTCGGTCCACGCGCCGTCTCCGAGCCCCGATCGGTCCACGCGCCGTCTCCGAGCGCCGATCGGTTCACGCGCTGTCACCCGAGTCTCGATCGTTCCACACGCCGTCTCCAAGCCCCGATCGGTCCACGCTCCGTATCCTGAGCCCGGATCGTTCCACGCGTCGTCTCCTGATCTCCGATCCGTAAACGCGTCGTCTCCGAGCCTCGATCGGCCCACACGCCGTGTCCGATCCCCGATCGGTCCGCGTACCGCATTCTAAGCCGCGGTCCGTCCACGCGCCGTCTCCGAGCGCCGATCGGTTCACGCGCTGTCACCCGAGTCTCGATCGTTCCACACGCCGTCTCCAAGCCCCGATCGGTCCACGCTCCGTATCCTGAGCCCGGATCGTTCCACGCGTCGTCTCCTGATCCCCGATCCGTAAACGCGTCGTCTCCTGATCCCCAATCGGCCCACACGCAGTCTCGTGAGCCCCGATAGGTACACGCGCCGTCTACTGAGCTCCGATCGTTCCACGCGCCGTCTCCGAGCCCCGATCGGTCCAGGCGCCGTCTCCTGAGCCCCAATCGGTCCACACGCTGTCTCGTCAGCCCCGATAGGTACACGCGTCGCGTCCTACGCCCCGATCGGTCCACGCGTCGTCTCCTAAGACCCGATCGGTCCACGCGTCGTCTCCGAGCCCCGATCGGTCCACGCGCCGTCGCCGAGCCGCGATCGGTCCACGCGCGGCCTCCTGACGCCCGGTCGGTTCACGCACCGTATCCGAGCCCCAATCGGTCCACGCGCCGTCTCCTGACTCCCAATCGGTCCACGCGCCGCCTCCTGAGCCCCGATCGATCCACGCGTCGTCTCCTGAGCCCCGATCGCTCCACGCGCCGTCTCCGAGCGCCGGTCGGTGCACGCGCCGTCTCCTGAGCCCCGATCGTTCCACGCGTCGTCCCCTAATCCCCGATCCATACACGCGTTGTCTCCGAGCCTCGATCGGTCCACGCGCCGTCGCCGCGTCCCGAACGGTCCACGCGCGGCCTCCTGAGCCCCGGTCGGTCCACGCGCCGTCTCCGAGCCTCGATCGGTCCACGTACCGTCTCCGAAGCCCCGATCGGTCCACGCGCCATCTCCTGAGCCCCGATCGGTCCACGGATCGTCTCTTAACACCCGATACGTCCACACGCCGTCTCCGACCCCCGATCGATCCGCTTGACGCATTCTAAGCCACTGTCCGTCCACCCGCCGTCTCCTGAGCCCGGATCGTTCCACGCGTCGTCTCCTGAGCCCCGATCGGTCCAAGCGCCGTCTCCGAGCCCCAATCGGTGCACGCGTCGTCTCCTAAGCCCCGATCGGTGCACGCGCCGTCTCCGAGCGCCGATCGGTCCACGCGCCGTCTCCTGAGCTCCGATCGATCCACGCGATTCTCCTGAGCCCCGGTCGGTCCACGCGCCGTCTCCTGAGCCCGGATCGTTCCACGCGTCGTCTCCTGAGCCCCGATCGGTCCACGCGCCGTCTCCTGAGCACCGATCGGTCCATGCGTCTTTCCCTAAGCCCCGATCCATCCACGCGCAGTCTCCCGAGCCGCAATCGGTCGACGCGCCGTCTCCTGAGCCCCGATAGGTACACGCGTCGTCTCCTACGCCCCGATCGGTCCACGCGTCGTCTCCTAAGCCCCGAACGGTCGACGCGCCGTCTCCGAGCCCCGATCGGTCCACGCGCCATTTCCTGAACCCCGATACGTCCACGCGCAGTCGCCGAGGCCCGATCGGTCCACGCGCTCTCTCCTGAGCCCCAATCGGTCCACGCCCTGTCTCCTAAGCCCCGATCGGTCCCAGCGCCGTCTCCGAGCCCCGATCGGTCTACGCGTCGTCTTCTAAGCCCAGATCGGTCCACGCGTCGTCTCCTGAGCCTCGATCGGTCGACGGGTCCTCTCCTAAGCCCCGATCGGTCCACGCGTCTCCTCCTGAGCCCCGATCAGTCCACGCGTCGTCTCCTAAGCCCCGATACGTCCACACGCCGTCTCCGAGTCGCGATGGGTCCACGCGTCGTCTCCTGAGCTCCGATCGATCCACGCGATTCTCCTGAGCCCCGGTCGGTCCACGCGCCGTCTCCTGAGCCCGGATCGTTCCACGCGTCGTCTCCTGAGCCCCGATCGGTCCACGCGCCGTCTCCTGAGCACCGATCGGTCCATGCGTCTTTCCCTAAGCCCCGATCCATCCACGCGCAGTCTCCCGAGCCGCAATCGGTCGACGCGCCGTCTCCTGAGCCCCGATAGGTACACGCGTCGTCTCCTACGCCCCGATCGGTCCACGCGTCGTCTCCTAAGCCCCGAACGGTCGACGCGCCGTCTCCGAGCCCCGATCGGTCCACGCACCGTCTCCTAAGCCCCGATCGATTAACGCGCCATCCCCCCGCCCCGATCGGTCCACGCGCCGTCTCCTGAGCCCCGATCGGTCCACGCGTCGTCTCCTAAGCCCCGATCGGTTCACGCGCCGTATCCGAGCCCCAATCGGTCCACGCGCCGTCTCCTAAGCTCCAATCGGTCCACGCGCCGTCTCCTGAGCCCCGATACGTCGACGCGCAGTCGCCGAGCCCCGATCGCTCCTCGCGCCTTCTCCTGAGCCCCGCTCGGTCCATGCGTCGTGTTCTTAGCCCCGATGCCTCCACGCGCCGTCTCCTGAGCCCCGATCGTTCCACGCGCCATCTCCGAGCCCCGATCGGTCCACGCGCCGTCTCCTGAGGCCCGATCGGTCCACGCGTCGTCCTCGAGCCCCGATCGGTCGACGCGCCGTCTCCTGAGCCCGGATCGGTCCACGCGTCGGCTCCTAAGCCCCGATCGGTCCACGCGTCGTCTCCTAAGCCCCGATCCGTCGTCGCGTCGTCTCCTGGGCCCCGATCGATCCAGGCGTCTTCTCCTGAGCCCCGACCGCTCCACGCGTCGTCTCCGAGCTCTGATCGGTCCACGCGCCGTTCCGAGCCCCGTTCGGTCCATGCGTCGTCTTCTAAGCCCCGATGCCTCCACGCGCTGTCTCCGAGCCACGATCGGTGCAGGCGCCGCTTCGTGAACCCCGATCGGTCCACGCGCTGTCTCCTGAGCCCCGATCCATCCACGCGCAGTCGCCGAGCCCCGATCGGTCCATGCGCGGTCTACTGAGCTCCGGTCGGTCCACACGCCGCTGCGAACCCCAATTGGTCCACGCGCAACCTCTCGAGCGCCAGTCGGTAAACGCGCTGTCGCCGAACCCCAATTGGTCCATGCGCCACCTCCTGAGCCCCAATCGGTCCACGCGCCGTCTCCGAGCCCCGATCGGTGCGCGTGCCGCATTCTAAGCCACGGTCCATCCACGCGCCGTCTCCGAGCCCCGCTCGATCCACGCGTCGTCTCCTAAGCCCCGATCGGTCCACGCGCCGTCTCCTAAGCCCCGATTGATCCACGCGCCGTCTCCCAGCGACGATCGGTTCACGCGCCGTCTCCTGTGCTCCGATCGTTCCACGCGCCGTCTCCGAGCCCCGATCGATCCACGCGCCGTCTCCTGAACCCCAATCGGTCCACGCGTCGGCTCCTAAGACCCGATCCATCGACGCGTCGTCTCCTGAGCCACGAACGATCCACGCGCCGCCTCCTGAGCCCCGATCGCTCCACGTATCGTCTCCTAAGCCTCGATCGGTCCACGCGCCGTCTCTGAGCGCCGATCGGTTCACGCGTCGTCTCCTGAGCCCCGATCGTTCCACGCGCCGCCTCCTAAGCCCCGATTGGTCCAGGCGTCATCTCCTAAGCCCCGACCGGTCCACGCGCCGTCTCCTGAACCCCGGTCGGTTCACGCGCCATCTCCGAGCCCGATCGGTCCACGTATCGTCTCCTAAGCCCCCATCGGTTCACGCGCCGTCTCCGAGCCCCAATCGTTCCACGCGCCGCCTCCTAAGCCCCGATCGGTCCACGCGTCGTCTCCAAGCCCCTATCGGTTCATGCGTCTTCTCCTGAGCCCCAATCGCTCCTCGCGCCGTCTCCTGAGCCGCGATCTGTCCACGCGCGGCCTCCTGAGCTCCGGTCCGGTCACGCGCCGTATCCGAGCCCCAATCGGTCCACGCGCCGTCTCCTGAGCCCCGATCGGTCCACGCGCCGTCTCCTGAGCCCCGATCGTTCCACGCGCCGTCTCCTGAGCCCTGATCGGTCCACGCGTCGTCTCCTAAGCCCCGATCGGTCCAAGCGCCGTCTCCGAGCACCAATCGGTCCACGCGTCGTCTCCTAAGCCCCGATCGGTCCACGCGCCGTCTCCGAGCGCCGATCGGTTCACGCGCCGTCTCCTGAGCCCCGATCGTTCCACCCGTCGTCTCCGAGCCCCGATTAGTCTACGCGCGGCCTCCTGAGCCCCGGTCGGTTCACGCGCCGTATCCGTGCCCCGATCGGTCCACGCGTCGCTTCGTAAGCCCCATCGGTCCACGCGTCGTCTCCTAACCCCGGACGGTCCACGCGTCGTCTCCTAAGCCCCGATCGGTTCATGCGCCGTCTCCGAGTCCCCATCGGTCCACGGCTCATCTCCTGCTCCCTAATCGGTCCACGCACCGCCTCCGGAGCCCCGATCGATCCACGCGAATCTCCTGAGCTCTGGTCGGTCCACGCGCCGTCTCCTGAGCCCCGGTCGGTCCTTGCGCCGTCTCCAAGCCCCGATCGGTCCACGTACCGTCTCCGAAGCCCCGATCGGTCCACGCGTCGTCTCCTGAGCCCCGATCGGTCCACGCGTCGTCTCCTAAGCCCCGACCGGTCCACTCGCCGTCTCCGAACCCCGATCGGTCCACGCACCGTCTCCTGTTCCCATCGGTCCACGCGGCGCCTCCGGAGCCCCGATCGGTCCGCGCCTCGTCTCCTGAGCCCCGATCGATCCACGCGTCGTCTTCTGATCCCCGATCGGTCCACGCATCGTCTCCGAGCACCGATCGGTCCACACGCCGTTTTCTGAGCACCGTTCGGTCCACGCGTCGTCTTCAAAGCCCCGATGCCTCCACGCGCTGTCTCCGAGCCACGGTTAGTCCGTGCGTCGCTTCCAGAGCCCCGATCGGTTCACGCGCCGTCTCCTAAGCCCCGATCGGTCCACGCGCCGTCTCCGAGCCCCGAGCGGTCCACGCGCCGCCTCCTAAGCCCCGATCGGTCCACGCGTCGTCTCCTAGCCCCTATCGGTTCATGCGTCTTCTCCTGAGCCCCAATCGCTCCTCGCGCCGTCTCCTGAGCCGCGATCTGTCCACGCGCGGCCTCCTGAGCCCCGGTCCGTTCACGCGCCGTATCCGAGCCCCAATCGGTCCACGCGCCGTCTCCTGAGCCCCGTTCGGTCCACGCGCCGTCTCCTGAGCCCCGATCGTTCCACGCGCCGTCTCCTGAGCCCTGAACGGTCCACGCGTCGTCTCCTAAGCCCCGATCGGTCCAAGCGCCGTCTCCGAGCCCCAATCGGTGCACGCGTCGTCTCCTAAGCCCCGATTGGTCCACGCGCCGTCTCCGAGCGCCGATCGGTCCACGCGCCGTCTCCTGAGCCCCGATACGTCTACGCGTAGTCGCCGAGCCCCGATCGGTCCACGCGCCGTCGCCGAGCCTGGATCGGTCCACGCGCGGCCTCCTGAGCCCCGGTCGGTTCACGCGCCATCTCCGAACCCGATGGTTCCACGCACCGTGTCCAATCCCCGATCGGTCCACGCGCCGTCTCCTGAGCCCCGATCGGTCTACGCGCCGTCTCCTGAGCCCCGATGCGTACACGCGTCGTCTCCTGAGCCCCGATCGTTCCACGCGTCGTCTCCTAAGCCCGGATCGGTCCACGCGCCGTGTCCTGAGCCTCGATCGGTCGACGGGTCCTCTCCTAAGCCCCGATCGGTCCACGCGTCTCCTCCTGAGCCCCGATCAGTCCACGCGTCGTCTCCTAAGCCCCGATACGTCCACACGCCGTCTCCGAGTCGCGATGGGTCCACGCGTCGTCTCCTGAGCTCCG
Organism: Netelia fuscicornis; assembly: GCA_946811545.1. Lineage (NCBI taxonomy): Eukaryota > Metazoa > Arthropoda > Insecta > Hymenoptera > Ichneumonidae > Netelia > Netelia fuscicornis. The sequence goes on from OX328015.1 coordinate 25,427,549, forward strand.
ATCGATCCACGCGATTCTCCTGAGCCCCGGTCGGTCCACGCGCCGTCTCCTGAGCCCGGATCGTTCCACGCGTCGTCTCCTGAGCCCCGATCGGTCCACGCGCCGTCTCCTGAGCACCGATCGGTCCATGCGTCTTTCCCTAAGCCCCGATCCATCCACGCGCAGTCTCCCGAGCCGCAATCGGTCGACGCGCCGTCTCCTGAGCCCCGATAGGTACACGCGTCGTCTCCTACGCCCCGATCGGTCCACGCGTCGTCTCCTAAGCCCCGAACGGTCGACGCGCCGTCTCCGAGCCCCGATCGGTCCACGCACCGTCTCCTAAGCCCCGATCGATTAACGCGCCATCCCCCCGCCCCGATCGGTCCACGCGCCGTCTCCTGAGCCCCGATACGTCCACGCGCAGTCGCCGAGCCCCGATCAGTCCACGCACTGTCTCCTTATCCCCATGGGTCCACGCGGCGCCTCCGGTGCCCCGATCGATCCACGCGAGGATCCTGAGCCTAGATCAATCCACGCATCGTCTCCTAAGCCCCAATCGATTAACGCGCCGTCTCCGAGCCCCGATCGGTCCACGCGCCGTTTCCTGAACCCCGATACGTCCACGCGCAGTCGCCGAGGCCCGATCGGTCCACGCGCTCTCTCCTGAGCCCCGATAGGTACACGCGTCGTCTCCTACGCGCCGATCGTTCCACGCCCCGTCTCCGAGCCCCGAGCGGTCCACGCGCCGTCTCCTGAGCCCCAATCGGTCCACGCGCTGTCTCCTAAGCCCCGATCGGTCCAAGCGCCGTCTCCGAGCCCCGATCGGTCTACGCGTCGTCTTCTAAGCCCAGATCGGTCCACGCGTCGTCTCCTGAGCCCCGATCGGTCCACGCGTCGTCTCCTAAGCCCCGACCGGTCCACGCGCCGTTTCCTGAGGCCCGATCGATTCACGCGTCGTCTCCTGAGCCCCGATAGCTCCACGCGCCGTTTCCTGAGCCCCGATCGGTCCACGCGTCGTCTCCTGATCTCCGATCGGTTCACGCGCCGTCTCCTGAGCCCGGATCGGTCCACGCGTCGTCCCCGAATCCCCGATCCGTACACGCGTCGTCTCCGAGCCTAGATCGGTCCACGCGCTGTCGCCGAGCCCCGATCGGTCCAGGCGTGGCCTCCTAAGCCCCGAACGGTCCACGCGCCGTCTCCGAGTCCCGATCGGTCCACGCGCCGTTTCCGAGCCACGATCGGTCTAGGCGCCGCTTCCTGACCCCGATCGGTCCACGCGCCGTCTCCTAAGCCCCAATCGGTCCACGCGCCGTCTCCTAAGCCGCGATCGGTCCAAGCGGCGTCTCCGAGCCCCGATCGGTCCACGCACCGTCTCCTGGTCCCCATCGGTCCACGCGGCGTTTTCTGAGCACCGTTCGGTCCACGCGTCGTCTTCAAAGCCCCGATGCCTCTACACGCCGTCTCCGAGCTACGATCGGTTCAGGCGCCGCTTCCCGAGCCCCGATCAGTCCACGTGCCGTCTCCTAAGCCCCGATCGCTCCACGGACCGTTTCCTGATCCCCGATCGGTCTACGCGCCGTTTCCTGAGCCCCGATCAGTCCACGCGTCGTCTCCTAAGCCCCGATACGTCCACACGCCGTCTCCGAGTCACGATGGGTCCACGCGTCGTCTCCTGAGCTCCGATCGATCCACGCGATTCTCCTGAGCCCCGGTCGGTCCACGCGCCGTCTCCTGAGCCCGGATCGTTCCACGCGTCGTCTCCTGAGCCCCGATCGGTCCACGCGCCGTCTCCTGAGCACCGATCGGTCCATGCGTCTTTCCCTAAGCCCCGATCCATCCACGCGCAGTCTCCCGAGCCGCAATCGGTCGACGCGCCGTCTCCTGAGCCCCGATAGGTACACGCGTCGTCTCCTACGCCCCGATCGGTCCACGCGTCGTCTCCTAAGCCCCGAACGGTCGACGCGCCGTCTCCGAGCCCCGATCGGTCCACGCACCGTCTCCTAAGCCCCGATCGATTAACGCGCCATCCCCCCGCCCCGATCGGTCCACGCGCCGTCTCTTGAGCCCCGATACGTCCACGCGCAGTCGCCGAGCCCCGATCAGTCCACGCACTGTCTCCTTATCCCCATGGGTCCACGCGGCGCCTCCGGTGCCCCGATCGATCCACGCGAGGATCCTGAGCCTAGATCAATCCACGCATCGTCTCCTAAGCCCCAATCGATTAACGCGCCGTCTCCGAGCCCCGATCGGTCCACGCGCCGTTTCCTGAACCCCGATACGTCCACGCGCAGTCGCCGAGGCCCGATCGGTCCACGCGCTCTCTCCTGAGCCCCGATAGGTACACGCGTCGTCTCCTACGCGCCGATCGTTCCACGCCCCGTCTCCGAGCCCCGAGCGGTCCACGCGCCGTCTCCTGAGCCCCAATCGGTCCACGCGCTGTCTCCTAAGCCCCGATCGGTCCAAGCGCCGTCTCCGAGCCCCGATCGGTCTACGCGTCGTCTTCTAAGCCCAGATCGGTCCACGCGTCGTCTCCTGAGCCCCGATCGGTCCACGCGTCGTCTCCTAAGCCCCGACCGGTCCACGCGCCGTTTCCTGAGGCCCGATCGATTCACGCGTCGTCTCCTGAGCCCCGATAGCTCCACGCGCCGTTTCCTGAGCCCCGATCGGTCCACGCGTCGTCTCCTAAGCCCCAACCGGTCCAGGCGCCGCCTCCTGAGCCCCGATCGGTCCACGCGCCGTCTCCTAAGCCCCGATTGATCCACGCGCCGTCTCCGAGCGCCGATCGCTTCACGCGCCGTCTCCTATGCTCCGATCGTTCCACGCGCCGTCTCCGAGCCCCGATCGGTCCACGCGCCGTCTCATGAGCCCCGATCGGTCCACGCGTCGGCTGCTAAGCCTCGATCGGTCCACGCGCGGCCTCCTTAGCCCCGATCGCTCCACGCGCCGTTTTCTGAGCACCGTTCGGTCCACGCGTCGTCTTCAAAGCCCCGATGCCTCCACGCGCCGTCTCCGAGCCACGATCGGTCCGTGCGCCGCTTCCAGAGCCCTATCAGTCCAGGCGTCCTCTGCTGATCTCCGATCGGTCGACGCGCCGTCTCCTAAGCCCCGATCGATCCACGCACCGTCTCCGAGCGCCGATCGGTCCACGCGTTGTCTCCTAAGCCCCCATCGGTCCACGCGCCTCCTCCGAGCGCCGAGCGGTCCACGCGCCGTCGCCGAACCCGAATTGGTCCACGCGCAACCGCCTGAGCCCCAGTCGGTCCACGCGCTGTCTCCGAGCGCCGATCGGTTCACGCGCCGTTGCCGAGCTATGATCGGTCCACGCGCGGTCTCCTGAGCCCCGATCGGTCCACGCGCCGTCGCCGATCCACGATCGGTCCGTGCGCCGCTTCCAGAGCCCTATCGGACCACGCATCGTCTCCTGATCTCCGATCGGTCCACGCGCCGTCTCCTAAGCCCCGATCGGTCCTCGCGCTGTCTCCGAGCGCCGATCGGTTCACGCGCCGTCTCCTGAGCCCCGATCATTCCACGCGCCATCTCCGAGCCCGGATCGGTACATGCGTCGTCTCCTGAGCCCCGATCGGTCCACGCGCCGTCTCCAAGCCCCGATCGGTCCATGCATCGTTTCCTAAACCCCGATCGGTTAACGCGCTGCCTCCGAGCGCCGATCGGTCCACATGCCGTCGCCGAACCCCAAATGGTCCACGCGCAACCGCCTGAGCCCCGATCGGTCCACGCGTCGTCTCTGAACACCGATCGGTCCACGCACCCTTGCCGAGCCATGATCGGTCCACGCGCGGCCTCCTGAGCTCCGATCGGTCCACGCGCCGTCACCGAGCCGCGATCGGTCCACGCGCGACCTCCTGAACCCCGGTTGGTTCACGCGCCGTATCCGAGCCCCCATCGGTCCACGCGTCGTCTCCGAGCCCCGATCCGTCCACGCGCCGTCGCCGTGCCAGGATCGGTCCACGCGAGGCTCCTGAGCCCCGGTCGGTCCGCGCGCCGTCTCCTGAGCCCCGATCGGTCGACGCGTCGTTTCCTGAGCCCCGATCGATCCACGCGTCGTCTCCTGAGCCCCGATCGCTCCACGCGCCGATTTCTGAGCCCCGATCAATTGTCGCGTCTTCTCCTGAGCCCCGATCGCTCCTCGCGCCGTCTCCTGTGCTCCGCTCGGTCCATGCGTCGTCTTCTTAGCCCCGGTGCCTCCACGCGCCGTCTCCGATACCCGATCAGTCTAGGCGCCGCTTCCTGAGCCCCGATCGGTCCACGCGCCGTCTCCTAAGCCCCAATCGGTCCACGCGCCGTCTCCTAAGCCCCGATCGGTCCAAGCGGCGTCTCCGAGCCCCGATCGCTCCACGCACCGTCTCCTGATCCCCATCGGTCCACGCGGCGTTTTCTGAGCACCGTTCGGTCCACGCGCCGTCTCCGAGCCCCGATCGGTCCACGCATCGTCTCCTAAGCCCCGATCGGTCCACGCGCCTTCTCCTAAGCCCCGATCGATCCACGCGCCGTCTCCGAGCGCCGATCGGTTCACGCGCCGTCTCCTGTGCTCCGATCGTTCCACGCGCCGTCTCCCCGCCCCGATCGGTCCACGTACCGTCTCCGAAGCCCCGATCGGTCCACGCGCCGTCTCCTGAGCCCCGATCGGTCCACGCGTCGTCTCCTAAGCCCCGATCGGTTCACGCACCGTATCCGAGCCCCAATCGGTCCACGCGCCGTCTCCTAAGCTCCAATCGGTCCACGCGCCGTCTCCTGAGCCCCGATACGTCGACGCGCAGTCGCCGAGCCCCGATCGGTCCACGCGCTGTCTCCTGAGCCCCGATAGGTACACGCGTCGTCTCCTACACCCCGATCGGTCCACGCGCGGCCTCCTGATCCCCAATCGGTCCACGCGTTGTCTCCTGAGCCCCGATCAATTGACGCGTCTTCTCCTGAGCCCCGACCGCTTCACGCGTCGTCTCCGAGCTCCGATCGGTCCACGCGCCGTTCCGAGCCCCGATCGGTCCATACGTCGTCTTCTAAGCCCCGATGCCTCCACGTGCCGTCTCCGAGCCACGATCGGTGCAGGCGCCGCTTCGTGAACCCCGATCGGTCCACGCGCTGTCTCCTGAGCCCCGATCCATCCACGCGCAGTCGCCGAGCCCCGATCGGTCCACGCGCGGTCTACTGAGCTCCGGTCGGTCCACACGCCGCTGCGAACCCCAATTGGTCCACGCGCAACCTCACGAGCCCCAGTCGGTAAACGCGCTGTCTCCGAGCCCTGATCGGTCCACGCGCCGTCTCCTGAGCCCCGATCGGTCCACGCGTCGTCTCCTAAGCCCCGATCGGTTAACGCGCCGTCTCCGAGCCCCGATGGGTCCACGCGCCGCCTCCTAAGCCCCGATCGGTCCACGCGTCGTCTCCTAAGCCCCGATCGGTCGACGGGTCGTCTCCTAAGCCCCGATCGGTCGACGCGTCGTCTCCTAATCCCGGTCGGTCCACGCGCCGTCGCCGAACCCCAATTGGTCCACGCGCCACCTCCTGAGCCCCAGTCGGTCCACGCGCTGTCTCCGAGCACCGATCGGTCTACGCATCGTCTCCTAAACCCCGGTCTGTTAACGCGTCATCTCCTGAGCCGCGATCGCTCCACGCGCCTTTTCCTGAGCCCCGATCGGTCCATCCGTCGTCTTTTAAGCCCCGATACCTCCACGCGCCGTCTCCGAGCCACGATCGGTCCACGCGTCGGCTCCTAAGCTTTCGATAGGTCCACGCGCGGCCTCCGTAGCCCCGGTCGGTCCACGCGCCGTCTCCGAGCCCCGATCGGTCCACGCATCGTCTCCTAAGCCCCGGTCTGTTAACGCGTCATCTCCTGAGCCGCGATCGCTCCACGCGCCTTTTCCTGAGCCCCGATCGGTCCATCCGTCGTCTTTTAAGCCCCGATACCTCCACGCGCCGTCTCCGAGCCACGATCGGTCCACGCGTCGGCTCCTAAGCTTTCGATAGGTCCACGCGCGGCCTCCGTAGCCCCGGTCGGTCCACGCGCCGTCTCCGATCCCCGATCGGTCCACGCATCGTCTCCTAAGCCCCGATCGGTTAACGCACCGTCTCCCCGCCCCGATCGGTCCACACGCCGTCTCCTGAGCCCCGATCCGTCCACGCGCAGTCGCCGAGCCCCGATCAGTCCACGCGCGGCCTCCTGAGCCCCGGTCGGTTCACGCGCCATCTCCCCGCCCCGATCGGTCCACGTGCCGTCTCCTGAGCCCTGACCCGTCCACGCGCGGCGTCGAGCCGCGATCGGTCCACGCGCGGCGTCGAGCCGCGATCGGTCCACGCGCGGCCTCCTGAGCCCCAATCGGTCCACGCTACGTCTCCTAAGCCCCGATCGGTCCGTGCGCCGTCTCCGAGCCCCGATCGGTCCACGCACCATCGCATGCTCCCCAATCGGTCCATGCGCCGCCTCCGGAGCCCTGATCGATCCACGCGAATCTCCTGAGCTCCGGTCGGTCCTCGTACCGTCTCCGAGCCCCGATCGGTCCACGTACCGTCTCCGAAGCCCCGATCGGTCCACGCGCCGTCTCCTGAGCCCCGATCGGTCCACGCGTCGTCTCCTAAGCCCCGATCGGTTCACGCGCCGTATCCGAGCCCCAATCTGTCCACGCGCCGTCTCCTAAGCTCCAATCGGTCCACGCGCCGTCTCCTGAGCCCCGATACGTCGACGCGCAGTCGCCGAGCCCCGATCGCTCCTCGCGCCTTCTCCTGAGCCCCGCTCGGTCCATGCGTCGTGTTCTTAGCCCCGATGCCTCCACGCGCCGTCTCCTGAGCCCCGATCGTTCCACGCGCCATCTCCGAGCCCCGATCGGTCCACGCGGCGTCTCCTGAGCCCCGATCGGTTCACGCATCGTCTCCTGAGCCCCGATACGTCCACACGCCGTATCCGAGCCCCGATCGGTCCGCATGACGCATTCTAAGCCACGGTCCGTCCACGCGCCGTCTCCGAGCACCGATCGGTCCACGCGCCGTCTCCTGAGGCCCGATCGGTCCACGCGTCGTCCTCGAGCCCCGATCGGTCGACGCGCCGTCTCCTGAGCCCGGATCGGTCCACGCGTCGTCTCCTAAGCCCCGATCCGTCGTCGCGTCGTCTCCTGGGCCCCGATCGATCCAGGCGTCTTCTCCTGAGCCCCGACCGCTCCACGCGTCGTCTCCGAGCTCTGATCGGTCCACGCGCCGTTCCGAGCCCCGTTCGGTCCATGCGTCGTCTTCTAAGCCCCGATGCCTCCACGCGCCGTCTCCGAGCCACGATCGGTGCAGGCGCCGCTTCGTGAACCCCGATCGGTCCACGCGCTGTCTCCTGAGCCCCGATCCATCCACGCGCAGTCGCCGAGCCCCGATCGGTCCACGCGCGGTCTACTGAGCTCCGGTCGGTCCACACGCCGCTGCGAACCCCAATTGGTCCACGCGCAACCTCTCGAGCGCCAGTCGGTAAACGCGCTGTCTCCGAGCCCCGATCGGTCCACGCGCCGTCTCCTGAGCCCCGATCGGTCCACGCGTCGTCTCCTAAGCCCCGATCGGTTAACGCGCCGTTTCCGAGCCCCGATGGGTCCACGCGCCGCCTCCTAAGCCCCGATCGGTCCACGCGTCGTCTCCTAAGCCCCGATCGGTGGACGGGTCGTCTCCTAAGCCCCGATCGGTCGACGCGTCGTCTCCTAATCCCCGGTCGGTCCACGCGCCGTCGCCGAACCCCAATTGGTCCACGCGCCACCTCCTGAGCCCCAGTCGGTCCACGCGCTGTCTCCGAGCACCGATCGGTCTACGCATCGTCTCCTAAACCCCGCTCTGTTAACGCGTCGTCTCCTGAGCCGCGATCGCTCCACGCGCCGTTTCCTGAGCCCCGATCGGTCCATCCGTCGTCTTTTAAGCCCCGATACCTCCACGCGCCGTCTCCGAGCCACGATCGGTCCAGGCGTGGCCTCCTGAGCCGCGGTCGGTCCACGCGCCGTTTCCTGAGCCCCGATCGGTGCACGCGTCGTCTTCGAAACCCAGATGCCTGCTTGCGCCGTCTCCCAACCACGATCGGTGCAGGCGCCGTCTCCTGAGACCCGATCGGTTCACGCATCGTCTCCTAAGCCCCGATACGTCCGCACGCCGTATCCGAGCCCCGATCGGTCCGCGTGACGCATTCTAAGTCACGGTCCGTCCACGCGCCGTCTCCGAGCACCGATCGGTCAACGCGCCGCCTCCTAAGCCCCGATCGGTCGACGGGTCGTCTCCTAAGCCCCGATCGGTCGACGCGTCGTCTCCTAATCCCCGGTCGGTCCACGCGCCGTCGCCGAACCCCAATTGGTCCATGCGCCACCTCCTGAGCCCCAATCGGTCCACGCGCCGTCTCCGAGCCCCGATCGGTGCGCGTGCCGCATTCTAAGCCACGGTCCATCCACGCGCCGTCTCCGAGCCCCGCTCGATCCACGCGTCGTCTCCTAAGCCCCGATCGGTCCACGCGCCGTCTCCTAAGCCCCGATTGATCCACGCGCCGTCTCCCAGCGACGATCGGTTCACGCGCCGTCTCCTGTGCTCCGATCGTTCCACGCGCCGTCTCCGAGCCCCGATCGATCCACGCACCGTCTCCTGAACCCCAATCGGTCCACGCGTCGGCTCCTAAGACCCGATCCATCGACGCGTCGTCTCCTGAGCCACGAACGATCCACGTGCCGCCTCCTGAGCCCCGATCGTTCCACGTATCGTCTCCTAAGCCTCGATCGGTCCACGCGCCGTCTCTGAGCGCCGATCGGTTCACGCGTCGTCTCCTGAGCCCCGATCGTTCCACGCGCCGCCTCCTAAGCCCCGATTGGTCCAGGCGTCATCTCCTAAGCCCCGACCGGTCCACGCGCCGTCTCCTGAACCCCGGTCGGTTCACGCGCCATCTCCGAGCCCGATCGGTCCACGTATCGTCTCCTAAGCCCCCATCGGTTCACGCGCCGTCTCCGAGCCCCGATCGTTCCACGCGCCGCCTCCTAAGCCCCGATCGTTCCACGCGCCGTCTCCTGAGCCCTGATCGGTCCACGCGTCGTCTCCTAAGCCCCGATCGGTCCAAGCGCCGTCTCCGAGCACCAATCGGTCCACGCGTCGTCTCCCAAGCCCCGATCGGTCCACGCGCCGTCTCCGAGCGCCGATCGGTTCACGCGCCGTCTCCTGAGCCCCGATCGTTCCACCCGTCGTCTCCGAGCCCCGATCAGTCCACGCGCGGCCTCCTGAGCCCCGGTCGGTTCACGCGCCGTATCCGTGCCCCGATCGGTCCACGCGTCGCTTCGTAAGCCCCATCGGTCCACGCGTGGTCTCCTAATCCCGGACGGTCCACGCGTCGTCTCCTAAGCCCCGATCGGTTCATGCGCCGTCTCCGAGTCCCGATCGGTCCACGGCTCATCTCCTGCTCCCCAATCGGTCCACGCGCCGCCTCCGGAGCCCCGATCGATCCACGCGAATCTCCTGAGCTCTGGTCGGTCCACGCGCCGTCTCCTGAGCCCCGGTCGGTCCTTGCGCCGTCTCCAAGCCCCGATCGGTCCACGTACCGTCTCCGAAGCCCCGATCGGTCCACGCGTCGTCTCCTGAGCCCCGATCGGTCCACGCGTCGTCTCCTAAGCCCCGACCGGTCCACTCGCCGTCTCCGAACCCCGATCGGTCCACGCACCGTCTCCTGTTCCCATCGGTCCACGCGGCGCCTCCGGAGCCCCGATCGGTCCGCGCCTCGTCTCCTGAGCCCCGATCGATCCACGCGTCGTCTTCTGATCCCCGATCGGTCCACGCATCGTCTCCGAGCACCGATCGGTCCACACGCCGTTTTCTGAGCACCGTTCGGTCCACGCGTCGTCTTCAAAGCCCCGATGCCTCCACGCGCTGTCTCCGAGCCACGGTTAGTCCGTGCGTCGCTTCCAGAGCCCCGATCGGTTCACGCGCCGTCTCCTAAGCCCCGATCGGTCCACGCGTCGTCTCCCAGCACCGATTGGTCCACGGGCCGTTTCCGGAGCCCCGATCGGTCCACGCATTGTCTTTTAAGCCCCGAAGCCTCCACGCGCCGTTTCCGAGCCACGATCGGTCCAGGCGCCGCCTTCTGAGCCCCGATCGGTCCACGTGTCGGCTCCTAAGCCCCGATCGGTCCCCGCGCCGTCACCGAGTCCCGATTGATTCACGCGTCGTCTCCTGAGCCCCGATCGGTCCACGCGTCGTCTCCTAAGCCCCGATCGCTCCACGCGCCGTCTCCTGAGCCCCAATCGGTCCACGCACTGTCTCCTAAGCCCCAATCGGTCCACGTGCCGTCTCCTGAGCCCCGGTCGGTCGACTCGCCGTCTCCGAGCCCCGACCGGTCCACGCATCGTCTCCTGAGCCCCGATCGTTCCACGCGCCGCCTCCTAAGCCCCGATTGGTCCAGGCGTCATCTCCTAAGCCCCGACCGGTCCACGCGCCGTCTCCTGAACCCCGGTCGGTTCACGCGCCATCTCCGAGCCCGATCGGTCCACGTATCGTCTCCTAAGCCCCCATCGGTTCACGCGCCGTCTCCGAGCCCCGATCGTTCCACGCGCCGCCTCCTAAGCCCCGATCGGTCCACGCGTCGTCTCCTAGCCCCTATCGGTTCATGCGTCTTCTCCTGAGCCCCAATCGCTCCTCGCGCCGTCTCCTGAGCCCCGGTCCGTTCACGCGCCGTATCCGAGCCCCAATCGGTCCACGCGCCGTCTCCTGAGCCCCGATCGGTCCACGCGCCGTCTCCTGAGCCCCGATCGTTCCACGCGCCGTCTCCTGAGCCCTGATCGGTCCACGCGTCGTCTCCTAAGCCCCGATCGGTCCAAGCGCCGTCTCCGAGCCCCAATCGGTGCACGCGTCGTCTCCTAAGCCCCGATCGGTCCACGCGCCGTCTCCGAGCGCCGATCGGTCCACGCGCCGTCTGCTGAGCCCCGATACGTCCACGCGTAGTCGCCGAGCCCCGATCGGTCCACGCGCCGTCGCCGAGCCTGGATCGGTCCACGCGCGGCCTCCTGAGCCCCGGTCGGTTCACGCGCCGTCTCCGAACCCGATGGTTCCACGCACCGTGTCCAATCCCCGATCGGTCCACGCGCCGTCTCCTGAGCCCCGATCGGTCTACGCGCCGTCTCCTGAGCCCCGATGCGTACACGCGTCGTCTCCTGAGCCCCGATCGTTCCACGCGTCGTCTCCTAAGCCCGGATCGGTCCACGCGCCGTGTCCTGAGCCTCGATCGGTCGACGGGTCCTCTCCTAAGCCCCGATCGGTCCACCCGTCTCCTCCTGAGCCCCGATCAGTCCACGCGTCGTCTCCTAAGCCCCGATACGTCCACACGCCGTCTCCGAGTCGCGATGGGTCCACGCGTCGTCTCCTGAGCTCCGATCGATCCACGCGATTCTCCTGAGCCCCGGTCGGTCCACGCGCCGTCTCCGGAGCCCGGATCGTTCCACGCGTCGTCTCCTGAGCCCCGATCGGTCCACGCGCCGTCTCCTGAGCACCGATCGGTCCATGCATCTTTCCCTAAGCCCCGATCCATCCACGCGCAGTCTCCCGAGCCGCAATCGGTCGACGCGCCGTCTCCTGAGCCCCGAAAGGTACACGCGTCGTCTCCTACGCGCCGATCGTTCCACGCCCCGTCTCCGAGCCCCGAGCGGTCCACGCGCCGTCTCCTGAGCCCCAATCGGTCCACGCGCTGTCTCCTAAGCCCCGATCGGTCCAAGCGCCGTCTCCGAGCCCCGATCGGTCCACGCGTCGTCTTCTAAGCCCAGATCGGTCCACGCGTCGTCTCCTGAGCCCCGATCGGTCCACGCGTCGTCTCCGAAGCCCCGACCGGTCCACGCGCCGTTTCCTGAGGCCCGATCGATTCACGCGCCGTCTCCTGAGCCCGGATCGGTCCACGCGTCGTCCCCGAATCCCCGATCTGTACACGCGTCGTCTCCGAGCCTAGATCGGTCCACGCGCTGTCGCCGAGCCCCGATCGGTCCACGCGCCGTCTCCTAAGCCCCGACCGATCCACGCGCCGTCTCCGAGCCCCGATCGGTCCACGCATCGTCTCCTAAGCCCCGATCGGTTAACGCGCCGTCTCCCCGCCCCGATCGGTCCACGTGCCGTCTCCTGAGCCCCGATACGTCCACGCGGAGTCGCCGAGCCCCGATCAGTCCACGCGCGGCCTCCTGTGCCCCGGTCGGTTCACGCGCCGTCTCCCCGCCCCGATCGGTCCACGCGCCGTCTCCTGAGCCCTGATCCGTCCACGCACGGCGTCGAGCCGCGATCGGTGCACGCGCGGCCTCCTGAGCCCCAATCGGTCCACGCGTCGTCTCCTAAGCCCCGATCGGTCCGTGCGCCGTCTCCGAGCCCCGATCGGTCCACGCACCATCTCATGCTCCCCAATCGGTCCATGCGCCGCCTCCGGAGCCCTGATCGATCCACGCGAATCTCCTGAGCTCCGGTCGGTCCTCCTACCGTCTCCGAGCCCCGATCGGTGCACGTACCGTCTCCGAAGCCCCGATCGGTCCACGCGCCGTCCCCTGAGCCCCGATCGGTCCACGCGCCGTATCCGAGCCCCAATCGGTCCACGCGCCGTCTCCTAAGCTCCAATCGGTCCACGTGCCGTCCCCTGAGCCCCGATACGTCGACGCGCAGACGCCGAGCCCCGATCGGTCCACGCGCTGTCTCCTGAGCCCCGATAGGTACACGCGTCGTCTCCTACACCCCGATCAGTCCACGCGTCGTCTCCTAAGCCCCGATCGGTCCACGCGCCGTCTCCGAGCCCCGATGGGTCCACGCACTGTCTCCTGATCCCCATGGGTCCACGCGGCGCCTCCGGAGCCCCGATCGATCCACGCGTCGTCTCCTGAGCCCCGATCGCGCCACACGCCGTTTCCTGAGCCCCGATCGGTCCACGCGTCGTCTCCTAAGCCCTGATCGGTCCTCGTGCCTTCTGCGAGCCCCGAAGGGTCCACGCGCAGCCTCCTGAGCCCCGATCGGTCCACGCGCCGTCCCCGAGCCCCGATCGGTCCACGCGCTGTCTCCTGAGCCCCGATAGGTACACGCGCCGTCTTCTAAGCCCCGACCGATCCACACGAGTCTCCTGAGCCCCGGTCGCTCCACGCGCCGTCTCCGAGCGCCGATTGGGGCACGCGCCGTCTCCTGAGCACCGATCGTTCCACACGCCGCCTCCTAAGCCCCGATCTGTCCAGGCGTCGTCTCCTAAGCCCCGACCGGTCCACGCGCCGTCTCCGAGCCCCGATCGGTCCGCGCACCGTCTCCTGATCCCCATCGCTTCACGCTGCGTCTCCGGAGCCCCGATCGATCTACGCGAGTCTCCTGAGCCCCGGTCGGTCCGCGCGCCGTCATCTGAGCCCCGATCGGTTGACGCGTCGTCTCCTAGACTCGATCGGTCCACGCGCCGTCGCCGAGCCCCGATCGGTCCACGCGCGTCCTCCTGAGCCCCGGTCGGTCCACGCGCCGTCACCTAAGCCCCGATCGGACCACGCGCCGTCTCCTGAGCCCCGATCGCTCCACGCTCCGTCTCCGTGCCCCGATCGGTCCACGCGCCGGCACCTGAGCCCGGATTGGTCCACGCGCCGTCGCCGAACCCCAATTGGTCCACGCGCAACCGCCTGAGCCCCAGTCGGTCCACGCGCTGTCTCCGAGCCCCGATCGGTCCACGCGCCGTCTCCAAGCGCCGATCGGTTCACGCGCCGTCTCCTGAGCCCCGATCCGTCCACGCGCCACCTCCTGAGCCCCGATCGTCCAACGCGCCGTCTCCGAGCACCGATCGGTCCACGCGCCGTCTCCTGAGCCCCGATCGGTCCACGCGTCGTCTCCAAAGCCCTGATCGGTCCACGCGCCGTCTCCGAGCCCCGGTCGGTTCACGCGCCGTCTCCGAGCCCCGGTGGGTCCACGCGCGGTCTCCTGAGCCCCGGTCGGTCCACGCGCCGTCGCCGAACCCCAATTCGTCCACGGGCAACCTCCTGAGACCCAGTCGGTCCACGCGCCGTCTCCTGAGCCCCGATCGGTCCACGTATCGTCTCCTACGCCCCGATCGGTCCACGCGTCGTCTCCTAAGCCCCGAACGGTCCACGCGCCGTCTCCGAGCCCCGATCGGTCCACGCACCGTCTCCTGATCCCCATCGGTCCACGCGGCGCCTCCGGAGCCCCGACCGATCCACACGAGTCTCCTGAGCCCCGGTCGCTCCACGCGCCGTCTCCGAGCGCCGATTGGGGCACGCGCCGTCTCCTGAGCACCGATCGTTCCACACGCCGCCTCTTAAGCCCCGATCTGTCCAGGCGTCGTCTCCTAAGCCCCGACCGGTCCACGCGCCGTCTCCTGAGCCCCGTTCGGCCCACGCGCCGTCTCCTAAGCCCCGATCTGTCCATGGGCCGTCTCCGAGCCGCGATCGGTAAACGCGCCGTCACCAAGCCCCGATCCGTACACGCGTCGTCTCCGAGCCCCGATGGGTCCACGCGCCGTCGCCGAGCCTCGATCGGTCAACGCGCAGCCTCCTAAGCCCCGGTCGGTTCACGCGCTATCTCCGAGCCGCGATCGGTCCAGGCGCCGTCTCCTGAGCCCCGATACGTCCACGCGGAGTCGCCGAGCCCCGATCAGTCCACGCGCGGCCTCCTGTGCCCCGGTCGGTTCACGCGCCGTCTCCCCGCCCCGATCGGTCCACGCGCCGTCTCCTGAGCCCTGATCCGTCCACGCACGGCGTCGAGCCGCGATCGGTGCACGCGCGGCCTCCTGAGCCCCAATCGGTCCACGCGTCGTCTCCTAAGCCCCGATCGGTCCGTGCGCCGTCTCCGAGCCCCGATCGGTCCACGCACCATCTCATGCTCCCCAATCGGTCCATGCGCCGCCTCCGGAGCCCTGATCGATCCACGCGAATCTCCTGAGCTCCGGTCGGTCCTCCTACCGTCTCCGAGCCCCGATCGGTGCACGTACCGTCTCCGAAGCCCCGATCGGTCCACGCGCCGTCCCCTGAGCCCCGATCGGTCCACGCGCCGTATCCGAGCCCCAATCGGTCCACGCGCCGTCTCCTAAGCTCCAATCGGTCCACGTGCCGTCCCCTGAGCCCCGATACGTCGACGCGCAGACGCCGAGCCCCGATCGGTCCACGCGCTGTCTCCTGAGCCCCGATAGGTACACGCGTCGTCTCCTACACCCCGATCAGTCCACGCGTCGTCTCCTAAGCCCCGATCGGTCCACGCGCCGTCTCCGAGCCCCGATGGGTCCACGCACTGTCTCCTGATCCCCATGGGTCCACGCGGCGCCTCCGGAGCCCCGATCGATCCACGCGTCGTCTCCTGAGCCCCGATCGCGCCACACGCCGTTTCCTGAGCCCCGATCGGTCCACGCGTCGTCTCCTAAGCCCTGATCGGTCCTCGTGCCTTCTGCGAGCCCCGAAGGGTCCACGCGCAGTCTCCTGAGCCCCGATCGGTCCACGCGCCGTCCCCGAGCCCCGATCGGTCCACGCGCTGTCTCCTGAGCCCCGATAGGTACACGCGCCGTCTTCTAAGCCCCGACCGATCCACACGAGTCTCCTGAGCCCCGGTCGCTCCACGCGCCGTCTCCGAGCCCCGATCGGACCACGCGCCGTCTCCTGAGCCCCGATCGCTCCACGCTCCGTCTCCGTGCCCCGATCGGTCCACGCGCCGGCACCTGAGCCCGGATTGGTCCACGCGCCGTCGCCGAACCCCAATTGGTCCACGCGCAACCGCCTGAGCCCCAGTCGGTCCACGCGCCGTCCCCGAGCCCCGATCGGTCCACGCGCTGTCTCCTGAGCCCCGATAGGTACACGCGCCGTCTTCTAAGCCCCGACCGATCCACACGAGTCTCCTGAGCCCCGGTCGCTCCACGCGCCGTCTCCGAGCGCCGATTGGGGCACGCGCCGTCTCCTGAGCACCGATCGTTCCACACGCCGCCTCCTAAGCCCCGATCTGTCCAGGCGTCGTCTCCTAAGCCCCGACCGGTCCACGCGCCGTCTCCGAGCCCCGATCGGTCCGCGCACCGTCTCCTGATCCCCATCGCTTCACGCTGCGTCTCCGGAGCCCCGATCGATCTACGCGAGTCTCCTGAGCCCCGGTCGGTCCGCGCGCCGTCATCTGAGCCCCGATCGGTTGACGCGTCGTCTCCTAGACTCGATCGGTCCACGCGCCGTCGCCGAGCCCCGATCGGTCCACGCGCGTCCTCCTGAGCCCCGGTCGGTCCACGCGCCGTCACCTAAGCCCCGATCGGACCACGCGCCGTCTCCTGAGCCCCGATCGCTCCACGCTCCGTCTCCGTGCCCCGATCGGTCCACGCGCCGGCACCTGAGCCCGGATTGGTCCACGCGCCGTCGCCGAACCCCAATTGGTCCACGCGCAACCGCCTGAGCCCCAGTCGGTCCACGCGCTGTCTCCGAGCCCCGATCGGTCCACGCGCCGTCTCCAAGCGCCGATCGGTTCACGCGCCGTCTCCTGAGCCCCGATCCGTCCACGCGCCACCTCCTGAGCCCCGATCGTCCAACGCGCCGTCTCCGAGCACCGATCGGTCCACGCGCCGTCTCCTGAGCCCCGATCGGTCCACGCGTCGTCTCCAAAGCCCTGATCGGTCCACGCGCCGTCTCCGAGCCCCGGTCGGTTCACGCGCCGTCTCCGAGCCCCGGTGGGTCCACGCGCGGTCTCCTGAGCCCCGGTCGGTCCACGCGCCGTCGCCGAACCCCAATTCGTCCACGGGCAACCTCCTGAGACCCAGTCGGTCCACGCGCCGTCTCCTGAGCCCCGATCGGTCCACGTATCGTCTCCTACGCCCCGATCGGTCCACGCGTCGTCTCCTAAGCCCCGAACGGTCCACGCGCCGTCTCCGAGCCCCGATCGGTCCACGCACCGTCTCCTGATCCCCATCGGTCCACGCGGCGCCTCCGGAGCCCCGACCGATCCACACGAGTCTCCTGAGCCCCGGTCGCTCCACGCGCCGTCTCCGAGCGCCGATTGGGGCACGCGCCGTCTCCTGAGCACCGATCGTTCCACACGCCGCCTCTTAAGCCCCGATCTGTCCAGGCGTCGTCTCCTAAGCCCCGACCGGTCCACGCGCCGTCTCCTGAGCCCCGTTCGGCCCACGCGCCGTCTCCTAAGCCCCGATCTGTCCATGGGCCGTCTCCGAGCCGCGATCGGTAAACGCGCCGTCACCAAGCCCCGATCCGTACACGCGTCGTCTCCGAGCCCCGATGGGTCCACGCGCCGTCGCCGAGCCTCGATCGGTCAACGCGCAGCCTCCTAAGCCCCGGTCGGTTCACGCGCTATCTCCGAGCCGCGATCGGTCCAGGCGCCGTCTCCTGAGCCCCGATACGTCCACGCGCAGTCGCCGAGCCCCGATCGGTCTACGCGCGGTCTCCTGAGCCCCGATCTGTCCACGCGCCGTCTCCGAGCCCCGATCGGTCCACGCGCCGTCTCCGAGCCCTGATCGGTCCACGCGCCGTCTCCTGAGCCCCAATCGGTCCACTCGCTGTCTCCTGATCCCCGATAGGTACACGCGTCGTCTCCTACGCCCCGATCGGTCCACGCGCCGTCTCCTGAGCCCGGATCGGTCCACGCGTCATCGCCGAATCCCCCATCCGTACACGCGTCGTCTCCGAGCCTCGATCGGTCCAGGCGCTGCTTCCTGAGCCCCAATCGGTCCACGCGTTGTCACCTAAGCCCCGATCGGTCCACGCGCCGTCTCCGAGCCCCGATCGGTTCACGCATCGTCACCTAAGCCCCGATCGGACCACGCGCCGTCTCCTGAGCCCCGATCGCTCCACGCTCCGTCTCCGTGCCCCGATCGGTCCACGCGCCGGCACCTGAGCCCGGATTGGTCCACGCGCCGTCGCCGAACCCCAATTGGTCCACGCGCAACCGCCTGAGCCCCAGTCGGTCCACGCGCTGTCTCCGAGCCCCGATCGGTCCACGCGCCGTCTCCGTGCCCCGATCGGTCCACGCGCCGGCACCTGAGCCCGGATTGGTCCACGCGCCGTCGCCGAACCCCAATTGGTCCACGCGCAACCGCCTGAGCCCCAGTCGGTCCACGCGCCGTCCCCGAGCCCCGATCGGTCCACGCGCTGTCTCCTGAGCCCCGATAGGTACACGCGCCGTCTTCTAAGCCCCGACCGATCCACACGAGTCTCCTGAGCCCCGGTCGCTCCACGCGCCGTCTCCGAGCGCCGATTGGGGCACGCGCCGTCTCCTGAGCACCGATCGTTCCACACGCCGCCTCCTAAGCCCCGATCTGTCCAGGCGTCGTCTCCTAAGCCCCGACCGGTCCACGCGCCGTCTCCGAGCCCCGATCGGTCCGCGCACCGTCTCCTGATCCCCATCGCTTCACGCTGCGTCTCCGGAGCCCCGATCGATCTACGCGAGTCTCCTGAGCCCCGGTCGGTCCGCGCGCCGTCATCTGAGCCCCGATCGGTTGACGCGTCGTCTCCTAGACTCGATCGGTCCACGCGCCGTCGCCGAGCCCCGATCGGTCCACGCGCGTCCTCCTGAGCCCCGGTCGGTCCACGCGCCGTCACCTAAGCCCCGATCGGACCACGCGCCGTCTCCTGAGCCCCGATCGCTCCACGCTCCGTCTCCGTGCCCCGATCGGTCCACGCGCCGGCACCTGAGCCCGGATTGGTCCACGCGCCGTCGCCGAACCCCAATTGGTCCACGCGCAACCGCCTGAGCCCCAGTCGGTCCACGCGCTGTCTCCGAGCCCCGATCGGTCCACGCGCCGTCTCCAAGCGCCGATCGGTTCACGCACCGTCTCCTGAGCCCCGATCCGTCCACGCGCCACCTCCTGAGCCCCGATCGTCCAACGCGCCGTCTCCGAGCACCGATCGGTCCACGCGCCGTCTCCTGAGCCCCGATCGGTCCACGCGTCGTCTCCAAAGCCCTGATCGGTCCACGCGCCGTCTCCGAGCCCCGGTCGGTTCACGCGCCGTCTCCGAGCCCCGGTGGGTCCACGCGCGGTCTCCTGAGCCCCGGTCGGTCCACGCGCCGTCGCCGAACCCCAATTCGTCCACGGGCAACCTCCTGAGACCCAGTCGGTCCACGCGCCGTCTCCTGAGCCCCGATCGGTCCACGTATCGTCTCCTACGCCCCGATCGGTCCACGCGTCGTCTCCTAAGCCCCGAACGGTCCACGCGCCGTCTCCGAGCCCCGATCGGTCCACGCACCGTCTCCTGATCCCCATCGGTCCACGCGGCGCCTCCGGAGCCCCGACCGATCCACACGAGTCTCCTGAGCCCCGGTCGCTCCACGCGCCGTCTCCGAGCGCCGATTGGGGCACGCGCCGTCTCCTGAGCACCGATCGTTCCACACGCCGCCTCTTAAGCCCCGATCTGTCCAGGCGTCGTCTCCTAAGCCCCGACCGGTCCACGCGCCGTCTCCTGAGCCCCGTTCGGCCCACGCGCCGTCTCCTAAGCCCCGATCTGTCCATGGGCCGTCTCCGAGCCGCGATCGGTAAACGCGCCGTCACCAAGCCCCGATCCGTACACGCGTCGTCTCCGAGCCCCGATGGGTCCACGCGCCGTCGCCGAGCCTCGATCGGTCAACGCGCAGCCTCCTAAGCCCCGGTCGGTTCACGCGCTATCTCCGAGCCGCGATCGGTCCAGGCGCCGTCTCCTGAGCCCCGATACGTCCACGCGCAGTCGCCGAGCCCCGATCGGTCTACGCGCGGTCTCCTGAGCCCCGATCTGTCCACGCGCCGTCTCCGAGCCCCGATCGGTCCACGCGCCGTCTCCGAGCCCTGATCGGTCCACGCGCCGTCTCCTGAGCCCCAATCGGTCCACTCGCTGTCTCCTGATCCCCGATAGGTACACGCGTCGTCTCCTACGCCCCGATCGGTCCACGCGCCGTCTCCTGAGCCCGGATCGGTCCACGCGTCATCGCCGAATCCCCCATCCGTACACGCGTCGTCTCCGAGCCTCGATCGGTCCAGGCGCTGCTTCCTGAGCCCCAATCGGTCCACGCGTTGTCACCTAAGCCCCGATCGGTCCACGCGCCGTCTCCGAGCCCCGATCGGTTCACGCATCGTCACCTAAGCCCCGATCGGACCACGCGCCGTCTCCTGAGCCCCGATCGCTCCACGCTCCGTCTCCGTGCCCCGATCGGTCCACGCGCCGGCACCTGAGCCCGGATTGGTCCACGCGCCGTCGCCGAACCCCAATTGGTCCACGCGCAACCGCCTGAGCCCCAGTCGGTCCACGCGCTGTCTCCGAGCCCCGATCGGTCCACGCGCCGTCTCCAAGCGCCGATCGGTTCACGCGCCGACTCCTGAGCCCCGATCCGTCCACGCGCCACCTCCTGAGCCCCGATCGTCCAACGCGCCGTCTCCGAGCACCGATCGGTCCACGTGCCGTCTCCTGAGCCCCGATCGGTCCACGCGTCGTCTCCAAAGCCCTGATCGGTCCACGCGCCGTCTCCGAGCCCCGGTCGGTTCACGCGCCGTCTCCGAGCCCCGGTGGGTCCACGCGCGGTCTCCTGAGCCCCGGTCGGTCCACGCGCCGTCGCCGAACCCCAATTCGTCCACGGGCAACCTCCTGAGACCCAGTCGGTCCACGCGCCGTCTCCTGAGCCCCGATCGGTCCACGTATCGTCTCCTACGCCCCGATCGGTCCACGCGTCGTCTCCTAAGCCCCGAACGGTCTACGCGCCGTCTCCGAGCCCCGATCGGTCCACGCACCGTCTCCTGATCCCCATCGGTCCACGCGGCGCCTCCGGAGCCCCGACCGATCCACACGAGTCTCCTGAGCCCCGGTCGCTCCACGCGCCGTCTCCGAGCGCCGATTGGGGCACGCGCCGTCTCCTGAGCACCGATCGTTCCACACGCCGCCTCCTAAGCCCCGATCTGTCCAGGCGTCGTCTCCTAAGCCCCGACCGGTCCACGCGCCGTCTCCTGAGCCCCGTTCGGCCCACGCGCCGTCTCCTAAGCCCCGATCTGTCCATGGGCCGTCTCCGAGCCGCGATCGGTAAACGCGCCGTCACCAAGCCCCGATCCGTACACGCGTCGTCTCCGAGCCCCGATGGGTCCACGCGCCGTCGCCGAGCCTCGATCGGTCCACGCGCAGCCTCCTAAGCCCCGGTCGGTTCACGCGCTATCTCCGAGCCGCGATCGGTCCAGGCGCCGTCTCCTGAGCCCCGATACGTCCACGCGCAGTCGCCGAGCCCCGATCGGTCTACGCGCGGTCTCCTGAGCCCCGATCTGTCCACGCGCCGTCTCCGAGCCCCGATCGGTCCACGCGCCGTCTCCGAGCCCTGATCGGTCCACGCGCCGTCTCCTGAGCCCCAATCGGTCCACTCGCTGTCTCCTGATCCCCGATAGGTACACGCGTCGTCTCCTACGCCCCGATCGGTCCACGCGCCGCCTTCGTGCCCCGATCGGTCCACGCACCGCCTCCTGATCCCCATCGGTCCACGCGCCGTCTCCTGAGCCACGATCGATCCACATGCCGTCTCCGAGCCCCGAACGGTCCGCGTGCCGCATTCTAAGCAACGGTCCATCCACGCGCCGTCTCCGAGCCCCGATCGGTCCACGCGTCGTCTCCTAAGCCCTGATCGCTCCTCGTGCCTTCTGCGAGCCCCGAAGGGTCCACGCGCAGCCTCCTGAGCCCCGATCGGTCGACGCGTCGTCTCCTGAGCCCCGATCGATCCACGGGTCTTCCCCTGAGCCCCGACCGCTCCACGCGCCGTCTCCTGAGCCCGGATCGGTCCACGCGTCGTCTCCGAGCCCCGATCGGTCCACGCGCCGTCCCCGAGCCCCGATCGGTCCACGCGCCATTTCCTGAGCCCTGATACGTCCACGCGCAGTCGCCGAGCCCTGATCGGTCCACGCGCTGTCTCCTAAGCCCCGCTTGGTTAACGCGTCGTTTCCGAGCCCCGATCGGTCCACGCGTCGTCTCCTGAGCCCCAATTAGTCCATGCGCCGTCTCCTAAGCGCTGATCGGTCCACGCGCCATCGCCGAGCCCTGATCGGTCCACGCGCCATCGCCGAGCCCCGATCGGTACACGCGCCCTCTCCGAGTGCCGATCATTTCACGCTCCGTCTCCTGAGCCCCGATCGGTCCACACCACTTCTCCTGAGGCCCGATCGATTCACGTGCCGTCTCCTAAGCCCCGATCGGTTCACCCGTCGTCTCTTAAGTCCCAATCGGTCCACGCGCCCCCTCCGAGCGCCGATCATTTCACGCGCCGTCTCCTGAGCCCCGGTCGGTCCGCGCGCCGTCTCCTAAGACCCGATCGGTCCACGTATCGTCTCCTAAGCCCCGATCGGTCCACACGCCGTCTCCGAGGCCCGATGGGTCCACGCGTCGTCTCCTGAGCCCCGACCGCTCCACACGCCCTTTCCTGAGCCCCGATCGGTCCACGCATCGTCTCCGAGCGCAAATCGGTTCACGCGCCGTCTCCTGAGCCCCGATCGTTCCACACGCCGACTCCGAGCTCCGATCGGCCCACGCGCCGTCTCCTAAGACCCGATCGGTCCACGTATCGTCTCCTAAGCCCCGATCGGTCCACACGCCGTCTCCGAGCCCCGATGGGTCCACGCGTCGTCTCCTGAGCCCCGACCGCTCCACACGCCCTTTCCTGAGCCCCGATCGGTCCACGCATCGTCTCCGAGCGCAAATCGGTTCACGCGCCGTCTCCTGAGCCCCGATCGTTCCACACGCCGACTCCGAGCTCCGATCGGCCCACGCGCCGTCTCCTAATCACCGATCGGTCCAAGCGCCGTCTCCGAGCCCCGATCGGTCCACGCGTCGTCTCCTAAGACCCGATCGGTCCACGTATCGTCTCCTAAGCCCCGATCGGTCCACACGCCGTCTCCGAGCCCCGATACGTCCACGCGCAGTCGCCGAGCCCCGATCGGTCTACGCGCGGTCTCCTGAGCCCCGATCTGTCCACGCGCTGTCTCCGAGCCCCGATCGGTCCACGTGCCGTCGCCGAGCCATGATCGGTCCACGCGCTGCCTCCTGAGCCCCAATCGGTCCACGGGCCGTTGCCGATCCACGATCGGTCCGTGCGCCGTTTCCAGAGCCCTATCGGTCCACGCATCGTCTCCTCATCTCCGATCGGTCCACGCGCCGTCTCCTAAGCCCTGATCGGTCCACGCGCCGTCTCCTGAGCCCGGATCGGTCCACGCGTCATCGCCGAATCCCCCATCCGTACACGCGTCGTCTCCGAGCCTCGATCGGTCCAGGCGCTGCTTCCTGAGCCCCAATCGGTCCACGCGTTGTCACCTAAGCCCCGATCGGTCCACGCGCCGTCTCCGAGCCCCGATCGGTTCACGCACCGTCACCTAAGCCCCGATCGGTCCACGCGTCGTCTCCAAAGCCCTGATCGGTCCACGTGCCGTCTCCGAGCCCCGATCGGTCCACGCGCCGTCTCCTGAACCCCGATACGTCCACACACAGTCGCCGAGCCCCGATTGGTCCACGCGCCGTAGCCGAGCCTCCATCGGTCCACGCGCGGCCTCCTGAGCCGCGGTCGGTCCACGCGCCGTCTCCGAGCCCCGGTCGGTTCACGCGCCGTCTCCGAGCCCCGATGGGTCCACGCGCGGTCTCCTGAGCCCCGGTCGGTCCACGCGCCGTCGCCGAACCCCAATTCGTCCACGGGCAACCTCCTGAGACCCAGTCGGTCCACGCGCCGTCTCCTGAGCCCCGATCGGTCCACGTATCGTCTCCTACGCCCCGATCGGTCCACGCGTCGTCTCCTAAGCCCCGAACGGTCCACGCGCCGTCTCCGAGCCCCGATCGGTCCACGCACCGTCTTCTGATCCCCATCGGTCCACGCGGCGCCTTCGGAGCCCCGACCGATCCACACGAGTCTCCTGAGCCCCGGTCGCTCCACGCGCCGTCTCCGAGCGCCGATTGGGGCACGCGCCGTCTCCTGAGCACCGATCGTTCCACACGCCGCCTCCTAAGCCCCGATCTGTCCAGGCGTCGTCTCCTAAGCCCCGACCGGTCCACGAGCCGTCTCCTGAGCCCCGTTCGGCCCACGCGCCGTCTCCTAAGCCCCGATCTGTCCATGGGCCGTCTCCGAGCCGCGATCGGTAAACGCGCCGTCACCAAGCCCCGATACGTACACGCGTCGTCTCCGAGCCCCGATGGGTCCACGCGCCGTCGCCGAGCCTCGATCGGTCCACGCGCAGCCTCCTAAGCCCCGGTCGGTTCACGCGCTATCTCCGAGCCGCGATCGGTCCACGCGCCGTCTCCTGAGCCCCGATACGTCCACGCGCAGTCGCCGAGCCCCGATCGGTCCAGGCGTGGCCTCCTGAGCCTCGATCGGTCCACGCGCGTCCTCCTGAGCCCCGGTCGGTTCACGCGCCGTCTCCGAGCCCCGATCGATCCACGCGTCGTCTTCGAAGCCCAGATGCCTCCTCGCGCCGTCTCCGAGCCACGATCGGTCCAGGCGCTGCTTCCTGAGCCCCAATCGGTCCACGTATCGTCACCTAAGCCCCGATCGGTCCACGCGCCGTCACCGAGCCATGATCGGTCCACGCGCCGTCGCCGAGCCCCGATCGGTCCACGCGCGGCCTCCTGAGCCCCGGTCGGTCCACGCGCCGTCTCCGAGCCCCGATCGGTCCAGGCGCCGTCTCTTGAGCCCCAATCGGTCCACACGCTGTCTCGTCAGCCCCGATAGGTACACGCGGCGCGTCCTACGCCCCGATCGGTCCACGCGTCGTCTCCTAAGCCCCGATCGGTCCACGCGCCGTCTCCGAGCGCCGATAACTTTACGCGCCGTCTCCTGAGCCCCGATCGTTCCACGCGCCGTCTCCGAGCCCCGATCGATCCACGCGCCGTCTCCTGAGGCCAAATCGGTCCCCACGCTGTCTCGTGAGCCCCGATAGGTACACGCGTTGTCTCCTACGCCCCGATCGGTCCACGCGTAGTCTCCTAAGCCCCGCTCGGTTAACGCGTCGTTTCCGAGCCCCGATCGGTCCACGCGTCGTCTCCTGAGCCCCAATTAGTCCATGTGCCGTCTCCAAAGCCCCGATCCGTCCACGGGCCGTGTCCGAGCTCCGATCGGTCCACGCGTCGTCTCCGAGCCCTTATCGGTCCACGCGCCCTCTACGAGCGCCGATCATTTCACGCGCCGTCTCCTGAGCCCCGGTCGGTCCGCGCGCCGTCACCGAGCCCCGATCGGTCGACGCGTCGTCTTCTGAGCCCCGATCGGTCCACGCGCCGTCTCCGAGCACCGATCGGTTCACGCGCCGTCTCCTGAGCCCCGATCGTTCCACGCGCCGTCTCCGAGCTCCGATCGGCCCACGTGCCGTCTTCTAAGCCCCGATCGGTTCACCCGTCGTCTCTTAAGCCCCAATCGGTCCACGCGCCCTCTCCGAGCGCCGATCATTTCACGCGCCGTCTCCTGAGCCCCGGTCGGTCCGCGCGCCGTCACCTGAGCCCCGATCGGTCGACGCGTCGTCTTCTGAGCCCCGATCGGTCCACGCGCCGTCTCCGAGCGCCGATCGGTTCACGCGCCGTCTCCTGAGCCCCGATCGTTCCACGCGCCGTCTCCGAGCTCCGATCGGCCCACGCGCCGTCTCCTAAGCCCCGATCGGTCCAAGCGCCTTCTCCTAAGCCCCGATCGGTCCACGCGCCGTCTCCGAGCCCCGATCGGTCCACGCGCCGTCTCCTCAGCCCGGATCGTTCCACGCGTCGTCCCCGAATCCCCGATTCGTACACGCGTCATCTCCGAGCCACGATCGGTCCGTGCGCCGCTTCCAGAGCCCCGATCGGTCCACGCATCATCTCCCGATCTCCGGTCGGTCGACGCGCCGTCTCCTACACCCCGATCGGTCCACGCGCCGTCGCCTGAGCCCCGATCGTTCCACGCGCCGTCTCCGAGCTCTGATCGGCCCACGCGCCGTCTCCTAAGGCCCGATCGGTCCAAGCGCCTTCTCCAAAGCCCCGATCGGTCCACGCGCCGTCTCCGAGCGCCGATCGGTTCACGCTCCGTCACCTGAGCCCCGATCATTCGAAGCGCCGTCTCCGAGCCCCGATCGGTCCACGCGCCGTCTCCTGAGCCCGGATCGTTCCACGCGTCGTCCCCGAATCCCCGATCCGTACACGCGTCGTCTCCGAGCCTCGATCGGTCCACGCGCCGTCGCCGAACCCCAATTGGTCCACGCGAAACCGCCTGAGCCCCAGCCGGTCCACGCGCTGTCTCCGAGCCCCGATCGGTCCACTCGTCGTCTCCGAGCCCCGATCGGTCTACGCGCCGTCGCCGAGTCATGATCTGTCCACGCGCGGCCTCCTGAGCCCCGATCATTCGAAGCGCCGTCTCCGAGCCTCGATCGGTCCACGCGCCGCCTCCGAGCCCCGATGGGTCCACGCGCCGTCTCCTGAGCCCAAATCGGTCCACACGCTGTCTCGTGAGCCCCGATAGGTACACGCGTCGTCTCCTACGCCCCGAGCAGTCCACGCGTAGTCTCCTAAGCCCCGCTCGGTTAACGCGTCGTTTCCGAGCCCCGATCGGTCCACGCGTCGTCTCCTGAGCCCCAATTAGTCCATGCGCCGTCTCCTAAGCCCCGATCCGTCCACGGGCCGTGTCCGAGCTCCGATCGGTCCACGCGTCGTCTCCGAGCCCTGATCGGTCCACGCGCCATCGCCGAGACCCGATCGGTTCACGCGCCATCGCCGAGCCCCGATCGGTCCACGCGCCGTCTCCTGAGCCCCGATCTGTCCACACCCCTTCTCCTGTGCCCCGATCTGTCGACGCGTCGTCTCCTAAGCCCCGACCGGTGCACGCACCGTCTCCTAAGCCCTGCTCGGTTAGCGCGTCGTTTCCGAGCCCCGATCGGTCCACGCGTCGTCTCCTGAGCCCCAATTAGTCCACGCGCCGTCTCCTAAGCCCTGATCCGTCCACGGGCCGTGTCCGAGCTCCGATCGGTTCACGCGCCGTCTCCAAACCTCGATCCGTACACGCGTCGTCTCCGAGCCCTGATCGGTCCACGCGCCATCGCCGAGCCCCGATCGGTCCACGCGCCCTCTCCGAGCGCCGATAGTTTCACGCGCCGTCTCCTGAGCCCCGATCGGTCCACACCCCTTCTCCTGAGCCCCGATCGGTCCACACCCCTTCTCCTGAGCCCCGATCGATTCACGTGCCGTCTCCTAAGCCCCGATCGGTTCACCCGTCGTCTCTTAAGTCCCAATCGGTCCACGCGCCCTCTCCGAGCGCCGATCATTTCACGCGCCGTCTCCTGAGCCCCGGTCGGTGCGCGCGCCGTCACCTGAGCCCCGATCGGTAGATGCATCGTCTTCTGAGCCCCGATCGACCCACGCGTCGTCTCCTGAGCCCCGATCGGTCCACGCGCCGTCTTCGAGCGCCGATCGGTCCACGTGCCGTCTCCTGAGCCCCGATCGTTACACGCGCCGTCTCCGGGCCCCGATCAGTCCACGCGCCGTCTCCGAGCCCCGATCGGTCCACGCACTGTCTCCTGATCCCTATGGGTCAACGCGGCGCCTCCGGAGCCCCGATCGATCCACGCGAGGCTCCTGAGCCCCGATCGGACCACGCATCGTCTCCTAAGCCCCAATCGGTTAACGCGCCGTTGCCTGAGCCCCGATCGGTCCACGCGTCGTCTTCTAACCCCAGACGCCTCCTCGCACCGTATCCGAGCGCCGATCGGTTCACGCGCTGTCACCCGAGTCTCGATCGTTCCACACGCCGTCTCCAAGCCCCGATCGGTCCACGCTCCGTCTCCTGAGCCCGGATCGTTCCACGCGTCGTCTCCTGATCCCCGATCCGTAAACGCGTCGTCTCCTGAGCCCCAATCGGCCCACACGCAGTCTCGTGAGCCCCGATAGGTACACGCGCCGTCTACTGAGCTCCGATCGTTCCACGCGCCGTCTCCGAGCCCTGATCGGTCCAGGCGCCGTCTCCTGAGCCCCAATCGGTCCACACGCTGTCTCGTCAGCCCCGATAGGTACACGCGTCGCGTCCTACGCCCCGATCGGTCCACGCGTCGTCTCCTCAGCCCCGATCGCTCCACGCGCCGTCTCCGAGCGCCGATCCGTGCACGCGCCGTCTCCTGAGCCCCGATCGTTCCACACGCCGCCTCCTAAACCCCGATCGGTCCAGGCGTCGTCTCTTAAGCCCCGTCCGGTCCAGGCGCCGCCTCCTGAGCCCCGATCGGTCCACGCGCCATCTCCTAAGCCCCGATTGATCCACGCGCCGTCTCCGAGCGCCGATCGCTTCACGCGCCGTCTCCTGTGCTCCTATCGTTCCACGCGCCGTCTCCGAGCCCCGATCGGTCCACGCGCCGTCTCATGAGCCCCGATCGGTCCACGCGTCGTCTCCTAAGCCCCGATCGGTCCACGCGCCGTCTCCGAGCCCCGATCGGTCCACGCACTGTCTCCTGATGCCCATGGGTCCACGCGGCGCCTCCGCGGCCCCGATCGGTCCACGTGCCGTCTCCTGAGCCCCGATCGTTACACGCGCCGTCTCCGGGCCCCGATCAGTCCACGCGCCGTCTCCGAGCCCCGATCGGTCCACGCACTGTCTCCTGATCCCTATGGGTCAACGCGGCGCCTCCGGAGCCCCGATCGATCCACGCGAGGCTCCTGAGCCCCGATCGGACCACGCATCGTCTCCTAAGCCCCGATCGGTCCACGCGCTGTCTCCGAGCGCCGATCGGTTGACGCGCCGTCTCCTGAGCCCCGATCATTCCACGCGCCATCTCCGAGCCCGGATCGGTCCACGCGTCGTCTCCTGAGCCCCGATCGGTCCACGCGCCGTCTCCAAGCCCCGATCGGTCCATGCATCGTTTCCTAAACCCCGATCGGTTAACGCGCTGTCTCCGACCGCCGATCGGTCCACATGCCGTCGCCGAACCCCAAATGGTCCACGCGCAACCGCCTGAGCCCCGATCGGTCCACGCGTCGTCTCTGAACACCTATCGGTCCACGAGCCCTTGCCGAGCCATGATCGGCCCACGCGCGGCCTCCTGAGCCCCGATCGGTCCACGCGCCGCCGCCGAGCTGCGATCGGTCCACGCGCGGCCTCCTGAGCCCCGATCGGTCCACGCGCGACCTCCTGAACCCCGGTTGGTTCACGCGCCGTATCCGAGCCCCAATCGGTCCACGCGCCGTCTCCTAAGCTCCAATCGGTCCACGCGCCGTCTCCTCAGCCCCGATACGTCGACGCGGAGTCGCCGAGCCGCGATCGGTCCACGCGCGGCCTCCTGAGCCCCGGTCGGTCCGCGCACCGTCATCTGAGCCCCGATCGGTCGATGCGTCGTCTCCGAGACTCGATCGGTCCACGCCCCGTCGCCGAGCCCCGATCGGTCCAGGCGTGGCCTCCTGAGCCGCGGCCGGTCCACGCGCCGTTTCCTGAGCCCCGATCGGTCCACGCGTCGTCTTCTAAGCCCAGATGCCTCCTTGCGCCGTCTCCCAACCACGATCGGTGCAGGCGCCGCTTCCTGGGCCCCGATCGGTAAACGCGTTTTCTCCTAAGCCCCGATCGGTGCACGCGCCGTCTCCTGACCCCCGATCGTTCCACACGCCGCCTCCTAAGCCCCGACCGGTCCACGGGCCGTCTCCTGAGCCCCGATCGGTCCACGCGCCGTCTGCTAAGCCCCGATCTGTCCACGGGCCGTCTCCGAGCCGCGATCGATAAAGCCGCCGTCATCAAGCCCCGATCCGTACACGCGTCGTCTCCGAGCCCCGATGGGTCCACTCGCCGTCTCCGAGCCTCGATCGGTTCACGCATCGTCTCCTAAGCCCCGATCGGTTAACGCGCCGTCTCTGATCCGCGATCGGTCCACGCGCCGTCGCCGAACCCCAATTGGTCCACGCGCAACCGCCTGAGCCCCAGTCGGTCCACGCGCCGTCTCCGAGCGCCGATCGGTTCACGCGCCGTCTCCTGTGCTCCGATCGTTCCACGCGCCGTCTCCGAGCCCCGTTCGGTCCACGCGCCGTCTCCTCACCCCGATCGGTCCACGCGCCGTCTCCTGAGCCCTGACCCGTCCACGCGCGGCGACGAGCCGCGATCGGTCCACGCCTCGTCTCCTAAGCCCCGATACGTCTACACGCCGTATACGAGCCCCGATCGGTCCGCGTGACGCATTCTAAGCCACGGTCCGTCCACGCGCCGTCTCCGAGCACCGATCGGTCCACGCGCCGTCTCCTGAGACCCGATTGGTCCACGCGTCGTCTCCTCAGCCCCGATCGGTCCACGCGCCGTCTCCTGAGCCCCGATGGGTCTACGCGCCGCCTCCTGAGCCCCGATCGATCCACGCATCGGCTCCTGAGCCCCGGTCGGTCCACGCGTCGTCGTCGAGCACCGATCGATCCACGCGCCGTTTCCTGAGCCCCGATCGGTCCACGCGTCGCCGCCGGAGCCCCGATCGGTCTACTCGCCGTCTCATGAGCCCCGATCGGTCAACGCATCGTTTCCTAAGCCCCGATACGTTCACACGCCGTCTCCGACTCCCGATCGGTCCACGCGCCGTCGGCGAGCCTCCATCGGTCCACGCGCGGCCTCCGAAGCCCCGATCGATTAACGCGCCGTCTCCGAGCCCCGATCAGTCCACGCGCCGTCTCCTGAGCCCCGATCGGTCCACGCGCCGTCGCCGAACCCCAACTGGTCCACGCGAAACCGCCTGAGCCCCAGTCGGCCCACGCGCTGTCTCCGAGCCCCGATCGGTCCACGTGCCGTCTCCCAGCCCCGATCGGTCCACGCGCCGTCTCCTAATCCCCAATCTGTCCACGACCCGTCTCCGGGCCCCGATCGGTGCATGCGCCGTCTCCTAAGCCCCGATCGGTCCACGCGCCGTCGCCGAGTCATGATCTCTCCACGCGCGGCCTCCTGAGACCCGATCGGTCCACGCGCCGTCGCCGAGCCGCGATCGTTCCACGCGCCGTCGCCGAGCCGCGATCAGGCCACGCGCCGTCTCCGAGCCCCGATCGGTCCACGCGCCGTCTCCGAGCGCCGATAACTTCACGCGCCGTCTCCTGAGCCCCGATTGTTCCACGCGCCGTCTCCGAGCCCCGATCGATCCACGCGCCGTCTCCTGAGCCCAAATCGGTCCACACGCTGTCTTGTGAGCCCCGATAGGTACACGCGTCGTCTCCTACGCCCCGATCAGTCCACGCGTAGTCTCCTAAGCCCCGCTCGGTTAACGCGTCGTTTCCGAGCCCGAATTAGTCCATGCGCCGTCTCCTAAGCCCCGATCCGTCCACGGGCCGTGTCCGAGCTCCGATCGGTCCACGCGTCGTCTCCGAGCCCTGATGGGTCCACGCGCCATCGCCGAGCCCCGATCGGTCCACGCGCCATCGCCGAGCCCCGATCGGTCCACGCCCCTTCTCCTGAGCCCCGATCGGTCGACGCGTCGTCTCCTAAGCCCCGACCGGTGCACGCGCCGTCTCCTGTGCCCCGATCGATTCACGTGCCGTCTCCTAAGCCCCGATCGGTTCACCCGTCGTCTCTTAAGTCCCAATCGGTCCACGCGCCCTCTCCGAGCGCCGATCATTTCACGCGCCGTCTCCTGAGCCCCGGTCGGTCCGCGCGCCGTCACCTGAGCCCCGATCGGTCGACGCGTCGTCTTCTGAGCCCCGATCGACCCACGCGTCGTCTCCTGAGCCCCGACCGCTCCACACACCCTTTCCTGAGCCCCGATCGGTCCACGCATCGTCTCCGAGCACCGATCGGTCCACGCGCCGTCCCCTAAGCCCCGATCGGTCGACGCGCCGTCTTCGAGCGCCGTACGGTTCACGCGCCGTCTCCGAGCCCCGATCGGTCCACGCACTGTCTCCTGATCCCCATGGGTCCACGCGGCGCCTCCGGGGCCCCGATCGATCCACGCGAGGCTCCTAAGCCCTGATCGGTCCACGTGCCGTCTCCGAGCCCCGATGTGTCCACGCGCCGCCTCCTGAGCCCCGATCGATCCACGCATCGGCTCCTGAGCCCCGATCGCTCCAGGCGCCGATTTCTGAGCCCCGATCAATTGACGCGTCTTCTCCTGAGCACCGATCGCTCCTCGCGCCGTCTCCTGAGCCCCGCTCGGTCCCTGCGCCGTCTTCTTAGCCCCGATGCCTCCACGCGCCGTCTCCGAGCCACGATCGGTCTATGCGTCGCTTCCTGATCCCCGATCGGTCCACGCGCCGTCTCCGAGCGCCGATCGGCCCACGCGCCGTCTCCTAAGCCCCGATCGGTCCACGCGCCGTCTCCGAGCCCCGATCGGTTCACGCGCCGTCTCCTCAGCCCCGATCGTTCCACGCGCCGTCTCCGAGCCCCGAGCGGTCCACGCGCCGTCTCCGAGCTCCGATCGGCCCACGCGCCGTCTCCTAAGCCCCGATCGGTCCACGCGCCGTCTCCGAGCCCCGATCGGTTCACGCGCCGTCTCCTCAGCCCCGATCGTTCCACGCGCCGTCTCCGAGCCCCGAGCGGTCCACGCGCC
Source organism: Netelia fuscicornis (assembly GCA_946811545.1). Lineage (NCBI taxonomy): Eukaryota > Metazoa > Arthropoda > Insecta > Hymenoptera > Ichneumonidae > Netelia > Netelia fuscicornis. Next base: position 25,459,902 of record OX328015.1, read on the forward strand.
GTCTCCTGAGCCCCAATCGGTCCACGCACTGTCTCCTAAGCCCCAATCGGTCCACGTGCCGTCTCCTGAGCCCCGGTCGGTCGACTCGCCGTCTCCGAGCCCCGACCGGTCCACGCATCGTCTCCTCAGCCCCGATCGTTCCACGCGCCGTCTCCGAGCCCCGAGCGGTCCACGCGCCGCCTCCTAAGCCCCGATTGGTCCAGGCGTCATCTCCTAAGCCCCGACCGGTCCACGCGCCGTCTCCTGAACCCCGGTCGGTTCACGCGCCATCTCCGAGCCCGATCGATCCACGTATCGTCTCCTAAGCCCCCATCGGTTCACGCGCCGTCTCCGAGCCCCGATCGTTCCACGCGCCGCCTCCTAAGCCCCGATCGGTCCACGCGTCGTCTCCTAGCCCCTATCGGTTCATGCGTCTTCTCCTGAGCCCCAATCGCTCCTCGCGCCGTCTCCTGAGCCGCGATCTGTCCACGCGCGGCCTCCTGAGCGCCGGTCCGTTCACCCGCCGTATCCGAGCCCCAATCGGTCCACGCGCCGTCTCCTGAGCCCCGATCGGTCCACGCGCCGTCTCCTGAGCCCCGATCGTTCCACGCGCCGTCTCCTGAGCCCTGATCGGTCCACGCGTCGTCTCCTAAGCCCCGATCGGTCCAAGCGCCGTCTCCGAGCCCCAATCGGTGCACGCGTCGTCTCCTAAGCCCCGATCGGTCCACGCGCCGTCTCCGAGCGCCGATCGGTCCACGCGCCGTTTCCTGAGCTCCGATCGGTCCACGCGCCGTTTCCTGAGCTCCGATCGGTCCACGCGCCGTCTCCTGAGCCCCGATACGTCCACGAGTAGTCGGCGAGCCGCGATTGGTTAACGCGCCGTCTCCAAGCCCCGATCGGTCCACGCGCCGTCATCTGAGCCCCGATCGGTTGACGCGTCGTCTCCTAGACTCGATCGGTCCACGCGCCGTCGCCGAGCCCCGATCGGTCCACGCGCGTCCTCCTGAGCCCCGGTCGGTCCACGCGCCGTCTCCGAGCCCCCATCGGTCCACGCGTTGTCTCCTAAGCCCCGATCGGCCCACGCGCCGTCTCCGTGCCCCGCTCGGTTCACGCATCGTCTCCTAAGCCCCGATCGGTTAACGCGCCGTCTCCGAGCGCCGAGCGGTCCACGCGCCGTCGCCGAACCCCAATTGGTCCACGCGCAACCGCCTGAGTCCCAGTCGGTCCACGCGCTGTCTCCGAGCCCTGATCGGTCCACGTGCCGTCGCCGAGCCATGATCGGTCCACGCGCTGCCTCCTGAGCCCCAATCGGTCCACGGGCCGTCGCCGATCCACGATCGGTCCGTGCGCCGTTTCCAGAGCCCTATCGGTCCACGCATCGTCTCCTGATCTCCGATCGGTCCACGCGCCGTCTCCTAAGCCCCGATCGGTCCACGCGCTGTCTCCGAGCGCCGATCGGTTCACGCGCCGTCTCCTGAGCCCCGATCGGTCCACGCGCCGTCTCCTGAGCCCGGATCGGTCCACGCGTCATCGCCGAATCCCCCATCCGTACACGCGTCGTCTCCGAGCCTCGATCGGTCCAGGCGCTGCTTCCTGAGCCCCAATCGGTCCACGCGTTGTCACCTAAGCCCCGATCGGTCCACGCGCCGTCTCCGAGCCCCGATCGGTTCACGCATCGTCACCTAAGCCCCGATCGGACCACGCGCCGTCTCCTGAGCCCCGATCGCTCCACGCTCCGTCTCCGTGCCCCGATCGGTCCACGCGCCGGCACCTGAGCCCGGATTGGTCCACGCGCCGTCGCCGAACCCCAATTGGTCCACGCGCAACCGCCTGAGCCCCAGTCGGTCCACGCGCTTTCTCCGAGCCCCGATCGGTCCACGCGCCGTCTCCAAGCGCCGATCGGTTCACGCGCCGTCTCCTGAGCCCCGATCCGTCCACGCGCCACCTCCTGAGCCCCGATCGTCCAACGCGCCGTCTCCGAGCACCGATCGGTCCACGCGCCGTCTCCTGAGCCCCGATCGGTCCACGCGTCGTCTCCAAAGCCCTGATCGGTCCACGCGCCGTCTCCGAGCCCCGGTCGGTTCACGCGCCGTCTCCGAGCCCCGGTGGGTCCACGCGCGGTCTCCTGAGCCCCGGTCGGTCCACGCGCCGTCGCCGAACCCCAATTCGTCCACGGGCAACCTCCTGAGACCCAGTCGGTCCACGCGCCGTCTCCTGAGCCCCGATCGGTCCACGTATCGTCTCCTACGCCCCGATCGGTCCACGCGTCGTCTCCTAAGCCCCGAACGGTCCACGCGCCGTCTCCGAGCCCCGATCGGTCCACGCACCGTCTCCTGATCCCCATCGGTCCACGCGGCGCCTCCGGAGCCCCGACCGATCCACACGAGTCTCCTGAGCCCCGGTCGCTCCACGCGCCGTCTCCGAGCGCCGATTGGGGCACGCGCCGTCTCCTGAGCACCGATCGTTCCACACGCCGCCTCCTAAGCCCCGATCTGTCCAGGCGTCGTCTCCTAAGCCCCGACCGGTCCACGCGCCGTCTCCTGAGCCCCGTTCGGCCCACGCGCCGTCTCGTAAGCCCCGATCTGTCCATGGGCCGTCTCCGAGCCGCGATCGGTAAACGCGCCGTCACCAAGCCCCGATCCGTACACGCGTCGTCTCCGAGCCCCGATGGGTCCACGCGCCGTCGCCGAGCCTCGATCGGTCCACGCGCAGCCTCCTAAGCCCCGGTCGGTTCACGCGCTATCTCCGAGCCGCGATCGGTCCAGGCGCCGTCTCCTGAGCCCCGATACGTCCACGCGCAGTCGCCGAGCCCCGATCGGTCTACGCGCGGTCTCCTGAGCCCCGATCTGTCCACGAGCCGTCTCCGAGCCCCGATCGGTCCACGCGCCGTCTCCGAGCCCTGATCGGTCCACGCGCCGTCTCCTGAGCCCCAATCGGTCCACTCGCTGTCTCCTGATCCCCGATAGGTACACGCGTCGTCTCCTACGCCCCGATCGGTCCACGCGCCGTCTCCTGAGCCCGGATCGGTCCACGCGTCATCGCCGAATCCCCCATCCGTACACGCGTCGTCTCCGAGCCTCGATCGGTCCAGGCGCTGCTTCCTGAGCCCCAATCGGTCCACGCGTTGTCACCTAAGCCCCGATCGGTCCACGCGCCGTCTCCGAGCCCCGATCGGTTCACGCATCGTCACCTAAGCCCCGATCGGACCACGCGCCGTCTCCTGAGCCCCGATCGCTCCACGCTCCGTCTCCGTGCCCCGATCGGTCCACGCGCCGGCACCTGAGCCCGGATTGGTCCTCGCGCCGTCGCCGAACCCCAATTGGTCCACGCGCAACCGCCTGAGCCCCAGTCGGTCCACGCGCTGTCTCCGAGCCCCGATCGGTCCACGCGCCGTCTCCAAGCGCCGATCGGTTCACGCGCCGTCTCCTGAGCCCCGATCCGTCCACGCGCCACCTCCTGAGCCCCGATCGTCCAACGCGCCGTCTCCGAGCACCGATCGGTCCACGCGCCGTCTCCTGAGCCCCGATCTGTCCACGCGCCGTCTCCGAGCCCCGATCGGTCCACGCGCCGTCTCCGAGCCCTGATCGGTCCACGCGCCGTCTCCTGAGCCCCAATCGGTCCACTCGCTGTCTCCTGATCCCCGATAGGTACACGCGTCGTCTCCTACGCCCCGATCGGTCCACGCGCCGCCTTCGTGCCCCGATCGGTCCACGCACCGCCTCCTGATCCCCATCGGTCCACGCGCCGTCTCCTGAGCCACGATCGATCCACATGCCGTCTCCGAGCCCCGAACGGTCCGCGTGCCGCATTCTAAGCAACGGTCCATCCACGCGCCGTCTCCGAGCCCCGATCGGTCCACGCGTCGTCTCCTAAGCCCTGATCGGTCCTCGTGCCTTCTGCGAGCCCCGAAAGGTCCACGCGCAGCCTCCTGAGCCCCGATCGGTCGACGCGTCGTCTCCTGAGCCCCGATCGATCCACGGGTCTTCCCCTGAGCCCCGACCGCTCCACGCGCCGTCTCCTGAGCCCGGATCGGTCCACGCGTCGTCTCCGAGCCCCGATCGGTCCACGCGCCGTCCCCGAGCCCCGATCGGTCCACGCGCCATTTCCTGAGCCCTGATACGTCCACGCGCAGTCGCCGAGCCCTGATCGGTCCACGCGCTGTCTCCTAAGCCCCGCTTGGTTAACGCGTCGTTTCCGAGCCCCGATCGGTCCACGCGTCGTCTCCTGAGCCCCAATTAGTCCATGCGCCGTCTCCTAAGCGCTGATCGGTCCACGCGCCATCGCCGAGCCCCGATCGGTCCACGCGCCATCGCCGAGCCCCGATCGGTCCACGCGCCCTGTCCGAGTGCCGATCATTTCACGCTCCGTCTCCTGAGCCCCGATCGGTCCACACCACTTCTCCTGAGGCCCGATCGCTTCACGTGCCGTCTCCTAAGCCCCGATCGGTTCACCCGTCGTCTCTTAAGTCCCAATCGGTCCACGCGCCCCCTCCGAGCGCCGATCATTTCACGCGCCGTCTCCTGAGCCCCGGTCGGTCCGCGCGCCGTCTCCTAAGACCCGATCGGTCCACGTATCGTCTCCTAAGCCCCGATCGGTCCACACGCCGTCTCCGAGGCCCGATGGGTCCACGCGTCGTCTCCTGAGCCCCGATCGGTCCAGGCGCTGCTTCCTGAGCCCCAATCGGTCCACGCGTTGTCACCTAAGCCCCGATCGGTCCACGCGCCGTCTCCGAGCCCCGATCGGTTCACGCATCGTCACCTAAGCCCCGATCGGACCACGCGCCGTCTCCTGAGCCCCGATCGCTCCACGCGGCGCCTCCGGAGCCCCGATCGATCCACACGAGTCTCCTGAGCCCCGGTCGGTCCGCCCGCCGCCTCCTGAGCCCCGATCGTCCAACGCGCCGTCTCCGAGCACCGATCGGTCCACGCGCCGTCTCCTGAGCCCCGATCGGTCCACGCGTCGTCTCCAAAGCCCTGATCGGTCCACGTGCCGTCTCCGAGCCCCGATCGGTCCACGCGCCGTCTCCTGAACCCCGATACGTCCACACACAGTCGCCGAGCCCCGATTGGTCCACGCGCCGTAGCCGAGCCTCCATCGGTCCACGCGCGGCCTCCTGAGCCGCGGTCGGTCCACGCGCCGTCTCCGAGCCCCGGTCGATTCACGCGCCGTCTCCGAGCCCCGATGGGTCCACGCGCGGTCTCCTGAGCCCCGGTCGGTCCACGCGCCGTCGCCGAACCCCAATTCGTCCACGGGCAACCTCCTGAGACCCAGTCGGTCCACGCGCCGTCTCCTGAGCCCCGATCGGTCCACGTATCGTCTCCTACGCCCCGATCGGTCCACGCGTCGTCTCCTAAGCCCCGAACGGTCCACGCGCCGTCTCCGAGCCCCGATCGGTCCACGCACCGTCTCCTGATCCCCATCGGTCCACGCGGCGCCTTCGGAGCCCCGACCGATCCACACGAGTCTCCTGAGCCCCGGTCGCTCCACGCGCCGTCTCCGAGCGCCGATTGGGGCACGCGCCGTCTCCTGAGCACCGATCGTTCCACACGCCGCCTCCTAAGCCCCGATCTGTCCAGGCGTCGTCTCCTAAGCCCCGACCGGTCCACGAGCCGTCTCCTGAGCCCCGGTCGGCCCACGCGCCGTCTCCTAAGCCCCAATCTGTCCATGGGCCGTCTCCGAGCCGCGATCGGTAAACGCGCCGTCACCAAGCCCCGATACGTACACGCGTCGTCTCCGAGCCCCGATGGGTCCACGCGCCGTCGCCGAGCCTCGATCGGTCCACGCGCAGCCTCCTAAGCCCCGGTCGGTTCACGCGCTATCTCCGAGCCGCGATCGGTCCACGCGCCGTCTCCTGAGCCCCGATACGTCCACGCGCAGTCGCCGAGCCCCGATCGGTCCAGGCGTGGCCTCCTGAGCCTCGATCGGTCCACGCGCGGCCTCCTGAGCCCCGGTCGGTTCACGCGCCGTCTCCGAGCCCCGATCGATCCACGCGTCGTCTTCGAAGCCCAGATGCCTCCTCGCGCCGTCTCCGAGCCACGATCGGTCCAGGCGCTGCTTCCTGAGCCCCAATCGGTCCACGTATCGTCACCTAAGCCCCGATCGGTCCACGCGCCGTCACCGAGCCATGATCGGTCCACGCGCCGTCGCCGAGCCCCGATCGGTCCACGCGCGGCCTCCTGAGCCCCGGTCGGTCCACGCGCCGTCTCCGAGCCCCGATCGGTCCAGGCGCCGTCTCTTGAGCCCCAATCGGTCCACACGCTGTCTCGTCAGCCCCGATAGGTACACGCGGCGCGTCCTACGCCCCGATCGGTCCACGCGTCGTCTCCTAAGCCCCGATCGGTCCACGCGCCGTCTCCGAGCGCCGATAACTTTACGCGCCGTCTCCTGAGCCCCGATCGTTCCACGCGCCGTCTCCGAGCCCCGATCGATCCACGCGCCGTCTCCTGAGGCCAAATCGGTCCCCACGCTGTCTCGTGAGCCCCGATAGGTACACGCGTTGTCTCCTACGCCCCGATCGGTCCACGCGTAGTCTCCTAAGCCCCGCTCGGTTAACGCGTCGTTTCCGAGCCCCGATCGGTCCACGCGTCGTCTCCTGAGCCCCAATTAGTCCATGCGCCGTCTCCAAAGCCCCGATCCGTCCACGGGCCGTGTCCGAGCTCCGATCGGTCCACGCGTCGTCTCCGAGCCCTTATCGGTCCACGCGCCCTCTACGAGCGCCGATCATTTCACGCGCCGTCTCCTGAGCCCCGGTCGGTCCGCGCGCCGTCACCGAGCCCCGATCGGTCGACGCGTCGTCTTCTGAGCCCCGATCGGTCCACGCGCCGTCTCCGAGCACCGATCGGTTCACGCGCCGTCTCCTGAGCCCCGATCGTTCCACGCGCCGTCTCCGAGCTCCGATCGGCCCACGTGCCGTCTTCTAAGCCCCGATCGGTTCACCCGTCGTCTCTTAAGCCCCAATCGGTCCACGCGCCCTCTCCGAGCGCCGATCATTTCACGCGCCGTCTCCTGAGCCCCGGTCGGTCCGCGCGCCGTCACCTGAGCCCCGATCGGTCGACGCGTCGTCTTCTGAGCCCCGATCCGTCCACGGGCCGTGTCCGAGCTCCGATCGGTCCACGCGTCGTCTCCGAGCCCTTATCGGTCCACGCGCCCTCTACGAGCGCCGATCATTTCACGCGCCGTCTCCTGAGCCCCGGTCGGTCCGCGCGCCGTCACCGAGCCCCGATCGGTCGACGCGTCGTCTTCTGAGCCCCGATCGGTCCACGCGCCGTCTCCGAGCACCGATCGGTTCACGCGCCGTCTCCTGAGCCCCGATCGTTCCACGCGCCGTCTCCGAGCCACGATCGGTCCAGGCGCTGCTTCCTGAGCCCCAATCGGTCCACGTATCGTCACCTAAGCCCCGATCGGTCCACGCGCCGTCACCGAGCCATGATCGGTCCACGCGCCGTCGCCGAGCCCCGATCGGTCCACGCGCGGCCTCCTGAGCCCCGGTCGGTCCACGCGCCGTCTCCGAGCCCCGATCGGTCCAGGCGCCGTCTCTTGAGCCCCAATCGGTCCACACGCTGTCTCGTCAGCCCCGATAGGTACACGCGGCGCGTCCTACGCCCCGATCGGTCCACGCGTCGTCTCCTAAGCCCCGATCGGTCCACGCGCCGTCTCCGAGCGCCGATAACTTTACGCGCCGTCTCCTGAGCCCCGATCGTTCCACGCGCCGTCTCCGAGCCCCGATCGATCCACGCGCCGTCTCCTGAGGCCAAATCGGTCCCCACGCTGTCTCGTGAGCCCCGATAGGTACACGCGTTGTCTCCTACGCCCCGATCGGTCCACGCGTAGTCTCCTAAGCCCCGCTCGGTTAACGCGTCGTTTCCGAGCCCCGATCGGTCCACGCGTCGTCTCCTGAGCCCCAATTAGTCCATGCGCCGTCTCCAAAGCCCCGATCCGTCCACGGGCCGTGTCCGAGCTCCGATCGGTCCACGCGTCGTCTCCGAGCCCTTATCGGTCCACGCGCCCTCTACGAGCGCCGATCATTTCACGCGCCGTCTCCTGAGCCCCGGTCGGTCCGCGCGCCGTCACCGAGCCCCGATCGGTCGACGCGTCGTCTTCTGAGCCCCGATCGGTCCACGCGCCGTCTCCGAGCACCGATCGGTTCACGCGCCGTCTCCTGAGCCCCGATCGTTCCACGCGCCGTCTCCGAGCTCCGATCGGCCCACGTGCCGTCTTCTAAGCCCCGATCGGTTCACCCGTCGTCTCTTAAGCCCCAATCGGTCCACGCGCCCTCTCCGAGCGCCGATCATTTCACGCGCCGTCTCCTGAGCCCCGGTCGGTCCGCGCGCCGTCACCTGAGCCCCGATCGGTCGACGCGTCGTCTTCTGAGCCCCGATCCGTCCACGGGCCGTGTCCGAGCTCCGATCGGTCCACGCGTCGTCTCCGAGCCCTTATCGGTCCACGCGCCCTCTACGAGCGCCGATCATTTCACGCGCCGTCTCCTGAGCCCCGGTCGGTCCGCGCGCCGTCACCGAGCCCCGATCGGTCGACGCGTCGTCTTCTGAGCCCCGATCGGTCCACGCGCCGTCTCCGAGCACCGATCGGTTCACGCGCCGTCTCCTGAGCCCCGATCGTTCCACGCGCCGTCTCCGAGCTCCGATCGGCCCACGTGCCGTCTTCTAAGCCCCGATCGGTTCACCCGTCGTCTCTTAAGCCCCAATCGGTCCACGCGCCCTCTCCGAGCGCCGATCATTTCACGCGCCGTCTCCTGAGCCCCGGTCGGTCCGCGCGCCGTCACCTGAGCCCCGATCGGTCGACGCGTCGTCTTCTGAGCCCCGATCGGTCCACGCGCCGTCTCCGAGCGCCGATCGGTTCACGCGCCGTCTCCTGAGCCCCGATCGTTCCACGCGCCGTCTCCGAGCTCCGATCGGCCCACGCGCCGTCTCCTAAGCCCCGATCGGTCCAAACGCCTTCTCCTAAGCCCCGATCGGTCCACGCGCCGTCTCCGAGCCCCGATCGGTCCACGCGTCGTCTCCTCAGCCCGGATCGTTCCACGCGTCGTCCCCGAATCCCCGATTCGTACACGCGTCATCTCCGAGCCACGATCGGTCCGTGCGCCGCTTCCAGAGCCCCGATCGGTCCACGCATCATCTCCCGATCTCCGGTCGGTCGACGCGCCGTCTCCTACGCCCCGATCGGTCCACGCGCAGTCGCCTGAGCCCCGATCGTTCCACGCGCCGTCTCCGAGCTCTGATCGGCCCACGCGCCGTCTCCTAAGGCCCGATCGGTCCAAGCGCCTTCTCCAAAGCCCCGATCGGTCCACGCGCCGTCTCCGAGCGCCGATCGGTTCACGCTCCGTCACCTGAGCCCCGATCATTCGAAGCGCCGTCTCCGAGCCCCGATCGGTCCACGCGCCGTCTCCTGAGCCCGGATCGTTCCACGCGTCGTCCCCGAATCCCCGATCCGTACACGCGTCGTCTCCGAGCCTCGATCGGTCCACGCGCCGTCGCCGAACCCCAATTGGTCCACGCGAAACCGCCTGAGCCCCAGCCGGTCCACGCGCTGTCTCCGAGCCCCGATCGGTCCACTCGTCGTCTCCGAGCCCCGATCGGTCTACGCGCCGTCGCCGAGTCATGATCTGTCCACGCGCGGCCTCCTGAGCCCCGATCATTCGAAGCGCCGTCTCCGAGCCTCGATCGGTCCACGCGCCGCCTCCGAGCCCCGATGGGTCCACGCGCCGTCTCCTGAGCCCAAATCGGTCCACACGCTGTCTCGTGAGCCCCGATAGGTACACGCGTCGTCTCCTACGCCCCGAGCAGTCCACGCGTAGTCTCCTAAGCCCCGCTCGGTTAACGCGTCGTTTCCGAGCCCCGATCGGTCCACGCGTCGTCTCCTGAGCCCCAATTAGTCCATGCGCCGTCTCCTAAGCCCCGATCCGTCCACGGGCCGTGTCCGAGCTCCGATCGGTCCACGCGTCGTCTCCGAGCCCTGATCGGTCCACGCGCCATCGCCGAGACCCGATCGGTTCACGCGCCATCGCCGAGCCCCGATCGGTCCACGCGCCGTCTCCTGAGCCCCGATCTGTCCACACCCCTTCTCCTGTGCCCCGATCTGTCGACGCGTCGTCTCCTAAGCCCCGACCGGTGCACGCACCGTCTCCTAAGCCCTGCTCGGTTAGCGCGTCGTTTCCGAGCCCCGATCGGTCCACGCGTCGTCTCCTGAGCCCCAATTAGTCCACGCGCCGTCTCCTAAGCCCTGATCCGTCCACGGGCCGTGTCCGAGCTCCGATCGGTTCACGCGCCGTCTCCAAACCTCGATCCGTACACGCGTCGTCTCCGAGCCCTGATCGGTCCACGCGCCATCGCCGAGCCCCGATCGGTCCACGCGCCCTCTCCGAGCGCCGATCGGTCCACGCGCCCTCTCCGAGCGCCGATAGTTTCACGCGCCGTCTCCTGAGCCCCGATCGGTCCACACCCCTTCTCCTGAGCCCCGATCGGTCCACACCCCTTCTCCTGAGCCCCGATCGATTCACGTGCCGTCTCCTAAGCCCCGATCGGTTCACCCGTCGTCTCTTAAGTCCCAATCGGTCCACGCGCCCTCTCCGAGCGCCGATCATTTCACGCGCCGTCTCCTGAGCCCCGGTCGGTCCGCGCGCCGTCACCTGAGCCCCGATCGGTAGATGCATCGTCTTCTGAGCCCCGATCGACCCACGCGTCGTCTCCTGAGCCCCGATCGGTCCACGCGCCGTCTCCGAGCGCCGATCGGTTCACGCGCCGTCTCCTGAGCCCCGATCGTTCCACACGCCGTCTCCGAGCTCCGATCGGCCCACGCGCCGTCTCCTAAGCCCCGATCGGTCCAAGCGCCTTCTCCTAAGCCCCGATCGGTCCACGCGTCGTCTCCTGAGCCCCGATAGGTAAACGCGTCGTCGCCTACACCCCAATCGGTCCACGCGTCGTCTCCTAAGCCCCGATCGGTCCACGCGCCGTCTCCGAGCCCCGATCGGTCCACGCACTGTCTCCTGATGCCCATGGGTCCACGCGGCGCCTCCGCAGCCCCGATCGGTCCACGTGCCGTCTCCTGAGCCCCGATCGTTACACGCGCCGTCTCCGGGCCCCGATCAGTCCACGCGCCGTCTCCGAGCCCCGATCGGTCCACGCACTGTCTCCTGATCCCTATGGGTCAACGCGGCGCCTCCGGAGCCCCGATCGATCCACGCGAGACTCCTGAGCCCCGATCGGACCACGCATCGTCTCCTAAGCCCCAATCGGTTAACGCGCCGTTGCCTGAGCCCCGATCGGTCCACGCGTCGTCTTCTAGCCCCAGACGCCTCCTCGCACCGTATCCGAGCGCCGATCGGTTCACGCGCTGTCACCCGAGTCTCGATCGTTCCACACGCCGTCTCCAAGCCCCGATCGGTCCACGCTCCGTCTCCTGAGCCCGGATCGTTCCACGCGTCGTCTCCTGATCCCCGATCCGTAAACGCGTCGTCTCCTGAGCCCCAATCGGCCCACACGCAGTCTCGTGAGCCCCGATAGGTACACGCGCCGTCTACTGAGCTCCGATCGTTCCACGCGCCGTCTCCGAGCCCTGATCGGTCCAGGCGCCGTCTCCTGAGCCCCAATCGGTCCACACGCTGTCTCGTCAGCCCCGATAGGTACACGCGTCGCGTCCTACGCCCCGATCGGTCCACGCGTCGTCTCCTCAGCCCCGATCGCTCCACGCGCCGTCTCCGAGCGCCGATCCGTGCACGCGCCGTCTCCTGAGCCCCGATCGTTCCACACGCCGCCTCCTAAACCCCGATCGGTCCAGGCGTCGTCTCTTAAGCCCCGTCCGGTCCAGGCGCCGCCTCCTGAGCCCCGATCGGTCCACGCGCCATCTCCTAAGCCCCGATTGATCCACGCGCCGTCTCCGAGCGCCGATCGCTTCACGCGCCGTCTCCTGTGCTCCGATCGTTCCACACGCCGTCTCCGAGCCCCGATCGGTCCACGCGCCGTCTCATGAGCCCCGATCGGTCCACGCGTCGGCTCCTAAGCCTCGATCGGTCCACGCGCGGCCTCCTTAGCCCCGGTCGGTCCACGCGCCGTCGCCGATCCACGATCGGTCCGTGCGCCGCTTCCAGAGCCCTATCGGACCACGCATCGTCTCCTGATCTCCGATCGGTCCACGCGCCGTCTCCTAAGCCCCGATCGGTCCACGCGCTGTCTCCGAGCGCCGATCGGTTCACGCGCCGTCTCCTGAGCCCCGATCATTCCACGCGCCATCTCCGAGCCCGGATCGGTCCACGCGTCGTCTCCTGAGCCCCGATCGGTCCACGCGCCGTCTCCAAGCCCCGATCGGTCCATGCATCGTTTCCTAAACCCCGATCGGTTAACGCGCTGTCTCCGAGCGCCGATCGGTCCACATGCCGTCGCCGAACCCCAAATGGTCCACGCGCAACCGCCTGAGCCCGGATCGGTCCACGCGTCGTCCCCGAATCCCCGATCCGTACACGCGTCGTCTCCGAGCCTAGATCGGTCCACGCGCCGTCGCCGAGCCCCGATCGGTCCAGGCGTGGCCTCCTAAGCCCCGAACGGTCCACGCGCCGTCTCCGAGTCCCGATCGGTCCACGCGCCGTTTCCTAAGCCCCAATCTGTCCACGCGGCGTCTCCGAGTGCCAATCGGTTCACGCGCCGTCTCTTGAGCCCCAGTCCGTCCACGCGCTGGCTTCGAGCCCCGATCGGTCCACGCGTCGCCGCCGGAGCCCCGATCGGTCTACTCGCCGTCTCATGAGCCCCGATCGGTCAACGCATCGTTTCCTAAGCCCCGATACGTTCACACGCCGTCTCCGACTCCCGATCGGTCCACGCGCCGTCGGCGAGCCTCCATCGGTCCACGCGCGGCCTCCGAAGCCCCGATCGATTAACGCGCCGTCTCCGAGCCCCGATCAGTCCACGCGCCGTCTCCTGAGCCCCGGTCGGTCCGCGCGCCGTCACCTGAGCCCCGATCGGTCGACGCGTCGTCTTCTGAGCCCCGATCGACCCACGCGTCGTCTCCTGAGCCCCGACCGCTCCACACACCCTTTCCTGAGCCCCGATCGGTCCACGCATCGTCTCCGAGCACCGATCGGTCCACGCGCCGTCCCCTAAGCCCCGATCGGTCGACGCGCCGTCTCCGAGCGCCGTACGGTTCACGCGCCGTGTCCTGAGCTCCGATCGTTCCACGCGCCGTCTCCGAGCTCCGATCGGTCGACGCGTCGTCGCCTACACCCCAATCCGTCCACGCGTCGTCTCCTAAGCCCCGATCGGTCCACGCGCCGTCTCCGAGCCCCGATCGGTCCACGCACTGTCTCCTGATCCCCATGGGTCCACGCGGCGCCTCCGGGGCCCCGATCGATCCACGCGAGGCTCCTAAGCCCTGATCGGTCCACGTGCCGTCTCCGAGCCCCGATGTGTCCACGCGCCGCCTCCTGAGCCCCGATCGATCCACGCATCGGCTCCTGAGCCCCGATCGCTCCAGGCGCCGATTTCTGAGCCCCGATCAATTGACGCGTCTTCTCCTGAGCACCGATCGCTCCTCGCGCCGTCTCCTGAGCCCCGCTCGGTCCCTGCGCCGTCTTCTTAGCCCCGATGCCTCCACGCGCCGTCTCCGAGCCACGATCGGTCTATGCGTCGCTTCCTGATCCCCGATCGGTCCACGCGCCGTCTCCGAGCGCCGATCGTTCCACGCGCCTTCTCCTGAGCCACGATCGGTCCACGCGCCGTCTCCGAGCGCCGATCATTTCACGCGCCGTCTCCGAGCTCCGATCGGTCCACGCGCCGTCACCTGAGCCCTGATCGGTCGACGCGTCGGCTTCTGAGCCCCGATCGACCCACGCGTCGTATCCTGAGCCCCGACCGCTCCACACGCCCTTTCCTGAGCCCCGATCGGTCCACGCATCTTCTCCGGGCACCGATCGGTCCAAGCGCCGTCCCCTAAGCCCCGATCGGTCCACGCGCCGTCTCCGAGCGCCGATCGGTTCACGCGCCGTCTCCTGAGCCCCGATCGTTCCACGCGCCGTCTCCGAGCTCCGATCGGCCCACGCGCCGTCTCCTAAGCCCCGATCGGTCCACGCGCCGTCTCCGAGCCCCGATCGGTTCACGCGCCGTCTCCTCAGCCCCGATCGTTCCACGCGCCGTCTCCGAGCCCCGAGCGGTCCACGCGCCGTCTCCTGAGCCCCAATCGGTCCACGCACTGTCTCCTAAGCCCCAATCGGTCCACGTGCCGTCTCCTGAGCCCCGGTCGGTCGACTCGCCGTCTCCGAGCCCCGACCGGTCCACGCATCGTCTCCTCAGCCCCGATCGTTCCACGCGCCGTCTCCGAGCCCCGAGCGGTCCACGCGCCGCCTCCTAAGCCCCGATTGGTCCAGGCGTCATCTCCTAAGCCCCGACCGGTCCACGCGCCGTCTCCTGAACCCCGGTCGGTTCACGCGCCATCTCCGAGCCCGATCGGTCCACGTATCGTCTCCTAAGCCCCCATCGGTTCACGCGCCGTCTCCGAGCCCCGATCGTTCCACGCGCCGCCTCCTAAGCCCCGATCGGTCCACGCGTCGTCTCCTAGCCCCTATCGATTCATGCGTCTTCTCCTGAGCCCCAATCGCTCCTCGCGCCGTCTCCTGAGCCGCGATCTGTCCACGCGCGGCCTCCTGAGCCCCGGTCCGTTCACGCGCCGTATCCGAGCCCCAATCGGTCCACGCGCCGTCTCCTGAGCCCCGATCGGTCCACGCGCCATCTCCGAGCCCCAATCGGTGCACGCGTCGTCTCCTAAGCCCCGATCGGTCCAAGCGCCGTCTCCGAGCCCCAATCGGTGCACGCGTCGTCTCCTAAGCCCCGATCGGTCCACGCGCCGTCTCCGAGCGCCGATCGGTCCACGCGCCGTTTCCTGAGCTCCGATCGGTCCACGCGCCGTTTCCTGAGCTCCGATCGGTCCACGCGCCGTCTCCTGAGCCCCGATACGTCCACGAGTAGTCGGCGAGCCGCGATTGGTTAACGCGCCGTCTCCAAGCCCCGATCGGTCCACGCGCCGTCTCCTGAGCCCCGATAGGTCCACGCGTAGTCGCCGAGCCCCGATCGGTCCACGCGCCGTCGCCGAGCCTGGATCGGTCCACGCGCGGCCTCCTGAGCCCCGGTCGGTGCACGCGCCGTCTCCGAACCCGATGGTTCCACGCACCGTGTCCAATCCCCGATCGGTCCACGTGCCGTCTCCTGAGCCCCGATCGGTCTACGCGCCGTCTCCTGAGCCCCCATGCGTTCACGCGTCGTCTCCTGAGCCCCGATCGTTCCACGCGTCGTCTCCTAAGCCCGGATCGGTCCACGCGCCGTGTCCTGAGCCTCGATCGGTCCACGCGTCGTCTCCTACGCCCCGATCGGTCCACGCGTCGTCTCCTAAGCCCCGAACGGTCCACGCGCCGTCTCCGAGCCCCGATCGGTCCACGCACCGTCTCCTAAGCCCCGATCGGTTAACGCGCCGTCCCCCCGCCCCGATCGGTCCACGCGCCGTCTCCTGAGCCCCGATACGTCCACGCGCAGTCGCCGAGCCCCGATCAGTCCACGCGCGGCCTCCTGAGCCCCGGTCGGTTCACGCGCCGTCTCCTAAGCCCCGATCGGTCCACGCGCCGTCTCCGAGCCCCGATGGGTCCACGCACTGTCTCCTGATCCCCATGGGTCCACGCGGCGCCTCCGGTGCCCCGATCGATCCACGCGAGGATCCTGAGCCTAGATCAATCCACGCATCGTCTCCTAAGCCCCAATCGATTAACGCGCCGTCTCCGAGCCCCGATCGGTCCACGCGCCGTTTCCTGAACCCCGATACGTCCACGCGCAGTCGCCGAGGCCCGATCGGTCCACGCACTCTCTCCTGAGCCCCGATAGGTACACGCGTCGTCTCCTACGCGCCGATCGTTCCACGCCCCGTCTCCGAGCCCCGAGCGGTCCACGCGCCGTCTCCTGAGCCCCAATCGGTCCACGCGCTGTCTCCTAAGCCCCGATCGGTCCAAGCGCCGTCTCCGAGCCCCGATCGGTCCACGCGTCGTCTTCTAAGCCCAGATCGGTCCACGCGTCGTCTCCTGAGCCCCGATCGGTCCACGCGTCGTCTCCTAAGCCCCGACCGGTCCACGCGCCGTTTCCTGTGGCCCGATCGATTCACGCGTCGTCTCCTGAGCCCCGATAGCTCCACGCGCCGTTTCCTGAGCCCCGATCGGTCACGCGTCGTCTCCTGATCTCCGATCGGTTCACGCGCCGTCTCCTGAGCCCGGATCGGTCCACGCGTCGTCCCCGAATCCCCGATCCGTACACGCGTCGTCTCCGAGCCTAGATCGGTCCACGCGCCGTCGCCGAGCCCCGATCGGTCCAGGCGTGGCCTCCTAAGCCCCGAACGGTCCACGCGCCGTCTCCGAGTCCCGATCGGTCCACGCGCCGTTTCCTAAGCCCCAATCTGTCCACGCGGCGTCTCCGAGTGCCAATCGGTTCACGCGCCGTCTCTTGAGCCCCAGTCCGTCCACGCGCTGGCTTCGAGCCGCGATCGGTCCACGCGCGGCCTCCTGAGCCCCAATCGGTCCACGCGCTGTCTCCGAGCCCCGATCGGTCCACGCATCGTCTCCTAAGACCCGCTCGGTTAACGCATCGTTTCCGATCCCCGATCAGTCCACACGCCGTCTCCTGAGCCCCGATCGGTTCACGTGTCGTCCCCTAATCCCCGATCCGTA
Source organism: Netelia fuscicornis (assembly GCA_946811545.1). NCBI lineage: Eukaryota > Metazoa > Arthropoda > Insecta > Hymenoptera > Ichneumonidae > Netelia > Netelia fuscicornis. The sequence goes on from OX328015.1 coordinate 25,476,580, forward strand.
CACGCGTCGTCACCGAGCCTCGATCGGACCACGCGCCGTCGCCGAGCCCCGATCGGTCCACGCGCGGCCTCCTGAGCCCCAGTCGGTCCACGCGTCATCTCCTGAGCCCCGATCGGTCCACGCGTCGTCTCCTGAGCCCCGATAGCTCCACGCGCCGTTTCCTGAGCCCCGATCGGTCCACGCGTCGTCTCAGAATCCCTGATCCGTACACGCGTCGTCTCCGAGCCTCGATCGGTCCACGCGCCGTCGCCGAGCCCCGATCGGTCCAGGCGTGGCCTCCTGAGCCCCGGTCGGTCCAAGCGCCGTCGCCGAGCCCCGATCGGTCCGCGCATCGTCTCCTAAGCCCCGATCGGTCCACGCGCCGACTCCGAGCGCCGATCGGTTCGCGCGCCTTCTCCTGAGCCCCGATCCGTCCACGCGTCGTCTCCTAAGCCCCGATACGTCCACACGCCGTCTCCGAGCCCCGATGGGTCCACGCGTCGCCTCCTGAGCCCCGATCGATCCACGCGAGTCTCCTGGGCCCCGGTCGGTCCACGCGCCGTCTCCTGAGCCCCGATGCGTCGACGCGGCGTTTCCTAAGCCCCGATCGGTCCGCGCGTCGTCTCCTAAGCCCCGATGCGTCGACGCGTCGTCTCCTGAGCCCCGATCAATTGACGCGTCTTCTCCTGATCCCCGCTCGGTCCATGCGTCGTCTTCTTAGGCCCGATGCCTCCACGCGCCGTCTCCGAGCCACGATCGGTTCAGGCGCCGCTTCCTGAGCCCCGATCGGTCCACGCGCCGTCTCCTAAAGCCCAATCGGTCCACGCGTCGTCTCCTACGCCCCGATCGGTCCACGCGTGGTCTCCTAAGCCCCGATCGGTCCACGCGTCGTCTCCTGAGCCCCGATCGGTCGACGGGTCCTCTCCTGAGCCCCGGTCGGTCCACGCGCCGTCTCCTGAGCCCCGATGCGTCGACGCGTCCTCTCCTGAGCCCCGATCAATTGACGCGTCTTCTCCTGAGCTCCGATCGGTCCACGCGCCGTCTCCTAAGCCCCGATCCGTCCACGCGCCTTCTCCTAAGCCCCGATGGTTCCACGCGCCGTCTCCTCAGCCCCGAGCGGTCCACGCGTGGTCTCCTAAGCCCCGATTCGTCGACGCGTCGTCTCCTGAGCCCCGATCAATTGACGCGTCTTCTCCTGAGCCCCGATCGCTTCTCTTGCCGCCTCCTGAGCCCCGATCCGTCGAGGCGTCGTCTCCGGAGCCCCGATCAATTGACGTGTCTTCTCCTGAGCCCCGATCGCTCCTCGCGCCGTCTCCTGAACCCCGCTCGGTCCATGCGTCGTCTTCTTAGCCCGGATGCCACCACGCGCCGTCTCCAAGCCACGATCGGTCCAGGCGCCGCTTCCTGCGTCCCGATCGGTCCACGCGCCGTCTCCTAAGCCCCAATCGGTCCACGCGGCGTCTCCGAGCGCCGATCATTTCACGCGCCGTCTCCTGAGACCCGATCGTTCCACGCGCCGTCTCCGAGCCACGATCGGTCCACGCGCAACCGCCTGCGCCCCAGTCGGTCCACGCGTCGTATCCGAAGCCCCGATCGGTCCACGCGCCGTCCCCTGAGCCCGATCTGTCCACGCGCCGTCTCCGAGCCCCGATCGGTTCACGGATCGTCTCCTGAGCCCCGATAGGTATACGCGTAGTCTCCTAAGCCCCGATCGGTCCACGCGTCGTCTCCGAGCTCTGATCGGCCCACACGTCGTTTCCTGAGCCCCGATCGGTGCATGCGTCGTCTTCTTAGCCCCGATGCCTCCACGCGTCGTCTCCGAGCCGCGATCGGTCCAGGCGCCGCTTCCTGAACCCCGATCGGTCCACGCGCCGTATCCTAAGCCCCGATCGGTCCACGCGCCGTCCCCTGAGCCCGATCTGTCCACGTGCCGTCTCCGAGCCCCGATCGGTTCACGGATCGTCTCCTAAGCCCCGATCGGTTAAGGCCTCGTCTCCGAGCCTCGATCTGTCCACGCGCCGTCTCCGAGCCCCGATCGGTCCACGCGCCGTCTCCGAGCCCCGAACGGTCCACGCGCCGTCGCCGAACCCCAATTGGTCCACGCGCAACCGCCTGAGCCCCAGTCGGTTCACGCGCGGTCGCCGAACCGCGATCGGTCCACGCGTCGTCTCCGAGCCCCGATCGGTCCACGCGCCGTCGCCGAGCTATGGTCGGTCCAGGTGCGGCCTCCTGAGCCCCGATCGGTCCACGCGCCGTCGCCGAGCCGCGATCGGTCCACGCGCGGCCTCCTGAGGCCCGATTGGTTCACGCGCCGTATCCGAGCACCAATCGGTCCACGCGCCGTCTCCTGAGCCCCGATCGGTCCACGCGCGGCCTCCTGAGCCCCGATCGGTCCACGCGCCGTCGCCGAGCCGCGATCGGTCCACGCGCGGCCTCCTAAGCCCCGATCGGTCCACGCGCCGTCGCCGAACCCCAATTGGTCCACGCGCAAGCGCCTGAGCCCCAGTCGGTCCACGCGCTGTCTCCGAGCACCGATCGGTCCACGCGCGGCCTCCTGAGCCCCGATCGGTCCACGCGCCGTCGCCGAGCCGCGATCGGTCCACGCGCGGTCTCCTGAGCCCCGGTCGGTTCACGCGCCGTCTCCTGAGCCCCGATCGGTCCACGCGTCGTTCCCTAAGCCCCGATCTATCCACGCGCAGTCTCCAGAGCCGCGATCGGTCCACGCATCCCCTCCTGAGCCCCGGACGGTCCACGCGCCGTCACCGAACCCCGATCGGTCGACGCGCTTTCTCCGAGCGCCGATCGGTTAACGCGGCGTCTCCGAGCCCCGATCAGTCCACGCGCTGTCTCCTGAGCCCCAATCGGTCTAGGCGTCGTCTTCTAAGCTCCGATCGGTCCACGCGCCGTCTCCGAGCCCCGATCAGTCCACGCATCATCTTCTGCTCCACAGTCGGTCCACGCGCCGCCTCCGGAGCCCCAATTGGTCCACGCGCAACCGCCTGAGCCCCAGTCGGTCCACGCGCGGCCTCCTAAGCCCCGATCGGTCCACGCGCCGTCGCCGAACCCCAATTGGTCCACGCGCAAGCGCCTGAGCCCCAGTCGGTCCACGCGCTGTCTCCGAGCACCGATCGGTCCACGGGCGGCCTCCTGAGCCCCGATCGGTCCACGCGCCGTCGCCGAGCCGCGATCGGTCCACGCGCTGTCTCCTAAGCCCCGCTTGGTTAACGCGTCGTTTCCGAGCCCCGATCGGTCCACGCGTCGTCTCCTGAGCCCCAATTAGTCCATGCGCCGTCTCCTAAGCGCTGATCGGTCCACGCGCCATCGCCGAGCCCCGATCGGTCCACGCGCCATCGCCGAGCCCCGATCGGTCCACGCGCCCTCTCCGAGTGCCGATCACTTCACGCTCCGTCTCCTGAGCCCCGATCGGTCCACACCACTTCTCCTGAGGCCCGATCGATTCACGTGCCGTCTCCTAAGCCCCGATCGGTTCACCCGTCGTCTCTTAAGTCCCAATCGGTCCACGCGCCCCCTCCGAGCGCCGATCATTTCACGCGCCGTCTCCTGAGCCCCGGTCGGTCCGCGCGCCGTCTCCTACGACCCGATCGGTCCACGTATCGTCTCCTAAGCCCCGATCGGTCCACACGCCGTCTCCAAGGCCCGATGGGTCCACGCGTCGTCTCCTGAGCCCCGACCGCTCCACACGCCCTTTCCTGAGCCCCGATCGGTCCACGCATCGTCTCCGAGCGCAAATCGGTTCACGCGCCGTCTCCTGAGCCCCGATCGTTCCACACGCCGACTCCGAGCTCCGATCGGCCCACGCGCCGTCTCCTAATCACCGATCGGTCCAAGCGCCGTCTCCGAGCCCCGATCGGTCCACGCGTCGTCTCCTAAGACCCGATCGGTCCACGTATCGTCTCCTAAGCCCCGATCGGTCCACACGCCGTCTCCGAGCCCCGATGGGTCCACGCGTCGCCTCCTGAGCCCCGGTCGGTCCACGCGCCGTCTCATGAGCCCCGATCGGTCCACCCGTCGTCTTCTAAGCCCCGATCGGCCCACGCGCCGTCTCCGTGCCCCGATCGGTTCACGCATCGTCTCCTAAGCCCCGATCGGTTAACGCGCCGTCTCCGAGCGCCGAGCGGTCCACGCGCCGTCGCCGAACCCCAATTGGTCCACGCGCAACCGCCTGAGTCCCAGTCGGTCCACGCGCTGTCTCCGAGCCCCGATCGGTCCACGTGCCGTCGCCGAGCCATGATCGGTCCACGCGCTGCCTCCTGAGCCCCAATCGGTCCACGGGCCGTTGCCGATCCACGATCGGTCCGTGCGCCGTTTCCAGAGCCCTATCGGTCCACGCATCGTCTCCTCATCTCCGATCGGTCCACGCGCCGTCTCCTAAGCCCTGATCGGTCCACGCGCCGTCTCCTGAGCCCGGATCGGTCCACGCGTCATCGCCGAATCCCCCATCCGTACACGCGTCGTCTCCGAGCCTCGATCGGTCCAGGCGCTGCTTCCTGAGCCCCAATCGGTCCACGCGTTGTCACCTAAGCCCCGATCGGTCCACGCGCCGTCTCCGAGCCCCGATCGGTTCACGCATCGTCACCTAAGCCCCGATCGGTCCACGCGTCGTCTCCAAAGCCCTGATCGGTCCACGTGCCGTCTCCGAGCCCCGATCGGTCCACGCGCCGTCTCCTGAACCCCGATACGTCCACACACAGTCGCCGAGCCCCGATTGGTCCACGCGCCGTAGCCGAGCCTCCATCGGTCCACGCGCGGCCTCCTGAGCCGCGGTCGGTCCACGCGCCGTCTCCGAGCCCCGGTCGGTTCACGCGCCGTCTCCGAGCCCCGATGGGTCCACGCGCGGTCTCCTGAGCCCCGGTCGGTCCACGCGCCGTCGCCGAACCCCAATTCGTCCACGGGCAACCTCCTGAGACCCAGTCGGTCCACGCGCCGTCTCCTGAGCCCCGATCGGTCCACGTATCGTCTCCTACGCCCCGATCGGTCCACGCGTCGTCTCCTAAGCCCCGAACGGTCCACGCGCCGTCTCCGAGCCCCGATCGGTCCACGCACCGTCTCCTGATCCCCATCGGTCCACGCGGCGCCTTCGGAGCCCCGACCGATCCACACGAGTCTCCTGAGCCCCGGTCGCTCCACGCGCCGTCTCCGAGCGCCGATTGGGGCACGCGCCGTCTCCTGAGCACCGATCGTTCCACACGCCGCCTCCTAAGCCCCGATCTGTCCAGGCGTCGTCTCCTAAGCCCCGACCGGTCCACGAGCCGTCTCCTGAGCCCCGTTCGGCCCACGCGCCGTCTCCTAAGCCCCGATCTGTCCATGGGCCGTCTCCGAGCCGCGATCGGTAAACGCGCCGTCACCAAGCCCCGATACGTACACGCGTCGTCTCCGAGCCCCGATGGGTCCACGCGCCGTCGCCGAGCCTCGATCGGTCCACGCGCAGCCTCCTAAGCCCCGGTCGGTTCACGCGCTATCTCCGAGCCGCGATCGGTCCACGCGCCGTCTCCTGAGCCCCGATACGTCCACGCGCAGTCGCCGAGCCCCGATCGGTCCAGGCGTGGCCTCCTGAGCCTCGATCGGTCCACGCGCGGCCTCCTGAGCCCCGGTCGGTTCACGCGCCGTCTCCGAGCCCCGATCGATCCACGCGTCGTCTTCGAAGCCCAGATGCCTCCTCGCGCCGTCTCCGAGCCACGATCGGTCCAGGCGCTGCTTCCTGAGCCCCAATCGGTCCACGTATCGTCACCTAAGCCCCGATCGGTCCACGCGCCGTCACCGAGCCATGATCGGTCCACGCGCCGTCGCCGAGCCCCGATCGGTCCACGCGCGGCCTCCTGAGCCCCGGTCGGTCCACGCGCCGTCTCCGAGCCCCGATCGGTCCAGGCGCCGTCTCTTGAGCCCCAATCGGTCCACACGCTGTCTCGTCAGCCCCGATAGGTACACGCGGCGCGTCCTACGCCCCGATCGGTCCACGCGTCGTCTCCTAAGCCCCGATCGGTCCACGCGCCGTCTCCGAGCGCCGATAACTTTACGCGCCGTCTCCTGAGCCCCGATCGTTCCACGCGCCGTCTCCGAGCCCCGATCGATCCACGCGCCGTCTCCTGAGGCCAAATCGGTCCCCACGCTGTCTCGTGAGCCCCGATAGGTACACGCGTTGTCTCCTACGCCCCGATCGGTCCACGCGTAGTCTCCTAAGCCCCGCTCGGTTAACGCGTCGTTTCCGAGCCCCGATCGGTCCACGCGTCGTCTCCTGAGCCCCAATTAGTCCATGCGCCGTCTCCAAAGCCCCGATCCGTCCACGGGCCGTGTCCGAGCTCCGATCGGTCCACGCGTCGTCTCCGAGCCCTTATCGGTCCACGCGCCCTCTACGAGCGCCGATCATTTCACGCGCCGTCTCCTGAGCCCCGGTCGGTCCGCGCGCCGTCACCGAGCCCCGATCGGTCGACGCGTCGTCTTCTGAGCCCCGATCGGTCCACGCGCCGTCTCCGAGCACCGATCGGTTCACGCGCCGTCTCCTGAGCCCCGATCGTTCCACGCGCCGTCTCCGAGCTCCGATCGGCCCACGTGCCGTCTTCTAAGCCCCGATCGGTTCACCCGTCGTCTCTTAAGCCCCAATCGGTCCACGCGCCCTCTCCGAGCGCCGATCATTTCACGCGCCGTCTCCTGAGCCCCGGTCGGTCCGCGCGCCGTCACCTGAGCCCCGATCGGTCGACGCGTCGTCTTCTGAGCCCCGATCGGTCCACGCGCCGTCTCCGAGCGCCGATCGGTTCACGCGCCGTCTCCTGAGCCCCGATCGTTCCACGCGCCGTCTCCGAGCTCCGATCGGCCCACGCGCCGTCTCCTAAGCCCCGATCGGTCCAAGCGCCTTCTCCTAAGCCCCGATCGGTCCACGCGCCGTCTCCGAGCCCCGATCGGTCCACGCGCCGTCTCCTCAGCCCGGATCGTTCCACGCGTCGTCCCCGAATCCCCGATTCGTACACGCGTCATCTCCGAGCCACGATCGGTCCGTGCGCCGCTTCCAGAGCCCCGATCGGTCCACGCATCATCTCCCGATCTCCGGTCGGTCGACGCGCCGTCTCCTACGCCCCGATCGGTCCACGCGCCGTCGCCTGAGCCCCGATCGTTCCACGCGCCGTCTCCGAGCTCTGATCGGCCCACGCGCCGTCTCCTAAGGCCCGATCGGTCCAAGCGCCTTCTCCAAAGCCCCGATCGGTCCACGCGCCGTCTCCGAGCGCCGATCGGTTCACGCTCCGTCACCTGAGCCCCGATCATTCGAAGCGCCGTCTCCGAGCCCCGATCGGTCCACGCGCCGTCTCCTGAGCCCGGATCGTTCCACGCGTCGTCCCCGAATCCCCGATCCGTACACGCGTCGTCTCCGAGCCTCGATCGGTCCACGCGCCGTCGCCGAACCCCAATTGGTCCACGCGAAACCGCCTGAGCCCCAGCCGGTCCACGCGCTGTCTCCGAGCCCCGATCGGTCCACTCGTCGTCTCCGAGCCCCGATCGGTCTACGCGCCGTCGCCGAGTCATGATCTGTCCACGCGCGGCCTCCTGAGCCCCGATCATTCGAAGCGCCGTCTCCGAGCCTCGATCGGTCCACGCGCCGCCTCCGAGCCCCGATGGGTCCACGCGCCGTCTCCTGAGCCCAAATCGGTCCACACGCTGTCTCGTGAGCCCCGATAGGTACACGCGTCGTTTCCTACGCCCCGAGCAGTCCACGCGTAGTCTCCTAAGCCCCGCTCGGTTAACGCGTCGTTTCCGAGCCCCGATCGGTCCACGCGTCGTCTCCTCAGCCCCAATTAGTCCATGCGCCGTCTCCTAAGCCCCGATCCGTCCACGGGCCGTGTCCGAGCTCCGATCGGTCCACGCGTCGTCTCCGAGCCCTGATCGGTCCACGCGCCATCGCCGAGACCCGATCGGTTCACGCGCCATCGCCGAGCCCCGATCGGTCCACGCGCCGTCTCCTGAGCCCCGATCTGTCCACACCCCTTCTCCTGTGCCCCGATCTGTCGACGCGTCGTCTCCTAAGCCCCGACCGGTGCACGCACCGTCTCCTAAGCCCTGCTCGGTTAGCGCGTCGTTTCCGAGCCCCGATCGGTCCACGCGTCGTCTCCTGAGCCCCAATTAGTCCACGCGCCGTCTCCTAAGCCCTGATCCGTCCACGGGCCGTGTCCGAGCTCCGATCGGTTCACGCGCCGTCTCCAAACCTCGATCCGTACACGCGTCGTCTCCGAGCCCTGATCGGTCCACGCGCCATCGCCGAGCCCCGATCGGTCCACGCGCCCTCTCCGAGCGCCGATAGTTTCACGCGCCGTCTCCTGAGTCCCGATCGGTCCACACCCCTTCTCCTGAGCCCCGATCGGTCCACACCCCTTCTCCTGAGCCCCGATCGATTCACGTGCCGTCTCCTAAGCCCCGATCGGTTCACCCGTCGTCTCTTAAGTCCCAATCGGTCCACGCGCCCTCTCCGAGCGCCGATCATTTCACGCGCCGTCTCCTGAGCCCCGGTCGGTCCGCGCGCCGTCACCTGAGCCCCGATCGGTAGATGCATCGTCTTCTGAGCCCCGATCGACCCACGCGTCGTCTCCTGAGCCCCGATCCGTCCACGCGCCGTCTCCGAGCGCCGATCGGTTCACGCGCCGTCTCCTGAGCCCCGATCGTTCCACACGCCGTCTCCGAGCTCCGATCGGCCCACGCGCCGTCTCCTAAGCCCCGATCGGTCCAAGCGCCTTCTCCTAAGCCCCGATCGGTCCACGCGTCGTCTCCTGAGCCCCGATAGGTAAACGCGTCGTCGCCTACACCCCAATCGGTCCACGCGTCGTCTCCTAAGCCCCGATCGGTCCACGCGCCGTCTCCGAGCCCCGATCGGTCCACGCACTGTCTCCTGATGCCCATGGGTCCACGCGGCGCCTCCGCGGCCCCGATCGGTCCACGTGCCGTCTCCTGAGCCCCGATCGTTACACGCGCCGTCTCCGGGCCCCGATCAGTCCACGCGCCGTCTCCGAGCCCCGATCGGTCCACGCACTGTCTCCTGATCCCTATGGGTCAACGCGGCGCCTCCGGAGCCCCGATCGATCCACGCGAGGCTCCTGAGCCCCGATCGGACCACGCATCGTCTCCTAAGCCCCAATCGGTTAACGCGCCGTTGCCTGAGCCCCGATCGGTCCACGCGTCGTCTTCTAACCCCAGACGCCTCCTCGCACCGTATCCGAGCGCCGATCGGTTCACGCGCTGTCACCCGAGTCTCGATCGTTCCACACGCCGTCTCCAAGCCCCGATCGGTCCACGCTCCGTCTCCTGAGCCCGGATCGTTCCACGCGTCGTCTCCTGATCCCCGATCCGTAAACGCGTCGTCTCCTGAGCCCCAATCGGCCCACACGCAGTCTCGTGAGCCCCGATAGGTACACGCGCCGTCTACTGAGCTCCGATCGTTCCACGCGCCGTCTCCGAGCCCTGATCGGTCCAGGCGCCGTCTCCTGAGCCCCAATCGGTCCACACGCTGTCTCGTCAGCCCCGATAGGTACACGCGTCGCGTCCTACGCCCCGATCGGTCCACGCGTCGTCTCCTCAGCCCCGATCGCTCCACGCGCCGTCTCCGAGCGCCGATCCGTGCACGCGCCGTCTCCTGAGCCCCGATCGTTCCACACGCCGCCTCCTAAACCCCGATCGGTCCAGGCGTCGTCTCTTAAGCCCCGTCCGGTCCAGGCGCCGCCTCCTGAGCCCCGATCGGTCCACGCGCCATCTCCTAAGCCCCGATTGATCCACGCGCCGTCTCCGAGCGCCGATCGCTTCACGCGCCGTCTCCTGTGCTCCGATCGTTCCACGCGCCGTCTCCGAGCCCCGATCGGTCCACGCGCCGTCTCATGAGCCCCGATCGGTCCACGCGTCGGCTCCTAAGCCTCGATCGGTCCACGCGCGGCCTCCTTAGCCCCGGTCGGTCCACGCGCCGTCGCCGATCCACGATCGGTCCGTGCGCCGCTTCCAGAGCCCTATCGGACCACGCATCGTCTCCTGATCTCCGATCGGTCCACGCGCCGTCTCCTAAGCCCCGATCGGTCCACGCGCTGTCTCCGAGCGCCGATCGGTTCACGCGCCGTCTCCTGAGCCCCGATCATTCCACGCGCCATCTCCGAGCCCGGATCGGTCCACGCGTCGTCTCCTGAGCCCCGATCGGTCCACGCGCCGTCTCCAAGCCCCGATCGGTCCATGCATCGTTTCCTAAACCCCGATCGGTTAACGCGCTGTCTCCGAGCGCCGATCGGTCCACATGCCGTCGCCGAACCCCAAATGGTCCACGCGCAACCGCCTGAGCCCCGATCGGTCCACGCGTCGTCTCTGAACACCTATCGGTCCACGCGCCCTTGCCGAGCCATGATCGGCCCACGCGCGGCCTCCTGAGCCCCGATCGGTCCACGCGCCGCCGCCGAGCCGCGATCGGTCCACGCGCGGCCTCCTGAGCCCCGATCGGTCCACGCGCCGTCACCGAGCCGCGATCGGTCCACGCGCGACCTCCTGAACCCCGGTTGGTTCACGCGCCGTATCCGAGCCCCAATCGGTCCACGCGCCGTCTCCTAAGCTCCAATCGGTCCACGCGCCGTCTCCTCAGCCCCGATACGTCGACGCGGAGTCGCCGAGCCGCGATCGGTCCACGCGCGGCCTCCTGAGCCCCGGTCGGTCCGCGCACCGTTTCCTGAGCCCCGATCGGTCCACGCGTCGTCTTCTAAGCCCAGATGCCTCCTTGCGCCGTCTCCCAACCACGATCGGTGCAGGCGCCGCTTCCTGGGCCCCGATCGGTAAACGCGTTTTCTCCTAAGCCCCGATCGGTGCACGCGCCGTCTCCTGACCCCCGATCGTTCCACACGCCGCCTCCTAAGCCCCGACCGGTCCACGCGCCGTCTCCTGAGCCCCGATCGGTCCACGCGCCGTCTCCTGAGACCCGATTGGTCCACGCGTCGTCTCCTCAGCCCCGATCGGTCCACGCGCCGTCTCCTGAGCCCCGATGGGTCTACGCGCCGCCTCCTGAGCCCCGATCGATCCACGCATCGGCTCCTGAGCCCCGGTCGGTCCACGCGTCGTCGTCGAGCACCGATCGATCCACGCGCCGTTTCCTGAGCCCCGATCGGTCCACGCGTCGCCGCCGGAGCCCCGATCGGTCTACTCGCCGTCTCATGAGCCCCGATCGGTCAACGCATCGTTTCCTAAGCCCCGATACGTTCACACGCCGTCTCCGACTCCCGATCGGTCCACGCGCCGTCGGCGAGCCTCCATCGGTCCACGCGCGGCCTCCGAAGCCCCGATCGATTAACGCGCCGTCTCCGAGCCCCGATCAGTCCACGCGCCGTCTCCTGAGCCCCGATCGGTCCACGCGCCGTCGCCGAACCCCAACTGGTCCACGCGAAACCGCCTGAGCCCCAGTCGGCCCACGCGCTGTCTCCGAGCCCCGATCGGTCCACGTGCCGTCTCCCAGCCCCGATCGGTCCACGCGCCGTCTCCTAATCCCCAATCTGTCCACGACCCGTCTCCGGGCCCCGATCGGTGCACGCGCCGTCTCCTAAGCCCCGATCGGTCCACGCGCCGTCGCCGAGTCATGATCTCTCCACGCGCGGCCTCCTGAGACCCGATCGGTCCACGCGCCGTCGCCGAGCCGCGATCGTTCCACGCGCCGTCGCCGAGCCGCGATCAGGCCACGCGCTGCCTCCGAGCCCCGATCGGTCCACGCGCCGTCTCCGAGCGCCGATAACTTCACGCGCCGTCTCCTGAGCCCCGATCGTTCCACGCGCCGTCTCCGAGCCCCGATCGATCCACGCGCCGTCTCCTGAGCCCAAATCGGTCCACACGCTGTCTCGTGAGCCCCGATAGGTACACGCGTCGTCTCCTACGCCCCGATCAGTCCACGCGTAGTCTCCTAAGCCCCGCTCGGTTAACGCGTCGTTTCCGAGCCCGAATTAGTCCATGCGCCGTCTCCTAAGCCCCGATCCGTCCACGGGCCGTGTCCGAGCTCCGATCGGTCCACGCGTCGTCTCCGAGCCCTGATGGGTCCACGCGCCATCGCCGAGCCCCGATCGGTCCACGCGCCATCGCCGAGCCCCGATCGGTCCACGCCCCTTCTCCTGAGCCCCGATCGGTCGACGCGTCGTCTCCTAAGCCCCGACCGGTGCACGCGCCGTCTCCTGTGCCCCGATCGATTCACGTGCCGTCTCCTAAGCCCCGATCGGTTCACCCGTCGTCTCTTAAGTCCCAATCGGTCCACGCGCCCTCTCCGAGCGCCGATCATTTCACGCGCCGTCTCCTGAGCCCCGGTCGGTCCGCGCGCCGTCACCTGAGCCCCGATCGGTCGACGCGTCGTCTTCTGAGCCCCGATCGACCCACGCGTCGTCTCCTGAGCCCCGACCGCTCCACACACGCTTTCCTGAGCCCCGATCGGTCCACGCATCGTCTCCGAGCACCGATCGGTCCACGCGCCGTCCCCTAAGCCCCGATCGGTCGACGCGCCGTCTCCGAGCGCCGTACGGTTCACGCGCCGTGTCCTGAGCTCCGATCGTTCCACGCGCCGTCTCCGAGCTCCGATCGGTCGACGCGTCGTCGCCTACACCCCAATCCGTCCACGCGTCGTCTCCTAAGCCCCGATCGGTCCACGCGCCGTCTCCGAGCCCCGATCGGTCCACGCACTGTCTCCTGATCCCCATGGGTCCACGCGGCGCCTCCGGGGCCCCGATCGATCCACGCGAGGCTCCTAAGCCCTGATCGGTCCACGTGCCGTCTCCGAGCCCCGATGTGTCCACGCGCCGCCTCCTGAGCCCCGATCGATCCACGCATCGGCTCCTGAGCCCCGATCGCTCCAGGCGCCGATTTCTGAGCCCCGATCAATTGACGCGTCTTCTCCTGAGCACCGATCGCTCCTCGCGCCGTCTCCGAGCCCCGATCGGTCCACGCGCCGTCTCATGAGCCCCGATCGGTCCACGCGTCGGCTCCTAAGCCTCGATCGGTCCACGCGCGGCCTCCTTAGCCCCGGTCGGTCCACGCGCCGTCGCCGATCCACGATCGGTCCGTGCGCCGCTTCCAGAGCCCTATCGGACCACGCATCGTCTCCTGATCTCCGATCGGTCCACGCGCCGTCTCCTAAGCCCCGATCGGTCCACGCGCTGTCTCCGAGCGCCGATCGGTTCACGCGCCGTCTCCTGAGCCCCGATCATTCCACGCGCCATCTCCGAGCCCGGATCGGTCCACGCGTCGTCTCCTGAGCCCCGATCGGTCCACGCGCCGTCTCCAAGCCCCGATCGGTCCATGCATCGTTTCCTAAACCCCGATCGGTTAACGCGCTGTCTCCGAGCGCCGATCGGTCCACATGCCGTCGCCGAACCCCAAATGGTCCACGCGCAACCGCCTGAGCCCCGATCGGTCCACGCGTCGTCTCTGAACACCTATCGGTCCACGCGCCCTTGCCGAGCCATGATCGGCCCACGCGCGGCCTCCTGAGCCCCGATCGGTCCACGCGCCGCCGCCGAGCCGCGATCGGTCCACGCGCGGCCTCCTGAGCCCCGATCGGTCCACGCGCCGTCACCGAGCCGCGATCGGTCCACGCGCGACCTCCTGAACCCCGGTTGGTTCACGCGCCGTATCCGAGCCCCAATCGGTCCACGCGCCGTCTCCTAAGCTCCAATCGGTCCACGCGCCGTCTCCTCAGCCCCGATACGTCGACGCGGAGTCGCCGAGCCGCGATCGGTCCACGCGCGGCCTCCTGAGCCCCGGTCGGTCCGCGCACCGTTTCCTGAGCCCCGATCGGTCCACGCGTCGTCTTCTAAGCCCAGATGCCTCCTTGCGCCGTCTCCCAACCACGATCGGTGCAGGCGCCGCTTCCTGGGCCCCGATCGGTAAACGCGTTTTCTCCTAAGCCCCGATCGGTGCACGCGCCGTCTCCTGACCCCCGATCGTTCCACACGCCGCCTCCTAAGCCCCGACCGGTCCACGCGCCGTCTCCTGAGCCCCGATCGGTCCACGCGCCGTCTCCTGAGACCCGATTGGTCCACGCGTCGTCTCCTCAGCCCCGATCGGTCCACGCGCCGTCTCCTGAGCCCCGATGGGTCTACGCGCCGCCTCCTGAGCCCCGATCGATCCACGCATCGGCTCCTGAGCCCCGGTCGGTCCACGCGTCGTCGTCGAGCACCGATCGATCCACGCGCCGTTTCCTGAGCCCCGATCGGTCCACGCGTCGCCGCCGGAGCCCCGATCGGTCTACTCGCCGTCTCATGAGCCCCGATCGGTCAACGCATCGTTTCCTAAGCCCCGATACGTTCACACGCCGTCTCCGACTCCCGATCGGTCCACGCGCCGTCGGCGAGCCTCCATCGGTCCACGCGCGGCCTCCGAAGCCCCGATCGATTAACGCGCCGTCTCCGAGCCCCGATCAGTCCACGCGCCGTCTCCTGAGCCCCGATCGGTCCACGCGCCGTCGCCGAACCCCAACTGGTCCACGCGAAACCGCCTGAGCCCCAGTCGGCCCACGCGCTGTCTCCGAGCCCCGATCGGTCCACGTGCCGTCTCCCAGCCCCGATCGGTCCACGCGCCGTCTCCTAATCCCCAATCTGTCCACGACCCGTCTCCGGGCCCCGATCGGTGCACGCGCCGTCTCCTAAGCCCCGATCGGTCCACGCGCCGTCGCCGAGTCATGATCTCTCCACGCGCGGCCTCCTGAGACCCGATCGGTCCACGCGCCGTCGCCGAGCCGCGATCGTTCCACGCGCCGTCGCCGAGCCGCGATCAGGCCACGCGCTGCCTCCGAGCCCCGATCGGTCCACGCGCCGTCTCCGAGCGCCGATAACTTCACGCGCCGTCTCCTGAGCCCCGATCGTTCCACGCGCCGTCTCCGAGCCCCGATCGATCCACGCGCCGTCTCCTGAGCCCAAATCGGTCCACACGCTGTCTCGTGAGCCCCGATAGGTACACGCGTCGTCTCCTACGCCCCGATCAGTCCACGCGTAGTCTCCTAAGCCCCGCTCGGTTAACGCGTCGTTTCCGAGCCCGAATTAGTCCATGCGCCGTCTCCTAAGCCCCGATCCGTCCACGGGCCGTGTCCGAGCTCCGATCGGTCCACGCGTCGTCTCCGAGCCCTGATGGGTCCACGCGCCATCGCCGAGCCCCGATCGGTCCACGCCCCTTCTCCTGAGCCCCGATCGGTCGACGCGTCGTCTCCTAAGCCCCGACCGGTGCACGCGCCGTCTCCTGTGCCCCGATCGATTCACGTGCCGTCTCCTAAGCCCCGATCGGTTCACCCGTCGTCTCTTAAGTCCCAATCGGTCCACGCGCCCTCTCCGAGCGCCGATCATTTCACGCGCCGTCTCCTGAGCCCCGGTCGGTCCGCGCGCCGTCACCTGAGCCCCGATCGGTCGACGCGTCGTCTTCTGAGCCCCGATCGACCCACGCGTCGTCTCCTGAGCCCCGACCGCTCCACACACCCTTTCCTGAGCCCCGATCGGTCCACGCATCGTCTCCGAGCACCGATCGGTCCACGCGCCGTCCCCTAAGCCCCGATCGGTCGACGCGCCGTCTCCGAGCGCCGTACGGTTCACGCGCCGTGTCCTGAGCTCCGATCGTTCCACGCGCCGTCTCCGAGCTCCGATCGGTCGACGCGTCGTCGCCTACACCCCAATCCGTCCACGCGTCGTCTCCTAAGCCCCGATCGGTCCACGCGCCGTCTCCGAGCCCCGATCGGTCCACGCACTGTCTCCTGATCCCCATGGGTCCACGCGGCGCCTCCGGGGCCCCGATCGATCCACGCGAGGCTCCTAAGCCCTGATCGGTCCACGTGCCGTCTCCGAGCCCCGATGTGTCCACGCGCCGCCTCCTGAGCCCCGATCGATCCACGCATCGGCTCCTGAGCCCCGATCGCTCCAGGCGCCGATTTCTGAGCCCCGATCAATTGACGCGTCTTCTCCTGAGCACCGATCGCTCCTCGCGCCGTCTCCTGAGCCCCGCTCGGTCCCTGCGCCGTCTTCTTAGCCCCGATGCCTCCACGCGCCGTCTCCGAGCCACGATCGGTCTATGCGTCGCTTCCTGATCCCCGATCGGTCCACGCGCCGTCTCCGAGCGCCGATCGTTCCACGCGCCTTCTCCTGAGCCACGATCGGTCCACGCGCCGTCTCCGAGCGCCGATCATTTCACGCGCCGTCTCCGAGCTCCGATCGGTCCACGCGCCGTCACCTGAGCCCTGATCGGTCGACGCGTCGGCTTCTGAGCCCCGATCGACCCACGCGTCGTATCCTGAGCCCCGACCGCTCCACACGCCCTTTCCTGAGCCCCGATCGGTCCACGCATCTTCTCCGGGCACCGATCGGTCCACGCGCCGTCCCCTAAGCCCCGATCGGTCCACGCGCCGTCTCCGAGCGCCGATCGGTTCACGCGCCGTCTCCTGAGCCCCGATCGGTTCACGCTCCGTCACCTGAGCCCCGATCATTCGAAGCGCCGTCTCCGAGCCCCGATCGGTCCACGCGCCGTCTCCTGAGCCCGGATCGTTCCACGCGTCGTCCCCGAATCCCCGATCCGTACACGCGTCGTCTCCGAGCCCCGATCGGTCCACGCGCCGTCTCCTCAGCCCGGATCGTTCCACGCGTCGTCCCCGAATCCCCGATTCGTACACGCGTCATCTCCGAGCCACGATCGGTCCGTGCGCCGCTTCCAGAGCCCCGATCGGTCCACGCATCATCTCCCGATCTCCGGTCGGTCGACGCGCCGTCTCCTACGCCCCGATCGGTCCACGCGCCGTCTCCTAAGGCCCGATCGGTCCAAGCGCCTTCTCCAAAGCCCCGATCGGTCCACGCGCCGTCTCCGAGCGCCGATCGGTTCACGCTCCGTCACCTGAGCCCCGATCATTCGAAGCGCCGTCTCCGAGCCCCGATCGGTCCACGCGCCGTCTCCTGAGCCCGGATCGTTCCACGCGTCGTCCCCGAATCCCCGATCCGTACACGCGTCGTCTCCGAGCCTCGATCGGTCCACGCGCCGTCGCCGAACCCCAATTGGTCCACGCGAAACCGCCTGAGCCCCGATCGGTCCACGTATCGTCTCCTACGCCCCGATCGGTCCACGCGTCGTCTCCTAAGCCCCGAACGGTCCACGCGCCGTCTCCGAGCCCCGATCGGTCCACGCACCGTCTCCTGATCCCCATCGGTCCACGCGGCGCCTCCGGAGCCCCGACCGATCCACACGAGTCTCCTGAGCCCCGGTCGCTCCACGCGCCGTCTCCGAGCGCCGATTGGGGCACGCGCCGTCTCCTGAGCACCGATCGTTCCACACGCCGCCTCCTAAGCCCCGATCTGTCCAGGCGTCGTCTCCTAAGCCCCGACCGGTCCACGCGCCGTCTCCTGAGCCCCGTTCGGCCCACGCGCCGTCTCGTAAGCCCCGATCTGTCCATGGGCCGTCTCCGAGCCGCGATCGGTAAACGCGCCGTCACCAAGCCCCGATCCGTACACGCGTCGTCTCCGAGCCCCGATGGGTCCACGCGCCGTCGCCGAGCCTCGATCGGTCCACGCGCAGCCTCCTAAGCCCCGGTCGGTTCACGCGCTATCTCCGAGCCGCGATCGGTCCAGGCGCCGTCTCCTGAGCCCCGATACGTCCACGCGCAGTCGCCGAGCCCCGATCGGTCTACGCGCGGTCTCCTGAGCCCCGATCTGTCCACGAGCCGTCTCCGAGCCCCGATCGGTCCACGCGCCGTCTCCGAGCCCTGATCGGTCCACGCGCCGTCTCCTGAGCCCCAATCGGTCCACTCGCTGTCTCCTGATCCCCGATAGGTACACGCGTCGTCTCCTACGCCCCGATCGGTCCACGCGCCGTCTCCTGAGCCCGGATCGGTCCACGCGTCATCGCCGAATCCCCCATCCGTACACGCGTCGTCTCCGAGCCTCGATCGGTCCAGGCGCTGCTTCCTGAGCCCCAATCGGTCCACGCGTTGTCACCTAAGCCCCGATCGGTCCACGCGCCGTCTCCGAGCCCCGATCGGTTCACGCATCGTCACCTAAGCCCCGATCGGACCACGCGCCGTCTCCTGAGCCCCGATCGCTCCACGCGGCGCCTCCGGAGCCCCGATCGATCCACACGAGTCTCCTGAGCCCCGGTCGGTCCGCCCGCCGCCTCCTGAGCCCCGATCGTCCAACGCGCCGTCTCCGAGCACCGATCGGTCCACGCGCCGTCTCCTGAGCCCCGATCGGTCCACGCGTCGTCTCCAAAGCCCTGATCGGTCCACGTGCCGTCTCCGAGCCCCGATCGGTCCACGCGCCGTCTCCTGAACCCCGATACGTCCACACACAGTCGCCGAGCCCCGATTGGTCCACGCGCCGTAGCCGAGCCTCCATCGGTCCACGCGCGGCCTCCTGAGCCGCGGTCGGTCCACGCGCCGTCTCCGAGCCCCGGTCGGTTCACGCGCCGTCTCCGAGCCCCGATGGGTCCACGCGCGGTCTCCTGAGCCCCGGTCGGTCCACGCGCCGTCGCCGAACCCCAATTCGTCCACGGGCAACCTCCTGAGACCCAGTCGGTCCACGCGCCGTCTCCTGAGCCCCGATCGGTCCACGTATCGTCTCCTACGCCCCGATCGGTCCACGCGTCGTCTCCTAAGCCCCGAACGGTCCACGCGCCGTCTCCGAGCCCCGATCGGTCCACGCACCGTCTCCTGATCCCCATCGGTCCACGCGGCGCCTTCGGAGCCCCGACCGATCCACACGAGTCTCCTGAGCCCCGGTCGCTCCACGCGCCGTCTCCGAGCGCCGATTGGGGCACGCGCCGTCTCCTGAGCACCGATCGTTCCACACGCCGCCTCCTAAGCCCCGATCTGTCCAGGCGTCGTCTCCTAAGCCCCGACCGGTCCACGAGCCGTCTCCTGAGCCCCGTTCGGCCCACGCGCCGTCTCCTAAGCCCCAATCTGTCCATGGGCCGTCTCCGAGCCGCGATCGGTAAACGCGCCGTCACCAAGCCCCGATACGTACACGCGTCGTCTCCGAGCCCCGATGGGTCCACGCGCCGTCGCCGAGCCTCGATCGGTCCACGCGCAGCCTCCTAAGCCCCGGTCGGTTCACGCGCTATCTCCGAGCCGCGATCGGTCCACGCGCCGTCTCCTGAGCCCCGATACGTCCACGCGCAGTCGCCGAGCCCCGATCGGTCCAGGCGTGGCCTCCTGAGCCTCGATCGGTCCACGCGCGGCCTCCTGAGCCCCGGTCGGTTCACGCGCCGTCTCCGAGCCCCGATCGATCCACGCGTCGTCTTCGAAGCCCAGATGCCTCCTCGCGCCGTCTCCGAGCCACGATCGGTCCAGGCGCTGCTTCCTGAGCCCCAATCGGTCCACGTATCGTCACCTAAGCCCCGATCGGTCCACGCGCCGTCACCGAGCCATGATCGGTCCACGCGCCGTCGCCGAGCCCCGATCGGTCCACGCGCGGCCTCCTGAGCCCCGGTCGGTCCACGCGCCGTCTCCGAGCCCCGATCGGTCCAGGCGCCGTCTCTTGAGCCCCAATCGGTCCACACGCTGTCTCGTCAGCCCCGATAGGTACACGCGGCGCGTCCTACGCCCCGATCGGTCCACGCGTCGTCTCCTAAGCCCCGATCGGTCCACGCGCCGTCTCCGAGCGCCGATAACTTTACGCGCCGTCTCCTGAGCCCCGATCGTTCCACGCGCCGTCTCCGAGCCCCGATCGATCCACGCGCCGTCTCCTGAGGCCAAATCGGTCCCCACGCTGTCTCGTGAGCCCCGATAGGTACACGCGTTGTCTCCTACGCCCCGATCGGTCCACGCGTAGTCTCCTAAGCCCCGCTCGGTTAACGCGTCGTTTCCGAGCCCCGATCGGTCCACGCGTCGTCTCCTGAGCCCCAATTAGTCCATGCGCCGTCTCCAAAGCCCCGATCCGTCCACGGGCCGTATCCGAGCTCCGATCGGTCCACGCGTCGTCTCCGAGCCCTTATCGGTCCACGCGCCCTCTACGAGCGCCGATCATTTCACGCGCCGTCTCCTGAGCCCCGGTCGGTCCGCGCGCCGTCACCGAGCCCCGATCGGTCGACGCGTCGTCTTCTGAGCCCCGATCGGTCCACGCGCCGTCTCCGAGCACCGATCGGTTCACGCGCCGTCTCCTGAGCCCCGATCGTTCCACGCGCCGTCTCCGAGCTCCGATCGGCCCACGTGCCGTCTTCTAAGCCCCGATCGGTTCACCCGTCGTCTCTTAAGCCCCAATCGGTCCACGCGCCCTCTCCGAGCGCCGATCATTTCACGCGCCGTCTCCTGAGCCCCGGTCGGTCCGCGCGCCGTCACCTGAGCCCCGATCGGTCGACGCGTCGTCTTCTGAGCCCCGATCGGTCCACGCGCCGTCTCCGAGCGCCGATCGGTTCACGCGCCGTCTCCTGAGCCCCGATCGTTCCACGCGCCGTCTCCGAGCTCCGATCGGCCCACGCGCCGTCTCCTAAGCCCCGATCGGTCCAAGCGCCTTCTCCTAAGCCCCGATCGGTCCACGCGCCGTCTCCGAGCCCCGATCGGTCCACGCGCCGTCTCCTCAGCCCGGATCGTTCCACGCGTCGTCCCCGAATCCCCGATTCGTACACGCGTCATCTCCGAGCCACGATCGGTCCGTGCGCCGCTTCCAGAGCCCCGATCGGTCCACGCATCATCTCCCGATCTCCGGTCGGTCGACGCGCCGTCTCCTACGCCCCGATCGGTCCACGCGCCGTCTCCTAAGGCCCGATCGGTCCAAGCGCCTTCTCCAAAGCCCCGATCGGTCCACGCGCCGTCTCCGAGCGCCGATCGGTTCACGCTCCGTCACCTGAGCCCCGATCATTCGAAGCGCCGTCTCCGAGCCCCGATCGGTCCACGCGCCGTCTCCTGAGCCCGGATCGTTCCACGCGTCGTCCCCGAATCCCCGATCCGTACACGCGTCGTCTCCGAGCCTCGATCGGTCCACGCGCCGTCGCCGAACCCCAATTGGTCCACGCGAAACCGCCTGAGCCCCGATCGGTCCACGTATCGTCTCCTACGCCCCGATCGGTCCACGCGTCGTCTCCTAAGCCCCGAACGGTCCACGCGCCGTCTCCGAGCCCCGATCGGTCCACGCACCGTCTCCTGATCCCCATCGGTCCACGCGGCGCCTCCGGAGCCCCGACCGATCCACACGAGTCTCCTGAGCCCCGGTCGCTCCACGCGCCGTCTCCGAGCGCCGATTGGGGCACGCGCCGTCTCCTGAGCACCGATCGTTCCACACGCCGCCTCCTAAGCCCCGATCTGTCCAGGCGTCGTCTCCTAAGCCCCGACCGGTCCACGCGCCGTCTCCTGAGCCCCGTTCGGCCCACGCGCCGTCTCCTAAGCCCCGATCTGTCCATGGGCCGTCTCCGAGCCGCGATCGGTAAACGCGCCGTCACCAAGCCCCGATCCGTACACGCGTCGTCTCCGAGCCCCGATGGGTCCACGCGCCGTCGCCGAGCCTCGATCGGTCCACGCGCAGCCTCCTAAGCCCCGGTCGGTTCACGCGCTATCTCCGAGCCGCGATCGGTCCAGGCGCCGTCTCCTGAGCCCCGATACGTCCACGCGCAGTCGCCGAGCCCCGATCGGTCTACGCGCGGTCTCCTGAGCCCCGATCTGTCCACGCGCCGTCTCCGAGCCCCGATCGGTCCACGCGCCGTCTCCGAGCCCTGATCGGTCCACGCGCCGTCTCCTGAGCCCCAATCGGTCCACTCGCTGTCTCCTGATCCCCGATAGGTGCACGCGTCGTCTCCTACGCCCCGATCGGTCCACGCGCCGCCTTCGTGCCCCGATCGGTCCACGCACCGCCTCCTGATCCCCATCGGTCCACGCGCCGTCTCCTGAGCCAAGATCGATCCACATGCCGTCTCCGAGCCCCGAACGGTCCGCGTGCCGCATTCTAAGCAACGGTCCATCCACGCGCCGTCTCCGAGCCCCGATCGGTCCACGCGTCGTCTCCTAAGCCCTGATCGGTCCTCGTGCCTTCTGCGAGCCCCGAAGGGTCCACGCGCAGCCTCCTGAGCCCCGATCGGTCGACGCGTCGTCTCCTGAGCCCCGATCGATCCACGGGTCTTCCCCTGAGCCCCGACCGCTCCACGCGCCGTCTCCTGAGCCCGGATCGGTCCACGCGTCGTCTCCGAGCCCCGATCGGTCCACGCGCCGTCCCCGAGCCCCGATCGGTCCACGCACCATTTCCTGAGCCCTGATACGTCCACGCGCAGTCGCCGAGCCCTGATCGGTCCACGCGCTGTCTCCTAAGCCCCGCTTGGTTAACGCGTCGTTTCCGAGCCCCGATCGGTCCACGCGTCGTCTCCTGAGCCCCAATTAGTCCATGCGCCGTCTCCTAAGCGCTGATCGGTCCACGCGCCATCGCCGAGCCCCGATCGGTCCACGCGCCATCGCCGAGCCCCGATCGGTCCACGCGCCCTCTCCGAGTGCCGATCATTTCACGCTCCGTCTCCTAAGCCCCGATCGGTCCACACCACTTCTCCTGAGGCCCGATCGATTCACGTGCCGTCTCCTAAGCCCCGATCGGTTCACCCGTCGTCTCTTAAGTCCCAATCGGTCCACGCGCCCCCTCCGAGCGCCGATCATTTCACGCGCCGTCTCCTGAGCCCCGGTCGGTCCGCGCGCCGTCTCCTACGACCCGATCGGTCCACGTATCGTCTCCTAAGCCCCGATCGGTCCACACGCCGTCTCCAAGGCCCGATGGGTCCACGCGTCGTCTCCTGAGCCCCGACCGCTCCACACGCCCTTTCCTGAGCCCCGATTGGTCCACGCATCGTCTCCGAGCGCAAATCGGTTCACGCGCCGTCTCCTGAGCCCCGATCGTTCCACACGCCGACTCCGAGCTCCGATCGGCCCACGCGCCGTCTCCTAATCACCGATCGGTCCAAGCGCCGTCTCCGAGCCCCGATCGGTCCACGCGTCGTCTCCTAAGACCCGATCGGTCCACGTATCGTCTCCTAAGCCCCGATCGGTCCACACGCCGTCTCCGAGCCCCGATGGGTCCACGCGTCGCCTCCTGAGCCCCGGTCGGTCCACGCGCCGTCTCATGAGCCCCGATCGGTCCACCCGTCGTCTTCTAAGCCCCGATCGGCCCACGCGCCGTCTCCGTGCCCCGATCGGTTCACGCACCGTCTCCTAAGCCCCGATCGGTTAACGCGCCGTCTCCGAGCGCCGAGCGGTCCACGCGCCGTCGCCGAACCCCAATTGGTCCACGCGCAACCGCCTGAGTCCCAGTCGGTCCACGCGCTGTCTCCGAGCCCCGATCGGTCCACGTGCCGTCGCCGAGCCATGATCGGTCCACGCGCTGCCTCCTGAGCCCCAATCGGTCCACGGGCCGTTGCCGATCCACGATCGGTCCGTGCGCCGTTTCCAGAGCCCTATCGGTCCACGCATCGTCTCCTCATCTCCGATCGGTCCACGCGCCGTCTCCTAAGCCCTGATCGGTCCACGCGCCGTCTCCTGAGCCCGGATCGGTCCACGCGTCATCGCCGAATCCCCCATCCGTACACGCGTCGTCTCCGAGCCTCGATCGGTCCAGGCGCTGCTTCCTGAGCCCCAATCGGTCCACGCGTTGTCACCTAAGCCCCGATCGGTCCACGCGCCGTCTCCGAGCCCCGATCGGTTCACGCATCGTCACCTAAGCCCCGATCGGTCCACGCGTCGTCTCCAAAGCCCTGATCGGTCCACGTGCCGTCTCCGAGCCCGGATCGGTCCACGCGCCGTCTCCTGAACCCCGATACGTCCACACACAGTCGCCGAGCCCGGATTGGTCCACGCGCCGTAGCCGAGCCTCCATCGGTCCACGCGCGGCCTCCTGAGCCGCGGTCGGTCCACGCGCCGTCTCCGAGCCCCGGTCGGTTCACGCGCCGTCTCCGAGCCCCGATGGGTCCACGCGCGGTCTCCTGAGCCCCGGTCGGTCCACGCGCCGTTGCCGAACCCCAATTCGTCCACGGGCAACCTCCTGAGACCCAGTCGGTCCACGCGCCGTCTCCTGAGCCCCGATCGGTCCACGTATCGTCTCCTACGCCCCGATCGGTCCACGCGTCGTCTCCTAAGCCCCGAACGGTCCACGCGCCGTCTCCGAGCCCCGATCGGTCCACGCACCGTCTCCTGATCCCCATCGGTCCACGCGGCGCCTTCGGAGCCCCAACCGATCCACACGAGTCTCCTGAGCACCGGTCGCTCCACGCGCCGTCTCCGAGCGCCGATTGGGGCACGCGCCGTCTCCTGAGCACCGATCGTTCCACACGCCGCCTCCTAAGCCCCGATCTGTCCAGGCGTCGTCTCCTAAGCCCCGACCGGTCCACGAGCCGTCTCCTGAGCCCCGTTCGGCCCACGCGCCGTCTCCTAAGCCCCGATCTGTCCATGGGCCGTCTCCGAGCCGCGATCGGTAAACGCGCCGTCACCAAGCCCCGATACGTACACGCGTCGTCTCCGAGCCCCGATGGGTCCACGCGCCGTCGCCGAGCCTCGATCGGTCCACGCGCAGCCTCCTAAGCCCCGGTCGGTTCACGCGCTATCTCCGAGCCGCGATCGGTCCACGCGCCGTCTCCTGAGCCCCGATACGTCCACGCGCAGTCGCCGAGCCCCGATCGGTCCAGGCGTGGCCTCCTGAGCCTCGATCGGTCCACGCGCGGCCTCCTGAGCCCCGGTCGGTTCACGCGCCGTCTCCGAGCCCCGATCGATCCACGCGTCGTCTTCGAAGCCCAGATGCCTCCTCGCGCCGTCTCCGAGCCACGATCGGTCCAGGCGCTGCTTCCTGAGCCCCAATCGGTCCACGTATCGTCACCTAAGCCCCGATCGGTCCACGCGCCGTCACCGAGCCATGATCGGTCCACGCGCCGTCGCCGAGCCCCGATCGGTCCACGCGCGGCCTCCTGAGCCCCGGTCGGTCCACGCGCCGTCTCCGAGCCCCGATCGGTCCAGGCGCCGTCTCTTGAGCCCCAATCGGTCCACACGCTGTCTCGTCAGCCCCGATAGGTACACGCGGCGCGTCCTACGCCCCGATCGGTCCACGCGTCGTCTCCTAAGCCCCGATCGGTCCACGCGCCGTCTCCGAGCGCCGATAACTTTACGCGCCGTCTCCTGAGCCCCGATCGTTCCACGCGCCGTCTCCGAGCCCCGATCGATCCACGCGCCGTCTCCTGAGGCCAAATCGGTCCCCACGCTGTCTCGTGAGCCCCGATAGGTACACGCGTTGTCTCCTACGCCCCGATCGGTCCACGCGTAGTCTCCTAAGCCCCGCTCGGTTAACGCGTCGTTTCCGAGCCCCGATCGGTCCACGCGTCGTCTCCTGAGCCCCAATTAGTCCATGCGCCGTCTCCAAAGCCCCGATCCGTCCACGGGCCGTGTCCGAGCTCCGATCGGTCCACGCGTCGTCTCCGAGCCCTTATCGGTCCACGCGCCCTCTACGAGCGCCGATCATTTCACGCGCCGTCTCCTGAGCCCCGGTCGGTCCGCGCGCCGTCACCGAGCCCCGATCGGTCGACGCGTCGTCTTCTGAGCCCCGATCGGTCCACGCGCCGTCTCCGAGCACCGATCGGTTCACGCGCCGTCTCCTGAGCCCCGATCGTTCCACGCGCCGTCTCCGAGCTCCGATCGGCCCACGTGCCGTCTTCTAAGCCCCGATCGGTTCACCCGTCGTCTCTTAAGCCCCAATCGGTCCACGCGCCCTCTCCGAGCGCCGATCATTTCACGCGCCGTCTCCTGAGCCCCGGTCGGTCCGCGCGCCGTCACCTGAGCCCCGATCGGTCGACTCGTCGTCTTCTGAGCCCCGATCCGTCCACGGGCCGTGTCCGAGCTCCGATCGGTCCACGCGTCGTCTCCGAGCCCTTATCGGTCCACGCGCCCTCTACGAGCGCCGATCATTTCACGCGCCGTCTCCTGAGCCCCGGTCGGTCCGCGCGCCGTCACCGAGCCCCGATCGGTCGACGCGTCGTCTTCTGAGCCCCGATCGGTCCACGCGCCGTCTCCGAGCACCGATCGGTTCACGCGCCGTCTCCTGAGCCCCGATCGTTCCACGCGCCGTCTCCGAGCTCCGATCGGCCCACGTGCCGTCTTCTAAGCCCCGATCGGTTCACCCGTCGTCTCTTAAGCCCCAATCGGTCCACGCGCCCTCTCCGAGCGCCGATCATTTCACGCGCCGTCTCCTGAGCCCCGGTCGGTCCGCGCGCCGTCACCTGAGCCCCGATCGGTCGACGCGTCGTCTTCTGAGCCCCGATCGGTCCACGCGCCGTCTCCGAGCGCCGATCGGTTCACGCGCCGTCTCCTGAGCCCCGATCGTTCCACGCGCCGTCTCCGAGCTCCGATCGGCCCACGCGCCGTCTCCTAAGCCCCGATCGGTCCAAACGCCTTCTCCTGAGCCCCGATCGTTCCACGCGCCGTCTCCGAGCTCTGATCGGCCCACGCGCCGTCTCCTAAGGCCCGATCGGTCCAAGCGCCTTCTCCAAAGCCCCGATCGGTCCACGCGCCGTCTCCGAGCGCCGATCGGTTCACGCTCCGTCACCTGAGCCCCGATCATTCGAAGCGCCGTCTCCGAGCCCCGATCGGTCCACGCGCCGTCTCCTGAGCCCGGATCGTTCCACGCGTCGTCCCCGAATCCCCGATCCGTACACGCGTCGTCTCCGAGCCTCGATCGGTCCACGCGCCGTCGCCGAACCCCAATTGGTCCACGCGAAACCGCCTGAGCCCCAGCCGGTCCACGCGCTGTCTCCGAGCCCCGATCGGTCCACTCGTCGTCTCCGAGCCCCGATCGGTCTACGCGCCGTCGCCGAGTCATGATCTGTCCACGCGCGGCCTCCTGAGCCCCGATCATTCGAAGCGCCGTCTCCGAGCCTCGATCGGTCCACGCGCCGCCTCCGAGCCCCGATGGGTCCACGCGCCGTCTCCTGAGCCCAAATCGGTCCACACGCTGTCTCGTGAGCCCCGATAGGTACACGCGTCGTCTCCTACGCCCCGAGCAGTCCACGCGTAGTCTCCTAAGCCCCGCTCGGTTAACGCGTCGTTTCCGAGCCCCGATCGGTCCACGCGTCGTCTCCTGAGCCCCAATTAGTCCATGCGCCGTCTCCTAAGCCCCGATCCGTCCACGGGCCGTGTCCGAGCTCCGATCGGTCCACGCGTCGTCTCCGAGCCCTGATCGGTCCACGCGCCATCGCCGAGACCCGATCGGTTCACGCGCCATCGCCGAGCCCCGATCGGTCCACGCGCCGTCTCCTGAGCCCCGATCTGTCCACACCCCTTCTCCTGTGCCCCGATCTGTCGACGCGTCGTCTCCTAAGCCCCGACCGGTGCACGCACCGTCTCCTAAGCCCTGCTCGGTTAGCGCGTCGTTTCCGAGCCCCGATCGGTCCACGCGTCGTCTCCTGAGCCCCAATTAGTCCACGCGCCGTCTCCTAAGCCCTGATCCGTCCACGGGCCGTGTCCGAGCTCCGATCGGTTCACGCGCCGTCTCCAAACCTCGATCCGTACACGCGTCGTCTCCGAGCCCTGATCGGTCCACGCGCCATCGCCGAGCCCCGATCGGTCCACGCGCCCTCTCCGAGCGCCGATCGGTCCACGCGCCCTCTCCGAGCGCCGATAGTTTCACGCGCCGTCTCCTGAGCCCCGATCGGTCCACACCCCTTCTCCTGAACCCCGATCGGTCCACACCCCTTCTCCTGAGCCCCGATCGATTCACGTGCCGTCTCCTAAGCCCCGATCGGTTCACCCGTCGTCTCTTAAGTCCCAATCGGTCCACGCGCCCTCTCCGAGCGCCGATCATTTCACGCGCCGTCTCCTGAGCCCCGGTCGGTCCGCGCGCCGTCACCTGAGCCCCGATCGGTAGATGCATCGTCTTCTGAGCCCCGATCGACCCACGCGTCGTCTCCTGAGCCCCGATCGGTCCACGCGCCGTCTCCGAGCGCCGATCGGTTCACGCGCCGTCTCCTGAGCCCCGATCGTTCCACACGCCGTCTCCGAGCTCCGATCGGCCCACGCGCCGTCTCCTAAGCCCCGATCGGTCCAAGCGCCTTCTCCTAAGCCCCGATCGGTCCACGCGTCGTCTCCTGAGCCCCGATAGGTAAACGCGTCGTCGCCTACACCCCAATCGGTCCACGCGTCGTCTCCTAAGCCCCGATCGGTCCACGCGCCGTCTCCGAGCCCCGATCGGTCCACGCACTGTCTCCTGATGCCCATTGGTCCACGCGGCGCCTCCGCGGCCCCGATCGGTCCACGTGCCGTCTCCTGAGCCCCGATCGTTACACGCGCCGTCTCCGGGCCCCGATCAGTCCACGCGCCGTCTCCGAGCCCCGATCGGTCCACGCACTGTCTCCTGATCCCTATGGGTCAACGCGGCGCCTCCGGAGCCCCGATCGATCCACGCGAGGCTCCTGAGCCCCGATCGGACCACGCATCGTCTCCTAAGTCCCAATCGGTTAACGCGCCGTTGCCTGAGCCCCGATCGGTCCACGCGTCGTCTTCTAGCCCCAGACGCCTCCTCGCACCGTATCCGAGCGCCGATCGGTTCACGCGCTGTCACCCGAGTCTCGATCGTTCCACACGCCGTCTCCAAGCCCCGATCGGTCCACGCTCCGTCTCCTGAGCCCGGATCGTTCCACGCGTCGTCTCCTGATCCCCGATCCGTAAACGCGTCGTCTCCTGAGCCCCAATCGGCCCACACGCAGTCTCGTGAGCCCCGATAGGTACACGCGCCGTCTACTGAGCTCCGATCGTTCCACGCGCCGTCTCCGAGCCCTGATCGGTCCAGGCGCCGTCTCCTGAGCCCCAATCGGTCCACACGCTGTCTCGTCAGCCCCGATAGGTACACGCGTCGCGTCCTACGCCCCGATCGGTCCACGCGTCGTCTCCTCAGCCCCGATCGCTCCACGCGCCGTCTCCGAGCGCCGATCCGTGCACGCGCCGTCTCCTGAGCCCCGATCGTTCCACACGCCGCCTCCTAAACCCCGATCGGTCCAGGCGTCGTCTCTTAAGCCCCGTCCGGTCCAGGCGCCGCCTCCTGAGCCCCGATCGGTCCACGCGCCATCTCCTAAGCCCCGATTGATCCACGCGCCGTCTCCGAGCGCCGATCGCTTCACGCGCCGTCTCCTGTGCTCCGATCGTTCCACACGCCGTCTCCGAGCCCCGATCGGTCCACGCGCCGTCTCATGAGCCCCGATCGGTCCACGCGTCGGCTCCTAAGCCTCGATCGGTCCACGCGCGGCCTCCTTAGCCCCGGTCGGTCCACGCGCCGTCGCCGATCCACGATCGGTCCGTGCGCCGCTTCCAGAGCCCTATCGGACCACGCATCGTCTCCTGATCTCCGATCGGTCCACGCGCCGTCTCCTAAGCCCCGATCGGTCCACGCGCTGTCTCCGAGCGCCGATCGGTTCACGCGCCGTCTCCTGAGCCCCGATCATTCCACGCGCCATCTCCGAGCCCGGATCGGTCCACGCGTCGTCTCCTGAGCCCCGATCGGTCCACGCGCCGTCTCCAAGCCCCGATCGGTCCATGCATCGTTTCCTAAACCCCGATCGGTTAACGCGCTGTCTCCGAGCGCCGATCGGTCCACATGCCGTCGCCGAACCCCAAATGGTCCACGCGCAACCGCCTGAGCCCCGATCGGTCCACGCGTCGTCTCTGAACACCTATCGGTCCACGCGCCCTTGCCGAGCCATGATCGGCCCACGCGCGGCCTCCTGAGCCCCGATCGGTCCACGCGCCGCCGCCGAGCCGCGATCGGTCCACGCGCGGCCTCCTGAGCCCCGATCGGTCCACGCGCCGTCACCGAGCCGCGATCGGTCCACGCGCGACCTCCTGAACCCCGGTTGGTTCACGCGCCGTATCCGAGCCCCAATCGGTCCACGCGCCGTCTCCTAAGCTCCAATCGGTCCACGCGCCGTCTCCTCAGCCCCGATACGTCGACGCGGAGTCGCCGAGCCGCGATCGGTCCACGCGCGGCCTCCTGAGCCCCGGTCGGTCCGCGCACCGTCATCTGAGCCCCGATCGGTCGATGCGTCGTCTCCGAGACTCGATCGGTCCACGCCCCGTCGCCGAGCCCCGATCGGTCCAGGCGTGGCCTCCTGAGCCGCGGCCGGTCCACGCGCCGTTTCCTGAGCCCCGATCGGTCCACGCGTCGTCTTCTAAGCCCAGATGCCTCCTTGCGCCGTCTCCCAACCACGATCGGTGCAGGCGCCGCTTCCTGGGCCCCGATCGGTAAACGCGTTTTCTCCTAAGCCCCGATCGGTGCACGCGCCGTCTCCTGACCCCCGATCGTTCCACACGCCGCCTCCTAAGCCCCGACCGGTCCACGCGCCGTCTCCTGAGCCCCGATCGGTCCACGCGCCGTCTCCTGAGACCCGATTGGTCCACGCGTCGTCTCCTCAGCCCCGATCGGTCCACGCGCCGTCTCCTGAGCCCCGATGGGTCTACGCGCCGCCTCCTGAGCCCCGATCGGTCCACGCATCGTCTCCGAGCGCAAATCGGTTCACGCGCCGTCTCCTGAGCCCCGATCGTTCCACACGCCGACTCCGAGCTCCGATCGGCCCACGCGCCGTCTCCTAATCACCGATCGGTCCAAGCGCCGTCTCCGAGCCCCGATCGGTCCACGCGTCGTCTCCTAAGACCCGATCGGTCCACGTATCGTCTCCTAAGCCCCGATCGGTCCACACGCCGTCTCCGAGCCCCGATGGGTCCACGCGTCGCCTCCTGAGCCCCGGTCGGTCCACGCGCCGTCTCATGAGCCCCGATCGGTCCACCCGTCGTCTTCTAAGCCCCGATCGGCCCACGCGCC
Organism: Netelia fuscicornis; assembly: GCA_946811545.1. NCBI lineage: Eukaryota > Metazoa > Arthropoda > Insecta > Hymenoptera > Ichneumonidae > Netelia > Netelia fuscicornis. Next base: position 25,507,314 of record OX328015.1, read on the forward strand.
GTCTCCGTGCCCCGATCGGTTCACGCATCGTCTCCTAAGCCCCGATCGGTTAACGCGCCGTCTCCGAGCGCCGAGCGGTCCACGCGCCGTCGCCGAACCCCAATTGGTCCACGCGCAACCGCCTGAGTCCCAGTCGGTCCACGCGCTGTCTCCGAGCCCCGATCGGTCCACGTGCCGTCGCCGAGCCATGATCGGTCCACGCGCTGCCTCCTGAGCCCCAATCGGTCCACGGGCCGTTGCCGATCCACGATCGGTCCGTGCGCCGTTTCCAGAGCCCTATCGGTCCACGCATCGTCTCCTCATCTCCGATCGGTCCACGCGCCGTCTCCTAAGCCCTGATCGGTCCACGCGCCGTCTCCTGAGCCCGGATCGGTCCACGCGTCATCGCCGAATCCCCCATCCGTACACGCGTCGTCTCCGAGCCTCGATCGGTCCAGGCGCTGCTTCCTGAGCCCCAATCGGTCCACGCGTTGTCACCTAAGCCCCGATCGGTCCACGCGCCGTCTCCGAGCCCCGATCGGTTCACGCATCGTCACCTAAGCCCCGATCGGTCCACGCGTCGTCTCCAAAGCCCTGATCGGTCCACGTGCCGTCTCCGAGCCCCGATCGGTCCACGCGCCGTCTCCTGAACCCCGATACGTCCACACACAGTCGCCGAGCCCCGATTGGTCCACGCGCCGTAGCCGAGCCTCCATCGGTCCACGCGCGGCCTCCTGAGCCGCGGTCGGTCCACGCGCCGTCTCCGAGCCCCGGTCGGTTCACGCGCCGTCTCCGAGCCCCGATGGGTCCACGCGCGGTCTCCTGAGCCCCGGTCGGTCCACGCGCCGTCGCCGAACCCCAATTCGTCCACGGGCAACCTCCTGAGACCCAGTCGGTCCACGCGCCGTCTCCTGAGCCCCGATCGGTCCACGTATCGTCTCCTACGCCCCGATCGGTCCACGCGTCGTCTCCTAAGCCCCGAACGGTCCACGCGCCGTCTCCGAGCCCCGATCGGTCCACGCACCGTCTCCTGATCCCCATCGGTCCACGCGGCGCCTTCGGAGCCCCGACCGATCCACACGAGTCTCCTGAGCCCCGGTCGCTCCACGCGCCGTCTCCGAGCGCCGATTGGGGCACGCGCCGTCTCCTGAGCACCGATCGTTCCACACGCCGCCTCCTAAGCCCCGATCTGTCCAGGCGTCGTCTCCTAAGCCCCGACCGGTCCACGAGCCGTCTCCTGAGCCCCGTTCGGCCCACGCGCCGTCTCCTAAGCCCCGATCTGTCCATGGGCCGTCTCCGAGCCGCGATCGGTAAACGCGCCGTCACCAAGCCCCGATACGTACACGCGTCGTCTCCGAGCCCCGATGGGTCCACGCGCCGTCGCCGAGCCTCGATCGGTCCACGCGCAGCCTCCTAAGCCCCGGTCGGTTCACGCGCTATCTCCGAGCCGCGATCGGTCCACGCGCCGTCTCCTGAGCCCCGATACGTCCACGCGCAGTCGCCGAGCCCCGATCGGTCCAGGCGTGGCCTCCTGAGCCTCGATCGGTCCACGCGCGGCCTCCTGAGCCCCGGTCGGTTCACGCGCCGTCTCCGAGCCCCGATCGATCCACGCGTCGTCTTCGAAGCCCAGATGCCTCCTCGCGCCGTCTCCGAGCCACGATCGGTCCAGGCGCTGCTTCCTGAGCCCCAATCGGTCCACGTATCGTCACCTAAGCCCCGATCGGTCCACGCGCCGTCACCGAGCCATGATCGGTCCACGCGCGGCCTCCTGAGCCCCGGTCGGTCCACGCGCCGTCTCCGAGCCCCGATCGGTCCAGGCGCCGTCTCTTGAGCCCCAATCGGTCCACACGCTGTCTCGTCAGCCCCGATAGGTACACGCGGCGCGTCCTACGCCCCGATCGGTCCACGCGTCGTCTCCTAAGCCCCGATCGGTCCACGCGCCGTCTCCGAGCGCCGATAACTTTACGCGCCGTCTCCTGAGCCCCGATCGTTCCACGCGCCGTCTCCGAGCCCCGATCGATCCACGCGCCGTCTCCTGAGGCCAAATCGGTCCCCACGCTGTCTCGTGAGCCCCGATAGGTACACGCGTTGTCTCCTACGCCCCGATCGGTCCACGCGTAGTCTCCTAAGCCCCGCTCGGTTAACGCGTCGTTTCCGAGCCCCGATCGGTCCACGCGTCGTCTCCTGAGCCCCAATTAGTCCATGCGCCGTCTCCAAAGCCCCGATCCGTCCACGGGCCGTGTCCGAGCTCCGATCGGTCCACGCGTCGTCTCCGAGCCCTTATCGGTCCACGCGCCCTCTACGAGCGCCGATCATTTCACGCGCCGTCTCCTGAGCCCCGGTCGGTCCGCGCGCCGTCACCGAGCCCCGATCGGTCGACGCGTCGTCTTCTGAGCCCCGATCGGTCCACGCGCCGTTTCCGAGCACCGATCGGTTCACGCGCCGTCTCCTGAGCCCCGATCGTTCCACGCGCCGTCTCCGAGCTCCGATCGGCCCACGTGCCGTCTTCTAAGCCCCGATCGGTTCACCCGTCGTCTCTTAAGCCCCAATCGGTCCACGCGCCCTCTCCGAGCGCCGATCATTTCACGCGCCGTCTCCTGAGCCCCGGTCGGTCCGCGCGCCGTCACCTGAGCCCCGATCGGTCGACGCGTCGTCTTCTGAGCCCCGATCGGTCCACGCGCCGTCTCCGAGCGCCGATCGGTTCACGCGCCGTCTCCTGAGCCCCGATCGTTCCACGCGCCGTCTCCGAGCTCCGATCGGCCCACGCGCCGTCTCCTAAGCCCCGATCGGTCCAAGCGCCTTCTCCTAAGCCCCGATCGGTCCACGCGCCGTCTCCGAGCCCCGATCGGTCCACGCGCCGTCTCCTCAGCCCGGATCGTTCCACGCGTCGTCCCCGAATCCCCGATTCGTACACGCGTCATCTCCGAGCCACGATCGGTCCGTGCGCCGCTTCCAGAGCCCCGATCGGTCCACGCATCATCTCCCGATCTCCGGTCGGTCGACGCGCCGTCTCCTACGCCCCGATCGGTCCACGCGCCGTCGCCTGAGCCCCGATCGTTCCACGCGCCGTCTCCGAGCTCTGATCGGCCCACGCGCCGTCTCCTAAGGCCCGATCGGTCCAAGCGCCTTCTCCAAAGCCCCGATCGGTCCACGCGCCGTCTCCGAGCGCCGATCGGTTCACGCTCCGTCACCTGAGCCCCGATCATTCGAAGCGCCGTCTCCGAGCCCCGATCGGTCCACGCGCCGTCTCCTGAGCCCGGATCGTTCCACGCGTCGTCCCCGAATCCCCGATCCGTACACGCGTCGTCTCCGAGCCTCGATCGGTCCACGCGCCGTCGCCGAACCCCAATTGGTCCACGCGAAACCGCCTGAGCCCCAGCCGGTCCACGCGCTGTCTCCGAGCCCCGATCGGTCCACTCGTCGTCTCCGAGCCCCGATCGGTCTACGCGCCGTCGCCGAGTCATGATCTGTCCACGCGCGGCCTCCTGAGCCCCGATCATTCGAAGCGCCGTCTCCGAGCCTCGATCGGTCCACGCGCCGCCTCCGAGCCCCGATGGGTCCACGCGCCGTCTCCTGAGCCCAAATCGGTCCACACGCTGTCTCGTGAGCCCCGATAGGTACACGCGTCGTCTCCTACGCCCCGAGCAGTCCACGCGTAGTCTCCTAAGCCCCGCTCGGTTAACGCGTCGTTTCCGAGCCCCGATCGGTCCACGCGTCGTCTCCTCAGCCCCAATTAGTCCATGCGCCGTCTCCTAAGCCCCGATCCGTCCACGGGCCGTGTCCGAGCTCCGATCGGTCCACGCGTCGTCTCCGAGCCCTGATCGGTCCACGCGCCATCGCCGAGACCCGATCGGTTCACGCGCCATCGCCGAGCCCCGATCGGTCCACGCGCCGTCTCCTGAGCCCCGATCTGTCCACACCCCTTCTCCTGTGCCCCGATCTGTCGACGCGTCGTCTCCTAAGCCCCGACCGGTGCACGCACCGTCTCCTAAGCCCTGCTCGGTTAGCGCGTCGTTTCCGAGCCCCGATCGGTCCACGCGTCGTCTCCTGAGCCCCAATTAGTCCACGCGCCGTCTCCTAAGCCCTGATCCGTCCACGGGCCGTGTCCGAGCTCCGATCGGTTCACGCGCCGTCTCCAAACCTCGATCCGTACACGCGTCGTCTCCGAGCCCTGATCGGTCCACGCGCCATCGCCGAGCCCCGATCGGTCCACGCGCCCTCTCCGAGCGCCGATAGTTTCACGCGCCGTCTCCTGAGTCCCGATCGGTCCACACCCCTTCTCCTGAGCCCCGATCGGTCCACACCCCTTCTCCTGAGCCCCGATCGATTCACGTGCCGTCTCCTAAGCCCCGATCGGTTCACCCGTCGTCTCTTAAGTCCCAATCGGTCCACGCGCCCTCTCCGAGCGCCGATCATTTCACGCGCCGTCTCCTGAGCCCCGGTCGGTCCGCGCGCCGTCACCTGAGCCCCGATCGGTAGATGCATCGTCTTCTGAGCCCCGATCGACCCACGCGTCGTCTCCTGAGCCCCGATCGGTCCACGCGCCGTCTCCGAGCGCCGATCGGTTCACGCGCCGTCTCCTGAGCCCCGATCGTTCCACACGCCGTCTCCGAGCTCCGATCGGCCCACGCGCCGTCTCCTAAGCCCCGATCGGTCCAAGCGCCTTCTCCTAAGCCCCGATCGGTCCACGCGTCGTCTCCTGAGCCCCGATAGGTAAACGCGTCGTCGCCTACACCCCAATCGGTCCACGCGTCGTCTCCTAAGCCCCGATCGGTCCACGCGCCGTCTCCGAGCCCCGATCGGTCCACGCACTGTCTCCTGATGCCCATGGGTCCACGCGGCGCCTCCGCGGCCCCGATCGGTCCACGTGCCGTCTCCTGAGCCCCGATCGTTACACGCGCCGTCTCCGGGCCCCGATCAGTCCACGCGCCGTCTCCGAGCCCCGATCGGTCCACGCACTGTCTCCTGATCCCTATGGGTCAACGCGGCGCCTCCGGAGCCCCGATCGATCCACGCGAGGCTCCTGAGCCCCGATCGGACCACGCATCGTCTCCTAAGCCCCAATCGGTTAACGCGCCGTTGCCTGAGCCCCGATCGGTCCACGCGTCGTCTTCTAACCCCAGACGCCTCCTCGCACCGTATCCGAGCGCCGATCGGTTCACGCGCTGTCACCCGAGTCTCGATCGTTCCACACGCCGTCTCCAAGCCCCGATCGGTCCACGCTCCGTCTCCTGAGCCCGGATCGTTCCACGCGTCGTCTCCTGATCCCCGATCCGTAAACGCGTCGTCTCCTGAGCCCCAATCGGCCCACACGCAGTCTCGTGAGCCCCGATAGGTACACGCGCCGTCTACTGAGCTCCGATCGTTCCACGCGCCGTCTCCGAGCCCTGATCGGTCCAGGCGCCGTCTCCTGAGCCCCAATCGGTCCACACGCTGTCTCGTCAGCCCCGATAGGTACACGCGTCGCGTCCTACGCCCCGATCGGTCCACGCGTCGTCTCCTCAGCCCCGATCGCTCCACGCGCCGTCTCCGAGCGCCGATCCGTGCACGCGCCGTCTCCTGAGCCCCGTCCGGTCCAGGCGCCGCCTCCTGAGCCCCGATCGGTCCACGCGCCATCTCCTAAGCCCCGATTGATCCACGCGCCGTCTCCGAGCGCCGATCGCTTCACGCGCCGTCTCCTGTGCTCCGATCGTTCCACGCGCCGTCTCCGAGCCCCGATCGGTCCACGCGCCGTCTCATGAGCCCCGATCGGTCCACGCGTCGGCTCCTAAGCCTCGATCGGTCCACGCGCGGCCTCCTTAGCCCCGGTCGGTCCACGCGCCGTCGCCGATCCACGATCGGTCCGTGCGCCGCTTCCAGAGCCCTATCGGACCACGCATCGTCTCCTGATCTCCGATCGGTCCACGCGCCGTCTCCTAAGCCCCGATCGGTCCACGCGCTGTCTCCGAGCGCCGATCGGTTCACGCGCCGTCTCCTGAGCCCCGATCATTCCACGCACCATCTCCGAGCCCGGATCGGTCCACGCGCCGTCTCCTGTGCTGCGATCGTTCCACGCGCCGTCTCCGAGCCCCGATCGGTCCACGCGCCGTCTCATGAGCCCCGATCGGTCCACGCGTCGGCTCCTAAGCCTCGATCGGTCCACGCGCGGCCTCCTTAGCCCCGGTCGGTCCACGCGCCGTCGCCGATCCACGATCGGTCCGTGCGCCGCTTCCAGAGCCCTATCGGACCACGCATCGTCTCCTGATCTCCGATCGGTCCACGCGCCGTCTCCTAAGCCCCGATCGGTCCACGCGCTGTCTCCGAGCGCCGATCGGTTCACGCGCCGTCTCCTGAGCCCCGATCATTCCACGCACCATCTCCGAGCCCGGATCGGTCCACGCGTCGTCTCCTGAGCCCCGATCGGTCCACGCGCCGTCTCCAAGCCCCGATCGGTCCATACATCGTTTCCTAAACCCCGATCGGTTAACGCGCTGTCTCCGAGCGCCGATCGGTCCACATGCCGTCGCCGAACCCCAAATGGTCCACGCGCAACCGCCTGAGCCCCGATCGGTCCACGCGTCGTCTCTGAACACCTATCGGTCCACGCGCCCTTGCCGAGCCATGATCGGCCCACGCGCGGCCTCCTGAGCCCCGATCGGTCCACGCGCCGCCGCCGAGCCGCGATCGGTCCACGCGCGGCCTCCTGAGCCCCGATCGGTCCACGCGCCGTCACCGAGCCGCGATCGGTCCACGCGCGACCTCCTGAACCCCGGTTGGTTCACGCGCCGTATCCGAGCCCCAATCGGTCCACGCGCCGTCTCCTAAGCTCCAATTGGTCCACGCGCCGTCTCCTCAGCCCCGATACGTCGACGCGGAGTCGCCGAGCCGCGATCGGTCCACGCGCGGCCTCCTGAGCCCCGGTCGGTCCGCGCACCGTTTCCTGAGCCCCGATCGGTCCACGCGTCGTCTTCTAAGCCCAGATGCCTCCTTGCGCCGTCTCCCAACCACGATCGGTGCAGGCGCCGCTTCCTGGGCCCCGATCGGTAAACGCGTTTTCTCCTAAGCCCCGATCGGTGCACGCGCCGTCTCCTGACCCCCGATCGTTCCACACGCCGCCTCCTAAGCCCCGACCGGTCCACGCGCCGTCTCCTGAGCCCCGATCGGTCCACGCGCCGTCTCCTGAGACCCGATTGGTCCACGCGTCGTCTCCTCAGCCCCGATCGGTCCACGCGCCGTCTCCTGAGCCCCGATGGGTCTACGCGCCGCCTCCTGAGCCCCGATCGATCCACGCATCGGCTCCTGAGCCCCGGTCGGTCCACGCGTCGTCGTCGAGCACCGATCGATCCACGCGCCGTTTCCTGAGCCCCGATCGGTCCACGCGTCGCCGCCGGAGCCCCGATCGGTCTACTCGCCGTCTCATGAGCCCCGATCGGTCAACGCATCGTTTCCTAAGCCCCGATACGTTCACACGCCGTCTCCGACTCCCGATCGGTCCACGCGCCGTCGGCGAGCCTCCATCGGTCCACGCGCGGCCTCCGAAGCCCCGATCGATTAACGCGCCGTCTCCGAGCCCCGATCAGTCCACGCGCCGTCTCCTGAGCCCCGATCGGTCCACGCGCCGTCGCCGAACCCCAACTGGTCCACGCGAAACCGCCTGAGCCCCAGTCGGCCCACGCGCTGTCTCCGAGCCCCGATCGGTCCACGTGCCGTCTCCCAGCCCCGATCGGTCCACGCGCCGTCTCCTAATCCCCAATCTGTCCACGACCCGTCTCCGGGCCCCGATCGGTGCACGCGCCGTCTCCTAAGCCCCGATCGGTCCACGCGCCGTCGCCGAGTCATGATCTCTCCACGCGCGGCCTCCTGAGACCCGATCGGTCCACGCGCCGTCGCCGAGCCGCGATCGTTCCACGCGCCGTCGCCGAGCCGCGATCAGGCCACGCGCTGCCTCCGAGCCCCGATCGGTCCACGCGCCGTCTCCGAGCGCCGATAACTTCACGCGCCGTCTCCTGAGCCCCGATCGTTCCACGCGCCGTCTCCGAGCCCCGATCGATCCACGCGCCGTCTCCTGAGCCCAAATCGGTCCACACGCTGTCTCGTGAGCCCCGATAGGTACACGCGTCGTCTCCTACGCCCCGATCAGTCCACGCGTAGTCTCCTAAGCCCCGCTCGGTTAACGCGTCGTTTCCGAGCCCGAATTAGTCCATGCGCCGTCTCCTAAGCCCCGATCCGTCCACGGGCCGTGTCCGAGCTCCGATCGGTCCACGCGTCGTCTCCGAGCCCTGATGGGTCCACGCGCCATCGCCGAGCCCCGATCGGTCCACGCGCCATCGCCGAGCCCCGATCGGTCCACGCCCCTTCTCCTGAGCCCCGATCGGTCGACCCGTCGTCTCCTAAGCCCCGACCGGTGCACGCGCCGTCTCCTGTGCCCCGATCGATTCACGTGCCGTCTCCTAAGCCCCGATCGGTTCACCCGTCGTCTCTTAAGTCCCAATCGGTCCACGCGCCCTCTCCGAGCGCCGATCATTTCACGCGCCGTCTCCTGAGCCCCGGTCGGTCCGCGCGCCGTCACCTGAGCCCCGATCGGTCGACGCGTCGTCTTCTGAGCCCCGATCGACCCACGCGTCGTCTCCTGAGCCCCGACCGCTCCACACACCCTTTCCTGAGCCCCGATCGGTCCACGCATCGTCTCCGAGCACCGATCGGTCCACGCGCCGTCCCCTAAGCCCCGATCGGTCGACGCGCCGTCTCCGAGCGCCGTACGGTTCACGCGCCGTGTCCTGAGCTCCGATCGTTCCACGCGCCGTCTCCGAGCTCCGATCGGTCGACGCGTCGTCGCCTACACCCCAATCCGTCCACGCGTCGTCTCCTAAGCCCCGATCGGTCCACGCGCCGTCTCCGAGGCCCGATCGGTCCACGCACTGTCTCCTGATCCCCATGGGTCCACGCGGCGCCTCCGGGGCCCCGATCGATCCACGCGAGGCTCCTAAGCCCTGATCGGTCCACGTGCCGTCTCCGAGCCCCGATGTGTCCACGCGCCGCCTCCTGAGCCCCGATCGATCCACGCATCGGCTCCTGAGCCCCGATCGCTCCAGGCGCCGATTTCTGAGCCCCGATCAATTGACGCGTCTTCTCCTGAGCACCGATCGCTCCTCGCGCCGTCTCCTGAGCCCCGCTCGGTCCCTGCGCCGTCTTCTTAGCCCCGATGCCTCCACGCGCCGTCTCCGAGCCACGATCGGTCTATGCGTCGCTTCCTGATCCCCGATCGGTCCACGCGCCGTCTCCGAGCGCCGATCGTTCCACGCGCCTTCTCCTGAGCCACGATCGGTCCACGCGCCGTCTCCGAGCGCCGATCATTTCACGCGCCGTCTCCGAGCTCCGATCGGTCCACGCGCCGTCACCTGAGCCCTGATCGGTCGACGCGTCGGCTTCTGAGCCCCGATCGACCCACGCGTCGTATCCTGAGCCCCGACCGCTCCACACGCCCTTTCCTGAGCCCCGATCGGTCCACGCATCTTCTCCGGGCACCGATCGGTCCACGCGCCGTCCCCTAAGCCCCGATCGGTCCACGCGCCGTCTCCGAGCGCCGATCGGTTCACGCGCCGTCTCCTGAGCCCCGATCGTTCCACGCGCCGTCTCCGAGCTCCGATCGGCCCACGCGCCGTCTCCTAAGCCCCGATCGTTCCACGCGCCGTCTCCGAGCCCCGATCGGTTCACGCGCCGTCTCCTCAGCCCCGATCGTTCCACGCGCCGTCTCCGAGCCCCGAGCGGTCCACGCGCCGTCTCCTGAACCCCGGTCGGTTCACGCACTGTCTCCTAAGCCCGATCGGTCCACGTATCGTCTCCTAAGCCCCCATCGGTTCACGCGCCGTCTCCGAGCCCCGATCGTTCCACGCGCCGCCTCCTAAGCCCCGATCGGTCCACGCGTCGTCTCCTAGCCCCTATCGGTTCATGCGTCTTCTCCTGAGCCCCAATCGCTCCTCGCGCCGTCTCCTGAGCCGCGATCTGTCCACGCGCGGCCTCCTGAGCCCCGGTCCGTTCACGCGCCGTATCCGAGACCCAATCGGTCCACGCGCCGTCTCCTGAGCCCCGATCGGTCCACGCGCCGTCTCCTGAGCCCCGATCGTTCCACGCGCCGTCTCCTGAGCCCTGATCGGTCCACGCGTCGTCTCCTAAGCCCCGATCGCTCCACGGGCCGTCTCCTGAGCCCCGATCGCTCCACACGCCGTTTCTTGAGCCCCGATCGGTCCACGCGTCGTCTTCAAAGCCCCGATCCGTACACGCGTCGTCTCCGAGCGTCGATCTGTCCACGCGCCGTCGCCGAGCCCCGATCGGTCCACGCGCCGTCTCCGAGCCCCGATCGGTCCACGCATCGTCTCCTAAGCCCCAATCGGTTAACGCGCCGTCTCCGAGCCCCGATCGGTCCACGCGACGTCGCCGAACCTCAATTGGTCCACACGAAACCGCCTGAGCCCCAGTCGGTCCACGCGCTGTGTCCGAGCCCCGATCGGTCCACGCGCCGTCGCCGAGCCACGATCGGTCCACGCGCGGCCTCCTGAGCCCCGATCGGTCCACGCGCCGTCGCCGAGCCGCGATCGGTCCACGCGCGGTCTCCTGAGCCCCGGTCGGTTCACGCGCCATCTCATGAGCCCCGATCGGTCCACGCGTCGTTCCCTAAGCCCCGATCGATCCACGCGCAGTCTCCAGAGCCGCGATCGGTCCACGCATCCCCTCCTGAGCCCCGGACGGTCCACGCGCCGTCACCGAACCCCGATCGGTCGACGCGCTGTCTCCGAGCGCCGATCGGTTAACGCGCCGTCTCCGAGCCCCGATCAGTCCACGCGCTGTCTCCTGAGCCCCAATCGGTCTAGGCGTCGTCTTCTAAGCCCTGATCCGTCCACGGGCCGTGTCCGAGCGCCGATCATTTCACGCGCCGTCTCCTGAGCCCCGATCGGTTCACCCGTCGCCTCTTAAGTCCCAATCGGTCCACGCGCCCTCTCAGAGCGCCGATCATTTCACGCGCCGTCTCCTGAGCCCCGGTCGGTCCGCGCGCCGTCACCTGAGCCCCGATCGGTCGACGCGTCGCCTTCTGAGCCCCGATCGACCCACGCGTCGTCTCCTGAGCCCCGACCGCTCCACACGCCCTTTCCTGAGCCCCGATCGGTCCACGCATCGTCTCCGAGCACCGATCGGTCCACGCGCCGTCCCCTAAGCCCCGATCGGTCCACGCGCCGTCTCCGAGCACCGATCGGTTCACGCGCCGTCTCCTGAGCCCCGATCGTTCCACGCGCCGTCTCCGAGCTCCGATCGGCCCACGCGCTGTCTCCTAAGCACCGATCGGTCCAAGCGCCTTCTCTTAAGCCCCGATCGGTCCCCGCGCCGTCTCCGAGCCCCGATCGGTCCACGCGCCGTCTCCTGAGCCCGGATCGTTCCACGCGTCGTCCCCGAATCCCCGATCCGTACACGCGTCGTCTCCGGGCCACGATCGGTCCGTGCGCCGCTTCCAGAGACCCGATCGGTCCACGCGTCATCTCCCGATCGCCGGTCGGTCGACGCGCCGTCTCCTAAGCCCCGATCGGTCCACGCGCCGTCGCCTGAGCCCCGATCGTTCCACGCGCCGTCTCCGAGCCCCGATCGGTCCACGCGCCGTCGCCGAGTCATGATCTGTCCACGCGCTGTCTCCTGAGCCCCGATAGGTACACGCGTCGTCTTCTAAGCCCCGATCGTTCCACGCTCCGTCTCCGAGCTCTGATCGGCCCACGCGCCGTCTCCTAAGCCCCGATCGGTCCAAGCGCCTTCTCCTAAGCCCCGATCGGTCCACGCGTCGTCTCCGAGCCCTGATCGGTCCACGCGCCATCGCCGAGCCCCGATCGGTCCACGCGCCGTCTCCTGAGCCCCGATCTGTCCACACCCCTTCTCCTGAGCCCCGATCTGTCGACGCGTCGTCTCCTAAGCCCCGACCGGTGCACGCGCCGTCTCCTAAGCCCTGCTCGGTTAACGCGTCGTTTCCGAGCCCCGATCGGTCCACGCGTCGTCTCCTAAGCCCTGATCCGTCCACGGGCCGTGTCCGAGCTCCGATTGGTTCACGCGCCGTCTCCAAACCTCGATCCGTACACGCGTCGTCTCCGAGCCCTGATCGGCCCACGCGCCATCTCCTAAGCCCCGATCGGTCCAAGCGCCTTCTCCTAAGCCCCGATCCGTCCACGCGCCGTCTCCGAGCGCCGATCGGTTCACGCCCCGTCACCTGAGCCCCGATCGTTCGAAGCACCGTCTCCGAGCCCCGATCGGTCCACGCGCCGTTTCCTGAGCCCGGATCGGTCCACGCACTGTCTCCTGATCCCCATGGGTCCTCGCGGCGCCTCCGGGGCCCCGATCGATCTACGCGAGGCTCCTAAGCCCCGATCGGTCCACGTATCGTCTCCTAAGCCCCGGTCGACCCGCGCGCCGCTTCCTGAGCCCCGATCGGTCCCGGCGCCGCTTCCTGAGCCCCGATCGGTCCACGCGCCGTCTCCTATGCCCCAATCGGTCCACGCGCCGTCTCCTAAGCCCCGATCGGTCCACGCGCCTTCTCCTAAGCCCCGATCGGTCCACGTGCCGTCTCCGAGCGACGATCGGTTCACGCACCGTCTCCTGAGCCCCGATCGTTCCACGCGCCGTCTCCTGAGCCCCGATCGTCCAACGCGCCGTCTCCGAGCCCCGATCGTTCCACCCGCCTTCTCCTAAGCCACGATCGGTCAGCGCCGTCTCCGAGCGTCGATTGGTTCACGCACCGTCTCCTGAGCCCCGATCGTTCTATGCGCCGTCTCGGAGCTCCGATCAGTCCACTCGCCGTCTCCTAAGCCCCGATCCGTCGCCGCGTCGTCTCCTGAGCCCCGATCAATTGACGCGTCTTCTCCTGAGCCCCGATCGCTCCTCGCGCCGTCTCCTGAGCCCCGCTCGGTCCATGCGTCGTCTTCTGAGCCCCGATGCCTCCACACGCCGTCTCCGAGCCACGATCGCTCCAGGCGCCGCGTCCTGTGCCCCGAGCGGTCCACGCGCCGTCTCGTAAGCCCCAATCGGTCCACGCGCCGTCTAAGAGAGCCCATCATTTCACGCGCCGTCTCCAGAGCCCCGATCGTTCCACGCGCCGTCTCTAAGCCCCGCTCGGTCCACGCGCCATCTCCTGGGCCCAATCGGTCCACACGCTGTCTCGTGAGCCCCGATAGGTACACGCGTCGTCTCCTACGCCCCGATCGGTCCACGCGCCTTCTCCGAGCCCCGTTCGATCCACGCGCCGCCTCCTGAGCCCCGATCGGTCCACGCGCTGTCTCCTGAGCCCCGATAGGTACACGCGTAGTCTCCTAAGCCCCGATCGGTCCACGCGTCGTCTCCGAGCTCTGATCGGTCCACACGCCGTTTCCTGAGCCCCGATCGGTCCATGCGTCGTCTTCTTCGCCCCGATGCCTCCACGCGTCGTCTCCGAGCCACGATCGGTCCAGGCGCCGCTTCCTGAGCCCCGATCGGTCCACGCGCCGTATCCTAAGCCCCGATCGGTCCATGCGCCGTCTCTGAGCGCTGATGACTACACGCGCCGTCTCCTGAGCCCCGATCGGTCCACGCGTCGTCTCCTAAGCCCCGCTCGGCTAACGCGTCGTTTCCGAGCCCCGATCGATCCACGCGTCGTCTCCTGAGCCCCATTTAGTCCACGCCCCGTCTCCTAAGCCCCGATCCGTCCACGGGCCGTGTCCGAGCTCCGGTCGCTCCACGCGCCGTCTCCAAGCCTCGATCCGTACACGCGTCGTATCCGAGCCCCGATCGATCCACGCGCCATCGCCGAGCCCCGATCGGTCCACGCGCCGTCTCCGAGCCCCGATCGGTCTACGCACCGTGTCCTGATCCCCATCGGTCTACGCGGCGCCTCCGGAGCTCCGATGGATCTACGCGAGGCTTCTGAGCCCCGGTCCGTCCGCGCGACGTCTCCGAGCCCCGATCGGTCCCTGCGCCGTCTCCTGAGCCCCAATAGGTCCACTCGCTGTCTCCTGAGCCCCGATTGGTACACGCGTCGTTTCCTACCCCGCGATCAGTCCACGCGTCGTCTCCTAGGCCCCGATCGGTCCACGAACCGTGTCCTGATCCCCATCGGTCCACGCGTCCTCTCCTGATCTATTGGTCCACGCGCCGTCTCCTAAGCCCCGATCGGTCCACGTGCCGTCTCCGAGCGCCGATCGGTTCACGCGCCATCTCCTGAGCCCCGATCGGTCCACGCGTCGTTCCCTAAGCTCCGATCCATCCACGCGCAGTCTCCTGAGCCCCGATCGGTCCACGCATCGCCTCCTGAGCCCCGGACGGTCCAGGCGCCGTCTCCGAACCCCGAGCGGTCGACGCGCCGTCTCCGAGCCCCGATCGGTCCACGCGCCGTCTCCGAGCCCCAATCGGTCCACGCGCCATCGCCGAACCCCAATTGGTCCACGCGCAACCACCTCAGCCCCAGTCGGTCCACGCGCGGCCTCCTGAGCCATGGTCGGTTCATGCGCCGTCTCCTGAACCCCGATCGGTCCACGCGTCGTTCCCTAAGCCCCGATCCATCCACGCGCAGACTCCTGAGCCCCGATCGGTCCACGCATCGCCTCCTGAGCCCCGGACGGTCCAGGCACCGTCTCCGAACCCCGAGCGGTCGACGCGCCGTCTCCGAGCCCCGATCGGTCCACGCGCCGTCGCCGAACCCCAATTGGTCCACGCGCAACCGCCTGAGCCCCAGTCGGCCCAGACGCCGTTTCCTGAGCCCCTATCGGTCCACGCGCCGTCTCCTGAGCCCCGATCGATCTACGCGTCGTCTCCTAAGCCCCGATTGGTGGACGAGCCGTCTCCCAGCCACGATCGGTCCACGCGCCGTCTCCTAAGCCCCCATCTGTCCACGACCCGTCTCCGGGCCCCGATCGGTCCACGCGCCGTCTCCGAGCCCCGATCGGTCCACCCGTCGTCTCTTAAGCCCCAATCGGTCCACGCGCCATCTCCGGGCGCCGATCATTTCACGCGCCGTCTCCTGAGCCCCGCTCGGTCCGCGCGCCGTCACCTCAGCCCCGATCGGTCAATGCGTCGTCTCCTAAGCCCCGGTCGGTCCACGCGCCGTCTCCGAGCGCCGATCGGTTCACGCGCCGTCTCCTGAGCCCCGATCGTTCCACGCGCCGTCTCCGAGCTCCGATCGGCCCACGCGCCGTCTCCTAAGCCCCGATCGGTCCAAGCGCCTTCTCCTAAGCCTAAATCGGTCCACGCGTCGTCTCCGAGCCCCGATGGGTCCACTCGCCGTCTCCGAGCCCCGATCGGCTCACGCATCGTCTCCTAAGCCTCGATCGGTTAACGCGCCGTCTCCGATCCGCGATCGGTCCACGCGCCGTCGCCGAACCCCAATTGGTCCACGCGCAACCGCCTGAGCCCCAGTCGGACCACGCGTCGCCTCCGAGCTCCAATCGGTCCACGCGCCGTTTCCTGAGACCTGATCGGTCCATGCGTCGTCTTCTAAGCCCCGATGCCTCCACGCGCCGTCTCCGAGCCACGATCGGTTCAGGCGCCGCTTCCCAAGCCCCGATCAGTCCACGTGCCGTCTCCTAAGCCCCGATCGCTCCACGGACCGGTCCCTGATCCCCGATCGGGACTCAGGAGGCGGCGCGTGGACCGATCGGGGATCAGGGACCGGTCCGTGGAGCGATCGGTCCACGCGCCGCCTCCTGAGTCCCGATCGGTCAACGCGTCGTGACCTAAACCCTGATCGGTCCACGTGCCGTCTCCGAGCCCCGATGGGTCCACGCGCCGCATCCTGAACCCCGATCGGACGACGCGTCGTCTCCTGAGCCCGGATCGGTCCACCCGTCGTCCTCGAATCCCCGATCCGCACACGCGTCGTCTCCGAGCCTCGATCGGTCCACGCGTCATCTCCTAAGCCCCGACCGGTCCACGCACCGTCTCCTGAGCCCCGATCGGTCCACGCGCCGTCTCCTAAGCCGCGATCCGTTCACGGGCCGTCTCCGAGCTGCGATCGGTAAACGCGCCGTCTCAGAGCGCCGATCATTTCACGCCCCGTCTCCTGAGCTCCGATCGTTCCACGCGCCGTCTCCGAGCCCCGAACGGCCCACGCGCCGTCTTCGAGCCCCGATCGGTCCACTCATCGTCTCCTAAGCCCCAATCGGTTAACGCGCTGTCTCTTGAGCCCCGATCGTTCCACGCGCCGTCTCCGAGCCCCGATCGGTCCCTGCGCCGTCTCCTGAGCCCCAATAGGTCCACTCGCTGTTTCCTGAGCCCCGATAGGTATACGCGTCGTTTCCTACGCCCCGATCAGTCCACGCGTCGTCTCCTAGGCCCCGATCGGTCCACGCGCCGTCTCCGAGCCCCGATCGGTCTACGCACCGTGTGCTGATCCCCATCGGTCCACGCGGCGCCTCCGGAGCTCCGATGGATCTACGCGAGGCTTCTGAGCCCCGGTCCGTCCGCGCGACGTCTCCGAGCCCCGATCGGTCCCTGCGCCGTCTCCTGAGCCCCAATAGGTCCACTCGCTGTCTCCTGAGCCCCGATTGGTATACGCGTCGTTTCCTACCCAGCGATCAGTCCACGCGTCGTCTCCTAGGCCCCGATCGGTCCACGAACCGTGTCCTGATCCCCATCGGTCCACGCGGCGCCTCCGGAGCCCCGATCGATCTACGGGAGGCTTCTGAGCCCCGGTCCGTCCGCGCGCCGTCTCCTGAGCCCCGATCGGTCGACGCGTCGTCTCCTGAGCCCCGATCGATCCACGCATCGTCTCCTGAGCCCCGATCGCTCCAGGCGCCGTTTTCTGAGCACCGTTCGGTCCACGCGTCGTCTTCAAAGCCCCGATGCCTCCACGCGCCGTCTCCGAGCCACGATCGGTCCGTGCGCCGCTTCCAGAGCCCTATCGGTCCACGCGTCCTCTCCTGATCTATTGGTCCACGCGCCATCTCCTAAGCCCCGATTTGTCCACGTGCCGTCTCCGAGCGCCGATCGGTTCACGCGCCGTCTCCTGAGCCCCGATCGGTCCACGCGTCGTTCCCTAAGCTCCGATCCATCCACGCGCAGTCTCCTGAGCCCCGATCGGTCCACGCATCGCCTCCTGAGCCCCGGACGGTCCAGGCGCCGTCTCCGAACCCCGAGCGGTCGACGCGCCGTCTCCGAGCCCCGATCGGTCCACGCGCCGTCTCCGAGCCCCAATCGGTCCACGCGCCATCGCCGAACCCCAATTGATCCACGCGCAACCACCTGAGCCCCAGTCGGTCCACGCGCGGCCTCCTGAGCCATGGTCGGTTCATGCGCCGTCTCCTGAACCCCGATCGGTCCACGCGTCGTTCCCTAAGCCCCGATCCATCCACGCGCAGACTCCTGAGCCCCGATCGGTCCACGCATCGCCTCCTGAGCCCCGGACGGTCCAGGCACCGTCTCCGAACCCCGAGCGGTCGACGCGCCGTCTCCGAGCCCCGATCGGTCCACGCGCCGTCGCCGAACCCCAATTGGTCCACGCGCAACCGCCTGAGCCCCAGTCGGCCCAGACGCCGTTTCCTGAGCCCCTATCGGTCCACGCGCCGTCTCCTGAGCCCCGATCGATCTACGCGTCGTCTCCTAAGCCCCGATTGGTGGACGAGCCGTCTCCCAGCCACGATCGGTCCACGCGCCGTCTCCTAAGCCCCCATCTGTCCACGACACGTCTCCGGGCCCCGATCGATGCACGCGCCATCTCCTAAGCCCCGATCGATCCACGCGCCGTCGCCGAACCCCAATTGGTCCACGCGCAACCGCCTGAGCCCCAGTCGGTCCACGCGCCGTCTCCTGAGCCCCGATCGATCTTCGCATCGTCTCCTAAGCCCCGCTCGGTTAACGCGTCGTTTCGGAGCCCCGATCGGTCTACGCGCCGTCTCCTGAGCCCCGATCGGTCCACGCGTCGTCTCCTGAGCCCCGATCGTTCCACGCGCCATCTCCGAGCGTCGATCCGTCCACACGCCGTCTCCTGAGCCCCGATCGGTCCACGCGCCGTCTCCGAACGCCGATCCGTCCACGCGCCGTCTTCTGAGCCCCGATCGGTCCACGCATCGTCTCCTAAGCCCCGGACGGTCCACCTGCCGTTTCCGAGCCCCGATCGCTCTACGCGCCGTCTCCTGAGCCCCGATCGGTCCACGCATCGTCTCCTAAGCCCCGATCGGTCCACGCGCCGTTTCCGAGCCCCGATCGGTCCACGCATCGTCTGCTAAGCCCCGGACGGTCGACCCGCCGTTTCCGAGGCCGATCGCTCTACGCGCCGTCTCCTGAGCTCTGATCGGTCCACGCATCGTCTCCTGTGCACGGATCGAATCACGTGCCGTCTCCTAAGCCCCGATCGGTCCACACGTCGTCTCCTAAGCCCCTGTTGTACCGCACGATTACGTACTGCACAGTATTTTTAGGGATATTCTAATTAAGGGTTAGAACCCAAGTGAAACGTCAAAGTAAAATAAGAATAGTTTATTTTGCACAAGAACAAGAGAAAGGAAAGACGGATTTATTACGTAAATCCGTCGTACCGCACGTACAGGTTATAAAGTTAAATTTCAGACTGTCTCAATGTTGGCTGGCTGGTCCTTTTATAGGATTATTAGTGGAACAGCTTAGTCAACATTGTTTTTGTTTTTTGTGCTCCAAATCTGGTTTACATTATTTTCCCAGATTTGGAGATTCTTTTCCGAAGTAATTTTAATTTGGAACTCGGCTGCGTCGGCGTTCGCGCGGCTTCTGGCAATTGCGCAATGCCAAGTCAGCGCAATGTTTAACCTACTCGGTGTATGTACTACTTAATACGTACTACTTATTATCAGGTTACAACACCCCAATCGGTCCACGCGTCGTCTCCTAAGTCCCGATCCGTCGCCGCGTCGTCTCCTGAGCCCCGATCAATTGACGCGTCTTCTCCTGAGCCCCGATCGCTCCTCGCGCCGTCTCCTGAGCCCCGCTCGGTCCATGCGTCGTCTTCTTAGCCCCGATGCCTCCACGCGCCGTCTCCGAGCCACGATAAGTCCAGGCGCCGCTTCCTGCGCCCCGATCGATCCACGCGCCGTCTCGTAAGCCACAATCGGTCCTGGCGCCTTCTCCTAGCCCCGATCGGTCCACGCGCCGTCTCCTGAGCCCCGATCGGTCCTCGCGTCGTCTCCTAAGCCCCGATCGGTCGACGGGTCGTCTCCTAAGCCCCGATCGGTCGACGCGTCGTCTCCTAATCCCCGGTCGGACTACGCGCCGTCGCCGAATCCCAATTGGTCCACGCGCAACCTCCTGAGCCCCAGTCGGTCCACGCGCTGTCTCCGAGCACCGATCGGTTCACGCATCGTCTCCTAAACCCCGCTCTGTTAACGCGTCGTCTCCTGAGCCCCGATCGCTCCACGCGCCGTCTCCTGAGGCCCGATCGGTCCACGCGTCGTCTCCGAGCACCGTTCGGTCCACGCGCCGTTTCCTGAGCCCCGATCGGTCTATGCATCGTCTTTTAAGCCCCGATACCTCCACGCGCCGTCTCCGAGCCACGATCGGTCCAGGCGCCGCTTCCTGATCCCCGATCGGTCCACGCGTCGCCTCCTAAGCCCCGATCGGTCCACGCGCCGTCTCCTAAGCCCCGATCGATCCACGCGCCGTCTCCGAGCGCCGATCGGTTCACGCGCCGTCTCCTGTGCTCCGATCGTTCCACGCGCCGTCTCCGAGCCCCGATCGGTCCACGCGCCGTCTCCTCCGCCCCGATCGGTCCACGCGTCGGCTCCTAAGCCTCGATCGGTCCACGTGCCACGGCCGATCGGGGCTCAGGAGACGGCGCGTCGACCGACCGGAGCTCAGGAGATTCGCGTGGATCGATCGGGGCTCCGTAGGCGGCGCGTGGACCGATTGGGGCTTAGGAGACGACGCGTGGACCGATCGGGACTCAGGAGATGGCGCGTGGCCCGATTGGGCTCGGATACGGCGCGTGAAACGACCGGGGATCAGGAGGCCGCGCGAGAACCGATCGCGGCTCGGCGACGGCGCGTGGACCGATCGGAGCTTCGAAGACGACGCGTAGACCGATTGGGGCTCAGGAGACAGCGCGTGGACTGATCTGGGCGGGGAGACGGCGCGTTAACCGATCGGCGCTCGGAGACGGCGCATCGACCCATCGGGGTTCGGTGACGGCGCGTGGACCATCCGGGGTCAGGAGGGGATGCGTGGACCGATCGCGCCTCTGGAGACTGCGCGTGGATCGATCGGGGCTCGGAGACGACGCGTGGACCGATCGGGGCTCGGAGACAGCGCGTGAACCGACTGGGGCTCAGGCGGTTGCGCGTGGACCAATTGGGGTTCGGCGACGGCGCGTGGACCGATCGGGGTTCGGAGACGGCGCGTTAACCGATTGGGGCTTAGGAGACGATGCGTGGTCCGATCGGGGCTCAGGAGCCTCGCGTGGATCGATCGGTGCTCCGGAGGCGCCGCGTTGACCCATGGGGATCAGGAGACAGTGCGTGGACCGATCGGGGCACGGAGACGGCGCGTGGAGCGATCGGGGCTCAGGAGACGGCGCGTGAACCAATCGGTTGTCCGAGACGGCGCGTGGACCGATCGGGGCTCGGAGATGGCGCGTGGAATAATCGGGGCTTAGGAGATGGCGTGTGGACCGATCGGAGATCAGGAAACGACGCGTGGACTGATTGGGGATCGGAAGCGGCGCGTGAAACGATCGGGGCTTAGGAGACGGCGCGTGAACCGATCGGCGCTCGGAGACGGCGCGTGGACCGATCGGGGCTTAGGAGAAGGCGCGTGGACCGATCGGGGCTTAGGAGACGGCGCGTGAACCGATCGGCGCTCGGAGACGGCACCACGACCGATCGAGGCTTATGAGACTGCGCGTAGATCGACCGGAAATCAGGAGACGACGCGTGCACCGATCGGGGCTCTAGAAGCAGCGTGTGGAGCGATCGGGGCTCAGGAGACGATGCGTGGACCGATCGGAGCTCAGGTGACGGCGCGCGGACCGACCGGGGCTCAGGAGACTCGTGTGGATCGATCGGGGCTTCGGAGGCGCCGCGTGGACCGATGGAAATCAGGAGACGGTGCGTGAACGAACCGGGGCTCAGGAGGCCGCGTGTGGACTGATCGCGGCTCGGCGACGGCGCGTGGACCGATCGGGGCTCAGGAGGCCGCGCGTGGACCGATCATGGCTCGGAGACGGCGCGTGGACCGACCGGGGCTTAGAACACAACGCGTGGACCGATCGGGGCTCAGGAAACGGCGCCTGGACCGATCGTGGCTCGGAGACGGCGCGAGGAGGCATCTGGGCTTAGAAGACGACAAGTGGACCGATGGGGGCTCAGGAGACGGCTCGTGGAGCGATCGGGGCTTAGGAGACGGCGCGTGGGCCGAACGGGGCTCAGGAGACGGCGCGTGAAGTTATCGGCGCTCGGAGACGGCGCGCGGAGGCATCGGGGCTAAGAAGACGACGCATGGACCGATCGGGGCTCAGGAAACGGCGTGTGGACCGATCAGAGCTCGGAGACGACGCGTAGATCGATCGTGGGTTAGGAGAAGGCGCGTGGAACGATCGGGGCTCAGGAGACGGCGCGTGAACCAATCGGCGCTCGGAGACGGCGCGTCGACCGGTCGGGGTTCGCAGACGGCGCGTGGACCAATTGGGGTTCGGCGATGGCGCGTGGACCGATCGGCGCTCGGAGACGGCGCGTCGACCGATCGGATTCCGCAAACGGCGTGTGGACCCTCTGGGGCTTAGGAGACGCTGCGTGGACCGATCGGGGCTCAGGAGACTGCGCGTGGATGGATCGGGGCTTAGGGAATGATGCGTGGACGGATCGGGGCTCGGAGACGGCGCGTGGAACGATCGGGGCTCAGTAGACGACGCGTGGACCGATCGGTGCTCAGGAGACGGCGCGTAGACCGATCGTGGCTCGGCGACTGCGCGTGGATCGATCGGGGCTTAGGAAACGATGCGTGGACCAATCGAGGCTCGGCGACCGCGCGTGGACCGATCGGGGCTCGGAAACGACGCGTTAAGCGATCGGGGGTTAGAAGACGACGCGAGGACTGATGGGGGCTTAGGAGACAACGTGTGGACCGATCGGGGCTGAGGAGAAGGGGTGTGGACCGATCGGGTCTCAGGAGACGGCGCGTGAACCGATCGGGGCTCGGCGACGGCGCGTGGACCGATCGGGGCTCGGAGACGGCGCGGGAACCGACCGGGGCTTTGTGACGGCGCGTTTACCGATCGCGGCTCGGAGACGGCCCGTGGACGGATCGGGGCTTAGGAGGCGACGCGTGGACCGATCGGGGCTGGGAGACAGCGCGTGGACCGACTGGGGCTCAGGCGGTTGCGCGTGGACCAATTGGGATTCGGCGACGGCCCGTGGACTGATCGGGGCTCGGAGACGGGGCGTTAACCGATCGGGGCTTAGGAGACGATGCGTGGACCGATCGGGCTCGGAAATGGCGCGTGAACCGACCGGGGCTCAGGAAGCTGCGCGTGGACCGATCCAGGCTCGGCGACGGCGCGTGGACCGATCGGGGCTCGGAGACGACGCGTGTACGGATCGGGGCTCAGGAGGCCCCGCGTGGACCGATCGCGGCTCGGCGCCAGCGCGTGGACGGATCGGGACTCAGGAGACGGCGCGTGAACCGATCGGCGCTCGGAGACGCCGCGTGGATAGATTGGGGTTTACGAAACGGCGCGTGGACCGATCGGGACTCGGAGACGGCGCGTGGACCTTTCGGGGCTTAGGAGACGACGCGTGGATCGATCGGCGCTCGGAGACGCCGCGTGGACAGATTGGGGCTTACGAAACGGCGCGTGGACCGATCGGGACACGGAGACGGCGCGTGGACCGTTCGGGGCTTAGGAGACGACGCGTGGACCGATGGGAGCATAGGAGACGACGCATGGACCGATCGGGGCTTAGGAGACGACGCGTGGATCGATCGTGGCTTAGGAGAAGGCGCGTGGACCGATCGGGGCTCAGGAGACGGCGCGTGGAGTGATCGGGGCTCGGAGACGCCACGTGGAGGCATCGGGGCTTAGGAGACGATGCGTGGACCGATCGTGGCATAGGAGACGACGCGTGGACCGATCGGGGCTTAGTAGACGACGCGTCGACCGTTCGGGGCTCAGGAAGTGGAGCGTGGACCGATCGTGGCTCGGAGACGGCGCGAGGAGGCATCTGGGCTTAGAAGACGACGCGTGGACCGATCGGTGCTCGGAGATGACGCGTGGACCGATCGGGGCTCGAAGACGGCGCGTGGACGAATCGGGGCTTAGCGGACGAGGCGTAGACCGATCGGGGCTCGGAGACGGCGCGTGGCACCATCAGGGCTCGGAGACGGCACGTGGACCGATCGGGGCTCGGGGGACGACGCGTAGACCGATCGGGGCTTAGGAAGCGGCGCCTGGACCGATCGTGGCTCGGAGACGGCGCGTGGAGGCATCGGGGCTTAGAAGACGATGCGTGAACCGATCGGGGCTTAGGAGACGACGTGTGGACCGATCGGGGCTTACGAGACGATGCGTGGACCGATCGGGGCTCACGACACGGCGCGTGTAGCGATCGGGGCTCAGGAGACGACGCGTGTATCGATCGGAGCTCAGGAGACGACGCGTCGACCGATCGGGGCTCAGGAAGCGGCGCGTGGAACCATCGGGGCTCGGAGACAATGCGTGAACCGATCGTGCTCGGAGACGGCGGATGAACCGATCGGGGCTGAGGAGACGGCGCGTGGACCGATCGGGGCTGAGGAGACGGCGCGTGGACCGATCGGGGCTTAGGAGCCGACGTGTGGACCGATCGGGCCCCAGGAAACGGGGCCTGCGCCGATCGGGGCTTAGGATACGACGCGTGGACCGATCGGGGCTCGGAGACGGTGCTTGGACGTATCGGGGATCAGTAGACGGCCCGTGGACCGACCGGGGCTCGGAGACGACGTGTGAAACGATCGGGGCGCAGGAGACGGTGCGTGGACCGATCGTGGCTCGGAGACGGCGCGAGGAGGCATCTGGGCTTAGAAGACGACGCGTGGACCGATTGGGTCTCAGGAAACGGGGCGTGAACCGATCGGGGCTTAGGAGACGGCGCGTGAACCGATCGGCGCTCGGAGACGGCGCGTGGACCGATCGAAGCTTAGGAGACGACGCGTGGACCATCCGGGGCTCGGAGACGGCGCGTGGAGGCATCGGGGCTAAAAAGACGATGCGTGGACCGATCGTGGCTCGGAGACGGCGCGAGGAGGCATCTGGGCTTAGAAGACGACAAGTGGATCGATGGGGGCTCAGGAGACGGCTCGTGGAGCGATCGGGGCTTAGGAGACGTCGCGTGGGCCGAACGGGGCTCAGGAGACGGCGCGTGAAGTTATCGGCGCTCGGAGACGGCGCGCGGAGGCATCGGGGCTAAGAAGACGACGCATGGACCGATCGGGGTTCAGGAAACGGCGTGTGGACCGATCAGAGCTCGGAGACGACGCGTGGACCGATCGGGGCTTAGGAGACTACGCGTGTACCTAACGGGGCTCAGGAGACAGCGCGTGGAACGATCGGGGCTCAGGAGGCGGCGCGTGGATCGATCGGGGCTCGGGGACGGCGCGTTAACCGATCGGGGCGTAGGAGACGATGCGTGGACCGATCGGGCTCGGAAACGGCGCGTGAATCGACCGGGGCTCAGGAAGCCGCGCGTGGACCGATCCAGGCTCGGCGACGGCGCGTGGACCGATCGGGGCTAGGAGACGATGCGTGTACGGATCAGGGCTCAGGAAGCGGCGCGTGGACCGGTCGGGGCGTAGGAGACGACTCGTGGACCGATCGGGGCTTAGGAGGCGGCGCGTGAAACGATCGGGGCTCAGCAGACGGCGCGTGAACCGATCGGGACTCAGGAGACCGCGCGCGGACCGATCGGGGCTCGGCGACTACGCGTGGACGTATCGGGGCTCAGAAGACGCCGCGTGGACCGATCGGGGCTCAGGAGAAGGGGCGTGGACCGATCGGGTCTCAGGAGACGGCGCGTGAACCGATCGGGGCTCGGCGACGGCGCGTGGACCGATCGGGGCTCGGAGACGACACGTATACGGATCGGGGCTTGGTGACGGCGCGTTGACCGATCGCGGCTCAGGAGACGGCGCGTGGACCGGTCGGGGCTTAGGAGACTCGCGTGGTTCGATCGGGGCTCCGGAGGGCGCGCGTGGACCGATCGGGGCTCGGAGACGGCGCGTGAACCGACCGGGGCTTAGGAGACGCTGCGTGGACCGATCGGGGCTCATGAGACTGCGCGTGGATGGATCGGGGCTTAGGGAACGACGCGTGAACGGATCGGGGCTCGGAGACGGCGCGTGGAACGATCGTGGCTTAGGAGAAGGCGCGTGGAACGATCGGGGCTCAGGAGACGTCGCGTGAACCAATCGGCGCTCGGAGACGGCGCGTAGATCGATCGTGGGTTAGGAGAAGGCGCGTGGAACGATCGGGGCTCAGGAGACGGCGCGTGAACCAATCGGCGCTCGGAGA
This sequence comes from Netelia fuscicornis, assembly GCA_946811545.1. Taxonomy (NCBI): domain Eukaryota; kingdom Metazoa; phylum Arthropoda; class Insecta; order Hymenoptera; family Ichneumonidae; genus Netelia; species Netelia fuscicornis. Next base: position 25,532,773 of record OX328015.1, read on the forward strand.
CGGCACGTCGACTGGTCGGGGTTCGCAGACGGAGCGTGGACCAATTGGGGTTCGGCGATGGCGCGTGGACCGATCGGCGCTCGGAGACGGCGCGTCGACCGATCGGATTCCGCAAATGGCGTGTGGACCCTCTGGGGCTTAGGAGACGCTGCGTGGATAGATCGGGGCTAGGAGACGGTGCGTGAACCGACCGGGGCTTTGTGACGGCGCGTTTACCGATCGCGGCTCGGAGACGGCCGGTGGACGGATCGGGGCTTGGGAGGCGACGCGTGGACCGATCGGGGCTGGGAGACAGCGCGTGGACCGACTGGGGCTCAGGCGGTTGCGCGTGGACCAATTGGGGTTCGGCGACGGCCCGTGGACTGATCGGGGCTCGGAGACGGCCCGTTAACCGATCGGGGCTTAGGAGACGATGCGTGGACCGATCGGGCTCGGAAATGGCGCGTGAACCGACCGGGGCTCAGGAAGCTGGGCGTGGACCGATCCAGGCTCGGCGACGGCGCGTGGACCGATCGGGGCTCGGAGACGACGCGTGTACGGATCGGGGCTCAGGAGGCCCCGCGTGGACCGATCGCGGCTCGGCGCCAGCGCGTGGACGGATCGGGACTCAGGAGACGGCGCGTGAACCGATCGGCGCTCGGAGACGTCGCGTGGACAGATTGGGGTTTACGAAACGGCGCGTGGACCGATCGGGACTCGGAGACGGCGCGTGGACCGTTCGGGGCTTAGGAGACGACGCGTGGATCGATCGGCGCTCGGAGACGCCGCGTGGACAGATTGGGGCTTACGAAACGGCGCGTGGACCGATCGGGACACGGAGACGGCGCGTGGACCGTTCGGGGCTTAGGAGACGACGCGTGGCACGTCCGGGGCTTAGGAGACGATGCGTGGACCGATCGGGGCTCAGGAGACGGCGCGTGGAGCGATCGGGGCTCGAAAACGGCGCGTGGACCGATCGGGGTTCGGCGACGGCGCGTGGACCGTCCGGGGGGTAGGAGACGATGCGTGGACCGATCGGGGCTTGGAGACGGCGCGTGGACCGATCGGAGCTCGCAGACGGCCCGTGGACCTATCGCGGCTCGGAGACGGCGCGTGGACCTATCGCGGCTCGGTGACGGCGCGTGGACCGATCGGGGCTTAGGAGAAGACGCGTGGACCGATCGGGGCTCGGAGACGACGCGTGTAAGGATCGGGGCTCAGGAAACGGCGCGTGGACCGGTCGGGGCTTAGGAGACGACTCCTGGACCGATCGGGGCTTAGGAGGCGGCGCGTGAAACGATCGGGGCTCAGGAGACGGCGCGTGAACCGATCGGGGCTCAGGAGACCGCGCGTGGACCGATCGGGGCTCGGCGACTACGCGTGGACGTATCGGGGCTCAGGAGACGCCGCGTGGACCGATCGGGGCTCGGAAACGACGCGTTAAGCGATCGGGGGTTAGAAGACGACGCGTGGACCGATGGGGGCTTAGGAGACGACGTGTGGACCGATGGGGGCTGGGAGACAGCGCGTGGACCGACTGGGGCTCAGGAGAAGCCGCGTGGACCGATTGGGGCTTAGGAGACAACGCGTTGACCGATCGGGGCTTCGGAGACGGTACGTGGACCGATCGGGGCTCGGAGACGACGCGAGGACCGATCGGGGATCAGGAGACGGCGCGTGAACCGACCGGAGCTCAGGAGATTCGCGTGGATCGATCGGGGCTCCAGAGACAGTGCATGGGCCGATTGGGGATCAGGACACGGCGCGTGGATGGATGGGGGCTTAGGGAACGACGCGTGGACCGATCGGGGCTCAGGAGATGGCGCGTGGACCGATAGGGGCTTAGGAGAAGACCCGTGAACCGATCGGGGCTCAGGAGACGGCGCGTGGAACGGTCGGGGCTTAGGAGACTCGCGTGGATCTATCGGGGTGCCGGCGGCGGCGCGTGGACCGATCGCGGATCAGGAGACGGTGCGTGGACCGATCGGGGCTTAGGAGATGACGCGTGGACCGATCGGGGCTCAGGAGACGGCGCGTGGACTGATAACGGCTTAGGAGACGACCCCTGAACCGATCGGGGCTCAGGAGACGGCGCGTGGACCGGTCGGGGCTTAGGAGACTCGCGTGGATCTATCGAGGCTCGGAGACGGTGCGTGGACGTATCGGGGATCAGGAGACGGCGCGTGGACCGACCGGGGCTCAGGAGACGGCGCGTGAACCGATCGGCGCTCGGAGACGGCGCGTGTACGGATCGGGGCTCAGGAAACGGCGCGTGGACCGGTCGGGGCTTAGGAGACGACTCCTGGACCGATCGGGGCTTAGGAGGCGGCGCGTGAAACGATCGGGGCTCAGGAGACGGCGCGTGAACCGATCGGGGCTCAGGAGACCGCGCGTGGACCGATCGGGGCTCGGCGACTACGCGTGGACGTATCGGGGCTCAGGAGACGCCGCGTGGACCGATCGGGGCTCGGAAACGACGCGTTAAGCGATCGGGGGTTAGAAGACGACGCGTGGACCGATGGGGGCTTAGGAGACGACGTGTGGACCGATGGGGGCTGGGAGACAGCGCGTGGACCGACTGGGGCTCAGGAGAAGCCGCGTGGACCGATTGGGGCTTAGGAGACAACGCGTTGACCGATCGGGGCTTCGGAGACGGTACGTGGACCGATCGGGGCTCGGAGACGACGCGAGGACCGATCGGGGATCAGGAGACGGCGCGTGAACCGACCGGAGCTCAGGAGATTCGCGTGGATCGATCGGGGCTCTAGAGGCGGCGCGTGGACCGATTGGGGAGCAGGAGATGTGGCGTGGACCGATCGAGGCTCAGGAGACGGCGCGTGGACCGATCGGGGCTTAGGAGACGAGGCGCGAACCGATCGACGCTCGAAGACGGCGCGTGGACCGGTCGGGGCTCAGGGGACGACACGTAGACCGATCGGGGCTCGGAGACGGCGCGTGGATCGATAGGGGCTGAGTAGACGGCGCGTCGACCCGTCGGGGCTTAGGAGACGGTGCGTGGACCGATCGGGGCTTAGGAAGCGGCGCCTGGACCGATCGTGACTCGGAGACAGCGCGTGGAGGCATCGGGGCTTAGAAGACGATGCGTGAGCCGATCGGGGCTTAGGAGATGACGCGTGGACGTATCAGAGCTCAGGAGACGACGCGCGGACCGATCGGGGCTCGGAGACGGCGCGTGGACCTATCGCGGCTCGGTGACGGCGCGTGGACCGATCGGGGCTTAGGAGAAGACGCGTGGACCGATCGGGGCTCAGAAGACGTCGCGGGGACCGGTCGGGGCTTAGGAGACTCGCGTGTATCTATCGGGGTGCTGGAGGCGGCGCGTGGACCGGTCGCGGACCAGGAGACGGTGCGTGGACCGATCGGGGCTTAGGAGATGACGCGTGGACAGACCGGGGCTTAGCAAACGACGCGTGGACCGATCGGGGCTCAGGAGACAGTGCATGGGTCGATTGGGGATCAGGACACGGCGCGTGGATGGATGGGGGCTTAGGGAACGACGCGTGGACCGATCGGGGCTCAGGAGATAGCGCGTGGACCGATCGGGGCTCAGGAGATAGCGCGTGGACCGATAGGGGCTTAGGAGAAGACCCGTGAACCGATCGGGGCTCAGGAGACGGCGCGTGGAACGGTCGGGGCTTAGGAGACTCGCGTGGATCTATCGGGGTGCCGGAGGCGGCGCGTGGACCGATCGCGGATCAGGAGACGATGCGTGGACCGATCGGGGCTTAGGAGATGACGCGTGGACCGATCGGGGCTCAGGAGACGGCGCGTGGACTGATAACGGCTTAGGAGACGACCCCTGAACCGATCGGGGCTCAGGAGACGGCGCGTGGACCGGTCGGGGCTTAGGAGACTCGCGTGGATCTATCGAGGCTCGGAGACGGTGCGTGGACGTATCGGGGATCAGGAGACGGCGCGTGGACCGACCGGGGCTCAGGAGACGGCGCGTGAACCGATCGGCGCTCGGAGACGGCGCGTGGACCGATCGGATCTTAGGAGACGACGCGTGGACCATCCGGGGCTCGGAGATGGCGCGTGGAGGCATCGGGGCTAAGAAGACGATGCGTGGACCGATCGGGGCTTCGGAGACGACGCGTGGACCGATCGGGGCTTAGGAAACGACGCGTGGACCGATCGCGGCTTAGGAGACGGCGCGTGGACCGATCGGGGCTTAGGAGACGGCGCGTGAAGAGATCGGGGCTCAGGAGACGACGCGTCGATCGATTGGGTCTCAGGAGGCGGCGCGTGGACCCATTGGGGCTCGGAGACGACGTGTGGAACGATCGGGGCGCAGGAGCCGGGGCCTGGACCGATCGTGGCTCGGAGACGGCGCGAGGAGGCATCTGTGCTTAGAAGACGACGCGTGGACCGATTGGGTCTCAGGAAACAGGGCGTGAACCGATCGGGGCTTAGGAGAGAAGGCGTGGAACGATCGGTGCTCGCAGACGACGCGTGTACCAATCGGGGCTTAGGGAACGACGCGTTGACCGATCGGGGCTCGGAGATAGTCTGTGGATGTATCGGGGCTCGGAGATGGTGCGTGGACGTATCGGGGCTTAGGGAACGACGCGAGGACCGATCGGGGCTCAGGAGACGGCGCCTGGACGGATCGTGGCTCGGAGACGGCGCGTGGACCTATCGCGGCTCGGAGACGGCGCGTGGACCTATCGCGGCTCGGTGACGGCGCGTGGACCGATCGGGGCTTAGGAGAAGACGCGGGGACCGATCGGGGCTCAGAAGACGTCGCGGGGACCGGTCGGGGCTTAGGAGACTCGCGTGGATCTATCGGGGCTGCGGGGGCCGCGCTTGGACCGATCGGGGATCAGGAGACAGTGCGTGGACCGATCGGGGCTCGGAGACGGCGCGAGGGCTGATCGGGGCTTAGGAGACGACGCGTGGACCGATGGGAGCATAGGAGACGACGCATGGACCGATCGGGGCTTCGGAGACGACGCGTGGACCGATCGGGGCTTAGGAGACGACGCGTGGATCGATCGCGGCTTAGGAGAAGGCGCGTGGACCGATCGGGGCTTAGCAGACGACGCGTGGACCGATCGGGGCTCAGCAGACAGTGCATGGGCCGATTGGGGATCAGGACACGGCGCGTGGATGGATGGGGGTTTAGGGAACGACGCGTGGACCGATCGGGGCTCAGGAGAGGGCGCGTGGACCGATAGGGGCTTAGGAGAAGACCCGTGAACCGATCGGGGCTCAGGAGACGGCGCGTGGAACGGTCGGGGCTTAGGAGACTCGCGTGGATCTATCGGGGTGCCGGCGGCGGCGCGTGGACCGATCACGGATCAGGAGACGGTGCGTGGACCGATCGGGGCTTAGGAGATGACGCGTGGACCGATCGGGGCTCAGGAGACGGCGCGTGGACTGATAACGGCTTAGGAGACGACCCCTGAACCGATCGGGGCTCAGGAGACGGCGCGTGGACCGGTCGGGGCTTAGGAGACTCGCGTGGATCTATCGAGGCTCGGAGACGGTGCGTGGACGTATCGGGGATCAGGAGACGGCGCGAGGACCGACCGGGGCTCAGGAGACGGCGCGTGAACCGATCGGCGCTCGGAGACGGCGCGTGTACGGATCGGGGCTCAGGAAACGGCGCGTGGACCGGTCGGGGCTTAGGAGACGACTCCTGGACCGATCGGGGCTTAGGAGGCGGCGCGTGAAACGATCGGGGCTCAGGAGACGGCGCGTGAACCGATCGGGGCTCAGGAGACCGCGCGTGGACCGATCGGGGCTCGGCGACTACGCGTGGACGTATCGGGGCTCAGGAGACGCCGCGTGGACCGATCGGGGCTCGGAAACGACGCGTTAAGCGATCGGGGGTTAGAAGACGACGCGTGGACCGATGGGGGCTTAGGAGACGACGTGTGGACCGATGGGGGCTGGGAGACAGCGCGTGGACCGACTGGGGCTCAGGAGAAGCCGCGTGGACCGATTGGGGCTTAGGAGACAACGCGTTGACCGATCGGGGCTTCGGAGACGGTACGTGGACCGATCGGGGCTCGGAGACGACGCGAGGACCGATCGGGGATCAGGAGACGGCGCGTGAACCGACCGGAGCTCAGGAGATTCGCGTGGATCGATCGGGGCTCCAGAGGCGGCGCGTGGACCGATTGGGGAGCAGGAGATGTGGCGTGGACCGATCGAGGCTCAGGAGACGGCGCGTGGACCGATCGGGGCTTAGGAGACGAGGCGCGAACCGATCGACGCTCGAAGACGGCGCGTGGACCGGTCGGGGCTCAGGGGACGACACGTAGACCGATCGGGGCTCGGAGACGGCGCGTGGATCGATAGGGGCTGAGTAGACGGCGCGTCGACCCGTCGGGGCTGAGGAGACGGCGCGTGGACCGATCGGGGCTTAGGAAGCGGCGCCTAGACCGATCGTGACTCGGAGACAGCGCGTGGAGGCATCGGGGCTTAGAAGACGATGCGTGAGCCGATCGGGGCTTAGGAGATGACGCGTGGACGTATCAGAGCTCAGGAGACGACGCGCGGACCGATCGGGGCTCGGAGACGGCGCGTGGACCTATCGCGGCTCGGTGACGGCGCGTGGACCGATCGGGGCTTAGGAGAAGACGCGTGGACCGATCGGGGCTCAGAAGACGTCGCGGGGACCGGTCGGGGCTTAGGAGACTCGCGTGTATCTATCGGGGTGCTGGAGGCGGCGCGTGGACCGGTCGCGGATCAGGAGACGGTGCGTGGACCGATCGGGGCTTAGGAGATGACGCGTGGACCGACCGGAGCTTAGCAGACGACGCGTGGACCGATCGGGGCTCAGGAGACAGTGCATGGGCCGATTGGGGATCAGGACACGGCGCGTGGATGGATGGGGGCTTAGGGAACGACGCGTGGACCGATCGGGGCTCAGGAGATGGCGCGTGGACCGATAGGGGCTTAGGAGAAGACCCGTGAACCGATCGGGGCTCAGGAGACGGCGCGTGGAACGGTCGGGGCTTAGGAGACTCGCGTGGATCTATCGGGGTGCCGGCGGCGGCGCGTGGACCGATCGCGGATCAGGAGACGGTGCGTGGACCGATCGGGGCTTAGGAGATGACGCGTGGACCGATCGGGGCTCAGGAGACGGCGCGTGGACTGATAACGGCTTAGGAGACGACCCCTGAACCGATCGGGGCTCAGGAGACGGCGCGTGGACCGGTCGGGGCTTAGGAGACTCGCGTGGATCTATCGAGGCTCGGAGACCGTGCGTGGACGTATCGGGGATCAGGAGACGGCGCGTGGACCGACCGGGGCTCAGGAGACGGCGCGTGAACCGATCGGCGCTCGGAGACGGCGCGTGTACGGATCGGGGCTCAGGAAACGGCGCGTGGACCGGTCGGGGCTTAGGAGACGACTCCTGGACCGATCGGGGCTTAGGAGGCGGCGCGTGAAACGATCGGGGCTCAGGAGACGGCGCGTGAACCGATCGGGGCTTAGGAGACCGCGCGTGGACCGATCGGGGCTCGGCAACTACGCGTGGACGTATCGGGGCTCAGGAGACGCCGCGTGGACCGATCGGGGCTCGGAAACGACGCGTTAAGCGATCGGGGGTTAGAAGACGACGCGTGGACCGATGGGGGCTTAGGAGACGACGTGTGGACCGATGGGGGCTGGGAGACAGCGCGTGGACCGACTGGGACTCAGGAGAAGCCGCGTGGACCGATTGGGGCTTAGGAGACAACGCGTTGACCGATCGGGGCTTCGGAGACGGTACGTGGACCGATCGGGGCTCGGAGACGACGCGAGGACCGATCGGGGATCAGGAGACGGCGCGTGAACCGACCGGAGCTCAGGAGATTCGCGTGGATCGATCGGGGTGCCGGAGGCGGCGCGTGGACCGATCGCGGATCAGGAGACGATGCGTGGACCGATCGGGGCTTAGGAGATGACGCGTGGACCGATCGGGGCTCAGGAGACGGCGCGTGGACTGATAACGGCTTAGGAGACGACCCCTGAACCGATCGGGGCTCAGGAGACGGCGCGTGGACCGGTCGGGGCTTAGGAGACTCGCGTGGATCTATCGAGGCTCGGAGACGGTGCGTGGACGTATCGGGGATCAGGAGACGGCGCGTGGACCGACTGGGGCTCAGGAGACGGCGCGTGAACCGATCGGCGCTCGGAGACGGCGCGTGGACCGATCGGATCTTAGGAGACGACGCGTGGACCATCCGGGGCTCGGAGATGGCGCGTGGAGGCATCGGGGCTAAGAAGACGATGCGTGGACCGATCGGGGCTTCGGAGACGACGCGTGGACCGATCGGGGCTTAGGAAACGACGCGTGGACCGATCGCGGCTTAGGAGACGGCGCGTGGACCGATCGGGGCTTAGGAGACGGCGCGTGAAGAGATCGGGGCTCAGGAGACGACGCGTCGATCGATTGGGTCTCAGGAGGCGGCGCGTGGACCCATTGGGGCTCGGAGACGACGTGTGGAACGATCGGGGCGCAGGAGCCGGGGCTTGGACCGATCGTGGCTCGGAGACGGCGCGAGGAGGCATCTGTGCTTAGAAGACGACGCGTGGACCGATTGGGTCTCAGGAAACAGGGCGTGAACCGATCGGGGCTTAGGAGAGAAGGCGTGGAACGATCGGTGCTCGCAGACGACGCGTGTACCAATCGGGGCTTAGGGAACGACGCGTTGACCGATCGGGGCTCGGAGATAGTCTGTGGATGTATCGGGGCTCGGAGATGGTGCGTGGACGTATCGGGGCTTAGGGAACGACGCGAGGACCGATCGGGGCTCAGGAGACGGCGCCTGGACGGATCGTGGCTCGGAGACGGCGCGTGGACCTATCGCGGCTCGGTGACGGCGCGTGGACCGATCGGGGCTTAGGAGAAGACGCGGGGACCGATCGGGGCTCAGAAGACGTCGCGGGGACCGGTCGGGGCTTAGAAGACTCGCGTGGATCTATCGGGGCTGCGGGGGCCGCGCTTGGACCGATCGGGGATCAGGAGACAGTGCGTGGACCGATCGGGGCTCGGAGACGGCGCGAGGGCTGATCGGGGCTTAGGAGACGACGCGTGGACCGATCGGGGCTTAGTAGACGACGCGTCGACCGTTCGGGGCTCAGGAAGCGGAGCGTGGACCGATCGTGGCTCGGAGACGGCGCAAGGAGGCATCTGGGCTTAGAAGACGACGCGTGGACCGATCGGTGCTCGGAGATGACGCGTGGACCGATCGGGGCTCGAAGACGGAGCGTGGACCAATCGGGGCTTAGCGGACGAGACGTAGACCGATCGGGGCTCGGAGACGGCGCGTGGAGGCATCGGGGCTTAGAAGACGATGCGTGAACCGATCGGGGCTTAGGAGACGACGTGTGGACCGATCGGGGCTTACGAGACGATGCGTGGACCGATCGGGGCTCACGACACGGCGCGTGTAGCGATCGGGGCTCAGGAGACGACGCGTGTATCGATCGGAGCTCACGAGACGACGCGTCGACCGATCGGGGCTCAGGAAGCGGCGCGTGGAACCATCGGGGCTCGGAGACAATGCGTGAACCGATCGTGCTCGGAGACGGCGGATGAACCGATCGGGGCTGAGGAGACGGGGCGTGGACCGATCGGGGCTGAGGAGACGGCGCGTCGACCGATCGGGGCTTAGGAGCCGACGCGTGGACCGATCGGGCCTCAGGAAACGGGGCCTGCGCCGATCGGGGCTTAGGAAACGACGCGTGGACCGATCGGGGCTCGAAGACGGTGCTTGGACGTATCGGGGATCAGTAGACGGCGCGTGGACCGACCGGGGCTCGGAGACGACGTGTGAAACGATGGGGGCGCAGGAGACGGTGCGTGGACCGATCGTGGCTCGAAGACGGCGCGTGTACCGATCGGGGCTTAGGGAACGACGCGTGGACGGATCGGGGCTCAGGAGACGGCGCGTGGACCGTTCGGGGCTTAGGAGACTCGCGTGTATCTATCGGGGTGCCGGAGGCGGCGCGTGGACCGATCGCGGATCAGGAGACGGTGCGTGGACCAATCGGGGCTTAGGAGATGACGCGTGGACCGATCGGGGCTTAGCAGACGATGCGTGGACTGATCGGGGCTCAGGAGACGGCGCGTGGACTGATAGGGGCTTCGGAGACGACCCGTGAACCGATCGGGGCTCAGGAGACGGCGCGTGGACCGGTCGGGGCTTAGGAGACGAAGCGTGGAACGATCGGGGCTCGCAGACGACGCGTGTACCGATCGGGGCTTAGGGAACGACGCGTGGACCGATCGGGGCTCAGGAGACGGCGCGTGGACTGATAGGGGCTTAGGACACGGCGCGTGGAGAGATCGGGGCTCAGGAGACGACGCGTGTATCGATCGGGGCTCAGGAGACGACGCGTCGATCGATTGGGTCTCAGGAGGCGGCGCGTGGACCCATTGGGGCTCGGAGATGGTGCGTGGACGTATCGGGGCTTAGGGAACGACGCGAGGACCGATCGGGGCTCAGGACACGGCGCCTGGACCGATCGTGGCTCGGAGACGGCGCGTGGACCTATCGCGGCTCGGAGATGGCGCGTGGACCTATCCCGGCTCGGTGACGGCGCGTGGACCGATCGCGGCTTAGTAGAAGACGCGTGGACCGATCGGGGCTCAGAAGACGTCGCGGGGACCGGTCGGGGCTTAGGAGACTCGCGTGGATCTATCGGGGCTGCGGGGGCCGCGTTTGGACCGATCGGGGATCAGGAGACAGTGCGTGGACCAATCGGGGCTTATGAGATGACGCGTGGACCGATCGGGGCTTAGCAGACGATGCGTGGACTGATCGGGGCTCAGGAGACGGCGCGTGGACTGATAGGGGCTTCGGAGACGACCCGTGAACCGATCGGGGCTCAGGAGACGGCGCGTGGACCGGTCGGGGCTTAGGAGACGAAGCGTGGAACGATCGGGGCTCGCAGACGACGCGTGTACCGATCGGGGCTTAGGGAACGACGCGTGGACCGATCGGGGCTCAGGAGACGGCGCGTGGACTGATAGGGGCTTAGGAGACGGCGCGTGAACCGATCGGCGCTCGGAGACGGCGCGTGGACCGATCGAAGCTTAGGAGACGGCGCGTGGACCGACCGGGGCTCGGAGACGACGTGTGAAACGATGGGGGCGCAGGAGACGGTGCGTGGACCGATCGTGGCTCGAAGACGGCGCGTGTACCGATCGGGGCTTAGGGAACGACGCGTGGACGGATCGGGGCTCAGGAGACGGCGCGTGGACCGTTCGGGGCTTAGGAGACTCGCGTGTATCTATCGGGGTGCCGGAGGCGGCGCGTGGACCGATCGCGGATCAGGAGACGGTGCGTGGACCAATCGGGGCTTAGGAGATGACGCGTGGACCGATCGGGGCTCAGCAGACGATGCGTGGACTGATCGGGGCTCAGGAGACGGCGCGTGGACTGATAGGGGCTTCGGAGACGACCCGTGAACCGATCGGGGCTCAGGAGACGGCGCGTGGACCGGTCGGGGCTTAGGAGACGAAGCGTGGAACGATCGGGGCTCGCAGACGACGCGTGTACCGATCGGGGCTTAGGGAACGACGCGTGGACCGATCGGGGCTCAGGAGACGGCGCGTGGACTGATAGGGGCTTAGGAGACGGCGCGTGAACCGATCGGCGCTCGGAGACGGCGCGTGGACCGATCGAAGCTTAGGAGACGACGCGTGGACCATCTGGGGCTCGGAGACGGCGCGTGGAGGCTTCGGGGCTAAAAAGACGATGCGTGGACCGATCGGGGCTTCGGAGACGACGCGTGGACCGATCGGGGCTTAGGAGACGACGCGTGGACCGATCGCGGCTTAGGAGAGGGCGCGTGAACCGATCGCGGATCAGGAGACGGTGCGTGGACCGATCGGGGCTTAGGAGATGACGCGTGGACCGATCGGGGCTTAGGAGACGACGCGTGGACCGATCGCGGCTTAGGAGACGGCGCGTGGACCGATCGGGGCTTAGGACACGGCGCGTGGAGAGATCGGGGCTCAGGAGACGACGCGTGTATCGATCGGGGCTCAGGAGACGACGCGTCGATCGATTGGGTCTCAGGAGGCGGCGCGTGGACCCATTGGGGCTCGGAGATGGTGCGTGGACGTATCGGGGCTTAGGGAACGACGCGAGGACCGATCGGGGCTCAGGACACGGCGCCTGGACCGATCGTGGCTCGGAGACGGCGCGTGGACCTATCGCGGCTCGTAGATGGCGCGTGGACCTATCGCGGATCGGTGACGGCGCGTGGACCGATCGGGGCTTAGTAGAAGACGCGTGGACCGATCGGGGCTCAGAAGACGTCGCGGGGACCGGTCGGGGCTTAGGAGACTCGCGTGGATCTATCGGGGCTGCGGGGGCCGCGTTTGGACCGATCGGGGATCAGGAGACAGTGCGTGGGCCGATCGGGGCTCGGAGACCGCGCGAGGGCTGATCGGGGCTTAGGAGACGACGCGTGGACCGATGGGAGCATAGGAGACGACGCATGGACCGATCGGGGCTCCGGAGACGACGCGTGGACCGATCGGGGCTTAGGAGACGACGCGTGGATCGATCGCGGCTTAGGAGAAGGCGCGTGGACCGATCGGGGCTCAGGAGACGGCGCGTGGAGCGATCGGGGCTCGGAGACGGCGCGTGGACCCATCAGGGCTCGGAGACGGCACGTGGACCGATCGGGGCTCAGGGGAGGACGCGTAGACCGATCGGGGCTTAGGAAGCGGCGCCTGGACCGATCGTGGCTCGGAGACGGCGCGTGGAGGGATCGGGGCTTAGAAGACGATGCGTGAACCGATCGGGTCTTAGGAGACGACGCGTGGACCGATCGGGGCTTAGGAGACGACGCGTGGACCGATCGGGGCTCACGACACGGCGCGTGTAGCGATCGGGGCTCAGGAGACGACGCGTGTATCGATCGGAGCTCAGGAGACGACGCGTGTATCGATCGGAGCTCAGGAGACGACGCGTCGACCGATCGGGGCTCAGGAAGCGGCGCGTGGAACCATCGGGGCTCGGAGACAATGCGTGAACCGATCGTGCTCGGAGACGGCGGATGAACCGATCGGGGCTGAGGAGACGGCGCGTGGACCGATCGGGGCTTAGGAGCCGACGCGTGGACCGATCGGGCCCCAGGAAACGGGGCCTGCGCCCATCAGGGCTTAGGATACGACGCGTGTACCGATCGGGGCTTACGGAACGACGCGTGGACCGATCGGGGCTCAGGAGACGGCGCGTGGACTGATAGGGGCTTAGAAGACGACGCGTGGACCTAACGGTGCTCGGAGCGGACGCTTGGACCGAACGGGGCTTAGGACACGACGCGTCGACCGATCGGGGCTCGGAGACGGTGCTTGGACGTATCGGGGATCAGTAGATGGCGCGTGGACCGACCGGGGCTCGGAGACAGTCTGTGGACGTATCGGGTCTCGGAGATGGTGCGTGGACGTATCGGGGCTTAGGGAACGATGCGTGGACCGATCGGGGCTCAGGAGACGATGCCTGGACCGATCGGAGCATAGGAGACGACGCATGGACCGATCGGGGCTTCGGAGACGACGCGTGAACCGATCGGGGCTTAGGAGACGACGCGAGGACCGATCGCGGCTTAGGAGAAGGCGCGTGGACCGATCGGGGCTCAGGAGACGGCGCGTGGAGCGATCGGGGCTCAGGAGGCGGCGTGTGGACCGATCGGGGCTCAGGAGACGGCGCGTGGACCGATCGGGGCTTGGGAGACGACGCGTGGACTGATCGGGGCTCAGGAAGCGGCGCCTGGACCGATCGTCGCTCGGAGCCGGCGCGAGGAGGCATCTTGACTTAGAAGACGATGCGTGGACCGATCGGGGCTCAGGAGACGACGCGTGGACCGAACGGGGCTCAGGTGACGGCGCGTGGACCGGTCGGGGCTTAGGAGACGACGCGCAGCCCGATCGGGGCTTAGGAGACGAGGCGTGGACCGATCGACGCTCGAAGACGGCATGTGGACCGATCGGGGCTCAGGAGACGGCGCGTGGAGCGATCGGGGCTCAGGACACGGCGCGTGCATGGATCTGGGCTTAGGGAACGGCAGGTGGACCGGTCGGGGCTTAGGAGATGGCCCAAGGACCGATCGGGGCTTAGGAGACGATACGTATACCGATCGGGGCTCAGGAAGCGGCGCCTGGACCGATCCGGGCTCGGAGACGACGCGTGGACCGATCGGGGCTTAGGAGACGACGCGTGGACCGATCGCGGCTTAGGAGACGACGCGTAGACCGATCGGAGCTCAGGAGACAGCGCGTGGACCGATTGGGGATCAGGACACGGCGCGTGGATGGATGGAGGCGTAGGGAACGACGCGTGGACCGATCGGGGCTCAGAAGACGGCGCGTGGACCGATAGGGGCGTAGGAGACGACCCGTGGACCGATCGGGGCTCAGGAGACGGCGCGTGGACCGATCGGGGCTTAGGAGACGGCGCGTGGACCGATCGGGGCTTAGGAGACGACGCGTGGACCGGTCGGGGCTCAGGAGGCGACGCGTGGACCCATCGGGGCTCGGAGACGGCGCGTGGACCGATCGGGGCTTAGGAGACGACGCGTGGACCGATCGGGGCTTAGGAGACGACGCGTGGACCGATCGGGACTCAGGAACCGGCGCGTGGACCGATCGGGGCTTAGGAGACGACGCGTCGACCGATCGTGGCTCGGAGACGGCGCGAGGAGGCATCTGGGCTTAGAAGACGACGCGTGGACCGATTGGCTCTCAGGAAACGGGGTGTGAACCGATCGGGGCTTAGGAGACGAAGCGTGGAACGATCGGGGCTGAGGAAGCGGCGCTTGGGCCGATCGTGGCTCGAAGACGTCGCGTGGAGGCATCTGGGCTTAGAAGACGACGCGTGGACCGATCGGGGCTCGGAGACGGTCTGTGGACGTATCGGGGCTCGGAGATGGTGCGTGGACGTATCGGGGCTTAGGAGACTCGCGTGTATCTATCGGGGTGCCGGAGGCGGCGCGTGGACCGATCGCGGATCAGCAGACTGTGCGTGGACCGATCGGGGCTTAGGAGATGACGCGTGGACCGATCGGGGCTTAGCAGACGACGCGTGGACCGATCGGGGCTCAGGAGACGGCGCGTGGAACCGATCGGGGCTTAGGAGACTCGCGTGCATCTATCGGGGTGCCGGAGGCGGCACGTGGACCGATCACGGATCAGGAGACGGCGCATGGAACCGATCGGGGCTTAGGAGACTCGCGTGTATCTATCGGGGTGCCGGAGGCGGCGCGTGGACCGATCGCGGATCAGGAGACGGTGCGTGGACCGATCGGGGCTTGGAAGATGACGCGTGGACTGATCGGGGCTTAGCAGACGACGCGTGGACCGATCGGGGCTCAGGAGACGGCGCGTGGACTGATAGGGGCTTAGGAGACTCGCGTGGATCTATCGGGGCTCGGAGACGGTGCTTGGACGTATCGGGGATCAGGAGACGGCGCGTGGACCGACCGGGCCTCAGGAGACGGCGCGTGAACCGATCGGCGCTCGGAGACGGCGCGTGGACCGATCGAAGCTTAGGAGACGACGCGTGGACCATCCGGGGCTCGGAGACGGCGCGTGGAGGCATCGGGGCTAAGAAGACGATGCGTGGACCGATCGGGGCTTCGGAGACGACGCGTGGACCGATCGGGGCTTAGGAGACGACGCGTGGACCGATCGCGGCTTAGGAGACGGCGCGTGGACCGATCGGGGCTTAGGAGACGGCGCGTGGAGCGATCGGGGCTCAGGAGACGATGCGTGTATCGATCGGGGCTCAGGAGACGACGCGTCGATCGATCGGGTCTCAGGAGCCGGCGCGTGGACCCATCGGGGCTCGGAGACGACGTGTGGAACGATCGGGGCGCAGGAGACGGGGCGTGCACCGATCGTGGCTCGGAGACGGCGCGAGGAGGCATCTGTGCTTAGAAGACGACGCGTGGACCGATTTGGTCTCAGGAAACGGGGCGTGAACCGATCGGGGCTTAGGAGACGAAGCGTAGAACGATCGGGGCTCGCAGACGACGCGTGGACCGATCGTGGCTTAGGGAACGGCGCGTGGACCGATCGGGGCTCGGAGACAGTCTGTGGACGTATCGGGGCTCGGAGATGGTGCGTGGACGTATCGGGGCTTAGGGAACGACGCGTGGACCGATCGGGGCTCAGGAGACGGCGCTTGGACCGATTGGAGCATAGGAGACGACGCATGGACCGATCGCGGCTTAGGAGAAGGCGCGTGGACCGATCGGGGCTCAGGAGACGGCGCGTGGACCGATCGGGGCTCAGGAGACGTTGCATGGAACCGATCGGGGCTTAGGAGACTCGCGTGTATGTATCGGGGTGCCGGAGGCGGCGCGTGGACCGATCGCGGATCAGGAGACGGTGCGTGGACCGATCGGGGCTTGGAAGATGACGCGTGGACCGATCGGGGCTTAGCAGACGACGCGTGGACCGAACGGGGCTCAGGTGACGGCGCGTGGACCGGTCGGGGCTTAGGAGACGACGCGCAGCCCGATCGGGGCTTAGGAGACGATACGTATACCGATCGGGGCTCAGGAAGCGGCTCCTGGACCGATCGTGGGTCGGAGACGGCGCGTGGAGGCATCGGGCCTCAGGAGACGGCGCATGGACCGATCGGCGCTCAGGAGACGGCGCCTGGGCCGATAGGGGCTCAGGAGACGGCGCGTGGACCGATAGGGGCTTAGGAGACGACCCGTGGACCGATCACGGCTCAGGAGACGGCGCGTGAACCGATCGGTGCTCGGAGCCGGCGCGTGCCCAATCGGGGCTTAGGAGACGACGCGTGGACCATCCGGGGCTCCGAGACGGCGCGTGGAGGCATCGGGGCTAAGAAGACGATGCGTGGGCCGATCGGGGCTTCGGAGACGACGCGTGGACCGATTGGGGCTTAGGAGACGACGCGTGGACCGATCGCGGCTTAGGAGACGACGCGTAGACCGATCGCGGCTCAGGAGACAGCGCGTGGACCGATTGGGGATCAGGACACGGCGCGTGGATGGATGGAGGCGTAGGGAACGACGCGTGGACCGATCGGGGCTCAGGAGACGGCGCGTGGACCGATAGGGGCTCGGAGACGGCGCGAGGAGGCATCTGGGCTTAGAAGACGACGCGTGGACCGATTGGGTCTCAGGAAACGGGGCGTGAACCGATCGGGGCTTAGGAGACGAAGCGTGGAACGATCGGGGCTGAGGAAGCGGCGCTTGGACCGATCGTGGCTCGGAGACGTCGCGTGGAGGCATCTGGGCTTAGAAGACGACGCGTGGACCGATCGGGGATCAGGAGACGGTGCGCGGACCGATCGGGGCTCGAAGACGGCGCGGGGACGTATCGGCGCTTAGGAGACGGCGCGTGGACCGATCGGGGCTCAGGAAGCGGCGCACGGACCGATCGTGGCTCGGAGACGGCGCGTGGAGGCATCGGGGCTTTGAAGACGACGCGTGGACCGACCGGTGCTCAGAAAACGGCGAGTGGACCTATCGGTGCTCGGAGACGATGCGTGGACCGCTCGGGGATCAGGAAACGGCCCGTGGAGCGATCAGGGTCAGGAGACGACGCGTGGATCGATCGGGGATCAGGATACGACGCGTCGATCGACCGGGGCTTACGAGACGACGCGTAGACCGATCGGGGCTCAGAGATGGCGCGTGGACCGATCGGGGCTTAGGAGAAGGCGCGTGGACCGATCGGGGCTCAGGAAGCGGCGCACGGACCGATCGTGGCTCGGAGACGGCGCGTGGAGGCATCGGGGCTTTGAAGACGACGCGTGGACCGACCGGTGCTCAGAAAACGGCGAGTGGACCTATCGGTGCTCGGAGACGATGCGTGGACCGCTCGGGGATCAGGAAACGGCCCGTGGTGCGATCAGGGTCAGGAGACGACGCGTGGATCGATCGGGGCTCAGGAGACGACGCGTCGACCGATCGGGGCTTACGAGACGACGCATCGACCGATCCGGAGATTAGGAGACGACGTGTGGACCGATCGGGGCTCAGGAACCGATGCGCGGACCGCTCGGGGCTCAGGAGACGGCGCGTGAACCGATCGGGGCTTAGGAGAAGGCGCGTGGACCGATCGGGGCTCAGGAGACGACGCGTCGACCGATCGGGGCTCAGGAGACGGCGCGCGGACCGACCGGGGCTCAGAAGCCTCGCGTGGATCGATCGGGGCTCCGGAGGCGCCGCGTGGACCGATGGGGATCAGGACACGGTGCGTGGACCAATCGGGGCTCGGAGACGGCACGTGGACCGATCGGGGCCTAGGAGACGACGCGTGGACCGCTCGGGGCGTAGGAAACGACGCGCGTACCTATCGGGGCTCAGGAGACAGCGAGTAGACCGATTGGGGCTCAGGAGAAGGCGCAGGGTCCGATGGGGTCTCGGAGACGGCGTGTGGAACGATCGGGGCTCAGGAGACGGCGAGTTAAACGATTGGGGCTTAGGAGACGATGAGTGGATGGATCGGGGCTTAGGGAACGACGCGTGGACCGATGGGGGTTCAGGAGACGGCGCGTGAACCGACTGGGGCTCAAACGGTTGCGCGTGGACCAATTGGGGTTCGGCGACGGCGCGTGGACCGATCGGGGCTCGGAGACGGCGAGTTAACCGATCGGGGCTTAGGAGACGATGCGAGGAGACATCTGGGTTTACAAGACCACGCGTGGATCGATCGGGGCTCGGAGACGGCGCGTGAACCGACCGGGGCTCAGGAGACGGCGCGTGGACCGATCGGGGCTCGGAGACGGCACGTTAACCGATCGGGGCTTAGGAGTCGATGCTTGGACCGATCGGGCTCGGAGCCGGCGCGTGAACCGACCGGGGCTTAGGAGACGATGCGTGGACCGATCCCGGCGCGGAGACGGCGCGTTCACCGATCAGGGCATAGGAGACGATGCGTGGACCGATCGGGCTCAGGAGACGGCGCGTGGTGCGATCGCGGCTTAGGAGACGAAGCGTGGACCGATCAAAGCTCAGGAGACCGCGCGTGGAGCGATCGGGGCTCGGAAACGGCGGGTGGACCGTCCGGGGCTTAGCAGACGATGCGTGGACCGATCGGGGCTCGGAAACGGCGCGTGT
This sequence comes from Netelia fuscicornis, assembly GCA_946811545.1. NCBI lineage: Eukaryota > Metazoa > Arthropoda > Insecta > Hymenoptera > Ichneumonidae > Netelia > Netelia fuscicornis. Next base: position 25,551,829 of record OX328015.1, read on the forward strand.
ACCGATCGGGGCTTAGGAGACGACGCGTGGACCGAACGGGGCTCAGGAGACGGCGCGTGGAGCGAACGGGGCTCGGAAACGGCGGGGGAACGTCCGGGGCTTAGGAGACGATGCGTAGACCGATCGGGGCTCAGAAGACGGCGCGTGGACGGATCGGCGCTCGGAGACGGCGCGTGGAACGATCGTGGCTCAGGAGACGACGCGTCGACGGATCAGGGCTGAGGAGACGACGCGTGGACTGATCGGGGCTTAGGAGAAAACGCGTGGACCGATCGGGGCTCAGGAAGCGGCGCCTGCACCGATCGTGGTTGGGAGACGGCGCAAGTAGGCATCTGGGCTTAGAAGACGACGCGTGGACCGATCGGGGCTCAGATGACGGCGCGCGAACCGACCGGGGCTCAGGAGACTCGCGTGGATCGATCGGGGTTCCGGAAACGGTGTGTGGCGCGATCGGGGCTCAGGAGACGACGCGTGGATCGATTAGGGCTCCGGAGGCGCCGAGCGGACCGATTGGGATCAGGAGACGGTGAGTGAACCGTTCGGGGCTCGAAGACGGCGCGTGGACTGATCGGGGCTTAGGAGACGACACGTGGACCGATCGGGGCATAGGAGACGACGCATGTACCTATCGGGGCTCACGAGACAGCGTGTGGACCGATTGGGGCTCAGGATACGGCGCGTGGAACGCTCCAGGCGCCGTTTTCTGAGCAGAATTCGGTCCACGCGTCGTCTTCAAAGCCCCGATGCCTCCACGCGCCGTCTCCTGTGCTCCGATCGTTCCACGCGCCATCTCCGAGCCCCGATCGGTCCACGCGCCGTCTCCTAAGCCCCGATTGATCCACGCGCCATCTCCGAGCGCCGATCGGTCCACGCGCCGTCTCCTGAGCCCCGATCGGTCCATGCGTCGTCTTCTTAGCCCCCATGCCTCCACGCGCCGTCTCCGAGCCACGATATGTCCAGGCGCCGCTTCCTGAGCCCCGATCGATCCACGCGCCGTCTCGTAAGCCACAATCGGTCCACGCGCCGTCTCCGAGCGCCGATCATTTCACGCGCCGTCTCCTGAGCCCCGATCGTTCCACGCGCCGTCTCCGAGCCCCGATCGGTCCATGCGCCGTCTCCTGAGCCCCGATCGGTTCAGGCATCATCTCCTAAGCCCCGATACGTCCACACGCCGTATCTGAGCCCCGATCGGTCCGCGTGACGCATTCTAAGCCACGGTCCGTCCACGCGCCGTCTCCGAGCCCCGATCGGTCCACGCATCGTCTCCTAAGCCCCGCTCGGTTAACGCGCCGTCTCCGAGCCCCGATGGGTCCACGCGCCGCCTCATAAGCCCCGATCGGTCGACGCGTCGTCTCCTAAGCCCCGGTCGGTCCACGCGCCGTCGCTGAACCCCAATTGGTCCACGCGCCACCTCCTGAGCCCCGATCGCTCCACGCGCCGTCTCCGAGCCCCGATCGGTCCACGCGCCGTCTCCTGAGCCCGGATCGGTCCACGCGCCGTCGCCGAACCCCAATTGGTCCACGCACAACCGACTGAGCCCTGGTTGGTCCACGCGCTGTCTCCGAGCCCCGATCGGTCCACGCGTCGTATCTGAACCCCGATCGGTCCACGCGCCGTCGCCGAGCTATGATCGGTCCACGCGCGGCCGCCTAAGCCCCAATCGGTCCACGCGCCGTCTCCTAAGCCCCGACCGATCCACGCGCCGTCTCCGAGCGCCGATCGGTCCGCGTGCCGCATTCTAAGCAACGGTCCATCCACGCGCCGTCTCCGAGCCCCGATCGATCCACGCGTCGTCTCGAAGCCCCGATCGGTCCACGATCCGTCTCCTGAGCCCGGATCGTTCCACGCGTCGTCTCCTGATCCCTGATCCGTAAACGCGTCGTCTCCTGAGCCCCAATCGGCCCACACGCAGTCTCGTGAGCCCCGATAGGTACACGCGCCGTCGCCGAACCCCAATTGGTCCACGCGCAACCGCCTGAGCCCCGGTTGGTCCACGCGCTGTCTCCGAGCCCCGATCGGTCCACGCGTCCCATCCGAACCCTGATCGGTCCACGCGCCGTCGCCGAGCCATGATCGGTCCACGCGCGGCCTCCTGAGCCCCGATCGGTCCACCGCCGTCGACGAGCTGCGATCGGTCCACGCGCGGCCTCCTGAGCCCCGGTTGGTTCACGCGCCGTATCCGAGCCCCCATCGGTCCACGCGTCGTCTCCGAGCGCCGATCGGTCCACGCGCCGTCGCCGAGCCATGATCGGTCCACGCGGGGCTCCTGAGCCCCGGTCGGTCCGCGCGCCGTCTCCTGAGCCCCGATCGGTCGACGCGTCGTTTCCTGAGCCCCGATCGATCCACGCGTCATCTCCTGAGCCCCAATCGCTCCACGCGCCTATTTCTGATCCCCGATCAATTGACGCGTCTTCTCCTGAGCCCCGATCGCTCCACGCGCCGTCTCCCAGCCCCGATCGGTCCACGCGCCGTCTCCTGAGCCCGGATCGGTCCACGCGTCGTCGCCGAACGCCAATTGGTCCACGCGCAACCGCCTGAGCCCCGGTTGGTCCACGCGCTGTCTCCGAGCCCCGATCGGTCCACGCGCCGTCTCTTAAGCCCCGATCGGTCCACGCGCCGTCTCCGAGCGCCGATCGGTTCACGCGCCATCTCCTGAGCCCCGATCGCACCACGCGCCGTCTCCGAGCCCCGATCGGTCCACGCGCCGCCTCCTGAGCCCCGATCGGACGACGCGTCGTCTCCTGAGCCCGGATCGGTCCACCCGTCGTCCTCGAATCCCCGATCCGCACACGCGTCGTCTCCGAGCCTCGATCGGTCCACGCGTCGTCTCCTAAGCCCCGACCGGTCCACGCACCGTCTCCTGAGCCCCGATGGGTCCACGCGCCGTCTCCTAACCCGCGATCCGTCCACGGACCGTTTCCTGATCCCCGATCGCTCCTCGCGCCGTCTCCTGAGCCCCGATCGCTACACGCGCCGTCTCCGAGCCCCGATCGGTCCACGCGCCGTCTCCTGAGCCTGGATCGTTCCACGCGCAGTCTCCGAGCGCCGATCGATCCACGCGTCGTCTCCTGAGCCCCAACCGCTCCACACGCCGTTTCCTGAGCCCCGATCGGTCCACGCATCATCTCCGAGCACCGATCGGTCCACGCGCCGTTTTCTGAGCACCGTTCGGTCCACGCGTCGTCTTCAAAGCCCCGATGCCTCCACGCGCCGTCTCCGAGCCCCGATTGCTCTTCGCGCCGTCTCCTGAGCCCCGCTCGATCCATGCGTCGTCTTCATAGCCCCGATGACTCCACGCGCCGTTTCCGAGCCACGATCGGTCCAGGCGCCGCTTCCTGAGCCCCGATCGGTCCACGCGCCGTCGCGTAAGCCCCAATCGGTCTACGCGCCTTCTCAGAGCGCCGATCATTTCACGCGCCGTCTCCTGAGCCCCGATCATTCCACGCCCCGCCACCGAGCCCCGATCGGTCCACGCGCCGTCTCCGAGCGCCGATCGGTTCACGCGCCGTCTCCTGAGCCCCGATCGTTCCACGCGCCGTCTCCGAGCCCCGATTGGTCCACGCGCCGTCTCATAAGCCCCGATCGGACCACGCGCCTTCTCCTCAGCCCCGATCGGTCCACGCGCCGTCTCCGAGCGCCTATTAGTTCACGCGCCGTCTCCTGAACCCCGATCGCTCGACGCGCCGTCTCGGAGCGCCGATTGGTTCACGCGCCGTCTCCTGAGCCCCGATCGCTCCACGCCTCGTCTCCGAGCCCCGATCGTTCCACGCGCCGTCTCCGAGCCCCGATCGGTCCACGCATCGTCTCCTAAGCCCCGCTCGGTTAATGCGTCGTTTCCCAGCCCCGATCGGTCTACGCGCCGTCTCCTGAGCCCGGATCGGTCCACGCCTCGTCCCCTAATCCCCGATCCGAACACGCGTCGTCTCCGAGCCTCGATCGGTCCACGCGCCGTCGCCGAGCCCCGATCGGTCCACGCGCGGCCTCCTAAGCCCCGTTCGGTCCACGCGCCGTCTCCTAAGCCCCGACCATTCCACGCGCCGTCTCCGAGCCCCGATCGGTCCACGCGCCGTTTCCTGAGCCCCGATCGGTCCACGCGTCGTCTCCGAGCCCCGATCGGTCCACGCACCGTCGCTGAGCCATGCTCGGTCCACGCGCGGCCTCCTGAGCCCCGATCGGTCCACGCGCCGTCGCCGAGCCGCGATCGGTCCACGCGCGGCCTCCTGAGCCCCGGTCGGTTCACGCGTCGTATCTGAGCCCCAATCGGTCCACGAGCCGTCTCCTGAGCCCCGATCGTTCCACGCGCCGTCTCCTAGCCCCGATCGTTCCACGCGGCGTCTCCTGAGCCCCAATCGGTCCACACGCTGTGTCGTGAGCCCCGATAGGTACACGCGTCGACTCCTACGCCCTGATCGGTCCACGCGTCGTCTCCTGAGCCCCGATCGTTCCACGCGCCGTCTCCGAGCCCCGATCGGTCCACGCGCCGTCTCATGAGCCCCGATAGGTCCACGCGCCGTCTCCGAGCCCCGAACGGTTCACGCACCGTCTCCTGATCCCAATCGGTCCACGCGGCGCCTCCGGAGTCCCGATCGATCCACGCGAGGCTCCTGAGCCCCAGTCGGTCCGCGCGCCGTCTCCTGAGCCCCGATTGGTCGACGCGTCGTCTCCTGAGCCCCGATCGATCCACGCGCCGTCTCCGAGCCCCGATAGGTCCACGCATCGTCTCCTAAGCCCCGATCGGCTAACGCGTCGACTCCGAGCCCCGATCGTTCCACGCGCCGTCCCCGATCCCCGATCGATTTACGCGCTGTCTCCTGAGCCCCGATTGGACCAAGCACCGTCTCCTGAGCCCCGATCGTTCCACCCGCCTTCTCCTAAGCCACGACCGGTTCACGCGCCGTCTCCGAGCCACGATCGGTCCAGGCGCCGCTTCCTGAGCCCCGATCGGTCCACGCGCCGTCTCGAAAGCCCCAATCGGTCTACGCGCCGTCTCCGAGCGCCGATCATTTCACGCGCCGTCTCCTGAGCCCCGATCATTCCACGCCCCGTCTCCGAGCCCCGATCGGTCCACGCGCCGTCTCCTAAGCCCCTATCGGTCCACGTGCCGTCTCCGAGCGCCGATCGGTTCACGCGCCGTCTCCTGAGCCCCGATCGTTCCACGCGCCGTCGCCGAGCCGCGACCGGTCCACGCGCCGTCTCCTGAGCCCCGATCGGTCCACGTATCGTCTCCTAAGCCCCGATCGATCCACGCGTCGTCTCCTAAGCCCCTATCGGTCCACGCGCCGTCTCCGAGCGCCGATCGGTTCACGCGCCGTCTCCTGAGCCCCGATCGTTCCACGCGCCGTCTCCGAGCCCCGATCGGTCCACGCGCCGTCTCATAAGTCCCGATCGGACCACGCGCCTTCTCCTCAGCCACGATCGGTCCACGCGCCGTCTCCGAGCGCCGATTAGTTCACGCGCCGTCTCCTGAGCCCCGATCGCTCGACGCGCCGTCTCGGAGCGCCGATTGGTTCACGCGCCGTCTCCTGAGCCCCGATCGCTCCACGCGCCGTCTCCGAGGCCCGATCGGTCCACTCGCCGTCTCCTAAGCCCCGATCGGTCCACCCGTCGTTCCTCAAGCCCCGATCGGTCCACTCGCCGTCTCCTAAGCCCCGATCGGTCCGCGCGCCTTCTCCTCATCCCCGATCGGTACACGCGCCGTCTCGGAGCGATGATTGGTTCACGCGCCGTCTCCGAGCCCCGATCGGTCCACGCACCATCTTCTGCTCCCCAATCGTTCCACGGGCCGCCTCCGGAGCCCCAATTGGTCCACGCGCAACCGCCTGAGTGAGCCCCAATCGGTCCACGCGTCGTCTCCTAAGCCCCGATCGGTTAACGCTCCGTCTCCGATCTCCGAGCCCCAATCGGTCCACGCGTCGTCGCCGAACCCCAATTGGTCCCCGCGCAACCGCCTGAGTCCCAGTCGGTCCACGCGCCGTCTCCGAGCGCCGATCGGTTCACGCGCCGTCACCCGAGCCCCGATCGTTCCACACGCCGTCTCCGAGCCCCGATCGGTCCACGCTTCGTCTCCTGAGCCCGGATCGTTCCACACGTCGTCTCCTGATCCCCGATCCGTAATCGCGTCGTCTCCGAGCCTCGATCGGTCCACACGCCGTGTCCGATCCCCGATCGGTCCGCGTACCGCATTCTGAACCGCGGTCCGTCCACGCGCCGTCTCCGAGCACCGATCGGTCCACGAGCCGTCTCAGAGCGCCGATCATTTCACGCCCCGTCTCCTGAGCTCCGATCGTGCCACGCGCCGTCTCCGAGCCCCGATCGGTCCACGCGCCGTCTCCTGAGCCCCAATCGATCCACACGCTGTCTCGTGAGCCCCGATAGGTACACGCGTCGTCTCCTAAGCCCCGATCGGTTAACGCTCCGTCTCCGAGCGCCGAGCGGTCCACGCGTCGTCGCCGAACCCCAATTGGTCCACGCGCAACCGCCTGAGTCCCAATTGGTCCACGCGCAACCGCCTGAGTCCCAGTCGGTCCACGCGCCGTCTCCGAGCACCGATCGGTCCACGCACCATCTCATGCTCCCCAATCGGTCCATGCGCCGCCTCCGGAGCCCTGATCGATCCACGCGAATCTCCTGAGCTCCGGTCGGTCCTCGTACCGTCTCCGAGCCCCGATCGGTCCACGTACCGTCTCCGAAGCCCCGATCGGTCCACGCGCCGTCTCCTGAGCCCCGATCGGTCCACGCGTCGTCTCCTAAGCCCCGATTGGTTCACGCGTCGTCTCCTACACCCCGATCGGTCCACGCGTCGTCTCCTAAGCCCCGATCGGTCCACGCACCGTCTCCGAGCCCCGATGGGTCCACGCACTGTCTCCTGATCCGCATGGGTCCACGCGGCGCCTCCGGGGCGCCGATCGATCCACGCGAGGATCCTGAGCCCCGATCGATCCACGCATCGTCTCCTAAGCCCCAATCGGTTAACGTGCCGACTCCGAGCCCCAATCGGTCCACGCGCCATCTCCTGAAGCCCGATCGTTCCACGCGCCTTCTCCTGAGCCACGATCGGTCAGCGCCATCTCCGAGCGCCGATCGGTGCACGCGCCGTCGCACGAGCCGCGATCGGTCCACGCGCGGCCTCCTGAGCCCCGGTTGCTTCACGCGCCGTATCCGAGCCCCAATCGGTCCACGCACCGTCTCCTGAGCCTCGATCGGTCCACGCGCCGTCTCCTGAGCCCCAGTCGGTCCACGCGCTGTCTCCGAGCCCCGATCGGTCCACGCGTCGCCTCCGAGCCCCGATCGGTCCACGCGCCGTCTCCTGATCCCCGATCCGTAATCGCGTCGTCTCCGAGCCTCGATCGGTCCACACGCCGTTACCGATCCCCGATCGGTCCGCGTACCGCATTCTGAGCCGCGGTCCGTCCACGCGCCGTCTCCGAGCACCGAGCGGTCCACGCGTCGTCGCCGAACCCCAATCGGTCCACGCGCAACCGGCTGAGTCCCAATTGGTCCACGCGCAACCGCCTGAGTCCCAGTCGGTCCACGCCCTGTCTCCGAGCCCCGATACGTCCACGCGCAGTCGCCGAGCCCCGATCGGTCCACGCGCCGTCGCCGAGTCTCGATCGGTCCACGCGCGGCCCCCTGAGCCCCGGTTGGTTCCCGCGCCGTTTCCGAGCCCCCATCGGTCCACGCGTCGTCTCCGAGCGCCGATTGGTCCACGCGCCGTCGCCGAGCCATGATCGGTCCACGCGGGGCTCCTGAGCCCCGGTCGGTCCGCGCGTCGCCTCCGAGCCCCGATCGGTCCACGCGCCGTCTCCTGAGCCCCGATCGGTACACGCGCCGTCTCGGAGCGATGATTGGTTCGCGCGCCGTCTCCGAGCCGCGATTGGTCCATGCGCCGCTTCCAGAGCCCTATCAGTCCAGGCGTCCTCTCCTGATCTCCGATCGGTCCACGCGCCGTCTCCTAAGCCCCGATTGGTACACGCGCCGTCTCCGAGCGCCGATCGGTTCACGCGCTGTCTCCTGAGCCCCGATCATTCCACGCGATGTCTCCGAGCCCCGATCGGTCCACGCGCCGTCTCCTAAGCCCCGATCGGACCACGCGCCGTCTCCGAGCGCCGATCGGTTCACGCGCCGTCTCCTGAGCCCCGATCACTCCACGCGCCGTCTCCGAGCCCCGATCGGTCCACGCGCCGTCTCCTGAGCCCAGATCGGTCCACGCTCCGTCGCCGAACCCCAATTAGTCCACGCGCAACCGCCTGAGCCCCGGTTGGTCCACGCGCTGTCTCCGAGCCCCGATCGGTCCACGCGTCGTATCCAAACCTCGATCGGTCCACGCGCCGTCGCCGAGCCCCGATCGGTCCACGCGCGGCCTGCTGAGCCCCAATTGGTCCACGCGCCGTCTCCCGAGCCCCGATCGGTCAACGCGTCGCTTCCTAAGCCCCATCGGTCCACGCGTCGTCTCCTAAGCCCGGACGGTCCACGCGTCGTCTCCTAAGCCCCGATCGGCCCACGCGCCGTCTTCGAGCCCCGATCGGTCCACGCACCATCTCCTGCTGCCCAATCGGTCGACGCGCCGCCTCCGGAGCCCCGATCGATCCACGCGAATCTCCTGAGCTCCGATCGGTCCACGCGCCGTCGCCGATCCACGATCGGTCCGTGCGCCGCTTCCAGAGCCCTATCGGTCCACGCATCGTCTCCTGATCTCCGATCGGTCCACGCGCCGTCTCCTAAGCCCCGATCGGCCCACGCGCGGCCTCCTGAGCCCCAGTTGGTTCACGCGCCGTATCTGAGCCCCCATCGGTCCACGCGCCGTCTCCGAGCCCCAATCGGTTCACGCATCGTCTCCTAAGCCCCGATCGGTTAACGCGCCGTCTTCGAGCGCCGAGCGGTCCACGCGCCGTCGCCGATCTCCAATTGGTCCACGCGCAACCGCCTGAGCCCCGATCGGTCCACACGTCGTCTTCTAAGCCCAGATGCCTCCTTGCGCCGTCTCCCAACCACGATCGGTGCAGGCGCCGCTTCCTGAGCCCCGATCGGTCCACGCGTTTTCTCCTAAGCCCCGATCGGTCCACGCGTCGTCTCCTCAGCCCCGATCGGTCGACGCGTCGTCTCCTGAGCCTCGATCGGTCCACGCGCGGCCTCCTTAGCCCCGGTCGGTCCACGCGCCGTCTCATGAGCCCCGATCGGTCCACGCGTCGGCTCCTAAGCCTCGATCGGTCCACGCGCCGTCTCCGAGCCCCGATCGGTCCACGCGCCGTCTCCTGAGCCCGGATCGGTCCACGCGCCGTCGCCGAACCCCAATTAGTTCACGCGCAACCGCCTGAGCCCCGGCTGGTCCGCGCGCCGTCTCCTGAGCCCCGAACGGTCGACGCGCCGTCTCCTGAGCCCCAATCGGCCCGCACGCTGTCTCGTGAGCCCCGATAGGTACACGCGTCGTCTCCTACGCCCCGATCGGTCCACGCGCCGTCTCCGAGCCCCGATCGGTTCACGCGCCGTCTCCTGAGCCCCGATGGGTCCACGCGCCGTCTCCGGGCCCCAATCAGTCCACGCACCATCTCCTGCTCTCCAATCGGTCCACGCGCCGCCTCCGGAGCCCCGATCGATCCACGCTAGGCTCCTGAGCCCCGGCTGGTCCACGCGCCGTCTCCTAAGCCCCGATCGGTGCACGCGCCGTCTCCGAGCGCCGATCAGTTCACGCGCCGTCTCCTGAGCCCCGATCATTCTACGCGATGTCTCCGAGCCCCGATCGGTCCTCGCGTCGTATCCGAACCCCGATCGGTCCACGCGCCGTCGCCGAGGTATGATCGGTCCACGCGCGGCCTCCTGAGCCCCAATCGGTCCACGCGCCGTCTCCGAGCCCCGCTCGATCCACGCGTCGTCTCCTAAGCCTCGATCGGTCCACGCGCCGTCTCCGAGTCCGATCGTTCCACGCGCCGCCTCCTAAGCCCCGATCGATCCAGGCTTCGTCTCCTAGGCCCCGACCGGTCCACGCGTCGTCTCCTAAGCCCCGATCGATCCAGGCTTCGTCTCCTAGGCCCCGACCGGTCCACGCGTCGTCTCCTGAGCCCCGGGCGGTTCACGCGCCGTCTCCGAGCCCGATCGGTCCACGCATCGTCTCCTAAGCCCCAATCGGCTAACGCGCCGTCTCCGAGCCATGATCGGTCCATGCGCCGTCTCCTGAACCCCGATACGTCCACGCGCCGTCTCCGAGCCCCAATCGGTCCACGCGCCGTCTCCTGAACCCCGATCGTTCCACGCGCCTTCTCCTAAGCCACGATCGGTCAGCGCCGTCTCCGAGCGCCGATCGGTGCACGCGCCGTCGCACGAGCCGCGATCGGTCCACGCGCGGCCTCCTGAGCCCCGGTTGCTTCACGCGCCGTCTCCGAGCCCCAATCGGTCCACGCACCGTCTCCTGAGCCTCGATCGGTCCACGCGCCGTCTCCTGAGCCCCGATCGCTCCACGCGCCGTTTTCTGAGAACCGTTCGGTCCACGCGTCGTCTTGAAAGCCCCGATGCCTCCACGCGCCGTCTCCGAGCCACGATCGGTCCGTGCGCCGCTTCCAGAGGCCTATCGGTCCACGTGCCGTCTCCTAAGCCCTGATCGCTCCACGGACCGTTTCCTGATCCCCGATCGGTCCACGCGCCGCCGCCTGAGTCCGGATCGATCAACGCGTCTTCTCCTGAGCCCCGATCGCTCCTCGCGCCGTCTCCTGAGCCCCGCTCGGTCCATGCGTCGTCTTCTTAGCCCCGATGCCTCCACGCGCCGTCTACGAGCCACGATAAGTCCAGGCGCCGCTTCCTGCGCCCCGATCGATCCACGCGCCGTCTCGTAAGCCACAATCGGTCCACGCGCCGTCTCAGAGCGCTGATCGTTTCACGCGCCGTCTCCTGAGCTCCGATCGTTCCACGCGCCATCTCCTAGCCCCGATCGGTCCACGCGCTGTCTCCTGAGCCCGAATCGGTCTACGCGTCGTCTTCTAAGCTCCGATCGGTCCACGCATCGTCTCCTAAGCCCCAATCGGTTAACGCGCCGTCTCCGAGCCCCGATCGGTCCGCGCGCCGTCGCCGAACCCCAATTGGTCCACGCGCAACCGCCTGACCCCCAGTCGGTCCACGCGCTGTCTCCAAGCCCCGATCGGTCCACGCGTCGTCTCCGAGCCCCGATCGGTCCACGCGCCGTCGCCGAGCCACGATCGGTCCACGCGCGGCCTCCTGAGCCCCGATCGGTCCACGCGCCGTCGCCGAGCCGCGATCGGTTCACGCGCCGTCTCCTGAGCCCCGAACGGTCGACGCGTCATCTCCTGAGCCCCGATCGATCGACGCGTCGTCTCCTGAGCCCCGATCGATCGACGCGTCGTCTCCTGAGCCCCGATCGCTCCACGCGTCGTCTTCAAAGCCCCGATGCCTCCACGCGTCATCTCCGAGCCACGATCGGTCCGTGCGCCGCTTCCAGAGCCCTATCAGTCCAGGCGTCCTCTCCTGATCTCCGATCGGTCCACGCGCCGTCTCGTAAGCCCCGATCGGTGCACGCGCCGTCTCCGAGCGCCGATCAGTTCACGCGCCGTCTCCTGAGCCCCGATCAATCCACGCGATGTCTCCGAGCCCCGATCGGTCCACGCGTCGTATCCGAACCCCGATCGGTCCACGCGCCGTCGCCGAGGTATGATCGGTCCACGCGCGGCCTCCTGAGCCCCAATCGGTCTACGCGCCGTCTCCTAAGCCCCGATCGATCCACGCGCCGTCTCCGAGCGCCGATCGGTCCGCGTGCCGCATTCTAAGCAAGGGTCCATCCACGCGCCGTCTCCGAGCGCCGATCGGCCCGCGTGCCGCATTCTAAGCAACGGTCCATCCACGCGCCGTCTCCGAGCCCCGCTCGATCCACGCGTCGTCTCCTAAGCCTCGATCGGTCCACGCGCCGTCTCCGAGTCCGATCGTTCCACGCGCCGCCTCCTAAGCCCCGATCGATCCAGGCTTCGTCTCCTAGGCCCCGACCGGTCCACGCGTCGTCTCCTGAGCCCCGGGCGGTTCACACGCCGTCTCCGAGCCCGATCGGTCCACGCATCGTCTCCTAAGCCCCAATCGGTTAACGCGCCGTCTCCGAGCCGCGATCGGTCCATGCGCCGTCTCCTGAACCCCGATACGTCCACGCGCCGTCTCCGAGCCCCAATCGGTCCACGCGCCGTCCCCTGAACCCCGATCGTTCCACGCGCCTTCTCCTAAGCCACGATCGGTCAGCGCCGTCTCCGAGCACCGATCGGTGCACGCGCCGTCGCATGAGCCGCGATCGGTCCACGCGCGGCCTCCTGAGCCCCGATTGCTTCACGCGCCGTATCCGAGCCCCAATCGGTCCACGCACCGTCTCCTGAGCCCCGATCGGTCCACGCGCCGTCTCCTGAGCCCCGATCGCTCCACGCGCCGTTTTCTGAGCCCCAATCGGTCCACTCGCTGTGTCGTGAGCCCCGATAGGTACACGCGTCGTCTCCTACGCCCGATCGGTCCACGCGTCGTCTCCTGAGCCCCGATCGTTCCACGCGCCGTCTCCGAGCCGCGATCGGTCCACGCGCCGTCTCCTAAGCTCCAATCGGTCCACGCGCCGTCTCCTGAGCCCTGATACGTCGACGCGCAGTCCTGAGCCCCGATAGGTACACGCGTCGTCTCCTACATCCGATCGGTCCACGCGTCGTCTCCTAAGCCCCGATCGGTCCACGCGCCGTCTCCCAGCCCCGATGGGTCCACGCACTGTCTCCTGATCCCCATGGGTCCACGCGGCGCCTCCGGAGCCCCGATCGATCCACGCGAGGATCCCGAGCCCCGATCGATCCACGCATCGTCTCCTAAGCCCCGATCATTCCACGCGCCGTCTCCGAGCCCCGATCGGTCCACGCGCCGTCTCCTAAGCCCCGATCGGTCCACGCGCCGTCTCCTAAGCCCCGGTTGATCCACGCGCCGTCTCCCAGCGCCGATCGGTTCACGCGCCGTCTCCTGTGCTCCGATCGTTCCACGCGCCGTCTCCGAGCCCCGATCGATCCACGCGCCGTCTCCTGAGCCCCAATCGGTCCACGCGTCGGCTCCTAAGACCCGATCCATCGACTTGTCGTCTCCTGAGCCCCGATCGATCCACGCGCCGCCTCCTGAGCCCCGATCGCTCCACGCGCCGTTTCCTGATCCCCGATCGGTCCACACGCAGTCTCCGAGCCCCGATCGGGCCAGGCGTGGCCTCCTGAGCCGCGGTCGGTCCACGCGCAGTTTCCTGAGCCCCGATCGGTCCACGCGTCGTCTTCTAAGCCCAGATGCCTCCTTGCGCCGTCTCTCAACCACGATCGGTGCAGGCGCCGCTTCCTGAGCCCCGATCGGTCCACGCGTTTTCTCCTAAGCCCCGATCGGTCCACGCGTCGTCTCCTCAGCCCCGATCGGTCGACGCGTCGTCTCCTGAGCCCCGATCGATCCACGCGTCGTCTCCTCAGCCCCGATCGCTCCACGCGCCGTCTCCGAGCGCCGATCGTTCCACACGCCGCCTCCTAAGCCCCGATCGGTCCAGGCGTCGTTTCCTAAGCCCCGACCGGTCCAGGCGCCGCCTCCTGAGCCCCGATCGGTCCACGCGCCATCTCCTAAGCCCCGATTGATCCACGCGCCGTCTCCGAGCGCCGATCGCTTCACGCGCCGTCTCCTGTGCTCCGATCGTTCCACGCGACGTCTCTGAGCCCCGATCGGTCCACGCGCCGTCTCATGAGCCCCGATCGGTCCACGCGTCGGCTCTTAAGCCGCGATCGGTCCACGCGCGGCCTCCTTAGCCCCGGTCGGTCCACGCGCCGTCTCCTGAGCCCCGATCAATTGGCGCGGCTTCTCCTGAGCCCCGATCGCTTCTCGTGCCGCCTCCTGAGCCCCACTCCGTCGAGGCGTCGTCTCCGGAGCCCCGATCAATTGACGTGTCTTCTCCTGAGCCCCGATCGCTCCTCGCGCCGTCTCCTGAACCCCGATCGGTCCACGCGCCGTCTCCTAAGCCCCAATCGGTCCACGCGGCGTCTCCGAGCGCCCATCATTTAACGCGCCGTCTCCTGAGACCCGATCGTTCCACGCGCCGTCTCCGAGCCCCGATCGGTCCGCGTGCCGCATTCTAAGCCACGGTCCATCCACGCGCCGTTTCCTGAGCCCCGATCGGTCCACGCGTCGTCTTCTAAGCCCAGATGCCTCCTTGCGCCGTCTCCCAACCACGATCGGTGCAGGCGCCGCTTCCTGAGCCCCGATCGGTCCACGCGTTTTCTCCTAAGCCCCGATCGGTCCACGCGTCGTCTCCTCAGCCCCGATAGGTCGATGCGTCGTCTTCTTAACCCCGATGCCTCCACGCGCCGTCTCCGAGCCACGATCGGTCCACACGCCGTCTCCTGAGCCCCGATCGTTCAACGCGCCTTCTCCTAAGCCACGATCGGTCCACACGACGTCTCCGAGCCCCAGTCGGTCCGCGCGCTGTCTCCGAGCACCGATCGGTCTACGCGTCGTCTCCGAGCCCCGATCGGTCCACGCGCCGTCGCCGAGCCATGATCAGTCCACGCGCGGCCTCCTGAGCCCCGATCGGTCCACGCGCCGTCGCCGAGCCGCGATCGGTCCACGCGCGGCCTCCTGAGCCCCGGTCGGTTCACGCGCCGTATCCGAGCCCCAATCGGTCCACGCGCCGTCTCGTGAGCCCCGATTGTTCCACGCGCCGTCTCCGAGCCCCGATCGTTCCACGCGGCGTCTCCTGAGCCCCAATCGGTCCACACGCTGTGTCGTGAGTCCCGATAGGTATACGCGTCGTCTCCTATGCCCGATCGGTCCACGCGTCGTCTCCTGAGCCCCGATCGTTCCACGCGCGGTCTCCGAGCCGCGATGGGTCCACGCGCCGTCTCCTGAGCCCCGATCGGTCCACGCGCCGTCTCCGAGCGCCGATCGGTGCACGCGCCGTCTCCTGAGCCCCGATCGTTCCACACGCCGCCTCCTAAGCCTCGATCGGTCCAGGCGTCGTCTCCTAAGCCCCAACCGGTCCACGCGCCGTCTCCTGAGCCCCGATCGGTCCACGCGCCGTCTCCTAAGCCCCGATCTATCCACGGGCCGTCTCCGAGCCGCGATCGGTAAAGCCGCCGTCATCAAGCCCCGATCCGTACACGCGTCGTCTCCGAGCCCCGATGGGTCCACTCGCCGTCTCCGAGCCCCGATCGGTCCACGCATCGTCTCCTATGCCCCGATAGGTTTACGAGCCGTCTCCGCGCCGCGATCGGTCCACGCGCCGTCGCCGAACCCCAATTGATCCACGCGCAACCGCCTGAGTCCCAATCGGTCCACGCGAGTCTCCTAAGCCCCGACCGGTCCACGCGCCGTCTCCTGAGCCCCTATCACTCCACGCGTCGTCTCCGAGCCCCGATCGGTCCATGCGCCGTCGCCGAGCCATGATCGCTCCACGCGCGGCCTCCTGAGCCCCGGTCGCGTCACGCGCCGTATCCACGCCCCAATCGATCCACGCGCCGTCTCCTGAGTCCCGATCGGTCCACGCGCCGTCTCCTGAGTCCCGATCGGTCCACGCGTCGTCTCCTAAGCCCCGATCGGTCCACGCGCCGTCTCCTGAGCCCCGATCATTCAACGCGCCTTCTCCTAAGCCACGATCGGTCCACGCGCCGTCTCCGAGCCCCAGTCGGTCCACGCGCTGTCTCCGAGCACCGATCGGTCTACGCGTCGTCTCCGAGCCCCGATCGGTCCACGCGCCGTCGCCGAGCCATGATCGCTCCACGCGCCGTTTTCTGAGCACCGTTCGGTCCACGCGTCGTCTTCAAAGCCCCGATGCCTCCACGCGCCGTCTCCGAGCCACGATCGGTCCGTGCGCCGCTTCCAGAGTACTATCAGTCCACGCGTCGTCTCCTGATCTCCGATCGGTCGACGCGCCATCTCCTAAGCCCCGATCGGTCCACGTTCCGTCTCCGAGCGCCGATCGGTTCACGCGCCGTCTCCTGAGCCCCGATCGGTCCACGCGCCGCTGCCGAGCCGCGATCGGTCCACGCGCGGCCTCCTGAGCCCCGATCGGTCCACGCGCGGCCTCCTGAGCCCCGATCGGTCCACGCGCCGTCACCGAGCCGCGATCGGTCCACGCGCGACCTCCTGAGCCCCAGTTGGTTCACGCGCCGTATCCGAGCCCCCATCGGTCCACGCGTCGTCTCCGAGCCCTGATCCGTCCACGCGCCGTTGCCGAGCCATGATCGGTCCACGCGCGGCCTCCTGAGCCCCGATCGGTCCACGCGCCGCTGCCGAGCCGCGATCGGTCCACGCGCGGCCTCCTGAGCCCCGATCGGTCCACGCGCGGCCTCCTGAGCCCCGATCGGTCCACGTGCTGTCTCCGAGCGCCGATCGGTCCACGCGCCGTCGCCGAACCCCAAATGGTCCACGCGCAACCGCCTGAGCCCCGATCGGTCCACGCGTCGTCTCTGAACATCGATCGGTCCACGCGCCGTAGCCGAGCCATGATCGGTCCACGCGCGGCCTCCTGAGCCCCGATCGGTCCACGCGCCGCCGCCGAGCCGCGATCGGTCCACGCGCGGCCTCCTGAGCCCCGATCGGTCCACGTGCCGTCACCGAGCCGCGATCGGTCCGCGCGCGACCTCCTGAGCCCCGGTTGGTTCACGCGCCGTATCCGAGCCCCCATCGGTCCACGCGTCGTCTCCGAGCCCCGATCCGTCCACGCGCCGTCGCCGAGCCATGATCGGTCCACGCGAGGCTCCTGAGCCCCGGTCGGTCCGCGCGCCGTCTCCTGAGCTCCGATCGGTCGACGCGTCGTTTCCTGAGCCCCGATCGATCCACGCCTCGTCTCCTGAGCCCCGATCGCTCCACGCGCCGATTTCTGAGCCCCGATCAATTGACGCGTCTTCTCCTGAGCCCCGATCGCTCCTCGCGCCGTCTCCTGAGCCCCGCTCGGTCCATGCGTCGTCTTCTTAGCCCCGATGCCTCCACGCGCCGTCTCCGAGCCCCGATCAGTCTAGGCGCCGCTTCCTGAGCCCCGATCGGTCCACGCGCCGTCTCCTAAGCCCCAATCGGTCCACGCGCCGTCTCCTAAGCCTCGATCGGTCCAAGCGGCGTCTCAGAGCCACGATCGTTCCACGCACCGTCTCCTGATCCCGATCGGTCCACGCGGCGTTTTCTGAGCACCGTTCGGCCCACGCGTCGTCTTCAAAGCCCCGATGCCTCCACGCGCCGTCTCCGAGCCGCGATCGGTCCGTGCGCTGCTTCCAGAGCCCCGATCGGTGCACGCGTCTTCTCCTGATCTCCGATCGGTCCACGCGCCGTCTCCGAGCGCCGATCGATTCACGGGTCGTCTCCGAGCCGCGATCGATAAAGCCGCCGTCATCAAGCCCCGATCCGTATAGGCGTCGTCTCCGAGCCCCGATGGGTCCACTCGCCGTCGCCGAGCCTCGATCGGTCCACGCGCGGCCTCCTGAGCCCCGGTCGGTTCACACGCCGTCTCCGAGCCGCGATCGGTCCACGCATCGTCTCCTAAGCCCCGATCGGTTAACGTGCCGTCTCCGAGCCCCGATCGGTTCACGCGCCGTCTCTTGAGCCCCGATGCGTCCACGCGCCGTCTCCTGAGCCCCGATCGGTCCACGCGCCGTCTCCTAAGCCCCGATCTGTCCACGGGCCGTCTCCGAGCCGCGACTGGTAAAGCCGCCGTCATCAAGCCCCGATCCGTACACGCGTCGTCTCCGAGCCCCGATGGGTCCACTTGCCGTCTCCGAGCCCCGATCCGTCCACGCATCGTCTCCTATGCCGCGATCGGTTAACGCGCCGTCTCCGCGCCGCGATCGGTCCACGCGCCGTCGCCGAACCCCAATTGATCCACGCGCAACCGCCTGAGTCCTAATCGGTCCAAGCGAGTCTCCTAAGCCCCGACCGGTCCACGCGCCGTCTCCTGAGCCCCTATCGCTCCACGCGTCGTCTCCGAGCCCCGATCGGTCCATGCGCCGTTGCCGAGCCATGATCGCTCCGCGCGCGGCCTCCTGAGCCCCGGTCGCGTCACGCGCCGTATCCACGCCCCAATCGATCCACGCGCCGTCTCCTGAGTCCCGATCGGTCCACGCGCCGTCTCCTGAACCCCGCTCGGTCGATGCGTCGTCTTCTTAACCCCGATGCCTCCACGCGCCGTCTCCGAGCCACGATCCGTCGCCGCGACGTGTCCTGAGCCCCGATCAATTGACGCGTCTTCTCCTGAGCCCCGAGCGCTCCTCGCGCCGTCTCCTGAACCCCGCTCGGTCGATGCGTCGTCTTCTTAACCCCGATGCCTCCACGCGCCGTCTCCGAGCCACGATCGGTCCACGCGCCGTCTCCTGAGCCTCGATCATTCAACGCGCCTTCTCCTAAGCCACGATCGGTCCACGCGCCGTCTCCGAGCCCCGGTCGGTCCACGCGCTGTCTCCGAGCACCGATGGGTCTACGCATCGTCTGCGAGCCCAGATCGGTCCACGCACCGTCGCCGAGCCATGATCAGTCCACGCGCGGCCTCCTGAGCCCCGGTCGGTTCACGCGCCGTATCCGAGCCCCAATCGGTCCACGCGCCGTCTCCTGAGCCCCGATTGTTCCACGCGCCGTCTCCGAGCCCCGATCGTTCCACGCGGCGTCTCCTAAGCCCCGATCGGTCCAAGCGGCGTCTCCGAGCCACGATCGCTCCACGCACCGTCTCCTGATCCCCATCGGTCCACGCGGCGTTTTCTGAGCACCGTTCGGTCCACGCATCGTCTTCAAAGCCCCGATGCCTCCACGCGCCGTCTCCGAGCCGCGATCGGTCCGTGCGCCGCTTCCAGAGCCCCGATCGGTGCACGCGTCTTCTCCTGATCTCCGATCGGTCCACGCGCCGTCTCATAAGCCCCGATCGGTCCACGCGCCGTCTCCGAGCGCCGATCGATTCACGGGCCGTCTCCGAGCCGCGATCGATGAAGCCGCCGTCATCAAGCCCCGATCCGTACACGCGTCGTCTCCGAGCCCCGATGGGTCCACTCGCCGTCGCCGAGCCTCGATCGGTCCACGCGCGGCCTCCTGAGCCCCGGTCGGTTCACACGCCGTCTCCGAGCCGCGATCGGTCCACGCGTCGTCTTCTAAGCCCCGATCGGTTAACGTGCCGTCTCCGAGCCCCGATCGGTCCACGCGCCGTCTCTTGAGCCCCGATGCGTCCACGCGCAGTCTCCTGAGCCCCGATCGTTCCACACGCCGCCTCCTAAGCCCCGATCAGTCCAGGCGTCGTCTCCTAAGCCCCGACCGGTCCACGCGCCGTCTCCTGAGCCCCGATCGGTCCACGCGCCGTCTCCGAGCCCCGACCGGTCCACGCGCCGTCTCCTGAGCCCCGATCGGTCCACGCGCCGTCTCCGAGCCCCGGTCGGTCCACGCGCTGTCTCCGAGCACCGATCGGTCTACGCGTCGTCTGCGAGCCCAGATCGGTCCACGCACCGTCGCCCAGCCATAATCAGTCCACGCGCGGCCTCCTGAGCCCCGGTCGGTTCACGCGCCGTATCCGAGCCCCAATCGGTCCACGCGCCGTCTCCTGAGCCCCGATTGTTCCACGCGCCGTCTCCGAGCCCCGATCGTTCCACGCGGCGTCTCCTAAGCCCCGATCGGTCCAAGCGGCGTCTCCGAGCCACGATCGCTCCACGCACCGTCTTCTGATCCCCATCGGTCCACGCGGCGTTTTCTGAGCACCGTTCGGTCCACGCGTCGTCTTCAAAGCCCCGATGCCTCCACGCGCCGTCTCCGAGCCGCGATCGGTCCGTGCGCCGCTTCCAGAGCCCCGATCGGTGCACGCGTCTTCTCCTGATCTCCGATCGGTCCACGCGCCGTCTCATAAGCCCCGATCGGTCCACGCGCCGTCTCCGAGCACCGATCGATTCACGGGCCGTCTCCGAGCCGCGATCGATAAAGCCGCCGTCATCAAGCCCCGATCCGTACACGCGTCGTCTCCGAGCCCCGATGGGTCCACTCGCCGTCGCCGAGCCTCGATCGGTCCACGCGCGGCCTCCTGAGCCCAGGTCGGTTCACACGCCATCTCCGAGCCGCGATCGGTCCACGCATCGTCTCCTAAGCCCCGATCGGTTAACGTGTCGTCTCCGAGCCCCGATCGGTCCACGCGCCGTCTCCTGTGCTCCGATCGTTCCACGCGCCGTCTCCGAGCCCCGATCCGTCCACGCGCCGTCGCCGAGCCATGATCGGTCCACGCGAGGCTCCTGAGCCCCGGTCGGTCCGCGCGCCATCTCCTGAGCCCCGATCGGTCGACGCGTCGTTTCCTGAGCCCCGATCGATCCACGCGCCGTCTCCGAGCGCCGATCGGTTCACGCGCCGTCTCCTGTGCTCCGATCGTTCCACGCGCCGTCTCCCCGCCCCGATCGATCCACGCGTCGTCTCCTCAGCCCCGACCGCCCCACGCGCCGTCTCCGAGCGCCGATCGGTGCACGCGCCGTCTCCTGAGCCCCGATCGTTCCACACGCCGCCTCCTAAGCCCCGATCTGTCCAGGCGTCGTCTCGTAAGCCACGACCGGTCCACGCGCCGTCTCCTGAGCCCCGATCGGTCCACGCGCCGTCTCCTAAGCCCCGATCGGCTAACGCGTCGACTCCGAGCCGCGATCGTTCCACGCGCCGTCCCCGATCCCCGATCGATCCACGCGCCGTCCCCGAGCGCCGATCGGTTCACGCGCCGTCACCCGAGCCCCGATCGTTCCACACGCCATCTCCGAGCCCCGATCGGTCCACGCTTCGTCTCCTGAGCCCGGATCGTTCCACGCGTCGTCTCCTGATCCCCGATCCGTAAACGCGTCGCCTCCGAGCCTGGATCGGTCCACACGCCGTGTCCGATCCCCGATCGGTCCGCGTACCGCATTCTGAGCCGCGGTCCGTCCACGCGCCGTCTCCGAGCACCGATCGGTCCACGCGCCGTCTCAGAGCGCCGATCATTTCACGCCCCGTCTCCTGAGCTCCGATCGTTCCACGCCCCGTCTCCGAGCCCCGATCGGTCCACGCGTCGTCTCCTGAGCCCCGATCGCGCCACACGCCGTTTCCTGAGCCCCGATCGGTCCACGCGTCGTCTTCAAAGCCGCGATGCCTCCACGCGCCGTCTCCGAGCCACGATCGGTCCGTGCGCCGCTTCCACAACCCCGATCGGTCCACGCGTCATCTCCTGATTTCCGATCGGTCCACGCGCCGTCTCCTAAGCCCCGATCTTTCCACGCGCCGTCTCCGAGCGCCGATCGGTTGACGCGCCGTCTCTTGAGCCCCGATCGTTCCACGCGCCGTCCCCGATCCCCGATCGGTCCACGCGTCGTCTCCGAGCCCCGATGGGTCCACTCGCCGTCTTCGAGCCCCGATCGGTCCACGCATCGTCTCCTATGCCCCGATCAGTTAACGCGCCGTCTCCGCGCCGCGATCGGTGAACGCGCCGTCGCCGAACCCCAATTGATCCACGCGCAACCGCCTGCGTCCCAATCGGTCCACGCGAGTCTCCTAAGCCCCGACCGGTCCACGCGCCGTCTCCTGAGCCCCTATCGCTCCACGCGTTGTCTCCGAGCCCCGATCGGTCCATGCGCCGTCGCCGAGCCATGATCGCTCCACACGCGGCCTCCTGAGCCCCGGTCGCGTCACGCGCCATATCCACGCCCCAATCGATCCACGCGCCGTCTCCTGAGTCCCGATCGGTCCACGCGCCGTCTCCTGAGGCCCGATCGGTCCACGCGTCGTCTCCTAAGCCCCGATCGGTCCACGCGCCGTCTCCAAGCCCCGATCCGTCGCCGCGTCGTGTCCTGAGCCCCGATCAATTGACGCGTCTTCTCCTGAGCTCCGATCGCTCCTCGCGCCGTCTCCTGAACCCCGCTCGGTCGATGCGTCGTCTTCTTAACCCCGATGCCTCCACGCGCCGTCTCCGAGCCACGATCAGTCCACGCGCCGTCTCCTGAGCCCCGATCATTCAACGCGCCTTCTCCTAAGCCACGATCGGTCCACGCGCCGTCTCCTGAGCCCCGATCGATCTACGCGTCGTCTCCTAAGCCCCGATTGGTGGACGAGCCGTCTCCCAGCCACGATCGGTCCACGCGCCGTCTCCTAAGCCCCCATCTGTCCACGACCCGTCTCCGGGCCCCGATCGATGCACGCGCCGTCTCCTAATCCCCGATCGATCGACGCGCCGTCGCCGAACCCCAATTGGTCCACGCGCAACCGCCTGAGCCCCAGTCGGTCCACGCACTGTCTCCGAGCCCCGATCGGTCCACGCGCCGTCTTCGAGCCCCGATCGGTCCACGCAACGTCTCCTAAGCCCCAATCGGTTAACGCGCCGTCTCCTGTGCCCCGATCGTTCTACGCGCCGTCTCCGAGCCCCGATCCGTCCACGCGCGGTCTCCTGAGCCCCAGTCGGTACACGCGCTGTCTCCGAGCCCCGATCGGTCCACGCATCGTCTCCTAAGCCCCACTCGGTTAACGCGTCGTTTCGGAGCCCCGATCGGTCTACGCGTCGTCTCCTGAGCCCCGATCGGTCCACGCGTCGTCTCCTGAGCCCCGATCGTTCCACGTGCCGTCTCCGAGCGTCGATCGGTCCACGCGCCGTCTCCTGAGCCCCGATCGGTCCACGCGCCGTCTCCGAGCGCCGATCCGTCCACGCGCCGTCTTCTGAGCCCCGATCGGCCCACGCATCGTCTCCTAAGCCCCGGACGGTCCACCCGCCGTTTCCGAGCCCCGATCGCTCCACGAGCCGTCTCCTGAGCCCCGATCGGTCCACACATCGTCTCCTAAGCCCCGATCGGTCCACGCGCCGTTTCCGAGCCCCGATCGGTCCATGCATCGTCTGCTAAGCCCCGGACGGTCCACCCGCCGTTTCCGAGCCCGATCGCTCCACGCGCCGTCTCCTGAGCCCCAATCGGTTCACGCGAGTCTCCTAAGCCCCGACCGGTCCACGCGCCGTCTCCTGAGCCCCGATCGGTCCACGCGTCGTCTCCTAAGCCCCGATCGCTCCTCGCGCCGTCTCCTGAACCCCGCTCGGTCGATGCTCCGTCTTCTTAACCCCGATGCCTCCACGCGCCTTCTCCGAGCCACGATCGGTCCACGCGCCGTCTCCTGAGCCCCGATCATTCCACGCGCCTTCTCCTAAGCCACGATCGGTCCACGCGCCGTCTCCGAGCCCCAGTCGGTCCACGCGCTGTCTCCGAGCACCGATTGGTCTACGCGTCGTCTCCGAGCCCCGATCGGTCCACGCGCTGTCTCCGAGCACCGATCGGTCTACGCGTCGTCTCCGAGCCCCGATCGGTCCACGCGCCGTCGCCGAACCCCAATTGATCCACGCGCAACCGCCTGAGTCCCAATCGGTCCAAGCGAGTCTCCTAAGCCCCGACCGGTCCACGCGCCGTCTGCTGAGCCCCTATCGCTCCACGCGTCGTCTTCGAGCCCCGATCGGTCCATGCGCCGTCGCCGAGCCATGATCGCTCCACGCGCGGCCTCCTGAGCCCCGGTCGCGTCACGCGCCGTATCCACGCTCCAATCGATCCACGCGCCGTCTCCTGAGTCCCGATCGGTCCACGCGCCGTCTCCTGAGCCCCGATCGTTCCACGTGCCGTCTCCGAGCGTCGATCGGTCCACGTGCCGTCTCCTGAGCCCCGATCGGTCCACGCGTCGTCTCCTAAGCCCCGATCGCTCCTCGCGCCGTCTCGTGAACCCCGCTCGGTCGATGCGTCGTCTTCTTAACCCCGATGCCTCCACGCGCCTTCTCCTAAGCCACGATCGGTCCACGCGCCGTCTCCGAGCCCCGGTCGGTCCACGCATCGTCTCCTAAGCCCCGCTCGGTTAACGCGTCGTTTCGGAGCCCCGATCGGTCTACGCGTCGTCTCCTGAGCCCCGATCGGTCCACGCGTCGTCTCCTGAGCCCCGATCGTTCCACGTGCCGTCTCCGAGCGTCGATCGGTCCACGTGCCGTCTCCTGAGCCCCGATCGGTCCACGCGTCGTCTCCTAAGCCCCGATCGCTCCTCGCGCCGTCTCGTGAACCCCGCTCGGTCGATGCTCCGTCTTCTTAACCCCGATGCCTCCACGCGCCGTCTCCGAGCCACGATCGGTCCACGCGCCGTCTCCTGAGCCCCGATCATTCCACGCGCCTTCTCCTAAGCCACGATCGGTCCACGCGCCGTCGCCGAGCCATCATCGGTCCACGCGCGGCCTCCTGAGCCCCGATCGGTCCACGCGCCGTCGCCGAGCCGCGATCGGTCCACGCGCGGCCTCCTGAGCCCCGGTCGGTTCACGCGCCGTATCCGAGCCCCAATCGGTCCACGCGCCGTCTCCTGAGCCCCGATCGTTCCACGCGCCGTCTCCGAGCCCCGATCGTTCCACGCGGCGTCTCCTGATCCCCAATCGGTCCACACGCTGTGTCGTGAGCCCCGATAGGTACACGCGTCGTCTCCTACTCCCGATCGGTCCACGCGTCGTCTCCTGAGCCCCGATCGTTCCACGCGCCGTCTCCGAGCCGCGATCGGTCCACGCGCCGTCTCCGAGCGCCGATCGGTTGACGCGCCGTCTTCTGAGCCCCGATCGGTCCACGCGCCGTCGCCGAACTCCAATTGGTCCACGCGCAACCGCCTGAGCCCCAGTCGGTCCACGCACTGTGTCCGAGCCCCGATCGGTCCACGCGCCGTCTTCGAGCGCCGATCGGTCCACGCAACGTCTCCTAAGCCCCAATCGGTTAACGCGCCGTCTCCTGAGCCCCGATCGTTCTACGCGCCGTCTCCGAGCCCCGATCCGTCCACGCGAAGTCGCCGAGCCCCGATCGGTTCACGCGCGGTCTCCTGAGCCCCAGTTGGTTCACACGCTGTCTCCGAGCCCCGATCGGTCCACGCGTCGTCTCCTAAGCCCCGATCGTTCGACGCGTCGTCTCCTAAGCCCCGATCGGTCGACGCGTCGTCTCCTGAGCCCCAGTTGGTCCACGGGCTGTCTCCGAGCCCCGATCGATCCACGCACCGCCTCCTGAGCCCCGATCGGTCGACGCGCCGACTCCTAAGCCCCGATCCGTCCACGCGCCGTCTCCTGAGCCCCGGTCGTCCAACGTGCCGTCTCCGAGCACCAATCGGTCCACGCGCCGTCTCCTGAGCCCCGGTCGGTCCGCCCGCCGTCTCCTGAGCCCCGATCGGCCCACGCGCCGTCTCCTGAGCCCCGATCCGTCCACGCGCCGTCTCCTGAGCCCCGACCGTCCAACGCGTCGTCTCCGAGCACCGATCGGTCCACGCGCCGTCTCCTGAGCCCCGATCGGTCCACGCGTCGTCTCCAAAGCCCTGATCGGTCCACGTGCCGTCTCCGAGCCCCGATCGTTCCACGCGCCGTCTCCTGAACCCCGATACGTCCACACGCAGTCGCCGAGCCCCGATCGGTCCACGCGCCGTCGCCGAGGCTCGATCGGTCCACGCGCGGCCTCCTGAGCCCCGGTCGGTTCAC
The DNA here is from genome assembly GCA_946811545.1 of Netelia fuscicornis. Classification (NCBI taxonomy): domain Eukaryota; kingdom Metazoa; phylum Arthropoda; class Insecta; order Hymenoptera; family Ichneumonidae; genus Netelia; species Netelia fuscicornis. The sequence goes on from OX328015.1 coordinate 25,577,264, forward strand.
GCGCCGTCTCCGAGCCCCGATCGATCCACGCGTCGTCTTCTAAGCCCAGATGCCTCCTCGCGCCGTCTCCGAGCCACGATCGGTCCAGGCGCCGCTTCGTGAGCCCGATCGGTCCACGCGCCGTCACCGGAGCCCCGTTCGTTCCACGTGCCGTCTCCGAGCCCCGATTGGTGCACGCGCCCTCTCCTGAGCACCGATCGTTCCACACGCCGCCTCCTAAGCTCCGATCTGTCCAGGCGTCGTCTCCTAAGCCCCGACCGGTCCACGCGCCGTCTCCTGAGCCCCGTTCGGCCCACGCGCCGTCTCCTAGCCCCGATCGGTTCACGCATCGTCTCCTAAGCCCCGATCGGTTAACGCGCGGCCTCCTGAGCCCCGATCGGTCCACGCGCCGTCACCGAGCCGCGATCGGTCCACGCGCGGCCTCCTGAGACCCGATCGGTCCACGCGCCGTCTCCTGAGCCCCGATCGCTCCACGCACCGTTTTCTGAGCACCGTTTGGTCCACGCGTCGTCTTCAAAGCCCCGACGCCTCCACGCGCCGTCTCCGAGCCACGATTCGTCCGTGCGCCGCTTCCAGAGCCCTCTCGGTCCACGCGTCGTCTCCTGATCTCCGATCGGTCCACACGCCATCTCCTAAGCCCCGATCATTCCACGTGCCATCTCCGAGCCCCGATCGGTCCACGCGCCGTCTCATAAGCCCCGATCGGACCACGCGCCTTCTCCTCAGCCCCGATCGGTCCACGCGCCGTCTCCGAGCGCCGATTAGTTCACGCGCCGCCTCCTGAGCCCCGATCGCTCCATGCGCCGTCACCTGAGCCCCGATCGGTCCACGAGCCATCTCCTGAGCCCGGATCGGTCCACGCGCCGTCGCCGAACCCCAATTGGTCCACGCGCCACCGCCTGTGCCCCAGTCGGTCCACGCGCTGTCTCCGAGCCCCGATCGGTCCACGCGCCGTCTCCGAGCGCCGATCGGTTCACCCGCCGTCACCTGAGCCCCGATCGTTCCACGCGCCGTCTCCGAGCCCCGATCGGTCTACGCGCCGTCTCCTAAGCCCCGATCGGTCCACGCGCCTTCTCCTCATCCCCGATCGGTCCACGCGCCGTCTCGGGGCGGCGATTGGTTCACGCGCCGTCTCCTGAGCCCCGATCGCTCCACGCGCCGTCTCCGAGCCCCGATCGGTCCACGCGCCGTCTCCTGAGCCTGGATCGGTCCACGCGCCGTCGCCGAACCCCAATTGGTCCACGCGCAACCGCCTGAGCCCCAGTCGGTCCACGCGCTGTCTCCGAGCCCCAATCGTTCCACACGCCGTCTCCGAGCGCCGATCGGTTCACGCGCCGTCTCCTGAGCCCCGAACGTTTCACGCGCCGTCGCCGAGACTCGATCGGTCCACGCGCGGCCTCCTGAGCCCCGGTCGGTTCACGCGCCGTCTCCGAGCCCCGATCGATCCACGCGTCGTCTTCTAAGCCCAGATGCCTCCTCGCGCCGTCTCCGAGCCACGATCGGTCCAGGCGCCGCTTCGTGAGCCCGATCGGTCCACGCGCCGTCACCGGAGCCCCGATCGTTCCACGTGCCGTCTCCGAGCCCCGATTGGTGCACGCGCCGTCTCCTGAGCACCGATCGTTCCACACGCCGCCTCCTAAGCTCCGATCTGTCCAAGCGTCGTCTCCTAAGCCCCGACCGGTCCACGCGCCGTCTCCTGAGCCCCGATCGATCCACGCATCGTCTCCTAAGCCCCGATACGTCCACACGCCGTCTCCGATCCCCGATCGGTCCGCGTGCCGCATTCTAAGCCGCGGTCCGTCCACGCGCAGTCTCCGAGCACCGATCGGTCCACGCGACGTCTCCTGAGCCACGATTGGTCCACGCGTCGGCTCCTAAGCCCCGATCGGTCCACGCGCCGTCTCCTAAGCCCCGATCGGTCCACGCGCCGTTTCCGAGCCCTGATCGGTCCATGCGTCGTCCCCGAGCCCCGTTCTGTCCACGCGCCGTCTCGTAAGCCCCAATCGGTCTACGCGCCGTCTCAGAGCGCCGATCATTTCACGCGCCATCTCGTGAGCCACGATCATTCCACCCCCCGTCTCCGAGCCCCGATCGGTCCACGCGCCGTCTCCTAAGCCCCTATCGGTCCACGCGCCGTCGCGGAGCCCCGATCGGTCCAGGCGTGGCCTCCTGAGCCTCGATCGGTCCACGCGCGGCCTCCTGAGCCCCGGCCGTATCACGCGCCGTCTCCGAGCCCCGATCGATGCACGCGTCGTCTTCCAAGCCCAGATGCCTCCTCGCGCCGTCTCCGAGCCACGACCGGTCCAGGCGCTGCTTCCTGAGCCCCAATCGGTCCACGCGTTGTCTCCTAAGGCCCGATCGGTCCACGCGCCGTCTCCGAGCCCCGATCGGTTCACGCATCGTCACCTAAGCCCCCATCGGTCCACGCGCCGTCACCGAGCCATGATCGGTCCACGCGCGGCTCCTGAGCCCGCATCGGTCCACGCGCCGTCGCCGAGCTGGAATCGGTCCACGCGCCGTCTCCGAGCCGCGATCGGTCCATGCACCGTCTCCTGAGCCTGGATCCGTCCACGCGCCGTCGCCGAACCCCAATTGGTCGAAGCGCAACCGCCTGAGCCCCAGTCGGTCCACGCGCTGTCTCCGAGCCCCAATCGGTCCACGCGCCGTCTCCGAGCGCCGATCGGTTCACGCGCCGTCTCCTGAGCCCCGATCGTTTCACGCGCCGTCTCCGAGCTCCGATCGGTCCACGCGCCGTCACCTAAGCCCCGATCGGTCCAAGCGCCTTCTCCTAAGCCCCGATCGGTCCACGCGCCGTCTCCGAGCGCCGATCAGTTCACGCGCCGGCACCTGAGCCCCGATCGTTCCACGCGCCGTCTCCGACCCCCGATCGGTCCACGCGCCGTCTCCAGAGCCCGGATCATTCCACGCGTCGTCCCCGAATCCCTGATCCGTACACGCACCATCTCCGAGCCACGCTTGGTCCACGCGCCGTCTCCTGAGCCCGGATCGGTCCACGCGACGTCCCCTAATCCCCGATCCGTAAACTCGTCGTCTCTGAGCCCCGATCGGTCAACGCGCCGCCTCCTGAGCCCCGATCCGTCCACGCGCAGTCGCCGAGCCCCGAACGGTCCGCGCGCCATCTCCTGAGCCCCGATCGGTCGACGCGTCGTTTCCTGAGCCCCGATCGATCCACGCGCCGTCTCCGAGCGCCGTTCGGTTCACGCGCCGTCTCCTGTGCTCCGATCGTTCCACGCGCCGTCTCCCCGCCCCGATCGATCCACGCGTCGTCTCCTCAGCCCCGACCGCCCCACGCGGCGTCTCCGAGCGCCGATCGGTGCACGCGCCGTCTCCTGAGCCCCGATCGTTCCACACGCCGCCTCCTAAGCCCCGATCTGTCCAGGCGTCGTCTCGTAAGCCACGACCGGTCCACGTGCCGTCTCCTGAGCCCCGATCGGTCCACGCGCCGTCTCCTAAGCCCCGATCGGCTAACGCGTCGACTCCGAGCCGCGATCGTTCCACGCGCCGTCCCCGATCCCCGATCGATCCACGCGCCGTCCCCGAGCGCCGATCGGTTCACGCGCCGTCACCCGAGCCCCGATCGTTCCACACGCCATCTCCGAGCCCCGATCGGTACACGCTTCGTCTCCTGAGCCCGGATCGTTCCACGCGTCGTCTCCTGATCCCCGATCCGTAAACGCGTCGTCTCCGAGCCTGGATCGGTCCACACGCCGTGTCCGATCCCCGATCGGTCCGCGTACCGCATTCTGAGCCGCGGTCCGTCCACGCGCCGTCTCCGAGCACCGATCGGTCCACGCGCCGTCTCAGAGCGCCGATCATTTCACGCCCCGTCTCCTGAGCTCCGATCGTTCCACGCGCCGTCTCCGAGCCCCGATCGGTCCACGCGTCGTCTCCTGAGCCCCGATCGCGCCACACGCCGTTTCCTGAGCCCCGATCGGTCCACGCGTCGTCTTCAAAGCCGCGATGCCTCCACGCGCCGTCTCCGAGCCACGATCGGTCCGTGCGCCGCTTCCACAACCCCGATCGGTCCACGCGTCATCTCCTGATTTCCGATCGGTCCACGCGCCGTCTCCTAAGCCCCGATCTTTCCACGCGCCGTCTCCGAGCGCCGATCGGTTGACGCGCCGTCTCTTGAGCCCCGATCGTTCCACGCGCCGTCCCCGATCCCCGATCGGTCCACGCGTCGTCTCCGAGCCCCGATGGGTCCACTCGCCGTCTTCGAGCCCCGATCGGTCCACGCATCGTCTCCTATGCCCCGATCAGTTAACGCGCCGTCTCCGCGCCGCGATCGGTGAACGCGCCGTCGCCGAACCCCAATTGATCCACGCGCAACCGCCTGCGTCCCAATCGGTCCACGCGAGTCTCCTAAGCCCCGACCGGTCCACGCGCCGTCTCCTGAGCCCCTATCGCTCCACGCGTCGTCTCCGAGCCCCGATCGGTCCATGCGCCGTCGCCGAGCCATGATCGCTCCACACGCGGCCTCCTGAGCCCCGGTCGCGTCACGCGCCATATCCACGCCCCAATCGATCCACGCGCCGTCTCCTGAGCCCCGATCGGTCCACGCGTCGTCTTCAAAGCCGCGATGCCTCCACGCGCCGTCTCCGAGCCACGATCGGTCCGCGCGCCGCTTCCACAACCCCGATCGGTCCACGCGTCATCTCCTGATTTCCGATCGGTCCACGCGCCGTCTCCTAAGCCCCGATCTTTCCACGCGCCGTCTCCGAGCGCCGATCGGTTGACTGCGCCGTCTCTTGAGCCCCGATCGTTCCACGCGCCGTCCCCGATCCCCGATCGGTCCACGCGTCGTCTCCGAGCCCCGATGGGTCCACTCGCCGTCTCCGAGCCCCGATCGGTCCACGCATCGTCTCCTATGCCCCGATCAGTTAACGCGCCGTCTCCGCGCCGCGATCGGTGAACGCGCCGTCGCCGAACCCCAATTGATCCACGCGCAACCGCCTGCGTCCCAATCGGTCCACGCGAGTCTCCTAAGCCCCGACCGGTCCACGCGCCGTCTCCTGAGCCCCTATCGCTCCACGCGTCGTCTCCGAGCCCCGATCGGTCCATGCGCCGTCGCCGAGCCATGATCGCTCCACACGCGGCCTCCTGAGCCCCGGTCGCGTCACGCGCCATATCCACGCCCCACTCGATCCACGCGCCGTCTCCTGAGTCCCGATCGGTCCACGCGCCGTCTCCTAAGCCCCGATCGGTCCACGCGTCGTCTCCTAAGCCCCGATCGGTCCACGCGCCGTCTCCAAGCCCCGATCCGTCGCCGCGTCGTGTCCTGAGCCCCGATCAATTGACGCGTCGTCTCCTGAGCCCCGATCGCTCCTCGCGCCGTCTCCTGAACCCCGCTCGGTCGATGCGTCGTCTTCTTAATCCCGATGCCTCCACGCGCCGTCTCCGAGCCACGATCAGTCCACGCGCCGTCTCCTGAGCCCCGATCATTCAACGCGCCTTCTCCTAAGCCACGATCGGTCCACGCGCCGTCTCCTGAGCCCCGATCGATCTACGCGTCGTCTCCTAAGCCCCGATTGGTGGACGAGCCGTCTCCCAGCCACGATCGGTCCACGCGCCGTCTCCTAAGCCCCCATCTGTCCACGACCCGTCTCCGGGCCCCGATCGATGCACGCGCCGTCTCCTAATCCCCGATCGATCGACGCGCCGTCGCCGAACCCCAATTGGTCCACGCGCAACCGCCTGAGCCCCAGTCGGTCCACGCACTGTCTCCGAGCCCCGATCGGTCCACGCGCCGTCTTCGAGCCCCGATCGGTCCACGCAACGTCTCCTAAGCCCCAATCGGTTAACGCGCCGTCTCCTGTGCCCCGATCGTTCTACGCGCCGTCTCCGAGCCCCGATCCGTCCACGCGCGGTCTCCTGAGCCCCAGTCGGTACACGCGCTGTCTCCGAGCCCCGATCGGTCCACGCATCGTCTCCTAAGCCCCGCTCGGTTAACGCGTCGTTTCGGAGCCCCGATCGGTCTACGCGTCGTCTCCTGAGCCCCGATCGGTCCACGCGTCGTCTCCTGAGCCCCGATTCCTCCACGTGCCGTCTCCGAGCGTCGATCGGTCCACGCGCCGTCTCCTGAGCCCCGATCGGTCCACGCGCCGTCTCCGAGCGCCGATCCGTCCACGCGCCGTCTTCTGAGCCCCGATCGGTCCACGCATCGTCTCCTAAGCCCCGGACGGTCCACCCGCCGTTTCCGAGCCCCGATCGCTCCACGAGCCGTCTCCTGAGCCCCGATCGGTCCACGCATCGTCTCCTAAGCCCCGATCGGTCCACGCGCCGTTTCCGAGCCCCGATCGGTCCATGCATCGTCTGCTAAGCCCCGGACGGTCCACCCGCCGTTTCCGAGCCCGATCGCTCCACGCGCCGTCTCCTGAGCCCCAATCGGTTCACGCGAGTCTCCTAAGCCCCGACCGGTCCACGCGCCGTCTCCTGAGCCCCGATCGGTCCACGCGTCGTCTCCTAAGCCCCGATCGCTCCTCGCGCCGTCTCCTGAACCCCGCTCGGTCGATGCTCCGTCTTCTTAACCCCGATGCCTCCACGCGCCTTCTCCGAGCCACGATCGGTCCACGCGCCGTCTCCTGAGCCCCGATCATTCCACGCGCCTTCTCCTAAGCCACGATCGGTCCACGCGCCGTCTCCGAGCCCCAGTCGGTCCACGCGCTGTCTCCGAGCACCGATTGGTCTACGCGTCGTCTCCGAGCCCCGATCGGTCCACGCGCTGTCTCCGAGCACCGATCGGTCTACGCGTCGTCTCCGAGCCCCGATCGGTCCACGCGCCGTCGCCGAACCCCAATTGATCCACGCGCAACCGCCTGAGTCCCAATCGGTCCAAGCGAGTCTCCTAAGCCCCGACCGGTCCACGCGCCGTCTGCTGAGCCCCTATCGCTCCACGCGTCGTCTCCGAGCCCCGATCGGTCCATGCGCCGTCGCCGAGCCATGATCGCTCCACGCGAGGCCTCCTGAGCCCCGGTCGCGTCACGCGCCGTATCCACGCCCCAATCGATCCACGCGCCGTCTCCTGAGTCCCGATCGGTCCACGCGCCGTCTCCTGAACCCCGCTCGGTCGATGCGTCGTCTTCTTAACCCCGATGCCTCCACGCGCCTTCTCCTAAGCCACGATCGGTCCACGCGCCGTCTCCGAGCCCCGGTCGGTCCACGCATCGTCTCCTAAGCCCCGCTCGGTTAACGCGTCGTTTCGGAGCCCCGATCGGTCTACGCGTCGTCTCCTGAGCCCCGATCGGTCCACGCGTCGTCTCCTGAGCCCCGATCGTTCCACGTGCCGTCTCCGAGCGTCGATCGGTCCACGTGCCGTCTCCTGAGCCCCGATCGGTCCACGCGTCGTCTCCTAAGCCCCGATCGCTCCTCGCGCCGTCTCGTGAACCCCGCTCGGTCGATGCTCCGTCTTCTTAACCCCGATGCCTCCACGCGCCGTCTCCGAGCCACGATCGGTCCACGCGCCGTCTCCTGAGCCCCGATCATTCCACGCGCCTTCTCCTAAGCCACGATCGGTCCACGCGCCGTCGCCGAGCCATCATCGGTCCACGCGCGGCCTCCTGAGCCCCGATCGGTCCACGCGCCGTCGCCGAGCCGCGATCGGTCCACGCGCGGCCTCCTGAGCCCCGGTCGGTTCACGCGCCGTATCCGTGCCCCAATCGGTCCACGCGCCGTCTCCTGAGCCCCGATCGTTCCACGCGCCGTCTCCGAGCCCCGATCGTTCCACGCGGCGTCTCCTGATCCCCAATCGGTCCACACGCTGTGTCGTGAGCCCCGATAGGTACACGCGTCGTCTCCTACTCCCGATCGGTCCACGCGTCGTCTCCTGAGCCCCGATCGTTCCACGCGCCGTCTCCGAGCCGCGATCGGTCCACGCGCCGTCTCCGAGCGCCGATCGGTTGACGCGCCGTCTTCTGAGCCCCGATCGGTCCACGCGCCGTCGCCGAACTCCAATTGGTCCACGCGCAACCGCCTGAGCCCCAGTCGGTCCACGCACTGTGTCCGAGCCCCGATCGGTCCACGCGCCGTCTTCGAGCGCCGATCGGTCCACGCAACGTCTCCTAAGCCCCAATCGGTTAACGCGCCGTCTCCTGAGCCCCGATCGTTCTACGCGCCGTCTCCGAGCCCCGATCCGTCCACGCGAAGTCGCCGAGCCCCGATCGGTTCACGCGCGGTCTCCTGAGCCCCAGTTGGTTCACACGCTGTCTCCGAGCCCCGATCGGTCCACGCGTCGTCTCCTAAGCCCCGATCGTTCGACGCGTCGTCTCCTAAGCCCCGATCGGTCGACGCGTCGTCTTCTGAGCCCCAGTTGGTCCACGGGCTGTCTCCGAGCCCCGATCGATCCACGCACCGCCTCCTGAGCCCCGATCGGTCGACGCGCCGACTCCTAAGCCCCGATCCGTCCACGCGCCGTCTCCTGAGCCCCGGTCGTCCAACGTGCCGTCTCCGAGCACCAATCGGTCCACGCGCCGTCTCCTGAGCCCCGGTCGGTCCGCCCGCCGTCTCCTGAGCCCCGATCGGCCCACGCGCCGTCTCCTGAGCCCCGATCCGTCCACGCGCCGTCTCCTGAGCCCCGACCGTCCAACGCGTCGTCTCCGAGCACCGATCGGTCCACGCGCCGTCTCCTGAGCCCCGATCGGTCCACGCGTCGTCTCCAAAGCCCTGATCGGTCCACGTGCCGTCTCCGAGCCCCGATCGTTCCACGCGCCGTCTCCTGAACCCCGATACGTCCACACGCAGTCGCCGAGCCCCGATCGGTCCACGCGCCGTCGCCGAGGCTCGATCGGTCCACGCGCGGCCTCCTGAGCCCCGGTCGGTTCACGCGCCGTCTCCGAGCCCCGATCGATCCACGCGTCGTCTTCTAAGCCCAGATGCCTCCTCGCGCCGTCTGCGAGCCACGATCGGTCCAGGCGCCGCTTCGTGAGCCCGATCGGTCCACGCGCCGTCACCGGAGCCCCGATCGTTCCACGTGCCGTCTCCGAGCCCCGATTGGTGCACGCGCCCTCTCCTGAGCACCGATCGTTCCACACGCCGCCTCCTAAGCTCCGATCTGTCCAGGCGTCGTCTCCTAAGCCCCGACCGGTCCACGCGCCGTCTCCTGAGCCCCGTTCGGCCCACGCGCCGTCTCCTAGCCCCGATCGGTTCACGCATCGTCTCCTAAGCCCCGATCGGTTAACGCGCGGCCTCCTGAGCCCCGATCGGTCCACGCGCCATCACCGAGCCGCGATCGGTCCACGCGCGGCCTCCTGAGACCCGATCGGTCCACGCGCCGTCTCCTGAGCCCCGATCGCTCCACGCACCGTTTTCTGAGCACCGTTTGGTCCACGCGTCGTCTTCAAAGCCCCGACGCCTCCACGCGCCGTCTCCGAGCCACGATTCGTCCGTGCGCCGCTTCCAGAGCCCTCTCGGTCCACGCGTCGTCTCCTGATCTCCGATCGGTCCACACGCCATCTCCTAAGCCCCGATCATTCCACGTGCCATCTCCGAGCCCCGATCGGTCCACGCGCCGTCTCATAAGCCCCGATCGGACCACGCGCCTTCTCCTCAGCCCCGATCGGTCCACGCGCCGTCTCCGAGCGCCGATTAGTTCACGCGCCGCCTCCTGAGCCCCGATCGCTCCATGCGCCGTCACCTGAGCCCCGATCGGTCCACGCGCCATCTCCTGAGCCCGGATCGGTCCACGCGCCGTCGCCGAACCCCAATTGGTCCACGCGCCACCGCCTGTGCCCCAGTCGGTCCACGCGCTGTCTCCGAGCCCCGATCGGTCCACGCGCCGTCTCCGAGCGCCGATCGGTTCACCCGCCGTCACCTGAGCCCCGATCGTTCCACGCGCCGTCTCCGAGCCCCGATCGGTCTACGCGCCGTCTCCTAAGCCCCGATCGGTCCACGCGCCTTCTCCTCATCCCCGATCGGTCCACGCGCCGTCTCGGGGCGCCGATTGGTTCACGCGCCGTCTCCTGAGCCCCGATCGCTCCACGCGCCGTCTCCGAGCCCCGATCGGTCCACGCGCCGTCTCCTGAGCCTGGATCGGTCCACGCGCCGTCGCCGAACCCCAATTGGTCCACGCGCAACCGCCTGAGCCCCAGTCGGTCCACGCGCTGTCTCCGAGCCCCAATCGTTCCACACGCCGTCTCCGAGCGCCGATCGGTTCACGCGCCGTCTCCTGAGCCCCGAACGTTTCACGCGCCGTCGCCGAGACTCGATCGGTCCACGCGCGGCCTCCTGAGCCCCGGTCGGTTAACGCGCCGTCTCCGAGCCCCGATCGATCCACGCGTCGTCTTCTAAGCCCAGATGCCTCCTCGCGCCGTCTCCGAGCCACGATCGGTCCAGGCGCCGCTTCGTGAGCCCGATCGGTCCACGCGCCGTCACCGGAGCCCCGATCGTTCCACGTGCCGTCTCCGAGCCCCGATTGGTGCACGCGCCGTCTCCTGAGCACCGATCGTTCCACACGCCGCCTCCTAAGCTCCGATCTGTCCAGGCGTCGTCTCCTAAGCCCCGACCGGTCCACGCGCCGTCTCCTGAGCCCCGATCGGTCCACGCATCGTCTCCTAAGCCCCGATACGTCCACACGCCGTCTCCGATCCCCGATCGGTCCGCGTGCCGCATTGTAAGCCGCGGTCCGTCCACGCGCAGTCTCCGAGCACCGATCGGTCCACGCGACGTCTCCTGAGCCACGATTGGTCCACGCGTCGGCTCCTAAGCCCCGATCGGTCCACGCGCCGTCTCCTAAGCCCCGATCGGTCCACGCGCCGTTTCCGAGCCCCGATCGGTCCATGCGTCGTCCCCGAGCCCCGTTCTGTCCACGCGCCGTCTCGTAAGCCCCAATCGGTCTACGCGCCGTCTCAGAGCGCCGATCATTTCACGCGCCATCTCGTGAGCCACGATCATTCCACCCCCCGTCTCCGAGCCCCGATCGGTCCACGCGCCGTCTCCTAAGCCCCTATCGGTCCACGCGCCGTCGGGGAGCCCCGATCGGTCCAGGCGTGGCCTCCTGAGCCTCGATCGGTCCACGCGCGGCCTCCTGAGCCCCGGCCGTATCACGCGCCGTCTCCGAGCCCCGATCGATGCACGCGTCGTCTTCCAAGCCCAGATGCCTCCTCGCGCCGTCTCCGAGCCACGACCGGTCCAGGCGCTGCTTCCTGAGCCCCAATCGGTCCACGCGTTGTCTCCTAAGGCCCGATCGGTCCACGCGCCGTCTCCGAGCCCCGATCGGTTCACGCATCGTCACCTAAGCCCCCATCGGTCCACGCGCCGTCACCGAGCCATGATCGGTCCACGCGCGGCTCCTGAGCCCCCATCGGTCCACGCGCCGTCGCCGAGCTGGAATCGGTCCACGCGCCGTCTCCGAGCCGCGATCGGTCCATGCACCGTCTCCTGAGCCTGGATCCGTCCACGCGCCGTCGCCGAACCCCAATTGGTCCACGCGCAACCGCCTGAGCCCCAGTCGGTCCACGCGCTGTCTCCGAGCCCCAATCGGTCCTCGCGCCGTCTCCGAGCGCCGATCGGTTCACGCGCCGTCTCCTGAGCCCCGATCGTTTCACGCGCCGTCTCCGAGCTCCGATCGGTCCACGCGCCGTCACCTAAGCCCCGATCGGTCCAAGCGCCTTCTCCTAAGCCCCGATCGGTCCACGCGCCGTCTCCGAGCGCCGATCAGTTCACGCGCCAGCACCTGAGCCCCGATCGTTCCACGCGCCGTCTCCGACCCCCGATCGGTCCACGCGCCGTCTCCAAAGCCCGGATCATTCCACGCGTCGTCCCCGAATCCCTGATCCGTACACGCACCATCTCCGAGCCACGCTTGGTCCACGCGCCGTCTCCTGAGCCCGGATCGGTCCACGCGACGTCCCCTAATCCCCGATCCGTAAACTCGTCGTCTCTGAGCCCCGATCGGTCAACGCGCCGTCTCCTGAGCCCCGATCCGTCCACGCGCAGTCGCCGAGCCCCGATCGGTCCGCGCGCGGTCTCCTGAGCCCCCGTTGGTCCACGCGCCGTCGCCGAACCCCAATTGGTCCACGCGCAACGTCCTGAGCCCCAGTCGTCCCACGCGCCAACTCCTGAGCCCCGATCGGTCCACGCATCGTCTCCTAAGCCCCGATACGTCCACACGCCGTCTCCGATCCCCGATCGGTCCGCGTGCCGCATTCTAAGCCGCGGTCCGTCCACGCGCAGTCTCCGAGCACCGATCGGTCGACGCGACGTCTCCTGAGCCACGATCGGTCCACGCGTCGGCTCCTAAGCCCCGATCGGACCACGCGCGGCCTCCTGATCCCCGGTCGGTTCACGCGCCGTATCCGAGCCCCAATCGGTCCACGCACCGTCTCCTGAGTCCCGATCGGTCCACGCGCCGTCTCCTAACCCCCAATCGGTCGACGCGTCGGCTCCTACGCCCCGATCGGTCCACGCGCCGTCTCCTGAGCCCCGATCGGTCCACTCGCCGTTTTCGAGCCCCGATCGGTCCATGCGTCGTCTTCTAAGCCCCGATGCCTCCACGCGCCGTCTCCGAACCCCGATCGGTCCACGCGCGGCCTCCTGAGCCCCAGTCGGTCCACGCGCCATCTCCTGAGCCCCGATCGGTCCACGCATCGTCTTCTAAGCCCCGATACGTCCACACGCCGTCTCCGATCCCCGATCGGTCCGCGTGCCGCATTCTAAGCCGCGGTCCGTCCACGCGCAGTCTCCGATCACCGATCGGTCCACGCATCGTCTCCTAAGCCCCGCTCGGTTAACGCGTCGTTTCCGAGCCCCGGTCGGTTCACGCGCCGTCTCCGAGCCCCGATCGATCCACGCGTCGTCTTCCAAGCACAGATGCCTCCTCGCGCCGTCTCCAAGCCCCAATCGGTGCACGCATCGTCACCTAAGCCCCGATCGGTCCACGCGCCGTCACCGAGCCATGATCGGTCCACGCGCGGCTCCTGAGCCCCCATCGGTCCACGCGCCGTCGCCGAGCCGGGATCGGTCCACGCGCGGGCTCCTGAGTCCCGGTTGGTTCACGCGCCGTATCCGAGCCCCAATCGGTCCACGCGCCGGATCCTGAGCCCCGATCGGTCGACGGGTCCTCTCCTAAGCCCCGATCGGTCCACGCGTCTTCTCCTGAGCTCCGATCAGTCCACGCGTCGACTCCTAAGCCCCGATAACGTCCACACGCCGTCTCCGAGCCCCGATGGGTCCCCGCGTTGCCTCCTGAGCTCCGATCGGTCCACGCGAGTCTCCTGAGCCCCGGTCGGTCCACGCGCCGTCTCCTGAGCCCCGGTCGTTCCACGCGTGGTCTCCTAAGCCCCGATCGGTCCACGTATCGTCTCCTAAGCTCCGATCCATCGACGCGTCGTCTCCTGAGCCCCGATCAATTGACGCGTCTTCTCCTGAGCCCCGATCGCTCCTCGCGCCGTCTCCTGAGCCCCGCTCGGTCCATGTGTCGTCTTCTTAGCCCCGATGAGTCTACGCGCCGTCTCCGATCCACGACCGGTTCAGGCGCCGCTTCCTGAGCCCCGATCGGTCCACGCGCCGTCTCCTAAGCCCCAATCGGTCCACGCACCGCCTCCTGCGCCCCGATCGGTCTGCGCTCCGTCTCCTGAGCCCCGATCGGTCCACGCGCCGTCTCGTGAGCCCCGATCGGTCCACGCGCCGTCTCCTAAGCCCCAATCTGTCCACGACACGTCTCCGGGCCGCGATCGGTGCACGCGCCGTCTCCTAACCCCCGATCGGTCCACGCCCCGTCTCCGAGTGCCGATCGGTTCACGCGCCGTCTCCTGAGACCGATCCGTCCACGCGCCGTCTCCTGAGCCCCGATCGGTCGACGGGTCCTCTCCTAAGCCCCGATCGGTCCACGCGTCTTCTCCTGAGCCCCGATCAGTCCACGCGTCGTCTCCTAAGCCCCGATACATCCACACGTCGTCTCCGAGCCGCGATGGGTCCACGCGTCGCCTCCTGAGCCCCGATCGATCCACGCGAGTCTCCTGAGCCCCGGTCGGTCTGCGCGCCGTCTCCTGAGCCCCGATCGTTCCACGCGTCGTCTCCTAAGCCCCGATCGGTTCACGCGTCGTCTCCTAAGCCCCGATCCGTCGACGCGTCGTCTCCTGAGCCCCGATCAATTGACGCGTCTTCTCCTGAGCCCCGATCGCTCCTCGCGCCGTCTCCTGAGCCCCGCTCGGTCCATATGTCGTCTTTTTAGCCCCGATGCCTCCACGCGCCGTCTCCGAGCCACGATCGGTCCAGGCGCCGCTTCCTGAACCCCGATCGACCCACGCGCCGTCTCCTAAGCCCCAATCGGTCCACGCGCCGCCTCCTGAGCCCCGATTGGTCCACACGCCGTCTCCTGAGTCCCGATCGGTCCACGCGCGGCCTCCTAAGCCCCGATCGTTCTACGCGCCGTCTCCGAGCCCCGATCGGTCCACGCGCCGTCTCCTGAACCTCGATCGGTCCACGCGTCGTTCCCGAAGCCCCGATCCATCCACGCGCAGTCTCTCGAGCCCCAATCGGTCCACGCGCCGTCTCCTGAGCTCCGATCGGTCCACGCGCCGTCTCCTCAGCCCCGATCGGTCCACGCGTCGTCTCCGAGCACCGATCGGTCCACACGCCGTCTCAGAGCGCCGATCATTTCACGCCCCGTCTCCTGAGCTCCGATCGTTCCACGCGCCGTCTCCGAGCCCCGATCGGTCCACGCGCCGTCTCCTGAGCCCCAATCGGTCCACACGCTGTCTCGTGAGCCCCGATAGGTACACGCGTCGTGTCCTACGCCCCGATCGGTCCACGCGTCGTCTCCTAAGCCCCGATCGGTCCACGCGCCGTCTCCGAGCCCCGATCGGTCCGCGCACCGTCTCCTGATCCCCATCGCTCCACGCGGCGTCTCCGGAGCCCCGATCGATCCACGCGAGTCTCCTGAGCCCTAGTCGGTCCACGCGCCGTCTCCGAGCCCCCATCGGTCCACGCGTTGTCTCCTAAGCCCCGATCGGTCCATGCGCCGTCTCCGAGCCCCGATCGGTTCACGCATCGTCTCCTAAGCCCCGATCGGTTAACGCGCCGTCTCCGAGCGCCGAGCGGTCCACGCGCCGTCGCCGAACCCCAATTGGTCCACGCGCAACCGCCTCAGTCCCAGTCGGTCCACACGCTGTCTCCGAGCCCCGATCGGTCCACGCGCCGTCGCCGAGCCATGATCGGTCCACGCGCGGCCTCCTGAGCTCCAATCGGTCCACAGGCCGTCGCCGATCCACGATCGGTCCGTGCGCCGTTTCCAGAGCCCTATCGGTCCACGCATCGTCTCCTCATCTCCGATCGGTCCACGCGCCGTCTCCTAAGCCCCGATCGGTCCACGCGCTGTCTTCGAGCGCCGATCGGTTCACGCGCCGTCTCCTGAGCCCCGATCGGTCCACGCGTCGACTCCTAAGCCCCGATCGGTTCACGCGCCGTATCCGAGCCCCAATCGGTCCACGCGCCGTCTCCTAAGCTCCAATCGGTCCACGCGCCGTCTCCTAAGCCCCGATCGGTCCATGCGCCGTCTCCGAGCCCCGATCGGTTCACGCATCGTCTCCTAAGCCCCGATCGGTTAACGCGCCGTCTCCGAGCGCCGAGCGGTCCACGCGCCGTCGCCGAACCCCAATTGGTCCACGCGCAACCGCCTGAGTCCCAGTCGGTCCACACGCTGTCTCCGAGCCCCGATCGGTCCACGCGCCGTCGCCGAGCCATGATCGGTCCACGCGCGGCCTCCTGAGCTCCAATCGGTCCACAGGCCGTCGCCGATCCACGATCGGTCCGTGCGCCGTTTCCAGAGCCCTATCGGTCCACGCATCGTCTCCTCATCTCCGATCGGTCCACGCGCCGTCTCCTGAGCCCCGATCGCTCCTCGCGCCGTCTCCTGAGCCCCGCTCGGTCCATATGTCGTCTTTTTAGCCCCGATGCCTCCACGCGCCGTCTCCGAGCCACGATCGGTCCAGGCGCCGCTTCCTGAACCCCGATCGACCCACGCGCCGTCTCCTAAGCCCCAATCGGTCCACGCGCCGCCTCCTGAGCCCCGATTGGTCCACACGCCGTCTCCTGAGTCCCGATCGGTCCACGCGCGGCCTCCTAAGCCCCGATCGTTCTACGCGCCGTCTCCGAGCCCCGATCGGTCCACGCGCCGTCTCCTGAACCTCGATCGGTCCACGCGTCGTTCCCGAAGCCCCGATCCATCCACGCGCAGTCTCTCGAGCCCCAATCGGTCCACGCGCCGTCTCCTGAGCTCCGATCGGTCCACGCGCCGTCTCCTCAGCCCCGATCGGTCCACGCGTCGTCTCCGAGCACCGATCGGTCCACACGCCGTCTCAGAGCGCCGATCATTTCACGCCCCGTCTCCTGAGCTCCGATCGTTCCACGCGCCGTCTCCGAGCCCCGATCGGTCCACGCGCCGTCTCCTGAGCCCCAATCGGTCCACACGCTGTCTCGTGAGCCCCGATAGGTACACGCGTCGTGTCCTACGCCCCGATCGGTCCACGCGTCGTCTCCTAAGCCCCGATCGGTCCACGCGCCGTCTCCGAGCCCCGATCGGTCCGCGCACCGTCTCCTGATCCCCATCGCTCCACGCGGCGTCTCCGGAGCCCCGATCGATCCACGCGAGTCTCCTGAGCCCTAGTCGGTCCACGCGCCGTCTCCGAGCCCCCATCGGTCCACGCGTTGTCTCCTAAGCCCCGATCGGTCCATGCGCCGTCTCCGAGCCCCGATCGGTTCACGCATCGTCTCCTAAGCCCCGATCGGTTAACGCGCCGTCTCCGAGCGCCGAGCGGTCCACGCGCCGTCGCCGAACCCCAATTGGTCCACGCGCAACCGCCTCAGTCCCAGTCGGTCCACACGCTGTCTCCGAGCCCCGATCGGTCCACGCGCCGTCGCCGAGCCATGATCGGTCCACGCGCGGCCTCCTGAGCTCCAATCGGTCCACAGGCCGTCGCCGATCCACGATCGGTCCGTGCGCCGTTTCCAGAGCCCTATCGGTCCACGCATCGTCTCCTCATCTCCGATCGGTCCACGCGCCGTCTCCTAAGCCCCGATCGGTCCACGCGCTGTCTTCGAGCGCCGATCGGTTCACGCGCCGTCTCCTGAGCCCCGATCGGTCCACGCGTCGACTCCTAAGCCCCGATCGGTTCACGCGCCGTATCCGAGCCCCAATCGGTCCACGCGCCGTCTCCTAAGCTCCAATCGGTCCACGCGCCGTCTCCTAAGCCCCGATCGGTCCATGCGCCGTCTCCGAGCCCCGATCGGTTCACGCATCGTCTCCTAAGCCCCGATCGGTTAACGCGCCGTCTCCGAGCGCCGAGCGGTCCACGCGCCGTCGCCGAACCCCAATTGGTCCACGCGCAACCGCCTGAGTCCCAGTCGGTCCACACGCTGTCTCCGAGCCCCGATCGGTCCACGCGCCGTCGCCGAGCCATGATCGGTCCACGCGCGGCCTCCTGAGCTCCAATCGGTCCACAGGCCGTCGCCGATCCACGATCGGTCCGTGCGCCGTTTCCAGAGCCCTATCGGTCCACGCATCGTCTCCTCATCTCCGATCGGTCCACGCGCCGTCTCCTAAGCCCCGATCGGTCCACGCGCTGTCTTCGAGCGCCGATCGGTTCACGCGCTGTCTCCTGAGCCCCGATAGGTACACGCGTCGTCTCCTATACCCCGAACGGTCCACGCGCCGTCTCCGAGCCCCGATGGGTCCACGCACTGTCTCCTGATCCCCATGGGTCCACGAGGCGCCTCCGGAGCCCCGATCGATCCACGCGAGGATCCTGAGCCCCGATCGATCCACGCATCGTCTCCTAAGCCCCAATCGGTTAACGCGCCGTCTCCGAGCCCCAATCGGTCCACGCGCCGTCTCCTGAACCCCGATCGTTCCACGCGCCTTCTCCTAAGCCACGATCGGTCAGCGCCGTCTCCGAGCGCCGATCGGTGTACGCGCCGTCGCACGAGCCGCGATCGGTCCACGCGCGGCCTCCTGAGCCCCGGTTGCTTCACGCGCCGTATCCGAGGCCCAATCGGTCCACGCACCGTCTCCTGAGCCCCGATCGCTCCACGCGCCGTCTCCGAGCCCCGATCGGTCCACGCGCCGTATCCTGAGCCCGGATCGGTCCACGCGCCGTCGCCGAACCCCAATTGGTCCACGCTCAACCGTCTGAGCCCCGGTTGGTCCACGCGCTGTCTCCGAGCCCCGATCGGTCCACACGTCGTATCCGAACCCCGATCGGTCCACGCGCCGTCTCCTCAGCCTGGATCGGTCCACGCGTCGTCTCCTAAGCCCCGATCCGTCGTCGCGTCGTCTCCTGAGCCCCGATCGATCCACGCGTCTTCTCCTGAGCCCCGACCGCTCCACGCGTCGTCACCGAGCTCCGATCGGTCCACGCGCCGTTTCCGAGCCCCGATCGGTCCATGCGTCGTCTTCTAACCCCCGATGCCTCCACGCGCCGTCTCCGAGCCACGATCGGTGCAGGCGCCGCTTCGTGAACCCCGATCGGTCCACGCGCTGTCTCCTGAGCCCCGATCCATCCACGCGCAGTCGCCGAGCCCCGATCGGTCCACGCGCGGTCTACTGAGCTCCGGTCGGTCCACACGCCGCTACGAACCCCAATTGGTCCACGCGCAACCTCTCGAGCCCCAGTCGGTAATCGCGCTGTCTCCGAGCCCCGATCGGTCCACGTATGTTCTCCTAAGCCCCAATTAGTCCACGCGCCGTCTCCTAAGCCCCGATCTGCCCACGAGCCGTCTCCGAGCTCCGATCGGTCCACGCGCCATCGCCGAACCCCGATCGGTCCACGCGTCGTCTCCTGAGCCCCGATCAATTGACGCGTCTTCTCCTGAGCCCCGATCGCTCCTCGCGCCGTCTCCTGAGCCCCGCTCGGTCCATGCGTCGTCTTCAAAGCCCCGATGCCTCCACGCGCCGTCTCCGAGCCACGATCGGTCCGTGCGCCGCTTCCACAACCCCGATCGGTCCACGCGTCATCTCCTGATCTCCGATCGGTCCACGCGCCGTCTCCTAAGCCACGATCGGTCCGTGCGCCGCTTCCACAACCCCGATCGGTCCACGCGTCATCTCCTGATCTCCGATCGGTCCACGCGCCGTCTCCGAGCCCCGATCGGTCCACGCATCGTCTCCTAAGCCCCGATCGGTTAACGCACCGTCTCCCCGCCCCGATCAGTCCACGCGCGGCCTTCTGAGCCCCGGTCGGTTCACGCGCCGTCTCCCCGCCCCGATCGGTCCACGCGCCGTCTCCTGAGCCCTGATCCGTCCACGCGCGGCGTCGAGCCGCGATCGGTCCACGCGCGGCCTCCTGAGCCCCAATCGGTCCACGCGTCGTCTCCTAAGCCCCGATCGGTCCGTGCGCCGTCTCCGAGCCCCGATCGGTCCACGCACCATCGCATGCTCCCCAATCGGTCCATGCGCCGCCTCCGGAGCCCTGATCGATCCACGCGAATCTCCTGAGCTCCGGTCAGTCCTCGTACCGTCTCCGAGCCCCGATCGGTCCACGTACCGTCTCCGAAGCCCCGATCGGTCCACGCGCCGTCACCTGAGCCCCGATCGTTCCACGCGTCGTCTCCAAGCCCCGATCGGTTCACGCGCCGTATCCGAGCCCCAATCGGTCCACGCGCCGTCTCATAAGCTCCAATCGGTCCACGCGCCGTCTCCTGAGCCCCGATACGTCGACGCGCAGTCGCCGAGCCCCGATCGGTCCACGCGCTGTCTCCTGAGCCCCGATAGGTACACGCGTCGTCTCCTACACCCCGATCGGTCCACGCGCGGCCTCCTGAGCCCCAATCGGTCCACGCGTCGTCTCCTAAGCCCCGATCGGTCCGTGCGCCGTCTCCGTGCCCCAATCGGTCCACGCGCCGTCTCCTGAACCCCGATCGTTCCACGCGCCTTCTCCTAAGCCACGATCGGTCAGCGCCGTCTCCGAGCGCCGATCGGTGTACGCGCCGTCGCACGAGCCGCGATCGGTCCACGCGCGGCCTCCTGAGCCCCGGTTGCTTCACGCGCCGTATCCGAGGCCCAATCGGTCCACGCACCGTCTCCTGAGCCCCGATCGCTCCACGCGCCGTCGCCGAACCCCAATTGGTCCACGCTCAACCGTCTGAGCCCCGGTTGGTCCACGCGCTGTCTCCGAGCCCCGACCGGTCCACGCGTCGTATCCGAACCCCGATCGGTCCACGCGCCGTCTCCTGAGCCTGGATCGGTCCACGCGTCGTCTCCTAAGCCCCGATCCGTCGTCGCGTCGTCTCCTGAGCCCCGATCGATCCACGCGTCTTCTCCTGAGCCCCGACCGCTCCACGCGTCGTCTCCGAGCTCCGATCGGTCCACGCGCCGTTTCCGAGCCCCGATCGGTCCATGCGTCGTCTTCTAACCCCCGATGCCTCCACGCGCCGTCTCCGAGCCACGATCGGTGCAGGCGCCGCTTCGTGAACCCCAATCGGTCCACGCGCTGTCTCCTGAGCCCCGATCCATCCACGCGCAGTCGCCGAGCCCCGATCGGTCCACGCGCGGTCTACTGAGCTCCGGTCGGTCCACACGCCGCTGCGAACCCCAATTGGTCCACGCGCAACCTCTGGAGCCCCAGTCGGTAATCGCGCTGTCTCCGAGCCCCGATCGGTCCACGTATGTTCTCCTAATCCCCAATTAGTCCACGCGCCGTCTCCTAAGCCCCGATCTGCCCACGAGCCGTCTCCGAGCTCCGATCGGTCCACGCGCCATCGCCGAACCCCGATCGGTCCACGCGTCGTCTCCTGATCTCCGATCGGTCCACGCGCCGTCTCCTAAGCCCCGATCGGTCCACGCGTCGGCTCCTAAGCCTCGATAGGTCCACGCGCGGCCTCCTTAGCCCCGGTCGGTCCACGCGTCGTCTCCGAGCCCCGATCGGTCCACGCATCGTCTCCTAAGCCCCGATCGGTTAACGCACCGTCCCCCCGCCCCGATCAGTCCACGCGCGGCCTCCTGAGCCCCGGTCGGTTCACGCGCCGTCTCCCCGCCCCGATCGGTCCACGCGCCGTCTCCTGAGCCCTGATCGGTCCACGCACCATCGCATGCTCCCCAATCGGCCCACACGCAGTCTCGTGAGCCCCGATAGGTACACGCGCCGTCTCCTGAGCCCCGATCAATTGACGCGTCTTCTCCTGAGCCCAGATCGCACCGCACGCCGTCTCCTGAGCCCCGCTCGGTCCATGCGTCGTGTTCTTAGCCCCGATGCCTCCACGCGCCGTCTCCGAGCCCCGATCGGTCCACGCGGCGTCTCCTGAGCCCCGATCGGTCCACGCGTCGTCTCCTAAGCACCGATCGGTCGACGGGTCGTCTCCTAAGCCCCGATCGGTCGACGCGTCGTCTCCTAATACCCGGTCGGTCCACGCGCCGTCGCCGAACCCCAATTGGTCCACGCGCCACCTCCTGAGCCCCGATCGCTCCACGCGCCGTCTCTTGAGCCCCGATCGGTCCACGCGTCGTCTCCTAAGCCCCGATCGGTCCACGCGCCGTCTCTAAGCCCCGATCCGTCGCCGCGTCCTGTCCTGAGCCCCGATCAATTGACGCGTCTTCTCCTGAGCCCCGATCGCTCCTCGCGACGTCTCCGAGCCCCGATCGGTCCACGCGCCATCGCCGAGTCATGATCTGTCCACGCGCGGCCTCCTGAGACCCGATCGGTCCACGCGCCGTCTTCGAGCCCCGATCGGTCCACGCATGGTCTCCTAAGCCCCAATCGGTTAACGCGCCGTCCCCGAGCCCCGATCGGTCCACGCGCTGTCTCCTGAGCCCCGATAGGTACACGCGTCGTCGCCTACACCCCGATCGGTCCACGCGTCGTCTCCTAAGCCCCAATCGGTTAACGCGCCGTCTCCGAGCCCCGATCGGTCCACGCGCCGTCGCCGAACCCCAATTGGTCCACGCGCAACCGCCTGAGCCCCAGTCGGTCCACGCACTGTCTCCGAGCCCCGATCGGTCCACGCGTCGTCTCCGAGCCCCGATCGGTCCACGCGTCGTCTCCTAAGCCCCGATCGGTCTACGCACCGTCTCCTGAGCCCCGATCGGTCCACGCGCCGTCTCCTGAGCCCCAATCGCTCCACGCGCCATGTTCTGAGCACCGTTCGGTCCACGCGTCGTCTTGAAAGCCCCGATGCCTCCACGCGCCGTCTCCGAGCCACGATCGGTCCGTGTGCCGCTTCCAGAGGCCTATCGATCCACGCGTCGTCTCCTCGATCTCCGATCGGTCCACGCGCCGTCTCCTAAGCCCCGATCATTCCACGCGCCGTCTCCGAGCCCCGATCGGTCCACGCCCGTCTCCTAAGCCCCGATCGGTCAACGCGCCTTCTCCTCCGCCCCGATTGGTCCACGCGCCGTTGCCGAACCCCAATTGGTCCACGCTCAACCGCCTAAGCCCCGGTTGGTCCACGCGCTGTCTCCGAGCCCCGATCGGTCCACGCGTCGTATGCAAACCCCGATCGGTCCACGCGCCGTCGCCGAGCCATGATCGGTCCACGCGCCGTCTCCTAAGCCCAGATCGGTCCACGCGCCGTCTCCGAGCGCCGATCGGTTCACGCGCCGTCTCCTGAGCCCCGATCGGTCCACGCGCCGTCTCCGGGCCCCGATCGGTCCACGCACCATCTCCTGCTCTCCAATCGGTCCACGCGCCGCCTCCGGAGCCCCGATCTATCCACGCTAGGCTCCTGAGCCCCGGCCGGTCCGCGCGCCGCCTCCTGAGCCCCGAACGGTCGACGCGTCGTCTCCTGAGCCCCAATCGGCCCACACGCAGTCTCGTGAGCCCCGATAGGTCCAGGCGCCGCTTCCTGAGCCCGGATCGATCCTCGCGCCGTCTCGTAAGCCACAATCGGTCCACGCGCCGTCTCAGAGCGCCGACCATTTCACGCGCCGTCTCCTGAGCCCCGATCGTTCCCCGCGCCGTCTCCGAGCCCCGATCAGTCCACGCGGCGTCTCCTGAGACCCGATCGGTTCACACATCGTCTCCTAAGCCCCGATACGTCTACACGCCGTATCCGAGCCCCGATCGGTCCACGTGACGCATTCTAAGCTACGGTCGGTCCACGCGCCGTCTCCGAGCGCCGATCGGTCGACGCGCCGTCTCCTGAGCCCCGATCGATCCACGCATCGGCTCCTGAGCCCCGGTCGGTCCACGCGCCGTCTCATGAGCCCCGGTCGGTTCATGCGCCGTCGCCGAGCCTCGATCGGTCCACGCGCGGCCTCCTTAGCCCCGGTCGGTCCACGCGCCGTCTCCGAGCCCCGATCGGTCCACGCATCGTCTCCTGAGCCCCGATCGGTTAACGCGCCGTCTCCGAGCCCCGATCAGTCCACGCGCCGTCTCCTGAGCCCCGGTCGGTTCATGCGCCGTCTCCGAGCCCCGATCGATCCACGCGCCGTCTCCGAGCGCCACTCGGTCCATGCGCCGTCGCCGAACCCCAATTGATCCACGCGCAACC
Organism: Netelia fuscicornis; assembly: GCA_946811545.1. Taxonomy (NCBI): domain Eukaryota; kingdom Metazoa; phylum Arthropoda; class Insecta; order Hymenoptera; family Ichneumonidae; genus Netelia; species Netelia fuscicornis. The sequence continues at coordinate 25,600,697 of OX328015.1, forward strand.
GCCTGAGTCCCAATCGGCCCACGCGAGTCTCCTCAGCCCCGACCGGTCCACGCGCCGTCTCCTGAGCCCCTATCGCTCCACGCGTCCTCTCCGAGCCCCGATCGGTCCATGCGCCGTCGCCGAGCCATGATCGCTCCACGCGCGGCCTCCTGAGCCCCGGTCGCGTCACGCGCCGTATCCACGCCCCAATCGATCCACGCGCCGTCTCCTGAGTCCCGATCGGTCCACGCGCCGTCTCCTGAGCCCCGATCGGTCCACGCGTCGTCTCCTAAGCCCCGATCGGTCCACGCGCCGTCTCCAAGCCCCGATCCGTCGCCGCGTCGTGTCCTGAGCCCCGATCAATTGACGCGTCTTCTCCTGAGCCCCGATCGCTCCTCGCGCCGTCTCCTCAACCCCGCTCGGTCGATGCGTCGTCTTCTTAACCCCGATGCCTCCACGCGCCGTCTCCGAGCCACGATCGGTCCACGCGCCGTCTACTGAGCCCCGATCATTCAACGCGCCTTCTCCTAAGCCACGATCGGTCCACGCGCCGTCTCCGAGCCCCAGTCGGTCCACGCGCTGTCTCCGAGCACCGATCGGTCTACGCGCCGTCTCCTGAGCCCCGATTGTTCCACGCGCCGTCTCCGAGCCCCGATCGTTCCACGCGCCGTCTCCTGAGCCCCGATACGTCCACGCGCAGTCGCCGAGCCCCGATCGGTCCACGCGCGGTCTCCTGAGCCCCGATCTGTCCACGCGCCGTCTCCGAGCCGCGATCAGTTCACGGATCGTCTCCTAAGCCCCGATCGGTTAACGTGCCGTCACCGATCCCCGATCGGTCTACGCGCGGTCTCCGAGCCCCGGTCGGTCCACGTGCCGTCTCCAAGCCCCGATCGGTTCACGCATCGTCTGCTAAGCTCCGATCGGTTAACGCGCCGTCTCCGAGCCGCGATCGGTCCACCCGCCGTCGCCGAACGCCAATTGGTGCACGGGCAACTGTTACGATTTGAGAATCGTTTCTCTTTATACCTATCTCTAAATATTTTCAAGCCTCGCATGGTGTACCGCACGACGTAGCGCAACGCCGCAATCGCGTTATGAATTCCCTATTTCTGTACCGAACCCCAACAACTCTGCAACGCCGCACAATTCGTCACCTGCCTCACGCCAGGTGACCCCACCTTAACGCGCCGTACCTCTGAACCCAGAAGAGCCACGCGCGAACTCGGGAAGGCCCTATGATAGGTGTCACGGTTTGAGAATCCGTTATCTCTATACCTATCTCTAAACGTTTTCAAGCCTTGCCTGGCATGCCGCACAACTTAGCGCAACGTCGCAATCGCGTTACGAATACCCTATTTCTGTGCCAAACCCCAACAACTCTGCAACACCGCACAATTCGTCACCTGCCGGGTGATCTTGCCTCCACGCGCCGATCCTCCAAAAGTCAGAAGAGCCTCGCGTGAACTCGAGAAAAGCCCTCTGATTGGCTCGTTGTCGCGCGCACACCGTGTCGCGGACGACACCGTTCGCTATCTTTATCAATGATCTATTCACCCTAAGCACCCTTCCACTAAGTGACTCATCGCACTAGCCCTAAGTAGCAACCAAAAGATTAGTATAAAAGGGCGACCTTTTGCACCAAGTAGTTAGTTACAATTTCAACGGGGACCAGCAACGCAACCACTTTGCGCAACAGAATCTGCGGAGCATTCTCGCTCGTCGTCCGTTTGAGTATAAAAATTGTAAACTCATCGAGACTAAGCTTGCATATTGTACAGTAATCTTAGAGTCAAAAGTAACGTGCTCGTGAGAAATAAAAAGTCTGATAATTGAACTCGCGTCGACCATATTCTTTTCACTCCTCACCGAGACTACGAGAATCATCGTCGCATCGCATCGAGCTTCGTCAGATCACCAGCACTACACGACCAGCGAAAGAGTGAGTCGAATCTTTCTCATACAACCTTTCGTATAGGTCAAGATTGACCATCGAATCTAGTCGAAAACGACGGTGCCGACCTAGTCGAAAACCCCTCCGACAATTTGTAGTAAAGAAAAGGCGAGATTTCCGTCCCTGAAGGAAAGGGCTTAATTGCCTTGCCTCGAAAAGAGAAATCGAACCGTGTTACGCATTCCCATACTCGATAGAGTTCAGCGGATCGTAACACAACCACCCGAGCCCCAGTCGGTCCACGCGTCGTCTCCGAGCTCCAATCGGTCCACGCGCCGTTTCCTGAGCCCCGATCGATCCATGCATCGTCTTCTAAGCCCCGATGCCTCCACGCGCCGTCTCCGAGCCAGATCGGTTCAGGCGCCGCTTCCCGAGCCCCGATCAGTCAACGCGCCGTCTCCTAAGCCCCTATCGCTCCACGGACCGTGTCCGAGCCCCGATGGGTCCACGCGCCGCATCCTGAGCCCCGATCGGTCGACGCGCCGTCTCCTAAGACCCGATCGGTCCACGCGCCGTCTCCGAGCTCCGATCGGCCCACGCGCCGTCTCCTAAGCCCCGATCGGTCGACGCGTCGTTTCCTGAGCCCCGATCGATCCACGCGTCGTCTCCTGAGCCCCGATCGCTCCACGCGCCGATTTCTGAGCCCCGATGAATTGACGCGTCTTCTCCTGAGCCCCGATCGCTCCTCGCGCCGTCGCCGAACCCCAATTGGTCCACGCGCAACCGCCTGAGCCCCAGTCGGTCCACGCACTGTCTCCGAGCCCCGATCGGTCCACGCGTCGTCTCCGAGCCCCGATCGGTCCACGCGTCGTCTCCTAAGCCCCGATCGGTCCACGCACCGTTTCCTGAGCCCCGATCGGTCCACGCGCCGTCTCCTGAGCCCCGATGCCTCCACGCGCCGTCTCCGAGCCACGATCGGTCCGTGTGCCGCTTCCAGAGGCCTATCGATCCACGCGTCGTCTCCTGATCTCCGATCGGTCCACGCGCCGTCTCCTAAGCCCCGATCATTCCACGCGCCGTCTCCGAGCCCCGATCGGTCCACGCCCGTCTCCTAAGCCCCGATCGGTCAACGCGCCTTCTCCTCCGCCCCGATTGGTCCACGCGCCGTTGCCGAACCCCAATTGGTCCACGCTCAACCGCCTGAGCCCCGGTTGGTCCACGCGCTGTCTCCGAGCCCCGATCGGTCCACGCGTCGTATCCAAACCCCGATCGGTCCACGCGCCGTCGCCGAGCCATGATCGGTCCACGCGCCGTCTCCTAAGCCCAGATCGGTCCACGCGCCGTCTCCGAGCGCCGATCGGTTCACGCGCCGTCTCCTGAGCCCCGATCGGTCCACGCGCCGTCTCCGGGCCCCGATCGGTCCACGCACCATCTCCTGCTCTCCAATCGGTCCACGCGCCGCCTCCGGAGCCCCGATCTATCCACGCTAGGCTCCTGAGCCCCGGCCGGTCCGCGCGCCGCCTCCTGAGCCCCGAACGGTCGACGCGTCGTCTCCTGAGCCCCAATCGGCCCACACGCAGTCTCGTGAGCCCCGATAGGTACACGCGCCGTCTCCTGAGCTCCGATCGTTCCACGCGCCGCCTCCGAGCCCCGATCGGTCCAGGCGCCGTCTCCTGAGCCCCAATCGGTCCACACGCTGTCTCGTGAGCCCCGATAGGTACACGCGTCGCGTTCTACGCCCCAATCGGTCCACGCGTCGTCTCCTAAGCCCCGATCGGTCCTCGCGCCGTCTCCGAGCCCCGATCAGTCCGCGCACCGTCTCCTGATCCCCATCGCTCCACGCGGCGTCTCCGGAGCCCCGATCGAGCCACGCGAGTGTCCTGAGCCCCGGTCGGTCCGCGCACCGTCATCTGAGCCCCGATCCGTCGCCGCGTCGTCTCCTGAGCCCCGATCAATTGACGCGTCTTCTCCTGAGCCCCGATCGCACCTCACGCCGTCTCCTGAGCCCCGCTCGGTCCATGCGTCGTGTTCTTAGCCCCGATGCCTCCACGCGCCGTCTCCGAGCCACGATAGGTCCAGGCGCCGCTTCCTGAGCCCGGATCGATCCTCGCGCCGTCTCGTAAGCCACAATCGGTCCACGCGCCGTCTCAGAGCGCCGATCATTTCACGCGCCGTCTCCTGAGCCCCGATCGTTCCACGCGCCGTCTCCGAGCCCCGATCGGTCCACGCGGCGTCTCCTGAGACCCGATCGGTTCACGCATCCTCTCCTAAGCCCCGATACGTCTACACGCCGTATCCGAGCCCCGATCGGTCCACGTGACGCATTCTAAGCTACGGTCGGTCCACGCGCCGTCTCCGAGCGCCGATCGGTCCACGCGCCGTCTCCTGAGCCCCGATCGTTCCACGCGGCGTCTTCGAGCCTCGATCGATCCACGCGCCGTCTCCTGAGCCCCGATCGGTCGACGCGTCGTCTTCTGAGCCCCGATCGATCCCCGCGTCGTCTCCTGAGCCACGATCAATTGACGCGTCTTCTCCTGAGCCCGATCGCTCCTCGCGCCGTCTCCTGAGCCCCGATCGGTCCACGCGTCGTCTCCGAGCTCCGATCGGTCCACACGCCGTCTCCGAGCGCCGATTAGTTCACGCGCCGTCTCCTGTGCCCCGATCGCTCCACGCTCCGTCTCCCAGCCCCGATCGGTCCACGCGCCGTCTCCTGAGCCTGGATCGGTCCACGCGCCGTCGCCGAACCCCAATTGGTCCACGCGCCACCGCCTGTGCCCCAGTCGGTCCACGCGCTGTCTCCGAGCCCAGATCGGTCCACGCGCCGTCTCCGAGCTCCGATCGGTCCACGCGCCGACTCGTAAGCCCCGATCGGTCCAAGCGCCTTCTGCTAAGCCCCAATCGTTCCAAGCGCCTTCTGCTAAGCCCCGATCAGTCCACGCGCCGTCGCCGAGCCCCGATCGGTCCAGGCGTATCCTCCTGAGCCCCGGTCGGTCCACGCGCCGTCTCCTAAGCCCCGATCGGTCCACGCGCCTTTTCCTAAGCCCCGATCAGTCCACGTGCCGTCTCCGAGCCTCGACCGGTCCACGCGCCGTCTCCTGAGCCCCGATCGTTCCACGCGCCGTCTCCTAAGCCGCGATCGTTCCACGCGCCGTCTCCAAGCCTCGATCGGTCCACGCGCCGTCTCCTGAGCCCGGATCGTTCCACGCGTCGTCCCCGAATCCTCGATCCGTACACGCGTCGTCTCCGAGCCTCGATCGGTCCACGCGCCGTCGCCGAGCCCCGATCGGTCCAGGCGTATCCTCCTGAGCCCCGGTCGGTCCACGCGCCGTCTCCGAGCCCCGTTCGGTCCACGCATCGTCTCCTAAGCCTCGATCGGTTAACGCGCCGACTCGGAGGCCCGATCGTTCCACGCGCCGTCTCCGAGCCCCGATCGTTCCACGCGCCGTCTCCTAAGCCACGATCGGTCAGCGCCGTCTCCGAGCGCCGATCGGTGCACGCGCGGCCTCCTGAGCCCCGGTTGGTTCACGCGCCGTATCCGAGCCCCAATCGGTCCACGCACCGTCTCCTGAGCCCCGATCGGTCCACGCGCCGTCGCCGAGCCCCGATCAGTCCAGGCATATCCTCCTGAGCCCCGATGGGTCCACACGCCGTCTCCGTGCGCCGATCGGTTCACGCGCCGTCTCCTGAGCCCCGATCGCTCCACTCGCCGTCTCCGAGCCCCGATCGATCCACGCGCCATCTCTTGAGCCCGGATCGGTCACGCGCCGTCGCCGAACCCCAATTGGTCCACGCGCAACCGTCTGAGCTCCGGTTGGTCCACGAGCTGTTTCCGAGCCCCGATCGGTCCACGCGTCGTATTCGAACCCCGATCGGTCCACGCGCCGTCGCCGAGCCATGATCGGTCCACGCGCGGCCTCCTGAGCCCCGGTTGCTTCACGCGCCGTATCCGAGCCCCCATCGGTCCACGCGTCGTCTCCGAGCCCCGATCGGTCCACGCGCCGTCGCCGAGCCATGATCGGCCCATGCGAGGCTCCTGAGCCCCGGTCGGTCCGCGCGCCGTCTCCTGATCCCCGATCGGTCGACGCGTCGTTTCCTGAGCCCCGATCGATCCACGCGTCGTCTCCTGAGCCCCGATCGCTCCACGCGCCGATTTCTGAGCCCTGATCAATTGACGCGTCTTCTCCTGAGCCCCGATCGCTCCTCGCGCCGTCACCTGAGCCCCGCTCGGTCCCTGCGTCGTCTTCTTAGCCCCGATGCCTCCACGCGCCGTATCCGAGCCACGATCTGTCTAGGCGTCGCTTCCTGAGCCCCGATCGGTCCACGCGCCGTCTCCTAAGCCCCAATCGGTCCACGCGCCGTCTCCTAAGCCCCGATCGGTCCACGCGCCGTCTCCGAGCGCCGATCGGTTCACGCGCCGTCTCCTGAGCCGCGATCGTTCCCCGCACCATCTCCGAGCCCCGATCGGTCCACGCGCCGTCTCCTAAGCCCCGATCGGTCCACGCGCCTTCTCCTAAGCCCCGATCGGTCCACGTGCCGTCTCCGAGCCTCGACCGGTCCACGCGCCGTCTCCTGAGCCCCGATCGTTCCACGCGCCGTCTCCTAAGCTGCGGTCCGCCCACGGGCCGTCTCCGAGCTGCTATCGGTAAACGCGCCGTCACCAAGCCCTGATCCGTACACGCGTCGTCTCCGAGCCCCGATCGGTCCACGCGCCGTCGCCGAGCCTCGATCGCTCCACGCGCGGCCTCTTGAGCCCCGATCGGTTCACGCGCCGGCTCCGAGCCCGATCGGTCCACGCATCGTCTCCTAAGCCCCGATCGGTTAACGTGCCGTCTCCGAGCCCCGATCGGTCCACGTGCCGTCTCCTGAGCCCCGGTCGGTTCACGCGCCGTCTCCGAGCCCCGATCGATCCACGCGTCGTCTTGTAAACCCAGATGCCTCCTCGCATCGTCTCCTAAGCCGCGATCGGTTAACGCGCCGTCTCCGAGCCCCGATCGGTCCACGCGCCGTCTCCGAGCCCCGATCGGTTCAGGCGCCGCTTCCCGAGCTCCGATCAGTCCACGCGCCGTCTCCTAAGCCCCGATCGCTCCACGGACCGTCTCCGAGTCCCGATGGGTCCACGCGCCGCATCCTGAGCCCCGATCGGTCGACGCGCCGTCTCCTAAGCCCCGATCCGTCCACGGGCCGTCTCCTGAGCCCCGATTGCTCCACGGGCCGTTTCCTGAGCCCCGATCGTTCCACACGCCGCCCCCTAAACCTCGATCGGTCCAGGCGTCGTCTCCTAAGCCCCGACCGGCTCACGCCCCGTCTCCTGTGCCCCGATCGATTCACGTGCCGTCTCCTAAGCCCCGATCGGTCCACCCGTCGTCTCTTAAGCCCCAATCGGTCCACGCGCTATCTCCGAGCGCCGATCATTTCACGCGCTGTCTCCTGAGCCTCGGTCGGTCCGCGCGCCGTCACCTGAGCCCCGATCGGTCGACGCGTCGTCTCCTAAGCCCTGAACGGCCCATGCGCCGTCTCCGAGCGCCGATCGGTTCACGCGCCGTCTCCTGAGCCCCGATCGTTCCACGCGCCGTCTCCGAGCTCCGATCGGCCCACGCGCCGTCTCCTACGCCACGATCGGTCCAAGCGCCTTCTCCTAAGCCCCGATCGGTCCAGGCGCCGTCTCCGAGCCCCGATCGGTCCACGCGCCGTCTCCTGAGCCCGGATCGTTCCACGCGTCGTCCCCGAATCCTCGATCCGTACACGCGTCGTCTCCGAGCCTCGATCGGTCCACGGGCCGTCGCCGAGCCCCGATCGGTCCAGGCGTATCCTCCTGAGCCCCGGTCGGTCCACGCGCCGTCTCCGAGCCCCGATCGGCCCACGCATCGTCTCCTAAGCCCCGATCGGTTAACACGCCGACTCGGAGCCCCGATCGTTCCACGCGACGTCTCCGAGCCCCGTTCGTTCCACGCGCCTTCTCCTGAGCCACGATCGGTCAGCGCCGTCTCCGAGCGCCGATCGGTCCACGCACCATCTCCTGCTCTCCAATCGGTCCACGCGCCGCCTCCGGAGCCCCGATCTATCCACGCTAGGCTCCTGAGCCCCGGCCGGTCCGCGCGCCGCCTCCTGAGCCCCGAACGGTCGACGCGTCGTCTCCTGAGCCCCAATCGGCCCACACGCAGTCTCGTGAGCCCCGATAGGTACACGCGCCGTCTCCTGAGCTCCGATCGTTCCACGCGCCGCCTCCGAGCCCCGATCGGTCCAGGCGCCGTCTCCTGAGCCCCAATCGGTCCACACGCTGTCTCGTGAGCCCCGATAGGTACACGCGTCGCGTTCTACGCCCCAATCGGTCCACGCGTCGTCTCCTAAGCCCCGATCGGTCCTCGCGCCGTCTCCGAGCCCCGATCAGTCCGCGCACCGTCTCCTGATCCCCATCGCTCCACGCGGCGTCTCCGGAGCCCCGATCGAGCCACGCGAGTGTCCTGAGCCCCGGTCGGTCCGCGCACCGTCATCTGAGCCCCGATCCGTCGCCGCGTCGTCTCCTGAGCCCCGATCAATTGACGCGTCTTCTCCTGAGCCCCGATCGCACCTCACGCCGTCTCCTGAGCCCCGCTCGGTCCATGCGTCGTGTTCTTAGCCCCGATGCCTCCACGCGCCGTCTCCGAGCCACGATAGGTCCAGGCGCCGCTTCCTGAGCCCGGATCGATCCTCGCGCCGTCTCGTAAGCCACAATCGGTCCACGCGCCGTCTCAGAGCGCCGATCATTTCACGCGCCGTCTCCTGAGCCCCGATCGTTCCACGCGCCGTCTCCGAGCCCCGATCGGTCCACGCGGCGTCTCCTGAGACCCGATCGGTTCACGCATCCTCTCCTAAGCCCCGATACGTCTACACGCCGTATCCGAGCCCCGATCGGTCCACGTGACGCATTCTAAGCTACGGTCGGTCCACGCGCCGTCTCCGAGCGCCGATCGGTCCACGCGCCGTCTCCTGAGCCCCGATCGTTCCACGCGGCGTCTTCGAGCCTCGATCGATCCACGCGCCGTCTCCTGAGCCCCGATCGGTCGACGCGTCGTCTTCTGAGCCCCGATCGATCCCCGCGTCGTCTCCTGAGCCACGATCAATTGACGCGTCTTCTCCTGAGCCCGATCGCTCCTCGCGCCGTCTCCTGAGCCCCGATCGGTCCACGCGTCGTCTCCGAGCTCCGATCGGTCCACACGCCGTCTCCGAGCGCCGATTAGTTCACGCGCCGTCTCCTGTGCCCCGATCGCTCCACGCTCCGTCTCCCAGCCCCGATCGGTCCACGCGCCGTCTCCTGAGCCTGGATCGGTCCACGCGCCGTCGCCGAACCCCAATTGGTCCACGCGCCACCGCCTGTGCCCCAGTCGGTCCACGCGCTGTCTCCGAGCCCAGATCGGTCCACGCGCCGTCTCCGAGCTCCGATCGGTCCACGCGCCGACTCGTAAGCCCCGATCGGTCCAAGCGCCTTCTGCTAAGCCCCAATCGTTCCAAGCGCCTTCTGCTAAGCCCCGATCAGTCCACGCGCCGTCGCCGAGCCCCGATCGGTCCAGGCGTATCCTCCTGAGCCCCGGTCGGTCCACGCGCCGTCTCCTAAGCCCCGATCGGTCCACGCGCCTTTTCCTAAGCCCCGATCAGTCCACGTGCCGTCTCCGAGCCTCGACCGGTCCACGCGCCGTCTCCTGAGCCCCGATCGTTCCACGCGCCGTCTCCTAAGCCGCGATCGTTCCACGCGCCGTCTCCAAGCCTCGATCGGTCCACGCGCCGTCTCCTGAGCCCGGATCGTTCCACGCGTCGTCCCCGAATCCTCGATCCGTACACGCGTCGTCTCCGAGCCTCGATCGGTCCACGCGCCGTCGCCGAGCCCCGATCGGTCCAGGCGTATCCTCCTGAGCCCCGGTCGGTCCACGCGCCGTCTCCGAGCCCCGTTCGGTCCACGCATCGTCTCCTAAGCCTCGATCGGTTAACGCGCCGACTCGGAGGCCCGATCGTTCCACGCGCCGTCTCCGAGCCCCGATCGTTCCACGCGCCGTCTCCTAAGCCACGATCGGTCAGCGCCGTCTCCGAGCGCCGATCGGTGCACGCGCGGCCTCCTGAGCCCCGGTTGGTTCACGCGCCGTATCCGAGCCCCAATCGGTCCACGCACCGTCTCCTGAGCCCCGATCGGTCCACGCGCCGTCGCCGAGCCCCGATCAGTCCAGGCATATCCTCCTGAGCCCCGATGGGTCCACACGCCGTCTCCGTGCGCCGATCGGTTCACGCGCCGTCTCCTGAGCCCCGATCGCTCCACTCGCCGTCTCCGAGCCCCGATCGATCCACGCGCCATCTCTTGAGCCCGGATCGGTCACGCGCCGTCGCCGAACCCCAATTGGTCCACGCGCAACCGTCTGAGCTCCGGTTGGTCCACGAGCTGTTTCCGAGCCCCGATCGGTCCACGCGTCGTATTCGAACCCCGATCGGTCCACGCGCCGTCGCCGAGCCATGATCGGTCCACGCGCGGCCTCCTGAGCCCCGGTTGCTTCACGCGCCGTATCCGAGCCCCCATCGGTCCACGCGTCGTCTCCGAGCCCCGATCGGTCCACGCGCCGTCGCCGAGCCATGATCGGCCCATGCGAGGCTCCTGAGCCCCGGTCGGTCCGCGCGCCGTCTCCTGATCCCCGATCGGTCGACGCGTCGTTTCCTGAGCCCCGATCGATCCACGCGTCGTCTCCTGAGCCCCGATCGCTCCACGCGCCGATTTCTGAGCCCTGATCAATTGACGCGTCTTCTCCTGAGCCCCGATCGCTCCTCGCGCCGTCACCTGAGCCCCGCTCGGTCCCTGCGTCGTCTTCTTAGCCCCGATGCCTCCACGCGCCGTATCCGAGCCACGATCTGTCTAGGCGTCGCTTCCTGAGCCCCGATCGGTCCACGCGCCGTCTCCTAAGCCCCAATCGGTCCACGCGCCGTCTCCTAAGCCCCGATCGGTCCACGCGCCGTCTCCGAGCGCCGATCGGTTCACGCGCCGTCTCCTGAGCCGCGATCGTTCCCCGCACCATCTCCGAGCCCCGATCGGTCCACGCGCCGTCTCCTAAGCCCCGATCGGTCCACGCGCCTTCTCCTAAGCCCCGATCGGTCCACGTGCCGTCTCCGAGCCTCGACCGGTCCACGCGCCGTCTCCTGAGCCCCGATCGTTCCACGCGCCGTCTCCTAAGCTGCGGTCCGCCCACGGGCCGTCTCCGAGCTGCTATCGGTAAACGCGCCGTCACCAAGCCCTGATCCGTACACGCGTCGTCTCCGAGCCCCGATCGGTCCACGCGCCGTCGCCGAGCCTCGATCGCTCCACGCGCGGCCTCTTGAGCCCCGATCGGTTCACGCGCCGGCTCCGAGCCCGATCGGTCCACGCATCGTCTCCTAAGCCCCGATCGGTTAACGTGCCGTCTCCGAGCCCCGATCGGTCCACGTGCCGTCTCCTGAGCCCCGGTCGGTTCACGCGCCGTCTCCGAGCCCCGATCGATCCACGCGTCGTCTTGTAAACCCAGATGCCTCCTCGCATCGTCTCCTAAGCCGCGATCGGTTAACGCGCCGTCTCCGAGCCCCGATCGGTCCACGCGCCGTCTCCGAGCCCCGATCGGTTCAGGCGCCGCTTCCCGAGCTCCGATCAGTCCACGCGCCGTCTCCTAAGCCCCGATCGCTCCACGGACCGTCTCCGAGTCCCGATGGGTCCACGCGCCGCATCCTGAGCCCCGATCGGTCGACGCGCCGTCTCCTAAGCCCCGATCCGTCCACGGGCCGTCTCCTGAGCCCCGATTGCTCCACGGGCCGTTTCCTGAGCCCCGATCGTTCCACACGCCGCCCCCTAAACCTCGATCGGTCCAGGCGTCGTCTCCTAAGCCCCGACCGGCTCACGCCCCGTCTCCTGTGCCCCGATCGATTCACGTGCCGTCTCCTAAGCCCCGATCGGTCCACCCGTCGTCTCTTAAGCCCCAATCGGTCCACGCGCTATCTCCGAGCGCCGATCATTTCACGCGCTGTCTCCTGAGCCTCGGTCGGTCCGCGCGCCGTCACCTGAGCCCCGATCGGTCGACGCGTCGTCTCCTAAGCCCTGAACGGCCCATGCGCCGTCTCCGAGCGCCGATCGGTTCACGCGCCGTCTCCTGAGCCCCGATCGTTCCACGCGCCGTCTCCGAGCTCCGATCGGCCCACGCGCCGTCTCCTACGCCACGATCGGTCCAAGCGCCTTCTCCTAAGCCCCGATCGGTCCAGGCGCCGTCTCCGAGCCCCGATCGGTCCACGCGCCGTCTCCTGAGCCCGGATCGTTCCACGCGTCGTCCCCGAATCCTCGATCCGTACACGCGTCGTCTCCGAGCCTCGATCGGTCCACGGGCCGTCGCCGAGCCCCGATCGGTCCAGGCGTATCCTCCTGAGCCCCGGTCGGTCCACGCGCCGTCTCCGAGCCCCGATCGGCCCACGCATCGTCTCCTAAGCCCCGATCGGTTAACACGCCGACTCGGAGCCCCGATCGTTCCACGCGACGTCTCCGAGCCCCGTTCGTTCCACGCGCCTTCTCCTGAGCCACGATCGGTCAGCGCCGTCTCCGAGCGCCGATCGTAGCACGCGCCGTCGCACGAGCCGCGATCGGTCCACGCGCGGCCTCCTGAGCCCCGGTTGGTTCACGCGCAGTACCCGAGCCCCAATCGGTCCACGCACCGTCTCCTGAGCCCCGATCGGTCCACGCGCCGTCGCCGAGCCCCGATCAGTCCAGGCGTATCCTCCTGAGCCCCGATCGGTCCACGCGCCGTCTCCGTGCGCCGATCGGTTCACGCGCCGTCTCCTGAGCACCGATCGCTCCACGCGCCGTCTCCGAGCCCCGATCGGTCCACGCGCCATCTCTAGAGCCCGGATCGGTCACGCGCCGTCGCCGAACCCCAATTGGTCCACGCGCAACCGTCTGAGCTCCGGTTGGTCCACGCGCTGTTTCCGAGCCCCGATCGGTCCACGCGTCGTATTCGAACCCCGATCGGTCCACGCGCCGTCGCCGAGCCATGATCGGTCCACGCGCGGCCTCCTGAGCCCCGGTTGCTTCACGCGCCGTATCCGAGCCCCCATCGGTCCACGCGTCGTCTCCGAGCCCCGATCGGTCCACGCGCCGTCGCCGAGCCATGATCGGCCCATGCGAGGCTCCTGAGCCCCGGTCGGTCCGCGCGCCGTCTCCTGATCCCCGATCGGTCGACGCGTCGTTTCCTGAGCCCCGATCGATCCACGCGTCGTCTCCTGAGCCGCGATCGCTCCACGCGCCGATTTCTGAGCCCTGATCAATTGACGCGTCTTCTCCTGAGCCCCGATCGCTCCTCGCGCCGTCACCTGAGCCCCGCTCGGTCCCTGCGTCGTCTTCTTAGCCCCGATGCCTCCACGCGCCGTATCCGAGCCACGATCGGTCTAGGCGTCGCTTCCTGAGCCCCGATCGGTCCACGCGCCGACTCCTAAGCCCCAATCGGTCCACGCGCCGTCTCCTAAGCCCCGATCGGTCCACGCGCCGTCTCCGAGCGCCAATCGGTTTACGCGCCGTCTCCTGAGCCCCGATCGTTCCCCGCGCCATCTCCGAGCCCCGATCGGTCCACGCGCCGTCTCCTAAGCCCCGATCGGTCCACGCGCCTTCTCCTAAGCCCCGATCGGTCCACGTGCCGTCTCCGAGCCTCGACCGGTCCACGCGCCGTCTCCTGAACCCCGATCGTTCCACGCGCCGTCTCCTAAGCTGCGATCCGCCCACGGGCCGTCTCCGAGCTGCTATCGGTAAACGCGCCGTCACCAAGCCCTGATCCGTACACGCGTCGTCTCCGAGCCCCGATCGGTCCACGCGCCGTCGCCGAGCCTCGATCGGTCCACGCGCGGCCTCTTGAGCCCCGATCGGTTCACGCGCCGGCTCCGAGCCCGATCGGTCCACGCATCGTCTCCTAAGCCCCGATCGGTTAACGTGCCGTCTCAGAGCCCCGATCGGTCCACGCGCCGTCTCCTGAGCCCCGGTCGGTTCACGCGCCGTCTCCGAGCCCCGATCGATCCACGCGTCGTCTTGTAAACCCAGATGCCTCCTCGCATCGTCTCCTAAGCCGCGATCGGTTAACGCGCCGTCTCCGAGCCCCGATCGGTCCACGCACCGTCGCGGAACCCCAATTGGTCCACGCGCAACCGCCTGAGCCCCAGTCGGTCCACGCGCCGTTTCCTGAGCCCCGATCGGTCCACGCGCCGTCTCCTGGGCCCCGATCGGTCCGCGCGTCGTCTCCGAGCCCCGATCGGTCCACGCGTCGTCTCCGAGCCCCGGTCGGTCCACGCGCCGTCTCCGAGCCCCGATCGGTTCACGCATCGTCTCCTAAGCCCCGATCGGTTAACGCGCCGTCTCCGAGCCAGATCGGTTCAGGCGCCGCTTCCCGAGCTCCGATCAGTCCACGCGCCGTCTCCTAAGCCCCGATCGCTCCACGGACCGTCTCCGAGTCCCGATGGGTCCACGCGCCGCATCCTGAGCCCCGATCGGTCGACGAGCCGTCTCCTAAGCCCCGATCCGTCCACGGGCCGTCTCCTGAGCCCCGATTGCTCCACGGGCCGTTTCCTGAGCCCCGATCGTTCCACACGCCGCTCCCTAAACCTCGATCGGTCCAGGCGTCATCTCCTAAGCCCCGACCGCTCACGCGCCGTCTCCTGTGCCCCGATCGATTCACGTGCCGTCTCCTAAGCCCCGATCGGTCCACCCGTCGTCTCTTAAGCCCCAATCGGTCCACGCGCTATCTCCGAGCGCCGATCATTTCACGCGCTGTCTCCTGAGCCTCGGTCGGTCCCCGCGCCGTCACCTGAGCCCCGATCGGTTGACGCGTCGTCTCCTAAGCCCTGAACGGCCCACGCGCCGTCTCCGAGCGCCGATCGGTTCACGCGCCGTCTCCTGAGCCCCGATCGTTCCACGCGCCGTCTCCGGGCTCCGATCGGCCCACGCGCCGTCTCCTACGCCACGATCGGTCCAAGCACCTTCTCCTAAGCCCCGATCGGTCCAGGCGCCGTCTCCGAGCGCGGATCGGTTCACGCGCCGTCACCTGAGCCCCGATCGTTCCACGCGCGGTCTCCGAGCCCCGATCGGTCCACGCGCCGTCTCCTGAGCCCGGATCGTTCCACGCGTCGTCCCCGAATCCTCGATCCGTCCACGCGTCGTCTCCGAGCCCCGATCGGTCCACGCGCCGTCGCCGAGCCATGATCGGCCCATGCGAGGCTCCTGAGCCCCGGTCGGTCCGCGCGCCGTCTCCTGATCCCCGATCGGTCGACGCG
Source organism: Netelia fuscicornis (assembly GCA_946811545.1). Classification (NCBI taxonomy): domain Eukaryota; kingdom Metazoa; phylum Arthropoda; class Insecta; order Hymenoptera; family Ichneumonidae; genus Netelia; species Netelia fuscicornis. The sequence continues at coordinate 25,615,845 of OX328015.1, forward strand.
TCCTTTCCTGAGCCCTGATCGATCCACGCGTCGTCTCCTGAGCCCCGATCGCTCCACCCGCCGATTTCCGAGCCGCGATCAATTGACGCGTCTTCTCCTGAGCCTCGATCGCTCCTCGCGCCGTCACCTGAGCCCCGCTCGGTCCCTGCGTGGTCTTCTTAGCCCCGATGCCTCCACGCGCCGTATCCGAGCCACGATCTGTCTAGGCGTCGCTTCCTGAGCCCCGATCGGTCCACGCGCCGTCTCCGAGCCCCGATCGGTTCACGCATCGTCTCCTAAGCCCCGATCGGTTAACGCGCCGTCTCCGAGCCAGATCGGTTCAGGCGCCGCTTCCCGAGCTCCGATCAGTCCACGCGCCGTCTCCTAAGCCCCGATCGCTCCACGGACCGTCTCCGAGTCCCGATGGGTCCACGCGCCGCATCCTGAGCCCCGATCGGTCGACGCGCCGTCTCCTAAGCCCCGATCCGTCCACGGGCCGTCTCCTGAGCCCCGATTGCTCCACGGGCCGTTTCCTGAGCCCCGATCGTTCCACACGCCGCTCCCTAAACCTCGATCGGTCCAGGCGTCATCTCCTAAGCCCCGACCGGCTCACGCGCCGTCTCCTGTGCCCCGATCGATTCACGTGCCGTCTCCTAAGCCCCGATCGGTCCACCCGTCGTCTCTTAAGCCCCAATCGGTCCACGCGCTATCTCCGAACGCCGATCATTTCACGCGCTGTCTCCTGAGCCTCGGTCGGTCCCCGCGCCGTCACCTGAGCCCCGATCGGTTGACGCGTCGTCTCCTAAGCCCTGAACGGCCCACGCGCCGTCTCCGAGCGCCGATCGGTTCACGCGCCGTCTCCTGAGCCCCGATCGTTCCACGCGCCGTCTCCGGGCTCCGATCGGCCCACGCGCCGTCTCCTACGCCACGATCGGTCCAAGCACCTTCTCCTAAGCCCCGATCGGTCCAGGCGCCGTCTCCGAGCGCGGATCGGTTCACGCGCCGTCACCTGAGCCCCGATCGTTCCACGCGCGGTCTCCGAGCCCCGATCGGTCCACGCGCCGTCTCCTGAGCCCGGATCGTTCCACGCGTCGTCCCCGAATGCTCGATCCGTCCACGCGTCGTCTCCGAGCCCCGATCGGTCCACGCGCCGTCGCCGAGCCATGATCGGCCCATGCGAGGCTCCTGAGCCCCGGTCGGTCCGCGCGCCGTCTCCTGATCCCCGATCGGTCGACGCGTCCTTTCCTGAGCCCTGATCGATCCACGCGTCGTCTCCTGAGCCCCGATCGCTCCACGCGCCGATTTCTGAGCCGCGATCAATTGACGCGTCTTCTCCTGAGCCCCGATCGCTCCTCGCGCCGTCACCTGAGCCCCGCTCGGTCCCTGCGTGGTCTTCTTAGCCCCGATGCCTCCACGCGCCGTATCCGAGCCACGATCTGTCTAGGCGTCGCTTCCTGAGCCCCGATCGGTCCACGCGCCGTCTCCTAAGCCCCAATCGGTCCACGCGCCGTCTCCTAAGCCCCGATCGGTCCACGCGCCGTCTCCGAGCGCCGATCGGTTCACGCGCCGTCTCCTGAGCCCCGATCGTTCCCCGCACCATCTCCGAGCCCCGATCGGTCCACGCGCCGTCTCCTAAGCCCCGATCGGTCCACGCGCCTTCTCCTAAGCCCTGATCGGTCCACGTGCCGTCTCCGAGCCTCGATCGGTCCACGCGCCGCCTCCTGCGCCCCGATCGGTCTGCGCGCCGTCTCCTGAGCCCCGATCGGTCGACGCGCCATCTCGTGAGCCCCGATCGGTTCGTGCGCCGCTTCCAGAGCCCTATCGGTCCACGCGTCCTCTCCTGATCTCCTATTGGTATACGCGCCGTCTCCTAAGCCCCGATCGGTCCACGTGCCGTCTCCGAGCGCCGATCGGTTCACGCGCCGTCTCCTGAGCCCCGATCGGCCAACGCGCCGTTCCCTAAGCTCCGATCCATCCACGCGCAGTCTCCTGAGTCCCGATCGGTCCACGCGCCGTCTTCGAGCGCCGATCGGTCCACGCAACGTCTCCTAAGCCCCAATCGGTTCACGCGCCGTCTCCTGAGCCCCGATCGTTCTACGCGCCGTCTCCGAATCCCGATTCGTCCACGTGCAGTCGCCGAGCCCCGATCGGTTCACGCGCGGTCTCCTGAGCTCCAGTCGGTACACGCTCTGTCTCCGAGCCCCGATCGGTCCACGCATCGTCTCGCAAGCCCCGCTCGGTTAACGCGTCGTTTCGGAGACCCATCGGTCTACGCGCCATCTCCGAGCCGCGATCGGCTCACGCATCGTCTCCTAAGCCGCGATCGGTTAACGTGCCGTCTCCGAGCCCCGATCGGTCCACGCGCCGTCTCCTGAGCCCCGATACGTCCACGCGCAGTCATTGAGCCCCGATCGGTCCACGCGCGGTCTCCTGAGCCCCGATCTGTCCACGCGCCTTCTCCGAGCCCCGATCGGTTCACGCATCGTCTCCTAAGCCCCGATCGGTTAACGCGCCGTCTCCTGAGCCCCGATCGTTCTACGCACCGTCTCCGAGCCCCGATCCGTCCACGCGCAGTCGCCGAGCCCCGATCGGTTCACGCGCGGTCTCCTGAGCCCCAGTCGGTACACGCGCTGTCTCCGAGCCCCGATCGATCCACGCACCGCCTCCTGAGCTCCGATCGGTCGACGCGCCGACTCCTAAGCCCCGATCCGTCCACGCGCCGTCTCCTGAGCACCGATCGTCCAACGTGCCGTCTCCGAGCACCGATCGGTCCACGCGTCGCCTCCTGAGCCCCGGTCGGTCCACGCGACGTCTCCTAAGCCCCGATCGGTCCACGCGTCGTCTCCTAAGCCCCGATCCGTCGACGCGTCGTCTTCTGAGCCACGATCAATTGACGCGTCTTCTCCTGAGCCCGATCGCTCCTCGCGCCGTCTCCTGAGCCCCGATCGGTCCATGCGTCGTGTCCGAGCTCCGATCGGTCCATACGCCGTTTCCTGAGCCCCGATCGGTCCATGCGTCGTCTTCTTAGCCCCGATGCCTCCACGTGCCGTCTCCGAGCCCCGATGGGTCCACGTGCCACATCCTGAGCCCCGATCGGACGACGCGACGTCTCCTGAGCCTTGATCGATCCACGCGTCGTCTCCTGAACCCCGATTGCTCCACGCGCCGTCTCCTGAGCCCCGATCGGTCCACGCGCGGCCTCCTGAGCCCCGATTGGTTCACGCGCCGTATCCGAGCCCCAATTGGTCCACGCGCCGTCTCATGAGCCTCGATCGCTCCTCGCGCCGTCTCCTGAACCCCGCTCGGTCCATGCGTCGTCTTCTTATCCCGGATGCCTCCACGCGCCGTCTCCGAGCCACGATCAGTCCAGGCGCCGTCTCCGGAGCCCCGATCGGTCCACGCGTCGTCTGCTAAGCCCCAATTCGTCCACGCGACGTCTCCGGGCGCCGATGATTTCACGCGCCGTCTCCTGAGACCCGATCGTTCCACGCGCCGTCTCCGAGCCCCGATCGATCCACGCGCCGCCTCCTGAGCCCCGATCGGTCCACGCGCCGTCGCCGAACCCCAATTGGTCCACGCGCAACCGCCTGAGCCCCAGTCGGTCCACGCACTGTGTCCGAGCCCCGATCGGTCCACGCGCCGTCTTCGAGCGCCGATCGGTCCACGCAACGTCTCCTAAGCCCCAATCGGTTAACGCGCCGTCTCCTGAGCCCCGATCGTTCTACGCACCGTCTCCGAGCCCCGATCCGTCCACGCGCAGTCGCCGAGCCCCGATCGGTTCACGCGCGGTCTCCTGAGCTCCAGTCGGTACACGCTCTGTCTCCGAGCCCCGATCGGTCCACGCATCGTCTCGCAAGCCCCGCTCGGTTAACGCGTCGTTTCGGAGACCCATCGGTCTACGCGCCATCTCCGAGCCGCGATCGGCCCACGCATCGTCTCCTAAGCCGCGATCGGTTAACGTGCCGTCTCCGAGCCCCGATCGGTCCACGCGCCGTCTCCTGAGCCCCGATACGTCCACGCGCAGTCATTGAGCCCCGATCGGTCCACGCGCGGTCTCCTGAGCCCCGATCTGTCCACGCGCCTTCTCCGAGCCCCGATCGGTTCACGCATCGTCTCCTAAGCCCCGATCGGTTAACGCGCCGTCTCCGAGCCCCGAACGGTCCACGCGCCGTCGCCGAACCCCAATTGGTCCACGCGCAACCGCCTGAGCCCCAGTCGATTCACGCGCTGTCGCCGAACCCCGATCGGTCCACGCGTCGTCTCCGAGCCCCGAACGGTCCACGCGCCGTCGCCGAACCCCAATTGGTCCACGCGCAACCGCCTGAGCCCCAGTCGATTCACGCGCTGTCGCCGAACCCCGATCGGTCCACGCGTCGTCTCCGAGCCCCGATCGGTCCACGCGCCGTCGCCGAGCCATGATCGGTCCACGCGCGGCCTCCTGAGCCCCGATCGGTCCACGCGTGGTCTCCGGAGCCCCGATCGGTCCGCGCGTCGTCTCCTAAGCCCCGATTCGTCGACGCGTCGTCTCCTGAGCCCCGATCAATTGACGCGTCTTCTCCTGAGCCCCGATCGCTTCTCGTGCCGCCTCCTGAGCCCCGATCCGTCGAGGCGTCGTCTCCGGAGTCCCGATCAATTGACGTGTCTTCTCCTGTGCCCCGATCGCTCCTCGCGCCGTCTCCTGAACCCCGCTCGGTCCATGCGTCGTCTTCTTAGCCCGGATGCCTCCACGCGCCGTCTCCGAGCCACGATCGGGCCAGGCGCCGTCTCCGGAGCTCCGATCGTTCCACGCGTCGTCTCCTAAGCCCCGATTCGTCCTCGCGGCGTCTCCGGGCGCCGATGATTTCACGCGCCGTCTCCTGAGACCCGATCGTTCCACGCGCCGTCTCCGAGCCCCGATCGATCCACGCGCCGCCTCCTGAGCCCCGATCGGTCCACGCGCCGTCGCCGAACCCCAATTGGTCCACGCGCAACCGCCTGAGCCCCAGTCGGTCCACGCACTGTGTCCGAGCCCCGATCGGTCCACGCGCCGTCTTCGAGCGCCGATCGGTCCACGCAACGTCTCATAAGCCCCAATCGGTTAACGCGCCGTCTCCTGAGCCCCGATCGTTCTACGCACCGTCTCCGAGCCCCGATCCGTCCACGCGCAGTCGCCGAGCCCCGATCGGTTCACGCGCGGTCTCCTGAGCTCCAGTCGGTACACGCTCTGTCTCCGAGCCCCGATCGGTCCACGCATCGTCTCGCAAGCCCCGCTCGGTTAACGCGTCGTTTCGGAGACCCATCGGTCTACGCGCCATCTCCGAGCCGCGATCGGCCCACGCATCGTCTCCTAAGCCGCGATCGGTTAACGTGCCGTCTCCGAGCCCCGATCGGTCCACGCGCCGTCTCCTGAGCCCCGATACGTCCACGCGCAGTCATTGAGCCCCGATCGGTCCACGCGCGGTCTCCTGAGCCCCGATCTGTCCACGCGCCTTCTCCGAGCCCCGATCGGTTCACGCATCGTCTCCTAAGCCCCGATCGGTTAACGCGCCGTCTCCGAGCCCCGAACGGTCCACGCGCCGTCGCCGAACCCCAATTGGTCCACGCGCAACCGCCTGAGCCCCAGTCGATTCACGCGCTGTCGCCGAACCCCGATCGGTCCACGCGTCGTCTCCGAGCCCCGAACGGTCCACGCGCCGTCGCCGAACCCCAATTGGTCCACGCGCAACCGCCTGAGCCCCAGTCGATTCACGCGCTGTCGCCGAACCCCGATCGGTCCACGCGTCGTCTCCGAGCCCCGATCGGTCCACGCGCCGTCGCCGAGCCATGATCGGTCCACGCGCGGCCTCCTGAGCCCCGATCGGTCCACGCGTGGTCTCCGGAGCCCCGATCGGTCCGCGCGTCGTCTCCTAAGCCCCGATTCGTCGACGCGTCGTCTCCTGAGCCCCGATCAATTGACGCGTCTTCTCCTGAGCCCCGATCGCTTCTCGTGCCGCCTCCTGAGCCCCGATCCGTCGAGGCGTCGTCTCCGGAGTCCCGATCAATTGACGTGTCTTCTCCTGTGCCCCGATCGCTCCTCGCGCCGTCTCCTGAACCCCGCTCGGTCCATGCGTCGTCTTCTTAGCCCGGATGCCTCCACGCGCCGTCTCCGAGCCACGATCGGGCCAGGCGCCGTCTCCGGAGCTCCGATCGTTCCACGCGTCGTCTCCTAAGCCCCGATTCGTCCTCGCGGCGTCTCCGGGCGCCGATGATTTCACGCGCCGTCTCCTGAGACCCGATCGTTCCACGCGCCGTCTCCGAGCCCCGATCGATCCACGCGCCGCCTCCTGAGCCCCGATCGGTCCACGCGCCGTCGCCGAACCCCAATTGGTCCACGCGCAACCGCCTGAGCCCCAGTCGGTCCACGCACTGTGTCCGAGCCCCGATCGGTTAACGCGCCGTCTTCGAGCGCCGATCGGTCCACGCAACGTCTCATAAGCCCCAATCGGTTAACGCGCCGTCTCCTGAGCCCCGATCGTTCTACGCACCGTCTCCGAGCCCCGATCCGTCCACGCGCAGTCGCCGAGCCCCGATCGGTTCACGCGCGGTCTCCTGAGCCCCAGTCGGTACACGCGCTGTCTCCGAGCCCCGATCGATCCACGCACCGCCTCCTGAGCTCCGATCGGTCGACGCGCCGACTCCTAAGCCCCGATCCGTCCACGCGCCGTCTCCTGAGCACCGATCGTCCAACGTGCCGTCTCCGAGCACCGATCGGTCCACGCGTCGCCTCCTGAGCCCCGGTCGGTCCACGCGACGTCTCCTAAGCCCCGATCGGTCCACGCGTCGTCTCCTAAGCCCCGATCCGTCGACGCGTCGTCTTCTGAGCCACGATCAATTGACGCGTCTTCTCCTGAGCCCGATCGCTCCTCGCGCCGTCTCCTGAGCCCCGATCGGTCCATGCGTCGTGTCCGAGCTCCGATCGGTCCATACGCCGTTTCCTGAGCCCCGATCGGTCCATGCGTCGTCTTCTTAGCCCCGATGCCTCCACGTGCCGTCTCCGAGCCCCGATGGGTCCACGTGCCACATCCTGAGCCCCGATCGGACGACGCGACGTCTCCTGAGCCTTGATCGATCCACGCGTCGTCTCCTGAACCCCGATTGCTCCACGCGCCGTCTCCTGAGCCCCGATCGGTCCACGCGCGGCCTCCTGAGCCCCGATTGGTTCACGCGCCGTATCCGAGCCCCAATTGGTCCACGCGCCGTCTCCTGAGCCTCGATCGCTCCTCGCGCCGTCTCCTGAACCCCGCTCGGTCCATGCGTCGTCTTCTTATCCCGGATGCCTCCATGCGCCGTCTCCGAGCCACGATCAGTCCAGGCGCCGTCTCCGGAGCCCCGATCGGTCCACGCGTCGTCTGCTAAGCCCCAATTCGTCCACGCGACGTCTCCGGGCGCCGATGATTTCACGCGCCGTCTCCTGAGACCCGATCGTTCCACGCGCCGTCTCCGAGCCCCGATCGATCCACGCGCCGCCTCCTGAGCCCCGATCGGTCCACGCGCCGTCGCCGAACCCCAATTGGTCCACGCGCAACCGCCTGAGCCCCAGTCGGTCCACGCACTGTGTCCGAGCCCCGATCGGTCTACGCGCCGTCTTCGAGCGCCGATCGGTCCACGCAACGTCTCCTAAGCCCCAATCGGTTAACGCGCCGTCTCCTGAGCCCCGATCGTTCTACGCACCGTCTCCGAGCCCCGATCCGTCCACGCGCAGTCGCCGAGCCCCGATCGGTTCACGCGCGGTCTCCTGAGCCCCAGTCGGTACACGCGCTGTCTCCGAGCCCCGATCGGTCCACGCGTCGTCTTCTAAGCCCCGATCGTTCGACGCGTCGTCTCCTAAGCCCCGATCGGTGCACGCGCCTTCTCCTCATCCCCGATCGGTCCACGCGCCGTGTCGGAGCCCCGATTGGTTCACGCGTCGTCTCCTAAGCCCCGATCGGTCCACGCGCAGTCGCCGAGCCTCGATCGGGTCACGCGCGGTCTCCTGAGCCCCGGTCGGTCCACGCGCCGTCGCCGAACCCCAACTGGTCCACGCGCAACCTCCTGAGCCCCAGTCGGTACACGCGCTGTCTCCGAGCCCCGATCGGTCCCCGCATAGTCTCCTAAGCCCCGCTCGGTTAACGCGTCGTCTCGGAGCCCCGATCGGTCCAGGCGCCGCTTCCTGAGCACCGACCGGTCCACGCGTCGTCTCCTGAGCCCCGATCGGTCGACGGGTCCCCTCCTAATCCCCGATCGATCCACGCGCCTTCTCCTGAGCCCCGATCGGTCCACGCGCCGTCTCCGAGCGCCGATCATTTCACGTGACGTCTCCTGAGCCCTGATCGTTCCACGCGCCGTCTTCGAGCCCCGAGCGTTCTACGCGCCGTCTCCTGAGCCCCAATCGATCCACGCGCAGCCTCCTGAGCCCCGATCGGTCCACGCGCCGTCGCCGAGCCGCGATCGTTCTACGCGCCGCTCCGAGCCCCGATCGGTCCACGCGCGGTCGCCGAGCTATGATCGGTCCACGCGCGGCCTCCTGAGCCCCGGTCGGTTCACACGCCGTCTCCGAGCCCCGATCGATCCACGCGTCGTCTTCTAAGCCCAGATGCCTCCTCGCGCCGTCTCCGAGCCACGATCGGTCCACGCGTCGTCTCCTAAGCCCCGATCGGTCCACGCGCAGTCTCCTGTGCCCCGATCGGTCGACGCGTCCTCTCCTAAACCCCGATCGGTCCACGCGTCGTCTCCGAGCCCCGATCGGTCCACGCGCCGTCTTCGAGCCCCGATCGGTCCACGCATGGTCTCCTAAGCCCCAATCGGTTAACGCGCCGTCTCCGAGCCCCGATCGGTCCACGCGCCGTCGCCGAACCCCAATTGGTCCACGCGCAACCGCCTGAGCCCCAGTCGGTCCACGCGCTGTGTCCGAGCCCCGATCGGTCCACGCGCCGTCTTCGAGCGCCGATCGGTCCACGCAACGTCTCCTAAGCCCCAATCGGTTAACGCGCCGTCTCCTGAGCCCCGATCGTTCTACGCACCGTCTCCGAGCCCCGATCCGTCCACGCGCAGTCGCCGAGCCCCGATCGGTTCACGCGCGGTCTCCTGAGCCCCAGTCGGTACACGCGCTGTCTCCGAGCCCCGATCGGTCCACGCGTCGTCTACTAAGCCCCGATCGTTCGACGCGTCGTCTCCTAAGCCCCGATCGGTCCACGCGCCTTCTCCTCATCCCCGATCGGTCCACGCGCCGTCTCGGAGCCCCGATCGGTCCACACGCCGTATCCTAAGCCCCGATCGGTCCACGGGCCGTCTCTGAGCGCCGATAAGTTCAAGCGCCGTCTCCGGAGCCCCGATCGTTCCACGCGGCGTCTCCGAGCCCCGATCATTCCACACCCCGTCTCCGAGCCCCGATCGGTCCACGCGCCGTCTCCTAAGCCCCTATTGGTCCACGCGCCGTCTCCGAGCGCCGATCGGTTCACGCGCCGTCTCCTGATCCCCGTTCGTTCCACGCGCCGTCTCCGAGCCCCGATCGGTCTACGCGCCGTCTCCTAAGCCCCGATCAGCCCACGCGCCTTCTCTTCATCCCCGATCGGACCACGCGCCGTCTCGGAACGCCGATTGGTTCACGCGCCGTCTCCTGAGCCCCGATCGCTCCACGCGCAGTCGCCGAGCCTCGATCGGTTCACCCGCGGTCTCCTGAGCCCCGGTCGGTCCACGCGCCGTCGCCGAACCCCAATTGGTCCACGCGCAACCTCCTGAGCCCCAGTCGGTACACGCGCTGGCTCCGAGCCCCGATCGGTCCCCGCATAGTCTCCTAAGCCCCGCTCGGTTAACGCGTCGTCTCGGAGCCCCGATCGGTCCAGGCGCCGCTTCCTGAGCACCGACCGGTCCACGCGTCGTCTCCTGAGCCCCGATCGGTCGACGGGTCCCCTCCTAAGCCCCGATCGGTCCACGCGCCTTCTCCTGAGCCCCGATCGGTCCACGCGCCGTCTCCGCGCGCCGATCATTTCACGTGACGTCTCCTGAGCCCTGATCGTTCCACGCGCCGTCTTCGAGCCCCGAGCGGACCACGCGCCGTCTCCTGAGCCCCAATCGATCCACGCGCAGCCTCCTGAGCCCCGATCGGTCCACGCGCCGTCGCCGAGCCGCGATCGTTCTACGCGCCGCTCCGAGCCCCGATCGGTCCACGCGCGGTCGCCGAGCTATGATCGGTCCATGCGCGGCCTCCTGAGCCCCGATCGGTCCACGCGCCGTCGCCGAGCCGCCATCGGTCCACGCGCGGCCTCCTGAGGCCCGATTGGTTCACGCGCCGTATCCGAGCCCCAATCGGTCCACGCGCCGTCTCCTGAGCCCCGATCGGTCCACGCGCGGCCTCCTGAGCCCCGATCGGTCCACGCGCCGTCGCCGAGCCGCGATCGGTCCACGCGCGGCCTCCTAAGCTCCGATCGGTCTACGCGCCGTCGCCGAACCCCAATTGGTCCACACGAAACCGCCTGAGCCCCAGTCGGTCCACGCGCTGTCTCCGAGCCCCGATCGGTCCACGCGTCGTCGCCGAACCCCAATTGGTCCACGCGCCACCGCCTGAGCCCCAGTCGGTCCACGCGCGGCCTCCTGAGCCCCGATCGGTCGACGCGTCGTCTCCTGAGCCCCGATCGATCCACGCGTCGTCTCCTGAGCCCCGATCGCTCCAGGCGCCGTTTTCTGAGCACCGTTCGGTCCGCGCGTCGTCTTCAAAGCCCCGATGCCTCCACGCGCCGTCTCCGAGCCACGATCGGTCCGTGCGCCGCTTTCAGAGCCCCGATCGGTCCACGCGCCGTCGCCGAACCCCAATTGGTCCACGCGCCACCGCCTGAGCCCCAGTCGGTCCACGCACTGTCTCCGAGCCCCGATCGGTCCACGCGCCGTCTTCGAGCCCCGATCGGTCCACGCAACGTCTCCTAAGCCCCAATCGGTTAACGCGCCGTCTCCTGAGCCCCGATCGTTCTACGCGCCGTCTCCGAGCCCCGATCCGTCCACGCGCAGTCGCCGAGCCCCGATCGGTTCACGCGCGGTCTCCTGAGCCCCAGTCGGTACACGCGCCGTCTCCGAGCCCCGATCGGTCCACGCGCCGTCTCCTGAGCCCCGATCGGTCCATGCGTCGTTCCCGAAGCCCCGATCCATCCACGCGCAGTCTCGCGAGCCCCGATCGGTGCACGCACCGTCTCCTAAGCCCCGATCGGTCCACGCCCCGTCTCCGAGCACCGATTGGTTCACGCACCGTCTCCTGAGACTCGATCCGTCCATGCGCTGTCTCCTGAGCCCCGATCGGTCGACGCGTCCTCTGTTAAAACCCAATCGGTCCACGCCCCGTCTCCGAGCGCCGATCGGTTCACGCGCCGTCTCCTGAGTCCCGATCCGTCCACTCACTGTCTCCTGAGCCCCGGTCGGTCCACGCGCCGCCTCCTGCGCTCCGATCGGTCCACGCGCAGTCTCCTGAGCCCCGATCGGTCGACGCGCCGTCTCGTGAGCCCCGATCGGTCCACGCGCCGTCTCCTGAGCCCCGATCCGTCCACGCGTCGTTCCCTAAGCCCGGATCCATCCACGCGCAGTCTCCCGAGCCCCAATCGGTCCACGCGCCGTCTCCTGAGCCCCGATCGGTCCACGCGCCGTCTCCTCAGCCCCGATCGGTCCACGCGTCGTCTCTGAGCACCGATCGTTCCACGCGCCATCTCCGAGCCCCGATCGGTCCACGCGCCGTCTCCTGAGCCCCGATCGGTCCACGCGCCGTCTCCTGAGCCCCAATCGGTCCACACGCTGTCTCGTGAGCCCCGATAGGTACACGCGCCGTCTCCGAGCCCCCATCAGTCCACGCGTTGTCTCCTAAGCCCCGATCGGTCCACGCGCCGTCTTCGAGCCCCGATCGGTTCACGCATCGTCTCCTAAGCCCCGATCGGTTAACGCGCCGTCTCCGAGCGCCGAGCGGTCCACGCGCCGTCGCCGAACCCCAATTGGTCCACGCGCAACCGCCTGAGCCCCGCTCGGTTCACGCGCCGTCTCCGAGCCCCGATCGGTCCACGCGCCGTCGCCGAGCCATGATCGCTCCACGCGCGGCCTCCTGAGCCCCGGTCGCGTCACGCGCCGTATCCACGCCCCAATCGATCCACGCGCCGTCTCCTGAGTACCGATCGGTCCACGCGCCGTCTCCTGAGCCCCGATCGGTCCACGCGTCGTCTCCTAAGCCCCAATCGGTCCACGCGCCGTCTCCAAGCCCCGATCCGTCGCCGCGTCGTGTCCTGAGCCCCGATCAATTGACGCGTCTTCTCCTGAGCCCCGATCGCTCCTCGCGCCGTCTCCTGAACCCCGATCATTCCACGCGCCTTCTCCTAAACCACGATCGGTCCACGCGCCGTCTCCGAGCCCCAGTCGGTCCACGCGCTGTCTCCGAGCACCGATCGGTCTACGCGTCGTCTCCGAGCCCCGATCGGTCCACGCGCCGTCTCCGAGCCCCGAACGGTTCACGCACCGTCTCCTGGTCCCAATCGGTCCACGCGGCGCCTCTGGGGCCCCGATCGATCCACGCGAGTCTCCTGAGCCCCAGTCGGTCCGCGCGCCGTCTCCTGTGCCCCGATTGTTCGACGCGTCGTTTCCTGAGCCCCGATCGCTCCACGCTCCGTCTCCCAGCCCCGATCGGTCTACGCGCCGTCTCCTAAGCCCCGATCGGTCCACGCGCCTTCTCCTCATCCCCCATCGGTCCACGCGCCGTCTCGGAGCGCCGATTGGTTCACGCGCCGTCTCCTGAGCCCCGATCGGTCGACGCGCCGTCTCGTGAGCCCCGATCGGTCCACGCGCCGTCTCCGAGCCCCGATCGGTCCACGCGCCGTCTCCTGAGCCCCGATCGGTCCACGCGTCGTTCCCGAAGCCCCGATCCATCCACGCGCAGTCTCGCGAGCCCCGATCGGTGCACGCACCGTCTCCTAAGCCCCGATCGGTCCACGCCCCGTCTCCGAGCACCGATTGGTTCACGCACCGTCTCCTGAGACTCGATCCGTCCACGCGCTGTCTCCTGAGCCCCGATCGGTCGACGCGTCCTCTGTTAAACCCCAATCGGTCCACGCCCCGTCTCCGAGCGCCGATCGGTTCACGCGCCGTCTCCTGAGTCCCGATCCGTCCACTCACTGTCTCCTGAGCCCCGGTCGGTCCACGCGCCGCCTCCTGCGCTCCGATCGGTCCACGCGCAGTCTCCTGAGCCCCGATCGGTCGACGCGCCGTCTCGTGAGCCCCGATCGGTCCACGCGCCGTCTCCTGAGCCCCGATCGGTCCACGCGCCGTCTCCTCAGCCCCGATCGGTCCACGCGTCGTCTCCGAGCACCGATCGTTCCACGCGCCATCTCCGAGCCCCGATCGGTCCACGCGCCGTCTCCTGAGCCCCGATCGGTCCACGCGCCGTCTCCTGAGCCCCAATCGGTCCACACGCTGTCTCGTGAGCCCCGATAGGTACACGCGCCGTCTCCGAGCCCCCATCAGTCCACGCGTTGTCTCCTAAGCCCCGATCGGTCCACGCGCCGTCTTCGAGCCCCGATCGGTTCACGCATCGTCTCCTAAGCCCCGATCGGTTAACGCGCCGTCTCCGAGCGCCGAGCGGTCCACGCGCCGTCGCCGAACCCCAATTGGTCCACGCGCAACCGCCTGAGTCCCAGTCGGTCCACGCGATGTCTCCGAGCCCCGATCGGTCCACGCGCCGTCTCCTAAGCCGCGATCCGTCCACGGGCCGTCTCCGAGCTGCTATCGGTAAACGCGCCGTCACCAAGCCCTGATCTGTACACGCGTCGTCTCCGAGCGCCGATCGGTCCACGCGCCGTCGCCGAGCCTCGATCGGTCCACGCACCGTCTCCTGAGCCCCGATCGGTCCACGCGCCGTCTCCTAAGCCGCGATCCGTCCACGGGCCGTCTCCGAGCTGCTATCGGTAAACGCGCCGTCACCAAGCCCTGATCTGTACACGCGTCGTCTCCGAGCCCCGATCGGTCCACGCGCCGTCGCCGAGCCTCGATCGGTCCACGCGCAGCCTCCTGAGCCCCGATCGGTTCACGCGCCGGCTCCGAGCCCGATCGGTCCACGCATCGTCTCCTAAGCCCCGATCGGTTAACGTGCCGTCTCCGAGCCCCGATCGGTCCACGCGCCGTCTCCTGAGCCCCGGTCGGTTCACGCGCCGTCTCCGAGCCCCGATCGGTCCACGCGCCGTCGCCGAGCCATGATCGCTCCACGCGCGGCCTCCTGAGCCCCGGTCGCGTCACGCGCCTTATCCACGCCCCAATCGATCCACGCGCCGTCTCCTGAGTACCGATCGGTCCACGCGCCGTCTCCTGAGCCCCGATCGGTCCACGCGTCGTCTCCTAAGCCCCAATCGGTCCACGCGCCGTCTCCAAGCCCCGATCCGTCGCCGCGTCGTGTCCTGAGCCCCGATCAATTGACGCGTCTTCTCCTGAGCCCCGACCGCTCCACGCGTCGTCTTCCAGCTCCGATCGGTCCATGCGCCGTTTCCGAGCCCCGATCGGTCCATGCGTCGTCTTCTAAGCCCCGATCCATCCACGCGCAGTCGCCGAGCCCCGATCGGTCCACGTGCGGTCTACTGAGCTCCGGTCGGTCCACACTCCGCTGCGAACCCCAATTGGTCCACGCGCAACCTCTCGTGCCCCAGTCGGTAAACGCGCTGTCTCCGAGCCCCGATCGGTCCACGTATGTTCTCCTAAGCCCCAATTAGTCCACGCGCCGTCTCCTAAGCCCCGATCTGCCCACGGGCCGTCTCCGAGCTCCGATCGGTCCACGCGCCGCCTCGAAGCCTCGATCCGTACACGCGTCGTCTCCGAGCCCCGATCGGTCCACGCGCCATCGCCGAACCCCGATCGGTCCACGCGCCGTCTCCTGAGCTCAGAACGGTCCACACCCCTTGTCCTGAGCCCCGATCGGCCGATGCGTCGTCTCCTAAGCCCCGACCGGTTCACGCGCCGTCTCCTGTGCACCGATCGAATCTCGTGCCGTCTCCTAAGCCCCGATCGGTCCACACGTCGTCTCCTAAGCCCCAATCGGTCCACGCGTCGTCTCCTATGCCCCGATCCGTCGCCGCGTCGTCTCCTGAGCCCCGATCAATTGACGAGTCTTCTCCAGAGCCCCGATCGCTCCTCGCGCCGTCTCGTGAGCCCCGCTCGGTCCATGCGTCGTCTTCTTAGCCCCGATGCCTCCACGCGTCGTCTCCTAAGCCCCGATCGGTCCACGCGCCGTCTCCGGGCCCCGATCGGTCCACGCACCATCTCCTGCTCTCCGATCGGTCCACGCGCCGCCTCCGGAGCCCCGATCGATCCACGCTAGGCTCCTGAGCCCCGGCCGGTCCGCGCGCCGTCTCCTGAGCCCCGAACGGTCGACGCGTCGTCTCCTGAGCCCCGATCGATCCACGCGCCGTCTCCTAAGCCCCGATCGGTCCACGCGCCGTCTCCTAATCCCCAATCTGTCCACGACCCGTCTCCGGGCCCCGATCGGTGCACGCGCCGTCTCCTAAGCCCCGATCGGGCCACGCGCCGTCGCCGAACACCAATTGGTCCATGCGAAACCGCCTGAGCCCCAGTCGGTCCACGCGCTGTCTCCGAGCCCCGATCGGTCTACGCGTCGTCTCCGAGCCCCGATCGGTCCACGCGCCGTCGCCGAGTCATGATCTGTCCACGCGCGGCCTCCTGAGACCCGATCGGTCCACGCGAAACCGCCTGAGCCCCAGTCGGTCCACGCGCTGTCTCCGAGCCCTGATCGGTCCACGCGTCGTCTCCGAGCCCCGATCGGTCTACGCACCGTCGCCGAGCCATGATCGGTCCACGCGCGGCCTCCTGAGCCCCGAACGGTCCACGCGCCGTCTCCTGAGCCCCGATCGGTCCACGCGTCGTCTCCTAAGCCCCGATTCGTCGACGCGTCGTCTCCCGAGCCCCGATCAATTGACGCGTCTTCTCCTGAGCCCCGATCGCTTCTCGTGCTGCCTCCTGAGCCCCACTCCGTCGAGGCGTCGTCTCCGGAGCCCCGATCAATTGACGTGTCTTTTCCTGAGCCCCGATCGCTCCTCGCGCCGTCTCCTGAACCCCGCTCGGTCAATGCGTCGTGTTCTTAGCACGGATGCCTCTACGCGCCGTCTCCGAGCCACGATGGGTCCAGGCGCCGCTTCCTTCGCCCCGATCGGTCCACGCGCCGTCTCCTAAGCCCCGATCGGTCCACGGGTCTTCTCCTGAGCCCCGATCGCTCCTCTTGCCGTCTCCTGAACCCCGCTCGGTCAATGCGTCGTATTCTTAGCACGGATGCCTCTACGCGCCGTATCCGAGCCCCAATCGGTCCACGCGCTGTCTCCGAGCCCTGATCGGTCCACGCGTCGTCTCCGAGCCCCGATCGGTCTACGCACCGTCGCCGAGCCATGATCGGTCCACGCGCGGCCTCCTGAGCCCCGATCGGTCCACGCGCCGTCGCCGAGCCGCGATCGGTTCTCGCGCGGCCTCCTGAGCCCCGGTCGGTCCACGCGCCGCCTACGGAGCCCCGATCGATCCACGCGATTCTCTTGAGCTCCGGTCGGTCGACGCGCCGTCTCCTGAGCCCCGATCGGTCCACGCGTCGTCTCCTAAGCCCCGATTCGTCGACGCGTCGTCTCCCGAGCCCCGATCAATTGACGCGTCTTCTCCTGAGCCCCGATCGCTTCTCGTGCCGCCTCCTGAGCCCCACTCCGTCGAGGCGTCGTCTCCGGAGCCCCGATCAATTGACGTGTCTTCTCCTGAGCCCCGATCGCTCCTCGCGCCGTCTCCTGAACCCCGCTCGGTCAATGCGTCGTCTTCTTAGCACGGATGCCTCTACGCGCCGTCTCCGAGCCACGATGGGTCCAGGCGCCGCTTCCTTCGCCCCGATCGGTCCACGCGCCGTCTCCTAAGCCCCAATCGGTCCACGCGGCGTCTCCGAGCGCCGATCATTTAACGCGCCGTCTCCTGAGCCCCGATACGTCCACGCGCAGTCGCCGAGCCCCGATCGGTCCACGCATCGTCTCCTAAGCCCCGATCCATCGACGCGTAATTTCCTGAGCCCCGATCAATTGACGCGTCTTCTCCTGAGCCCCGATCGCTCCTCGCGCCGTCTCCTGAGCCCCGCTCGGTCCCTGCGCCGTCTTCTTAGCCCCGATGCCTCCACGCGCCGTCTCCGAGCCACGATCGGTCTATGCGTCGCTTCCTCATCCCCGATCGGGCCTCGCGCCGTCTCCTAAGCCCCAATCGGTACACGCGCCGTCTCCTAAGCCCGGATCGATCCACGCTCCGTCTCCGAGCACCGATTGGTCCACGCGCCGTCGCCGAGCCATGATCGGTCCACGCGCCGTTTCCTGGGCCCCGATAGGTCCACCCGTCGCCGCCTGAGCCCCGGTCGGTCCACGCGCCGTCTCCGAGCCCCGATCGGTCCACGCATCGTGTCCTAAGCCCCTATCGGTCCACGCGCCGTCTCCTGAGCCCCGATCGGTCCACGCGTCGTCTCCGAGCCCCGATCGGTCCACGCGCCGTCGCCGAGTCATGATCTGTCCACGCGTGGCCTCCTGAGACCCGATCGGTCCACGCGCCGTCTTCGAGCCCCGATCGGTCCACGCATAGTCTCCTAAGCCCCAATCGGTTAACGCGCCGTCCCCGAGCCCCGATCGGTCCACGCGCCTTCTCCTGAGCCCCGATACGTCCACGCGCAGTCGCCGAGCCCTGATCGGTCCACGCGCTGTCTCCTGAGCCCCGATAGGTACACGCGTCGTCGCCTACACCCCGGTCGATCCACTCGAGGCTCCTAAGCCCCGATCGGTCCACGTGCCGTCTCCGAGCCCCGATCGGTCCACGCACTGTCTCCTGATCCCGTTGGGTCACCGCGGCGCCTCCGGAGCCCCGATCGATCCACGCGAGGCTCCTGAGCGCCGATCGGACCACGCATCGTCTCCAAAGCCCCAATCGGTTAACGCGCCGTTTCCGAGCCCCGATCGGTCCACGCACTGTCTCCTGATCCCCATGGGTCAACGCGGCGCCTCCGGAGCACCGATCGATCCACGCGAGGCTCCTGAGCCCCGATCGGACCACGCATCGTCTCCTAAGCCCCAATCGGTTAACGCGCCGTCTCCGAGCCCCGATCGGTCCACGCGCCGTCGCCGAACCCCAATTGGTCCACGTGCGACCGCCTGAGCCCCAGTCGGTCCACGCGCTGTCTCCGAGCCCCGATCGGTCCACGCGTCGTCTCCGAGCCCCTATCGATCCACGCGCAGTCTCCAGAGGCGCGATCGGTCCACGCATCCCCTCCTGAGCCCCGGACGGTCCACGCGCCGTCACCGAACCCCGATGGGTCGAGGCGCCGTATCCGAGCGCCGATCGGTTAACGCGCCGTCTCCCCGCCCAGATCAGTCCACGCGCTGTCTCCTGAGCCCCAATCGGTCTACGCCTCGTCTTCTAAGCTCCGATCGGTCCACGCGCCATCTCCAACCCCGATCGGTCCACGCACCATCTTCTGCTCCCCAATCGGTCCACGCGCCGCCTCCGGAGCCCCAATTGGTCCACGCGCAACCGCCTGAGCCCCAGTCGGTCCACGCGATGTCTCCGAGCCCCGATCGGTCCACGCGGCGCCTCCTGAGCCCCGATCGGTCCACGCGCCGTCGCCGAGCCGCGATCGGTTCTCGCGCGGCCTCCTGAGACCCGATCGTTCCACGTGCCGTCTCCGAGCCCCGATCGGTCCACGCGTCGTATCCGAACCCCGATCGGTCCACGCGCCGTCGCCGAGCCATGATCGGTCCACGCGAGGCTCCTGAGCCCCGGTCGGTCCGCGCGCCGTCTCCTGAGCCCCGATCGGTCGACGCGTCGTTTCCTGAGCCCCGATCGATCCACGCGTCGTCTCCTGAGCCCCGATCGCTCCACACGCCGATTTCTGAGCCCCGATCAATTGACGCGTCTTCTCCTGAGCCCCGATCGCTCGTCGCGCCGTCTCCTGAGCCCCACTCGATCCCTGCGTCGTCTTCTTAGCCCCGATGCCTCCACGCGCCGTCTCCGAGCCACGATCGGTCTAGGCGTCGCTTCCTGAGCCCCGATCGGTCATCGCGCCGTCTCCTAAGCCCCAATCGGTCCACGCGCCGCCTCGTAAGCCCCGATCGATCCACGCGTCGTCTCCGAACGCCGATCGGTTCACGCGCCGTCTCCTTTGCTCCGATCGTTCCACGCGCCGTCTCCGAGGCCCGATCGGTCCACGCATCGTCTCCTACGCCCCGGTCGGTTAACGCGCCGTCTCCGAGCCCCGATTGGTCCACACGCCGTCTCCGAGTCCCGATCGGCCCGCATGCCGCATTCTAAGCCACGGTCAATCCTCGCGCCGTCTCCGAGCACCGATCGGTCCACGCGTCGTCTCCTAAGCCTCGATCGGTCCACGCGCCGTCTCCGAGCGCCGATCGGGTCACGCGCCGTCTTCTGAGCCCCGATCGTTCCACGCGCCGCTTCCTAAACACCGATCGGTCCAGGCTTCGTCTCCTAAGCACCGACCGGTGGACGCGTCGTCTCCTGAGCCCCGGTCGGTTCACGCGCCGTCTCCGAGCCCGATCGGTCCACGCATCGTCTCCTAAGCCCCTATCGGTTAACGCGCCGTCTCCGAGCCCCGATCGGTCCACGCGCAACCGCCTGAGCCCCAGTCGGTCCACGCGCTGTCTCCGAGCCCCGTCGGTCCACGCGTCGTCTCCGAGCACCGATCGGTCCACGCGCCGTCGCCGAGCCATGATCGGTCCATGCGCGGCCTCCTGAGCCCCGATCGGGTCACGCGCCGTCTTCTGAGCCCCGATCGTTCCACGCGCCGCTTCCTAAACACCGATCGGTCCAGGCTTCGTCTCCTAAGCCCCGACCGGTCCACGCGCCGTCTCCTGAGCCCCGATCGTTCCACGCGCCGTCTCCTATGCCGCGATCCGTCCACGGGCCGTCTCCGAGCTGCTATCGGTAAACGCGCCGTCACCAAGCCCTGATCCGTACACGCGTCATCCCCGAGCTCCGATCGGTCCACGCGCCGTCGCCGAGCCCGATCGGTCCACGCATCGTCTCCTAAGCCCCGATCGGTTAACGTGCCGTCTCCGAGCCCCGATCGGTCCACGCATCGTCTCCTAAGCCCCGCTCTGTTAACGAGTCGTCTCCTAAGCACCGATCGGTCAACGCGCCGTTTCCTGAGCCCTGATCGGTCCATGCGTCGTCTTTTAAGCCCCGATACCTCCACGCGCCGTCTCCGAGCCACGATCGGTCCAGGCGACGCTTCCTGAGCCCCGATCGGCCCACGCGTCTTCTCCTAAGCCCCGATCGGTCCACGCGCCGTCTCCTAAGCCCCGATTGATTCACGCGCCGTCTCCGAGCGCCGATCGGTTCACGCGCCATCTCCTGTGCTCCGATCGTTCCACGCGCCGTCTCCGAGCCCCGATCGGTCCACGCGCCGTCTCCGAGGCCCGATCGGTCCACGCATCGTCTCCTAAGCCCCGATCGGTCCACGCGCCGTCTCCGAGCGCCAATCGGTTCACGCGCCGTCTCCTGAGCCCCGATCGCTCCACGCGCCGTCTCCGAGCCCCGATCGGTCCAGGCGCCGTCTCCTGAGCCCGGATCGGTCCACGCGCCGTCGCCGAACCCCAATTGATCCACGCGCAACCGCCTGAGCCGCGGTTGGTCCACGCGCTGTCTCCGAGCCCGGATCGGTCCACGCGTTGGGTCCAAACCCCGATTGGTTCACGCGCCGTCTCCTGAGCCCCGATCATTCCACGCGATGTCTCGGAGCCCCGATCGGTCCACGCGCCGTCTCCTAAGCCCCGATCGGTCCACGCGCCGTCTCCTAAGCCCCGATCGGTCCACGCCCCGTCTCCGAGCGCCAATCGGTTCACGCGCCGTCTCCTAAGCCCCGATCGGTCCACGCGCCTTCTCCTAAGCCCCGATCGGTTCACGCACCGTCTCCTGAGCCCCGAGCGTTCCACGCGCCGTTTCCGAGCTCCGATCGGTCCACGCGGCGCCTCCGGAGCCCCGATCGATCCACGCACAGTCTCCTGAGCCCCGATCGGTCCACGCATCGCCTCCTCAGCCCCGGACGGTCCAGGCGCCGTCTCCGAACCCCGATCGGTCGACACGCCGTCTCCGAGCCCCGATCATTCCACGCGCCGTCTCCGAGCCCCGATCGGTCCACGCGCCGTCGCCGAGACCCGATCATTCCACGCGCCGTCTCCGAGCCCCGATCGGTCCACGCGCCGTCGCCGAGCCATTATCGGTCCACGCGCGGCCTCCTGAGCCCCGGTTGCGTCATGCGCCGTATCCAACCCCCAATCGATCCACGCGCCGTCTCCTGAGCCCCGATCAGTTCACGCGCCGTCTCCGAGCGCCGATCATTTCACGCGCTGTCTCCTGAGTCCCGATCGTTCCACGCGCCGTATCCGAGCCCCGATCGATCCACGCGCAGTCTCCTGAGCCCCGATAGGTACACGCGTAGTCTGCTAAGCCCCGATCGGTCCACGCGCCGCCTCCGGAGCCCCAATCGATCAACGTGAGTCTCCTAAGCCCCGACCGGTCCACGCGCCGTCTCCTGTGCCCCGATCGGTCCACGTATCGTCTCCTAAGCCCCGATCGGTCCACTCGTCGTCCTCGAATCCCCGATCCGCACACGCGTCGTCTCCAAGCCTCGACCGGTCCAAGCGCTGTCTCCTGAGCCCCGATCATTCCACGCGCCGTCTCCTAAGCCGCGATCCGTCCACGGGCCGTCTCCGAGCTGCTATCGGTAAACGCGCCGTCACCAAGCCCTGATCCGTACACGCGTCGTCTCCGAGCCCCGACCGGTCCACGCGCCGTCGCCGAGCCTCGATCGGTCCACGCGCGGCCTCCTGAGCCCCGATCGGGTCACGCGCCGGCTCCGAGCCCGATCGGACCACGTGCCGTCTCCTAAGCACCGGTCGGTTCACACGCCGTCTCCGAGCCCCGATGGGTCCACGCGCCGTCTCCTGAGCCCGGATCGGTCCACCTGTCGTCCTCGAATCCCCGATCCGCACACGCGTCGTCTCCGAGCCTCGACCGGTCCAAGCGCCGTCTCCTGAGCCCCGATCATTCCACGCGCCGTCTCCTAAGCCGCGATCCGTCCACGGGCCGTCTCCGAGCTGCTATCGGTAAACGCGCCGTCACCAAGCCCTGATCCGTACACGCGTCGTCTCCGAGCCCCGATCGGTCCACGCACCGTCTCCGAGCACCGATTGGTCCACGCGCCGTCGCCCGAACCCCAATTGGTCCACGAGCAACCTCCCGAGCTCCAGTCGGTCCACGCGCCGTCTCCTGAACCCCGATCGGTCCACGCGTCGTCTCCGAGCTCCGATCGGTCCACACACCGTTTCCTGAGCCCCGATCGGTCCATGCGTCGTCTACTTAGCCCCGATGCCTCCACGCGCCGTCTCCGAGCCACGATCGGTCCAGGCGCCGCTTCCTGAGCCCCGATCGGTCCATGCGCCGTATCCTAAGCTCCGATCGGTCCACGCGCCGTCTCCGAGCGCCGATAAGTTCAAGCGCCGTCTCCTGAGCCCCGATCGTTCCACGCGGCGTCTCCGAGCCTCGATCGATCCACGCGCCGTCTCCTGAGCCCCGTTCGGTCCACGCGTCGTCTTCAAAGCCCCGATGCCTCCACGCGCCGTCTCCGAGCCCCGTTCGCTCCTCGCGCCGTCTCCTGAGCCCCGTTCGATCCATGCGTCGTCTTCTTAGCCCCGATGCCTCCACGCGCCGTCTCCTGAGCCCCTTTCTTTCCACGCGCCGTCTCCAAGCCCCGATCGGTCCACGCGCCGTCTCCTGAGCCCGGATCGGTCTACGCGTCATCGCCGAATCCCCGATCCGTACACGCGTCGTCTCCGAGCCTCGATCGGTCCAGGCGCTGCTTCCTGAGCCCCAATCGGTCCACGCGTTGTCACCTAAGCCCCGATCGGTCCACGCGCCGTCTCCTGAGCCCGGATCGGTCCACCCGTCGTCCTCGAATCCCCGATCCGCACACGCGTCGTCTCCCAGCCTCGACCGGTCCACGCCCTGTCTCCTGAGCCCCGATCATTCCACGCGCCGTCTCCTAAGCCGCGATCCGTCCACGGGCCGTCTCCGAGCTGCTATCGGTAAACGCGCCGTCACCAAGCCCTGATCCGTACACGCGTCGTCTCCGAGCCCCGACCGGTCCACGCGCCGTCGCCGAGCCTCGATCGGTCCACACGCCGCCTCCTAAGCCCCGATCGGTCCACGCGCCTTCTCCTCATCCCCGATCGGTCCACGCGCCGTCTCGGAGCGCCGATTGGTTCACGCGCCGTCTCCTGAGCCCCGATCGCTCCACGCGCCGTCTCCTGAGCCCCGATCGTTCCACGCGCCTTCTCCTAAGCCCCGGTCGGTCCACGTGCCGTCACCTGAGCCCCGATCGTTCGACGCGTCGGCTTCTGAGCCCCGATCGACCCACGCGTCGTCTCCTGAGCCCCGACCGCTCCACACGCCCTTTCCTGAGCCCCGATCGGTCCACGCATCGTCTCCGAGCACCGATCGGTCCACGCGCCGTCCCCTAAGCCCCGATCGGTCCACGCGCCGTCTCCGAGCGCCGATCGGTTCACGCGCCGTCTCCTGAGCCCCGATCATTCCACGCGCCGTCTCCGAGCTCCGATCGGCCCACGCGCCGCCTCCTAAGCCGCGATTGGTCGACGCGTCGGCTCCTATGCCCCGATCAGTCCACGCGCCGTCTCCGAGCCCCGATCGGTCCACGCGTCGTCTCCTAAGACCCGATCGGTCCACGCGCCGTCGCCGAGCCGCGATCGGTCCACGCGCGGCCTCCTGACCCCCGGTCGGTTCACGCGCCGTATCCGAGCCCCAATCGGTCCACGCGCCGTCTCCTGACTCCCAATCGGTCCACGCGCCGCCTCCTGAGCCCCGGTCGGTCCACGCGCCGTCTCCGAGCCACGATCGGTCCACGTACCGTCTCCGAGCCCGATCGGACCACGTGCCGTCTCCTAAGCACCGGTCGGTTCACACGCCGTCTCCGAGCCCCGATGGGTCCACGCGCCGTCTCCTGAGCCCGGATCGGTCCACCTGTCGTCCTCGAATCCCCGATCCGCACACGCGTCGTCTCCGAGCCTCGACCGGTCCAAGCGCCGTCTCCTGAGCCCCGATCATTCCACGCGCCGTCTCCTAAGCCGCGATCCGTCCACGGGCCGTCTCCGAGCTGCTATCGGTAAACGCGCCGTCACCAAGCCCTGATCCGTACACGCGTCGTCTCCGAGCCCCGATCGGTCCACGCACCGTCTCCGAGCACCGATTGGTCCACGCGCCGTCGCCCGAACCCCAATTGGTCCACGAGCAACCTCCTGAGCTCCGATCGGTCCACACACCGTTTCCTGAGCCCCGATCGGTCCATGCGTCGTCTTCTTAGCCCCGATGCCTCCACGCGCCGTCTCCGAGCCACGATCGGTCCAGGCGCCGCTTCCTGAGCCCCGATCGGTCCATGCGCCGTATCCTAAGCTCCGATCGGTCCACGCGCCGTCTCCGAGCGCCGATAAGTTCAAGCGCCGTCTCCTGAGCCCCGATCGGTCGACGCGTCGTCTCCTGAGCCCCGATCGATCCACGCGTCGTCTCCTGAGCCCCGATCGCTCCACGCGCCGTCTCCGAGCGCCGGTCGGTGCACGCGCCGTCTCCAGAGCCCCGATCGTTCCACGCGTCGTCCCCTAATCCCCGATCCATACATGCGTCGTCTCCGAGCCTCGATCGGTCCACGCGCCGTCGCCGCGTCCCGATCGGTCCACGCGCGGCCTCCTGAGCCCCGGTCGGTCCACGCGCCGTCTCCGAGCCTCGATCGGTCCACGTACCGTCTCCGAAGCCCCGATCGGTCCACGCGCCGTCTCCTGAGCCCGGATCGGTCCACCTGTCGTCCTCGAATCCCCGATCCGCACACGCGTCGTCTCCGAGCCTCGACCGGTCCAAGCGCCGTCTCCTGAGCCCCGATCATTCCACGCGCCGTCTCCTAAGCCGCGATCCGTCCACGGGCCGTCTCCGAGCTGCTATCGGTAAACGCGCCG
Source organism: Netelia fuscicornis (assembly GCA_946811545.1). NCBI lineage: Eukaryota > Metazoa > Arthropoda > Insecta > Hymenoptera > Ichneumonidae > Netelia > Netelia fuscicornis. Next base: position 25,640,873 of record OX328015.1, read on the forward strand.
TCACCAAGCCCTGATCCGTACACGCGTCGTCTCCGAGCCCCGATCGGTCCACGCACCGTCTCCGAGCACCGATTGGTCCACGCGCCGTCGCCCGAACCCCAATTGGTCCACGAGCAACCTCCTGAGCTCCAGTCGGTCCACGCGCAGTCGCCGAGCCCCGATCGATCCCCGCATCGTCTCCTAAGCCCCGATCGCTTGACGCGTCATTTACGAGCCCCGATCGGTCTACGCACCGTCTCCTGAGCCCCAATCGGTCGACGCGTCGTCTCCTAAGACCCGACCGGTTCACCCGCCGTCTCCTGTGCACCGATCGATTCACGTGCCGTCTCCTAAGCCCCGATCGGTCCACACGTCGTCTCCTAAGCCCCGATCGGTCCACACGTCGTCTCCTAAGCCCCAATCGGGCCACGCGTCGTCTCCTAAGCCCCGATCAGTCGCCGCGTCGTCTCCTAAGCCCCGATCAGTCGCCGCGTCGTCTCCTGAGCCCCGATCAATTGACGCGACTTCTCCTGAGTCCCGATCGTTCCACGTGCCGTCTCCGAGCCCCGATCGCTCCACGCACCGTCTCCGAGCGCCGATTGGTGCACGAGCCGTCTCCTGAGCACCGATCGTTCCACACGCCGCCTCCTAAGCCCCGATCTGTCCACGGGCCGTCTCCGAGCCGCGATCGGTAAACGCGCCGTCACCAAGCCCCGATCCGTACACGCGTCGTCTCCGAGCCCCGATGGGTCCACGTGCCGTCGCCGAGCCTCGATCGGTCCACGCGCGGCCTCCTAAGCCCCGGTTGGTTCACGCGCTATCTCCGAGCCGCGATCGGTCCACGCGCCGTCGCCTGAGCCCCGATACGTCCACGCGCAGTCGCCGAGCCCCGATCGGTCCACGCGCGACCTCCTGAGCCCCGGTTGGTTCACGCGCCGTATCCGAGCCCCCATCGGTCCACGCGTCGTCTCCGGGCCCCGATCCGTCCACGCGCCGTCGCCGAGCCATGATCGGCCCACGCGAGGCTCCTGAGCCCCGGTCGATCTGCGCGCCGTCTCCTGAGCCCCGATCGGTCGACGCGTCGTTTCCTGAGCCGCGATCGATCCACGCGTCGTCTCCTGAGCCCCGATAGCTCCACGCGCCGATTTCTGAGCCCCGATCAATTGACGCGTCTTCTCATGAGCCCCAATCGCTCCTCGCGCCGTCTCCTGAGCCCTGCTCGGTCCATGCGTCGTCTTCTTAGCCCCGATGCCTCCACGCGCCGTCTCCAAGCCACGATCGGTCTAGGCGCCGCTTCCTGAGCCCCGATCGGTTCAGGCGCCGCTTCCTGAGCCCCGATCGGTCCACGCGCCGTCTCCTAAGCCGCGATCCGTCCACGGGCCGTCTCCGAGCTGCTATCGGTAAACGCGCCGTCACCAAGCCCTGATCCGTACACGCGTCGTCTCCGAGCCCCGACCGGTCCACGGGCCGTCGCCGAGCCTCGATCGGTCCACGCGCGGCCTGCTGAGCCCCGATCGGTTCACACGCCGGCTCCGAGCCCGATCGGACCACGTGCCGTCTCCTGAGCCCCGATCGGTCCACGCGCCGTCTCCTGAGCCCGGATCGGTCCACCCGTCGTCCTCGAATCCCCGATCCGCACACGCGTCGTCTCCGAGCCTCGACCGGTCCACGCGCCGTCTCCTGAGCCCCGATCATTCCACGCGCCGTCTCCTAAGCCGCGATCCGTCCACGGGCCGTCTCCGAGCTGCTATCGGTAAACGCGCCGTCACCAAGCCCTGATCCGTACACGCGCCGTCTCGGAGCCACGATCGGTCCAGGCGCCGCTTCCTGAGCCCCGATCGGTCCACGCGTCGTCTCCTAAGCCCCAATCGCTCCACGCGCCGTCTCCGAGCGCCGATCATTTTACGCGCTGTCTCCTGAGTCCCGATCGTTCCACGCGCCGTATCCGAGCCCCGATCGATCCACGCGCAGTCTCCTGAGCCCCGATAGGTACACGCGTAGTCTCCTAAGCCCCGATCGGTCCACGCGCCGCCTCCGGAGCCCCAATCGATCAACGTGAGTCTCCTCAGCCCCGACCGGTCCACGCGCCGGCTCCTGAGCCCCGATCGGTCCACGTATCGTCTCCTAAGCCCCGATCGGTCCACTCGTCGTCTCCTAAGCCCCGATCGGTCCACGCGCCGTCTCCGAGCCCCGATCGGTCCACGCGTTGTCTCCTAAACCCCGATCGGTCCACGCGCCGTCTCCTGTGCCCCGATCGGTCGACGCGTCCTCTCCTAAGCCCCGATCGGTCCGCGCGTCGTCTCCTAAGCCCCGATCCGTCGACGCGTCGTCTCCTGAGCCACGATCAATTGACGCGTCTTCCCCTGAGCCCGATCGCTCCTCGCGCCGTCTCCTGAGCCCCGATCGGTCCACGCGTCGTGTCCGAGCTCCGATCGGTCCACACACCGTTTCCTGAGCCCCGATCGGTCCATGCGTCGTCTTCTTAGCCCCGATGCCTCCACGCGCCGTCTCCGAGCCACGATCGGTCCAGGCGCCGATTCCTGAGCCCCGATCGGTCCATGCGCCGTATCCTAAGCTCCGATCGGTCCACGCGCCGTCTCCGAGCGCCGATAAGTTCAAGCGCCGTCTCCTGAGCTCCGATCGTTCCACGCGGCGTCTCCGAGCCTCGATCGATCCACGCGCCGTCTCCTGAGCCCCGTTCGGTCCACGCGTCGTCTTCAAAGCCCCGATGCCTCCACGCGCCGTCTCCGAGCCCCGCTCGCTCCTCGCGCCGTCTCCTGAGCCCCGTTCGATCCATGCGTCGTCTTCTTAGCCCCGATGCCTCCACGCGCCGTCTCCTGAGCCCCGATCTTTCCACGCGCCGTCTCCAAGCCCCGATCGGTCCACGCGCCGTCTCCTGAGCCCGGATCGGTCCACGCGTCATCGCCGAATCCCCGATCCGTACACGCGTCGTCTCCGAGCCTCGATCGGTCCAGGCGCTGCTTCCTGAGCCCCAATCGGTCCACGCGTTCTCACCTAAGCCCCGATCGGTCCTCGCGCCGTCTCCTGAGCCCGGATCGGTCCACCTGTCGTCCTCGAATCCCCGATCCGCACACGCGTCGTCTCCGAGCCTCGACCGGTCCAAGCGCCGTCTCCTGAGCCCCGATCATTCCACGCGCCGTCTCCTAAGCCGCGATCCGTCCACGGGCCGTCTCCGAGCTGCTATCGGTAAACGCGCCGTCACCAAGCCCTGATCCGTACACGCGTCGTCTCCGAGCCCCGATCGGTCCACGCACCGTCTCCGAGCACCGATTGGTCCACGCGCCGTCGCCCGAACCCCAATTGGTCCACGAGCAACCTCCTGAGCTCCAGTCGGTCCACGCGCAGTCGCCGAGCCCCGATCGATCCCCGCATCGTCTCCTAAGCCCCGATCGGTTGACGCGTCATTTACGAGCCCCGATCGGTCTACGCACCGTGTCCTGAGCCCCAATCGGTCGACGCGTTGTCTCCTAAGACCCGACCGGTTCACCCGCCGTCTCCTGTGCACCGATCGATTCACGCGCCGTCTCCTAAGCCCCGATCTGTCCACGGGCCGTCTCCGAGCCGCGATCGGTAAACGCGCCGTCACCAAGCCCCGATCCGTACACGCGTCGTCTCCGAGCCCCGATGGGTCCACGCGCCGTCGCCGAGCCTCGATCGGTCCACGCGCGGCCTCCTAAGCCCCGATCTGTCCAGGCGTCGTCTCCTAAGCCCCGACCGGTCCACGCGCCGTCTCCTGAGCCCCGTTCGGCCCACGCGCCGTCTCCGAGCGCTGATTAGTTCACGCGCCGTCTCCTGAGCCCCGATCGCTCCACGCGGCGTCTCCGAGCCTCGATCGATCCACACGCCGTCTCCTGAGCCCCGTTCGATCCACGCGTCGTCTTCAAAGCCCCGATGCCTCCACGCGCCGTCTCCGAGCCCCGTTCGCTCCTCGCGCCGTCTCCTGAGCCCCGTTCCATCCATGCGTCGTCTTCTTAGCCCCGATGCCTCCACGCGCCGTCTCCTGAGCCCCTTTCTTTCCACGCGCCGTCTCCGAGCCCCGATCGGTCCACGCGCCGTCTCCTGAGCCACGATCGTTCCACGCGCCGTCTCCGAGCCCCGATCGGTCCACGCGCCGTCTCCTAAGCCCCGATCGGTCCACGCGCCTTCTCCTAAGCCCCGATCGGTCCACGCGCCGTCTCCGAGCGCCGATCGGTTCACGCGCCGTCTCCTAAGCCCCGATCGTTCCACACGCCGCTTCCGATCCCCGATCGGTCCACTCGCCGTCTCCTGAGACCGGATCGGTCCACGCGTCGTCCTCGAATCCCCGATCCTCACACGCGTCGTCTCCGAGCCTCGATCGGTCCTCGCGTCGTCTCCTAAGCCCCGACTGGTCCACGCGCCGTATCCTGAGCCCTGGTCGGTTCACACGCCGTCTCCGAGCCCCGATCGATCCACGCGCAGTCTCCTGAGCCCCGATAGGTACACGCGTAGTCTTGTAAGCCCAGATGCCTCCACGCGCCGTCTCCGAGCCACGATCGCTCCACGCGCCGTCTCCGAGCGCCGATCATTTCACGCGCTGTCTCCTGAGTCCCGATCGTTCCACGCGCCGTATCCGAGCCCCGATCGATCCACGCGCAGTCTCCTGAGCCCCGATAGGTACACGCGTAGTCTCCTAACCCCGATCGGTCCACGCGCCGCCTCCGGAGCCCCAATCGATCAACGTGAGTCTCCTAAGCCCCGACCGGTCCACGCGCCGTCTCCTGAGCCCCGATCGGTCCACGTATCGTCTCCTAAGCCCCGATCGGTCCACTCGTCGTCTCCTAAGCCCCGATCGGTCCACGCGCCGTCTCCGAGCCCCGATCGGTCCACGCGTCGTCTCCTAAACCCCGATCGGTCCACGCGCCGTCTCCTGTGCCCCGATCGGTCGACGCGTCCTCTCCTAAACCCCGATCGGTCCACACGTCGTCTCCTAAGCCCCAATCGGGCTACGCGTCGTCTCCTAAGCCCCGATCAGTCGCCGCGTCGTCTCCTGAGCCCGATCAATTGACGCGACTTCTCCTGAGCCCCGATCGCCCCTCGCGCCGTCTCCTGAGCCCCGCTCGGTCCATGCGTCGTCGTCTAAGCCCCCATGCCTCCACGCACCGTCTCCTGAGCCCCGATCGTTCCACGTGCCGTCTCGGAGCCCCGATCGCTCCACGCGCCGTCTCCGAGCGCCGATTGGTGCACGAGCCGTCTCCTGAGCACCGATCGTTCCACACGCCGCCTCCTAAGCCCCGATCTGTCCAGGCGTCGTCTCCTAAGCCCCGACCGGTCCACGCGCCGTCTCCTGAGCCCCGTTCGGCCCACGCGCCGTCTCCTAAGCCCCGATCTGTCCACGGGCCGTCTCCGAGCCGCGATCGGTAAACGCGCCGGCACCAAGCCCCGATCCGTACACGCGTCGTCTCCGAGCCCCGATGGGTCCACGCGCCGTCGCCGACCCTCGATCGGTCCACGCGCGGCCTCCTAAGCCCCGGTCGGTTCACGCGCTATCTCCGAGCCGCGATCGGTCCACGCGCCGTCTCCTGAGCCCCGATACGTCCACGCGCAGTCGCCGAGCCCCTATCGGTCCACGCGCGGTCTCCTGAGCCCCGATCTGTCCACGCGTCGTCTCCTAAGCCCCGATCCGTCGACTTGTCGTCTCCTGAGCCACGATCAATTGACGCGTCTTCTCCTGAGCCCGATCGCTCCTCGCGCCGTCTCCTGAGCCCCGATCGGTCCACGCGTCGTCTCCGAGCTCCGATCGGTCCAAACGCCGTTTCCTGAGCCCCGATCGTTCCACGCGGCGTCTCCGAGCCTCGATCGATCCACGCGCCGTCTCCTGAGCCCCGATCGGTCGACGCGTCGTCTTCTGAGCCCCGATAGACCCACGCGTCGTCTCCTGAGCCCCAACCGCTCCACACGCCGTTTCCTGAGCCCCGATCGGTCCATGCATCGTCTTCGAGCACGGATCGGTCCACGCGCCGTTTTCTGAGCACCGTTCGGTCCACGCGTCGTCTTCAAAGCCCCGATGCCTCTACGCGCCGTCTCCGAGCCCCGATCGCTCCTCGCGCCGTCTCCTGAGCCCCGCTTGATCCATGCGTCGTCTTCTTAGCCCCGATGCCTCCACGCGCCGTCTCCTGAGCCCCGATCGTTCCACGCGCCGTCTCCGAGCCCCGATCGGTCCACGCGCCGTCTCCTAAGCCCGGATCGGTCCACGCTTCATCGCCGAATCCCCGATCCGTACACGCGTCGTCTCCGAGCCTCGATCGGTCCACGTGCTGCTTCCTGAGCCCCAATCGGTCCACACGTCGTCTCCTAAGCCCCGATCTGTCCACGGGCCGTCTCCGAGCCGCGATCGGTAAACGAGCCGTCACCAAGCCCCGATCCGTACACGCGTCGTCTCCGAGCCCCGATGGGTCCACGCGCCGTCTCCGAGCCTCGATCGGTCCCCGTACCGTCTCCGAAGCCCCGATCGGTCCACGCGCCATCTCCTGAGCCCCGATCGGTCCACGCATCGTCTCTTAACCCCCGATACGTCCACACGCCGTCTCCGAGCCCGGATCGATCCGCGTGACGCATTCTAAGCCACTGTCCATCCACGCGCCGTCTCCGAGCACCGATCGGTCCACGCGCCGTCTCCTAAGCCCCGCTCGGTCCACGCGCCGTCTCCGAGCCCCGATCGGTTCACGTGCCGTCTCGTGAGCCCCGATCGTTCCACGCGCCGTCTCCGAGCACCGATCGGTCCACGCTCCGTCTCCAGAGCCCGGATCGTTCCACGCGTCGTCTCCTGATCCCCGATCCGTAAACGCGTCGTCTCCGAGCCTCGATCGGTCCACACGCCGTGTCCGATCCCCGATCGGTCCGCGTGCCGCATTCTAAGCCGCGGTCCGTCCACGCCCCGTCTCCGAGCACCGATCGGTCCACGCGCCGTCTCAAAGCGCCGATCTTTTCACGCGCTGTCTCCTAAGCCCCGATCAGTCCACGCGCCGTCTCCGAGCCCCGATCGGTCCACGCGTCGTCTCCTAAGACCCGATCGGTCCACGTATCGTCTCCTAAGCCCCGATCGGTCCACACGCCGTCTCCGAGCCCCGATGAGTCCACGCGTCGCCTCCTGAGCCCCGGTCGGTCCACGCGCCGTCTCCTGAGCCCCGATCGGTCCACGCGTCGTCTCCTAAGCCCCGATCGGTCCACGCGTCGTCTCCTACGCCCCGATCGGTCCACGCACCATCGCCGAGTCATGATCTGTCCACGCGTCGCCTCCTGAGATCCGATCGGTCCACGCGCCGTCTTCGAGCCCCGATCGGTCCACGCATAGTCTCCTAAGCCCCAATCGGTTAACGCGCCGTCCCCGAGCCCCGATCGGTCCACGCGTCTTCTCCTGATCCCCGATACGTCCACGCGCAGTCGCCAAGCCCTGATCGGTCCACGCGCTGTCTCCTGAGCCCCGATAGGTACACGCGTCGTCGCCTACACTCTGATCGATCCACGCGAGGCTCCTAAGCCCCGATCGGTCCACGTGCCGTCTCCGAGCCCCGATCGGTCCACGCACTGTCTCCTGATCCCCTTGGGTCAACGCGGCGCCTCCGGAGCCCCGATCGATCCACGCGAGGCTCCTGAGCCCCGATCGGACCACGCATCGTCTCCTAAGCCCCAATCGGTTAACGCGCTGTTGCCGAGCCCCGATCGATCCACGCGCCGTCGCCGAGCAGTGATCGGTCCACGCGAGACTCCTGAGTCCCGGTCGGTACGCGCGCCGTCTCCTGAGCCCCGATCGGTCGACTAGTCGTTTCCTGAGCCCCGATCGATCCACGCGTCGTCCCCTGAGCCCCGATCGCTCCACGCGCCGATTTCTGAGCCCCGATCAATTGACGCGTCTTCTCCTGAGCCCCGATCAATTGACGCGTCTTCTCCTGAGCCCCGATCGCTCCTCGCGCCATCTCCTGAGCCCCGCTCGGTACATGCGTCGTCTTCTTAGCCCCGATGCATCCACGCGCCGTCTCCGAGCCACGATCGGTCTAGGCGCCGCTTCCTGAGCCCCGATCGGTCCAGACGCCGCTTCCTGAGCCCCGATCGGTCCACGCGCCGTCTCCTAAGCCCCAATCGGTCCACGCGCCGTCTCCTAAGCCCCGATCGGTCCAAGCGGCGTCTCCGAGCCCCCATCGGTCCACGCGGCGTTTTCTGAGCACCGTTCGGTCCACGCGTCGTCTTCAAAGCCCCGATGCCTCCACGCGCCGTCTCCGAGCCACGATCGGTCCGTGCGCCGCTTCCAGAGCCCCGAACGGTGCACGCGTCTTCTCCTGATCTCCGATCGGTCCACGCGCCGTCTCATATGCCCCAATCGGTCCACGCGCCGTCTCATAAGCCCCGATCGGTCCACTCGCCGTCTCCGAGCGCCGATCGGTTCACGCGCCGTCTCCTGAGCCCCGATCGTTCCACGCACCGTTTCCGAGCCCCGATCGGTCCACGCGCCGTCTCCTGAGCCCGGATCGGTCCACCCGTCGTCCGCGAATCCCCGATCCGTACAAGCGTCGTCTCCGAGCCTCGATCGGTCCACGCGTCGTCTCCTAAGCCCCGACCGGTCCACACGCCGTCTCCTGAGCCCCGATCGTTCCACGCGCCGTCTCCTATGCCGCGATCCGTCCACGGGCCGTCTCCGAGCTGCTATCGGTAAACGCGCCGTCATCAAGCCCTGATCCGTACACGCGTCGTCTCCGAGCCCCGATCGGTCCACGCGCCGTCGCCGAGCCCGATCGGTCCACGCATCGTCTCCTAAGCCCCGATCGGTTAACGTGCCGTCTCCGAGCCCCGGTCGGTTCACGCGCCGTCTCCGAGCCCCGATCGGTCCACGCATCGTCTCCTAAGCCCCGCTCTGTTAACGCGTCGTCTCCGAGCCCCGATTGGTCCACACGCAGTCTCCGAGCCCCGATCGGTCCGCGTGCCGCATTCTAACCCACGGTCCATCCACGCGCCGTCTCCGAGCCCCGCTCGATCCACGCGTTGTCTCCTAAGCCCCGATCGTTCCACGCGCCGCCTCCTAAGCCCCGATCGGTCCAGGCTTCGTCTGCTAAGCCCCGACCGGTCCACGCGTCGTCTCCTGAGCCCCTGTCAGTTCCCGCGCCGTCTCCGAGCCCGATCGTTCCACGCATCGTCTCCTAAGCCCCTATTGGTTAACGCGCCGTCTCCGAGCCCCGATCGGTCCATGCGCGGTCTCCTGAACCCAGATACGTCCACGCGCAGTCGCCAAGCCCCGATCGGTCCACGCGCCGTCTCCTGAGCCCCTGTCAGTTCACGGGCCGTCTCCGAGCCCGATCGGTTCACGCGCCGTCTCTTGAGCCCCGATCATTCCACGCGATGTCTCCGAGCCCCGATCGGTCCACGCGCCGTCTCCGAGCGCCAATCGGTTCACGCGCCGTCTCCTGAGCCCCGATCGGTCCACGCGCCGTCTCCTGAGCCCGGATCGGTCCACGCGCCGTCGCCGAACCCCAATTGGTCCACGCGCAACCGCCTGAGCCCCGGTTGGTCCACGCGCAGTCTCAGAGCCCCGATTGATCCACGCGTCGTCTTGTAAACCCAGATGCCTCCTCGCATCGTCTCCTAAGCCCCGATCGGTCTACGCGTCGTCTCCTAAGCCCCGATTGGTGGACGTGCCGTCTCCCAGCCACGATCGGTCCACGCGCCGTCTCCTAAGCCCCAATCGGTCCACGCGCGGCCTCCTGAGCCCCGATCGGTCCACGCGCCGTCGCCGAGCCGCGATCGGTCCACGCGCGGCCTCCTGAGCCCCAGTTGGTTCACGCGCCGTATCTGAGCCCCCATCGGTCCACGTGCCGTCTCCGAGCCCCGATCGGTTCACGTATCGCCTCCTAAGTCCCAATCGGATAACGCGCCGTCTCCTGAGCCCCGATCGTTCCACGCGCCGTCGCCGAGCCGCGATCGGTCCACGCGCGGCCTCCTGAGCCCCAGTTGGTTCACGCGCCGTATCTGAGCCCCGATCGGTCCCTGCGCCGTCTCCTGAGCGCCAATCGGTCGACTCGCTGTCTCCTGAGCCCCGATAGGTACACGCGTCGTTTCCTACGCCCCGATCGGTCCACGCGTCGTCTCCTAGGCCCCGATCGGTCCACGCGCCGTCTCCGAGCCGCGATCGGTCCACGCACCGTGTCCTGATCCCCATCGGTCCACGCGGCGCCTCCGGAGCCTCGATCGATCCACGCGCAGTCTCCTGAGCCCCGATCGGTCCACGCATCGCCTCCTGAGCCCCGGACGGTCCAGGCGCCGTCTCCGAACCCCGATCCATCCACGCGCCGTCTCCTAAGCCCCGATCGGTGCGCGCGCCGTCTCCGAGCGCCGATCGGTTCGCGCGCCGTCTCCTGAGCCCCGATCATTCCACGCGATGTCTCCCAGCCCCGATCGGTCCACGAGCCGTTTTCTCAGTACCGTTCGGTCCACGCGTCGTCTTCAAAGCCCCGATGCCTCCACGCGCCGTCTCCGAGCCACGAACGGTCCGTGCGCCGCTTCCAAAGCCCTATCAGTCCAGGCGTCCTCTCCTGATCTCCGATCGGTCCACGCGCCGTCTTCTAAGCCCCGATCGGTGCACGCGCCGTCTCCGAGCGCCGATCGGTTCACGCGCCGTCTCCTGAGCCCCGATCATTCCACGCGATGTCTCCGAGCCCCGATCGGTCCACGCGCCGTTTCCTGAGCCCCGATCGGTCCACGCGCCGTCTCTGAGCGCCGATCGGTCCACGCGCGGTCTCCAAGCCTCGATCCGTACACGCGCCGTCTCCGAGCCCCGATCGGTCCACGCGTCGTCTCCGAGCACCGTTCGGTTCACGCGCCGTTTCCTGAGCCCCGATCGGTCCATCCGTCGTCTTTTAAGCCCCGATACCTCCACGCGCCGTCTCTGAGCAACGATCGGTCCAGGCGCCGCTTCCTGAGCCCCGATCGGTCCACGCGTCGGCTCCTAAGCCTCGATAGGTGCACGCGCGGCGTGCTTAGCCCCGGTCGGTCCACGCGCCGTCTCCGAGCCGCGATCGGTCCACGCATCGTCTCCTAAGCCCCGATCGGTTAACGCGCCGTCTCCCCGCCCCGATCGGTCCACGCGCCGTCTCCTGAGCATTGATCCGTCCACGCGCGGCGTCGAGCCGCGATCGGTCCACGCGCAGCCTCCTGAGCCCCAATCGGTCCACGCGTCGTCGCCTAAGCCCCGATCCGTCGCAGCGTCGTCCCCTGAGCCCCGATCAATTGACGCGTCTTCTCCTCAGCCCCGATCACACCTCACGCCGTCTCCGAGCACCGATCGGTCCACGCGCCGTCTTCTGAGCCCCGATCGGTCCACGCGCCGTCTCCAAAGCCCTGATCGGTCCACGTGCCGTCTCCGAGCCCCGATCGGTCCACGCGCCGTCTCCTGAACCCCGATACGTCCACACACAGTCGCCGAGCCCCAATCGGTCCACGCGCCGTCGCCGAGCCTCGATCGGTCCACGCGCGGCCTCCTGAGCCGCGGTCGGTTCACGCGCCGTCTCCGAGCCCCGATCGATCCACACGTCGTCTTCTAAGCCCAGATGCCTCCTCGCGCCGTCTCCGAGCCACGATCGGTTCAGGCGCCGCTTCGTGAGCCCCGATCGGTCCACGCTCCGTCACCAAGCCCCGATGGGTCCACGCGCGGTCTCCTGAGCCCCGGTCGGTCCACGCGCCGTCTCCTGAGCCCCAATCGATCCACGCGCGGCCTTCTGAGCCCCGATCGGTCCACGCGCCGTCGCCGAGCCGCGATCGGTCCACGCGCGGCCTCCTGAGGCCCGATTGGTTCACGCGCCGTATCCGAGCCCCAATCGGTCCACGCGCCGTTTCCTAAGCCCCGATCGATCCACGCGCGGTCTCCTGAGCCCCGATCGGTCCACGCGCCGTCGGCGAGCCGAGATCGGTCCACACGCGGCCTCCTAAGGCCCGATCGGTCCACGCGCCGTCTCCTGAGCCCCGATCGGTCCACGCGTCGTTCCCGAAGCCCCGATCCATCCACGCGCAGTCTCGCGAGCCCCAATCGGTCCACGCGCCGTCTCCTGAGCCCCGATCGGTCCACGCGCCGTCTCCTCAGCCCCGATCGGTCCGCGCGCCGTGTCGGAGCGCCGATTGGTTCACGCGCCGTCTCCTGAGCCCCGATCGCTCCACGCGCAGTCGCCGAGTCTCGATCGGTCCACGCGCCGTCTCCTAAGCCCCGATCGGTCCAAGCGCCTTCTGCTAGGCCCCGATCGGTCCAAGCGCCTTCTGCTAAGCCCCGATCGGTCCACGCGCCGTCTCCGAGCGCCGATCGGTTCACGCGCCGTCACCTGAGCCCCGATCGTTCCACGCGCCGTCTCCGAGCCCCGATCGATCTACGCGCCGTCTCCTAAGCCCCGATCAGTCCACGCGCCTTCTCCTCATCCCCCATCGGTCCACGCGCCGTCTCCGAGCGCCGATCGGTTCACGCGCCGTCTCCTGAGCTCCGATCGTTCCACGCGCCGTCTCCGAGCCCCGATCCGTCCACGCGCCGTCTCCTGAGCCCGGATCGGTCCACGCGTCATCGCTGAATCCCCGATCCGTACACGCGTCGTCTCCGAGCCCCGATCGGTCCACGCGCCGTCTCCTGAGCCCCGATGCCTCCACGCGCCGTCTCCGAGCCACGATCCGTCCGTGCGCCGCTTCCAGAGCCCTCACGGTCCACGCGTCGTCTCCTGATCTCCGATCGGTCCTCACGCCATCTCCTAAGCCCCGATCATTCCACGCGCCATCTCCGAGCCCCGATCGGTCCACGCGCCGTCTCATAAGCCCCGATCGGACCACGCGCCTTCTCCTCAGCCCCGATCGGTCCACGCGCCGTCTCCGAGCGCCGATTAGTTCACGCGCCGTCTCCTGAGCCCCGATCGCTCCACGCTCCGTCTCCCAGCCCCGATCGGTCCACGCGCCGTCTCCTGAGCCCGGATCGGTCCACGCGCCGTCGCCGAACCCCAATTGGTCCACGCGCCACCGCCTGTGCCCCAGTCGGTCCACGCGCTGTCTCCGAGCCCAGATCGGTCCACGCGCCGTCTCCGAGCGCCGATCGGTTCACGCGCCGTCTCCTGAGCCCCGATCGTTCCACGCACCGTCTCCGAGCTCCGATCGGTCCACGCGTCGTCTCGTAAGCCCCGATCGGTCCAAGCGCCTTCTACTAAGCCCTGATCGGTCCACGCGCCTTCTCCTGAGCCCCGATCGGTCCACGCGCCGTCTCCGAGCGCCGATCATTTCACGTGACGTCTCCTGAGCCCTGATCGTTCCACGCGCCGTCTTCGAGCCCCGAGCGGTCCACGCGCCGTCTCCTGAGCCCCAATCGATCCACGCGCGGCCTCCTGAGCCCCGATCGGTCCACGCGCCGTCGCCGAGCCGCGATCGGTCCACGCGCGGCCTCCTGAGGCCCGATTGGTTCACGCGCCGTATCCGAGCCCCAATCGGTCCACGCGCCGTTTCCTAAGCCCCGATCGATCCACGCGCGGTCTCCTGAGCCCCGATCGGTCCACGCGCCGTCGGCGAGCCGCGATCGGTCCACACGCGGCCTCCTAAGGCCCGATCGGTCCACGCGCCGTGGCCGAACCCCAATTGGTCCACGCGAAACCGCCTGAGCCCCAGTCGGTCCACGCGCTGTCTCCGAGCCCCGATCGGTCCACGCGTCGTCTCCGAGCCCCGATCGGTCCACGCGCCGTCTTCGAGCCCCGGTCGGTTCACGCATGGTTTCCTAAGCCCCAATCGGTTAACGCGCCGTCTCCTGAGCCCCGATCGGTCGACGCGCCGTCTCGTGAGCCCCGATCGGTCCACGCCCCGTCTCCGAGCGCCGATCGGTTCACGCGCCGTCTCCTGAGTCCCGATCCGTCCACTCACTGTCTCCTGAGCCCCGGTCGGTCCTCGCGCCGCCTCCTGCGCTCCGATCGGTCCACGCGCCGTCTCCTGAGCCCCGCTCGGTCCATGCGTCGTCTTCTTAGCCCCGGTGCCTCCACGCGCCGTCTCCGAGCCTCGATCGGTATACGCGCGGCCTCCGTAGCCCCGGTCGGTCCACGCGCCGTCTCCGAGCCCCGATCGGTCCACGCGCCGTCTCCTAAGCCCCGATCGGTCCAAGCGGCGTCTCCGAGCCCCGATCGCTCCACGCACCGTCTCATGATCCCCATCGGTCCAGGCGGCGTTTTCTGAGCACCGTTCGGTCCACGCGTCGTCTTCAAAGCCCCGATGCCTCCACGCGCCGTCTCCGAGCCACGATCGGTCCGTGCGCCCCTTCCAGAGCCCCGATCGGTGCACGCGTCTTCTCCTGATCTCCGATCGGTCCACGCGCCGTCTCATAAGCCCCGATCGGTCCACGCGCCGTCTCCGAGCGCCGATCGATTCGCGGGCCGTCTCCGAGCCGCGATCGATAAAGCCGCCGTCATCAAGCCCCGATCCGTACACGCGTCGTCTCCGAGCCCCGATGGGTCCACTCGCCGTCGCCGAGCCTCGATCGGTCCACGCGCGGCCTCCTGAGCCCCGGTCGGTTCACACGCCGTCTCGGAGCCGCGATCGGTCCACGCATCGTCTCCTAAGCCCCGATCGGTTAACGTGCCGTCTCCGAGCCCCGATCGGTCCACGCGCCGTCTCCTGAGCCCCGATGCGTCCACGCGCAGTCGCCGAGCCCCGATCGGTCCACGCGGGGTCTCCTGAGCCCGGATCGGTCCACGCATCGTCTCCTAAGCCCCGATCGGTTAACGCGCCGTCTCCGAGCCCCGATGGTTCCACGCGCCGTCTCCGATCCCCGATCGGTCCGCGTGTCGCATTCTAAGCCGCGGTCCGTCCACGCGCAGTCTGCGAGCACCGATTAGTCCACGCGGCGTCTCCTGAGCCCCGATCGCTCCACACGCCGTCTCCGAGCGCCGGTCGGTGCACGCGCCGTCTCCTGAGCCCCAATCGTTCCAAGCGTCGTCCCCTAATACCCGATCCATACACGCGTCGTCTCCGAGCCTCGATCAGTCCACGCGTCGTCGCCGAGTCCCGATCGGTCCACGCGCGGCCTCCTGAGCACCGGTCGGTCCACGCGCCGTCTCCGAGCCTCGATCGGTCCACGTACCGTCTCCGAAGCCCCGATCGGTCTACGCGCCGTCTCCTGAGCCCCGATCGGTCCACGCGTCATCTCCTGATCTCCGATCGGTCCACGCGCCGTCTCCTAAGCCCCGATCGGTCCACGCGCCGTCTCCGAGCCCCGATCGGTTCACGTGCCGTCTCGTGAGCCCCGATCGTTCCACGCGCCGTCTCCGAGCCCCGATCGGTCCACGCTCCGTCTCCAGAGCCCGGATCGTTCCACGCGTCGTCTCCTGATCCCCGATCTGTAAACGCGTCGTCTCCGAGCCTCGATCGGTCCACACGCCGTGTCCGATCCCCGATCGGTCCGCGTGCTGCATTCTAAGCCGCGGTCCGTCCACGCGCCGTCTCCGAGCACCGATCGGTCCACGCCACGCCTCCGAGCTCCGATCGGTCCACGCGCCGTTTCCGAGCCCCGATCGGTCCATATGTCGTCTCCGAGTTCGGATCGGTCCACGCGCCGTTTCCGAGCCCCGATCGGTCCGCGCGCCGTCTCCTGAGCCCCGGTGAGTCCACGCACCGCCTCCTGAGCCCCGATCGGTCAACGCATCGTCTCCTAAGCCCCGATACGTTCACACGCCGTCTCCGATCCCCGATCGGTCCACGCGCCGTCGCCGAGCCTCGATCGGTCCACGCGCGGCCTCCGTAGCCCCGGTCGGTCCACGCGCCGTCTCCGAGCCCCGATCGGTCCACGCTCCGTCTCCCCGCCCCGATCGGTCCACGTGCCGTCTCCTGAGCCCTGACCCGTAGACGCGCGGCGTCGAGCCGCGATCGGTCCACGCGCGGCGTCGAGCCGCGATCGGTCCACGCGCGGCGTCGAGCCGCGATCGGTCCACGCGCGGCGTCGAGCCACGATCGGTCCACGCGCGGCCTCCTGAGCCCTAATCGGTCCACGCTACGTCTCCTAAGCCCCGATCGGTCCGTGCGCCGTCTCCGAGCCCCGATCGGTCCACGCACCATCGCATGCTCCCCAATCGGTCCATGCGCCGCCTCCGGAGCCCTGATCGATCCACGCGAATCTCCTGAGCTCCGGTCGGTCCTCGTACCGTCTCCGAGCCCCGATCGGTCCACGTACCGTCTCCGAAGCCCCGATCGGTCCACGCGCCGTCTCCTGAGCCCCGATCGGTCCACGCGTCGTCTCCTAAGCCCCGATCGGTTCACGCACCGTATCCGAGCCCCAATCGGTCCACGCGCCGTCTCCTAAGCTCCAATCGGTCCACGCGCCGTCTCCTGAGCCCCGATACGTCGACGCGCAGTCGCCGAGCCCCGATCGGTCCACGCGCTGTCTCCTGAGCCCCGATAGGTACACGCGTCGTCTCCTACACCCCGATCGGTCCACGCGCGGCCTCCTGATCCCCAATCGGTCCACGCGTTGTCTCCTGAGCCCCGATCAATTGACGCGTCTTCTCCTGAGCCCCGATCAATTGACGCGTCTTCTCCTGAGCCCCGATCGCTCCTCGCGCCTTCTCCTGAGCCCCGCTCGGTCCATGCGTCGTGTTCTTAGCCCCGAGGCCTCCACGCGCCGTCTCCAAGCCACGATAGGTCCAGGCGCCACTTCCCGAGCCCCGATCGATCCACGCGCCGTCTCGTAAGCCACAATCGGTCCACGCGCCGTCTCAGAGCGCTGATCATTTCACGCACCGTCTCCTGAGCCCCGATCGTTCCACGCGCCGTCTCCGAGCCCCGATCGGTCCACGCGGCGTCTCCTGAGCCCCGATCGGTTCACGCATCGTCTCCTGGGCCCCGATAGGTCCACACGCCGTATCCGAGCCCCGATCGGTCCGCATGACGCATTCTAAGCCACGGTCCGTCCACGCGCCGTCTCCGAGCACCGATCGGTCCACGCGCCGTCTCCTGAGGCCCGATCGGTCCACGCGTCGTCCTCGAAGCCCGATCGGTCGACGCGCCGTCTCCTGAGCCCGGATCGGTCCACGCGTCGGCTACTAAGCCCCGATCGGTCCACGCGTCGTCTCCTAAGCCCCGATCCGTCGTCGCGTCGTCTCCTGAGCCCCGATCGATTCACGCGTCTTCTCCTGAGCCCCGACCGCTCCGCGCGTCGTCTCCGAGCCCCGATCGGTCCACGCGCTGTCTCCTGAGCCCCGATAGGTACACGCGTCGTCTCCTACACCCCGATCGGTCCACGCGCGGCCTCCTGAGCCCCAATCGGTCCCCGCGTCGTCTCCTGAGCCCCGATCAATTGACGCGTCTTCTCGTGAGCCCCGATCGCTCCTCGCGCCTTCTCCTGAGCCCCGATCGGTTCACGCATCGTCTCCTGAGCCGCGATAGGTCCACACGCCGTATCCGAGCCCCGATCGGTCCGCATGACGCATTCTAAGCCACGGTCCGTCCACGCGCCGTCTCCGAGCACCGATCGGTCCACGCGCCGTCTCCTGAGGCCCGATCGGTCCGCGCGTCGTCCTCGAGCCCCGATCGGTCGACGCGCCGTCTCCTGAGCCCGCATCGGTCCACGCGTCGGCTCCTAAGCCCCGATCGGTCCACGCGTCGTCTCCTAAGCCCCGATCCGTCGTCGCGTCGTCTCCTGAGCCCCGATCGATCCACACGTCTTCTCCTGAGCCCCGACCGCTCCACGCGTCGTCTCCGAGCTCCGATCGGTCCACGCGCCGTTCCGAGCCCCGATCGGTCCATGCGTCGTCTTCTAAGCCCCGATGCCTCCACGCGCCGTCTCCGAGCCACGATCGGTGCAGGCGCCGCTTCGTGAACCCCGATCGGTCCACGCGCTGTCTCCTGAGCCCCGATCCATCCACGCGCAGTCGCCGAGCCCCGATCGGTCCACGCGCGGTCTACTGAGCTCCGGTCGGTCCACACGCCGCTGCGAACCCCAATTGGTCCACGCGCAACCTCTCGAGCCCCAGTCGGTAAACGCGCTGTCTCCGAACCCTGATCGGTCCACGCGCCGTCTCCTGAGCCCCGATCGGTCCACGCGTCGTCTCCTAAGCCCCGATCGGTTAACGCGCCGTCTCCGAGCCCCGATGGGTCCACGCGCCGCCTCCTAAGCCCCGATCGGTCCACGCGTCGTCTCCTAAGCCCCGATCGGTCGACGGGTCGTCTCCTAAGCCCCGATCGGTCGACGCGTCGTCTCCTAATCCCCGGTCGGTCCACGCGCCGTCGCCGAACCCCAATTGGTCCACGCGCCACCTCCTGAGCCCCAGTCGGTCCACGCGCTGTCTCCGAGCACCGATCGGTCTACGCATCGTCTCCTAAACCCCGCTCTGTTAACGCGTCGTCTCCTGAGCCGCGATCGCTCCACGCGCCTTTTCCTGAGACCCGATCGGTCCATCCGTCGTCTTTTAAGCCCCGATACCTCCACGCGCCGTCTCCGAGCCACGATCGGTCCACGCGTCGGCTCCTAAGCTTTCGATAGGTCCACGCGTGGCCTCCGTAGCCCCGGTCGGTCCACGCGCCGTCTCCGAGCCCCGATCGGTCCACGCATCGTCTCCTAAGCCCCGATCGGTTAACGCACCGTCTCCCCGCCCCGATCGGTCCACGCGCCGTCTCCTGAGCCCCGATACGTCCACGCGCAGTCGCCGAGCCCCGATCAGTCCACGCGCGGCCTCCTGAGCCCCGGTCGGTTCACGCGCCGTCTCCCCGCCCCGATCGGTCCACGTGCCGTCTCCTGAGCCCTGACCCGTCCACGCGCGGCGTCGAGCCGCGATCGGTCCACGCGCGGCGTCGAGCCGCGATCGGTCCACGCGCGGCCTCCTGAGCCCCAATCGGTCCACGCTACGTCTCCTAAGCCCCGATCGGTCCGTGCGCCGTCTCCGAGCCCCGATCGGTCCACGCACCATCGCATGCTCCCCAATCGGTCCATGCGCCGCCTCCGGAGCCCTGATCGATCCACGCGAATCTCCTGAGCTCCGGTCGGTCCTCGTACCGTCTCCGAGCCCCGATCGGTCCACGTACCGTCTCCGAAGCCAAGATCGGTCCACGCGCCGTCTCCTGAGCCCCGATCGGTCCACGCGTCGTCTCCTAAGCCCCGATCGGTTCACGCGCCGTATCCGAGCCCCAATCGGTCCACGCGCCGTCTCCTAAGCTCCAATCGGTCCACGCGCCGTCTCCTGAGCCCCGATACGTCGACGCGCAGTCGCCGAGCCCCGATCGCTCCTCGCGCCTTCTCCTGAGCCCCGCTCGGTCCATGCGTCGTGTTCTTAGCCCCGATGCCTCCACGCGCCGTCTCCTGAGCCCCGATCGTTCCACGCGCCGTCTCCGAGCCCCGATCGGTCCACGCGTCGTCTCCTAAGCCCCGATCGGTTAACGCGCCGTTTCCGAGCCCCGATGGGTCCACGCGCCGCCTCCTAAGCCCCGATCGGTCCACGCGTCGTCTCCTAAGCCCCGATCGGTCGACGCGTCGTCTCCTAATCCCCGGTCGGTCCACGCGCCGTCGCCGAACCCCAATTGGTCCACGCGCCACCTCCTGAGCCCCAGTCGGTCCACGCGCTGTCTCCGAGCACCGATCGGTCTACGCATCGTCTCCTAAACCCCGCTCTGTTAACGCGTCGTCTCCTGAGCCGCGATCGCTCCACGCGCCGTTTCCTGAGCCCCGATCGGTCCATCCGTCGTCTTTTAAGCCCCGATACCTCCACGCGCCGTCTCCGAGCCACGATCGGTCCACGCGCCGGCTCCTACGCTTTCGATAGGTCCACGCGCGGCCTCCGTAGCCCCGGTCGGTCCACGCGCCGTCTCCGAGCCCCGATCGGTCCACGCATCGTCTCCTAAGCCCCGATCGGTTAACGCACCGTCTCCCCGCCCCGATCGGTCCACGCGCCGTCTCCTGAGCCCCGATACGTCCACGCGCAGTCGCCGAGCCCCGATCAGTCCACGCGCGGCCTCCTGAGCCCCGGTCGGTTCACGCTCCGTCTCCCCGCCCCGATCGGTCCACGTGCCGTCTCCTGAGCCCTGACCCGTCCACGCGCGGCGTCGAGCCGCGATCGGTCCACGCGCGGCGTCGAGCCGCGATCGGTCCACGCGCGGCCTCCTGAGCCCCAATCGGTCCACGCTACGTCTCCTAAGCCCCGATCGGTCCGTGCGCCGTCTCCGAGCCCCGATCGGTCCACGCGCCGTCTCCTAAGCTCCAATCGGTCCACGCGCCGTCTCCTGAGCCCCGATACGTCGACGCGCAGTCGCCGAGCCCCGATCGCTCCTCGCGCCTTCTCCTGAGCCCCGCTCGGTCCATGCGTCGTGTTCTTAGCCCCGATGCCTCCACGCGCCGTCTCCTGAGCCCCGATCGTTCCACGCGCCGTCTCCGAGCCCCGATCGGTCCACGCGTCGTCTCCTAAGCCCCGATCGGTTAACGCGCCGTTTCCGAGCCCCGATGGGTCCACGCGCCGCCTCCTAAGCCCCGATCGGTCCACGCGTCGTCTCCTAAGCCCCGATCGGTCGACGCGTCGTCTCCTAATCCCCGGTCGGTCCACGCGCCGTCGCCGAACCCCAATTGGTCCACGCGCCACCTCCTGAGCCCCAGTCGGTCCACGCGCTGTCTCCGAGCACCGATCGGTCTACGCATCGTCTCCTAAACCCCGCTCTGTTAACGCGTCGTCTCCTGAGCCGCGATCGCTCCACGCGCCGTTTCCTGAGCCCCGATCGGTCCATCCGTCGTCTTTTAAGCCCCGATACCTCCACGCGCCGTCTCCGAGCCACGATCGGTCCACGCGCCGGCTCCTACGCTTTCGATAGGTCCACGCGCGGCCTCCGTAGCCCCGGTCGGTCCACGCGCCGTCTCCGAGCCCCGATCGGTCCACGCATCGTCTCCTAAGCCCCGATCGGTTAACGCACCGTCTCCCCGCCCCGATCGGTCCACGCGCCGTCTCCTGAGCCCCGATACGTCCACGCGCAGTCGCCGAGCCCCGATCAGTCCACGCGCGGCCTCCTGAGCCCCGGTCGGTTCACGCTCCGTCTCCCCGCCCCGATCGGTCCACGTGCCGTCTCCTGAGCCCTGACCCGTCCACGCGCGGCGTCGAGCCGCGATCGGTCCACGCGCGGCGTCGAGCCGCGATCGGTCCACGCGCGGCCTCCTGAGCCCCAATCGGTCCACGCTACGTCTCCTAAGCCCCGATCGGTCCGTGCGCCGTCTCCGAGCCCCGATCGGTCCACGCACCATCGCATGCTCCCCAATCGGTCCATGCGCCGCCTCCGGAGCCCTGATCGATCCACGCGAATCTCCTGAGCTCCGGTCGGTCCTCGTACCGTCTCCGAGCCCCGATCGGTCCACGTACCGTCTCCGAAGCCAAGATCGGTCCACGCGCCGTCTCCGAGCCCCGATCGGTCCACGCATCGTCTCCTAAGCCCCGATCGGTTAACGCACCGTCTCCCCGCCCCGATCGGTCCACGCGCCGTCTCCTGAGCCCCGATACGTCCACGCGCAGTCGCCGAGCCCCGATCAGTCCACGCGCGGCCTCCTGAGCCCCGGTCGGTTCACGCGCCGTCTCCCCGCCCCGATCGGTCCACGTGCCGTCTCCTGAGCCCTGACCCGTCCACGCGCGGCATCGAGCCGCGATCGGTCCACGCGCGGCGTCGAGCCGCGATCGGTCCATGCGCGGCCTCCTGAGCCCCAATCGGTCCACGCTACGTCTCCTAAGCCCCGATCGGTCCGTGCGCCGTCTCCGAGCCCCGATCGGTCCACGCACCATCGCATGCTCCCCAATCGGTCCATGCGCCGCCTCCGGAGCCCTGATCGATCCACGCGAATCTCCTGAGCTCCGGTCGGTCCTCGTACCGTCTCCGAGCCCCGATCGGTCCACGTACCGTCTCCGAAGCCAAGATCGGTCCACGCGCCGTCTCCTGAGCCCCGATCGGTCCACGCGTCGTCTCCTAAGCCCCGATCGGTTCACGCGCCGTATCCGAGCCCCAATCGGTCCACGCGCCGTCTCCTAAGCTCCAATCGGTCCACGCGCCGTCTCCTGAGCCCCGATCGATCCACACGAGTCTCCTGAGCCCCGATCGCTCCACACGCCGCTTCGAGAGCGCCGATCGGTGCACGCGTCGTCTCCTGATCTCCGATCGATCTACGCACAGTCTCATAAGCCCCGATCGGTCGAGGCGCCGTCTCCGAGCGCCGATCATTTCACGCGCTGTCTCCTGAGTCCCGATCGTTCCACGCGCCGTCTCCGAGCCCCGATCGGTCCACGCGTCGTCTCCTAAACCCCGATCGGTCCACGCGCCGTCTCCTGTGCCCCGATCGGTCGACGCATCCTCTCCTAAACCCCGATCGGTCCACACGTCGTCTCCTAAGCCCCAATCGGGCTACGCGTCGTCTGCTAAGCCCCGATCAGTCGCCGCGCCGTCTCCTAAGCCCCGATCTGCCCACGGGCCGTCTCCGAGCCGCGATCGGTCCACGCGCCGTCTCCTGAGCCCCGATACGTCCACGCGCAGTCGCCGAGCCCCGATCGGTCCACGCGCGGTCTCCTGAGCCCCGATCGGTCCACGCGTCGTCTCCGAGCCCCGATCGGTCCACGCGCCGTCGCCGAGCCCTGATCGGTCCACGCGCCGTCTCCTGAGCCCCGATCGCTCCACACGCCGCTTCGAGAGCGCCGATCGGTGCACGAGTCGTCTCCTGATCTCCGATCAATCTACGCGCAGTCTCATAAGCCCCGATCGGTCGAGGCGCCGTCTCCGAGCGCCGATCGGTTCACGCGCCGGCTCCTGAGCCCCGATCGTTCCACACGCCGCTTCGGATCCCCGATCGGTCCACGCGCCGTCTCCTGAGCCCGGATCGGTCCACGCGTCGTCCTCGAATCCCCGATCCTCACACGCGTCGTCTCCGAGCCTCGATCGGTCCTCGCGTCGTCTCCTAAGCCCCGACTGGTCCACGCGCCGTATCCTGAGCCCTGGTCGGTTCACGCGCCGTCTCCGAGCCCCGATCGATCCACGCGTCGTCTTGTAAGCCCAGATGCCTCCACGCGCCGTCTCCGAGCCCTGATTGGTCCACGCGCCGTCTCCTGAGCCCCGATCGCTCCACACGCCGCTTCGAGAGCGCCGATCGGTGCACGCGTCGTCTCCTGATCTCCGATCAATCTACGCGCAGTCTCATAAGCCCCGATCGGTCGAGGCGCCGTCTCCGAGCGCCGATCGGTTCACGCGCCGGCTCCTGAGCCACGATCGTTCCACGCGCCGTTTCCGAGCCCAGATCGGTCCACGCGCCGTCTCCTAAGCCCCGATCGGTCCACGCGCCTTCTCCTAAGTCCCGATCGGTCCACGCGCCGTCTCCGAGCGCCGATCGGTTCACGCGCCGTCTCCTAAGCCCCGATCGTTCCACACGCCGCTTCGGATCCCCGATCGGTCCACGCGCCGTCTCCTGAGCCCGGATCGGTCCACGCGTCGTCCTCGAATCCCCGATCCTCACACGCGTCGTCTCCGAGCCTCGATCAGTCCTCGCGTCGTCTCCTAAGCCCCGACTGGTCCACGCGCCGTATCCTGAGCCCTGGTCGGTTCACGCGCCGTCTCCGAGCCCCGATCGATCCACGCGTCGTCTTGTAAGCCCAGATGCCTCCACGCGCCGTCTCCGAGCCACGATCGGTCCAGGCGCCGCTTCCTGAGCCTCGATCGGTCCACGCGCCGTCTCCTAAGCCCCAATCGCTCCACGCGCCGTGTCCGAGCGCCGATCATTTCACGCGCTGTCTCCTGAGTCCCGATCGTTCCACGCGCCGTATCTGAGCCCCGATCGATCCACGCGCAGTCTCCTGAGCCCCGATAGGTACACGCGTAGTCTCCTAAGCCCCGATCGGTCCACGCGCCGCCTCCGGAGCCCCAATCGATCAACGTGAGTCTCCTAAGCCCCGACCGGTCCACGCGCCGTCTCCTGAGCCCCGATCGGTCCACGTATCGTCTCCTAAGCCCCGATCGGTCCACTCGTCGTCTCCTAAGCCCCGATCGGTCCACGCGCCGTCTCCGAGCCCCGATCGGTCCACGCGTCGTCTCCTAAACCCCGATCGGTCCACGCGCCGTCTCCTGTGCCCCGATCGGTCGACGCGTCCTCTCCTAAACCCCGATCGGTCCACGCGTCGTCTCCTAAGCCCCGATCGGTCCACGCGTCGTCTCCTAAGCCCCGATCCGTCGACGCGTCTTCTCCTGAGCCCGATCGCTCCTCGCGCCGTCTCCTGAGCCCCGATCGGTCCACGCGTCGTCTCCGAGCTCCGATTGGTCCAAACGCCGTTTCCTGAGCCCCGATCGGTCCATGCGTCGTATTCCTAGCCCCGATGCCTCCACGCGCCGTCTCCGAGCGCCGATAAGTTCAAGCGCCGTCTCCTGAGCCCCGATCGTTCCACGCGGCGTCTCCGAGCCTCGATCGATCCACGCGCCGTCTCCTGAGCCCCTATCGGTCCACGCATCGTCTTCGAGCACCGATCGGTCCACGCGCCGTTTTCTGAGCACCGTTCGGTCCACGCGTCGTCTTCAAAGCCCGGATGCCTCCACGCGCCGTCTCCGAGCCCCGATCGCACCTCGCGCCGTCTCCTGAGCCCCGATGCCTCCACGCGCCGTCTCCTGAGCCCCGATCGTTCCACGCGCCGTCTCCGAGCCCCGATCGGTCCACGCGCCGTCTCCTGAGCCCGGATCGGTCCACGCGTCATCGCCGAATCCCCGATCCGTACACGCGTCGTCTCCGAGCCTCGACCGGTCCACGCGCCGTCTCCTGAGCCCCCATCATTCCACGCGCCGTCTCCTAAGCCGCGATCCGTCCACGGGCCGTCTCCGAGCTGCTATCGGTAAACGCGCCGTCATCAAGCCCTGATCCGTACTCGCGTCGTCTCCGAGCCCCGACCGGTCCACGCGCCGTCGCCGAGCCTCGATCGGTCCACGCGCGGCCTCCTGAGCCCCGATCGGTTCACGCGCCGGCTCCGAGCCCGATCGGACCACGTGCCGTCTTCTGAGCCCCGATCGTTCCACGTGCCGTCTCCGAGCCCCGATCGCTCCACGCGCCGTCTCCGAGCGCCGATTGGTGCACGAGCCGTCTCCTGAGCACCGATCGTTCCACACGCCGCCTCCTAAGCCCCGATCTGTCCAGGCGTCGTCTCCTAAGCCCCGCTCGGTCCATGCATCGTCTTCTAAGCCCCCATGCCTCCACGCACCGTCTCCTGAGCCCCGATCGTTCCACGTGCCGTCTCCGAGCCCCGATCGCTCCACGCGCCGTCTCCGAGCGCCGATTGGTGCACGAGCCGTCTCCTGAGCACCGATCGTTCCACACGCCGCCTCCTAAGCCCCGATCTGTCCAGGCGTCGTCTCCTAAGCCCCGACCGGTCCACGTGCCGTCTCCTGAGCTCCGTTCGGCCCACGCGCCATCTCCTAAGCCCCGAACTGTCCACGGGCCGTCTCCGAGCCGCGATCAGTAAACGTGCCGTCACCAAGCCCCGATCCGTACACGCGTCGTCTCCGAGCCCCGATGGGTCCACGCGCGGCCTCCTAAGCCCCGGTCGGTTCACGCGCTATCTCCGAGCCGCGATCGGTCCACGCGCCGTCTCCTGAGCCCCGATACGTCCACGCGCAGTCGCCGAGACCCGCTCGGTCCACGCGCGGTCTCCTGAGCCCCGATCTGTCCACGCGCCGTCTCCGAGCCCCGATCGGTCCACGCGCCGTCTCCGAGCCCTGATTGGTCCACGCGCCGTCTCCTGAGCCCCAATCGGTCCACTCGCTGTCTCCTGAGCCCCGATAGGTACACGCGTCGTCTCCTACGCCCCGATCGGTCCACGCGCCGCCTTCGTGCCCCGATCGGTCCACGCACCGCCTCCTGATCCCCATCGGTCCACGCGGCGCCTCCGGAGCCCCGATCGATCCACGATCCACACGAGTCTCCTGAGCCCCGGTCGGTCCGCGCGCCGTCACCTGAGCCCCGATCGGTCCACGCATCGTCTCCTGAGCCCCGATCGCTCCACACGCCGCTTCGAGAGCGCCGATCGGTGCCCGCGTCGTCTCCTGATCTCCGATCGATGTACGCGTAGTCTCATAAGCGCCGATCGGTCGAAGCACCGTCTCCGAGCGCCGATCGGTTCACGCGCCGTCTCCTGAGCCCCGATCGTTCCACGCGCCGTCTCCGAGCTCCGATCGGCCCACGCGCCGCCTCCTAAGCCGCGATCGGTCGACGCGTCGTCTCCTGAGCCCCGATCGGTCCACGCGTCGGCTCCTAAGCCCCGATCAGTCCACGCGCCGTCTCCGAGCCCCGATCGGTCCACGCGTCGTCTCCTAAGACCCGATCGGTCCACGCGCCGTCTCCGAGCCCCGATCAGTCCACGCATCGTCTCCTAAGCCCCGATCGGTTAACGCGCCGTCTCCGAGCCCCGATGGTTCCACGCGCCGTCTCCGATCCCCGATCGGTCCGCGTGTCGCATTCTAAGCCGCGGTCCGTCCACGCGCAGTCTGCGAGCACCGATTAGTCCACGCGGCGTCTCCTGAGCCCCGATCGGTTCACGCGTCGTCTCCGAGCCCCGATCGGTCCACGCGCTGTCGCCGAGCCGCGATCGGTCCACGCGCGGCCTCCTGACGCCCGGTCGGTTCACGCGCCGTATCCGAGCCCCAATCGGTCCACGCGCCGTCTCGTGACTCCCAATAGGTCCACGCGCCGCCTCCTGAGCCCCGATCGGTCGACGCGTCGTCTCCAGAGCCCCGATCGATCCACGCGTCGTCTCCTGAGCCCCGATCGCTCCACACGCCGTCTCCGAGCGCCGGTCGGTGCACCCGCCGTCTCCTGAGCCCCAATCGTTCCAAGCGTCGTCCCCTAATACCCGATCCATACACGCGTCGTCTCCGAGCCTCGATCAGTCCACGCGTCGTCGCCGAGTCCCGATCGGTCCACGCGCGGCCTCCTGAGCACCGGTCGGTCCACGCGCCGTCTCCGACCCTCGATCAATCCACGTACCGTCTCCGAAGCCCCGATCGGTCTACGCGCCGTCTCCTGAGCCCCGATCGGTCCACGCGTCATCTCCTGATCTCCGATCGGTCCACGCGCCGTCTCCTAAGCCCCGATCGGTCCACGCGCCGTCTCCGAGCCCCGATCGGTCCACACGCCGTCTCCTAAGCCCCGATCGGTCCACGCGCCTTCTCCTCATCCCCGAACGGTCCACGCGCCGTCTCGGAGCGCCGATTGGTTCACGCGCCGTCTCCTGAGCCCCGATCGCTCCACGCGCCGTCTCCTGAGCCCCGATCGTTCCACGCGCCTTCTCCTGAGCCACGATCGGTCCACGCGCCGTCTCCGAGCGCCGATCATTTCACGCGCCGTCTCCGAGCACCGATCGGTCCACGCGCCGTCACCTGAGCCCCGATCGGTCGGCGCGTCGGCTTCTGAGCCCCAATCGACCCACGCGTCGTCTCCTGAGCCCCGACCGCTCCAGACGCCCTTTCCTGAGCCCCGATCGGTCCACGCAACGTCTCCGAGCACCGATCGGTCCACGCGCCGTCCCCTAAGCCCCGATCGGTCCACGCGCCGTCTCCGAGCGCCGATCGTTCCACGCGCCTTCTCCTGAGCCACGATCGGTCCACGCGCCGTCTCCAAGCGCCGATCATTTCACGCGCCGTCTCCGAGCTCTGATCGGTCCACGCGCCGTCACCTGAGCCCTGATCGGTCGACGCGTCGGCTTCTGAGCCCCGATCGACCCACGCGTCGTATCCTGAGCCCCGACCGCTCCACACGCCCTTTCCTGAGCCCCGATCGGTCCACGCATCGTCTCCGAGCACCGATCGGTCCACGCGCCGTCCCCTAAGCCCCGATCGGTCCACGCGCCGTCTCCGAGCGCCGATCGGTTCACGCGCCGTCTCCTGAGCCCCGATCGTTCCACGCGCCGTCTCCGAGCTCCGATCGGCCCACGCGCCGTCTCCTAAGCCCCGATCGGTCCACGCGCCGTCTCCGAGCCCCGATCGGTTCACGTGCCGTCTCGTGAGCCCCGATCGTTCCACGCGCCGTCTCCGAGCCCCGATCGGTCCACGCTCCGTCTCCAGAGCCCGGATCGTTCCACGCGTCGTCTCCTGATCCCCGATCCGTAAACGCGTCGTCTCCGAGCCTCGATCGGTCCACACGCCGTGTCCGATCCCCGATCGGTCCGCGTGCCGCATTCTAAGCCGCGGTCCGTCCACGCGCCGTCTCCGAGCACCGATCGGTCCACGCCACGCCTCCGAGCTCCGATCGGTCCACGCGCCGTTTCCGAGCCCCGATCGGTCCATACGTCGTCTCCGAGTTCGGATCGGTCCACGCGCCGTTTCCGAGCCCCGATCGGTCCGCGCGCCGTCTCCTGAGCCCCGGTGAGTCCACGCACCGCCTCCTGAGCCCCGATCGGTCAACGCATCGTCTCCTAAGCCCCGATACGTTCACACGCCGTCTCCGAGCCCCGATCGGTCCACGCGCCGTCGCCGAGCCTCGATCGGTCCACGCGCGGCCTCCGTAGCCCCGGTCGGTCCACGCGCCGTCTCCGAGCCCCGATCGGTCCACGCTCCGTCTCCTGAGCCCGGATCGTTCCACGCGTCGTCTCCTGATCCCCGATCCGTAAACGCGTCGTCTCCGAGCCCCGATCGGTCTACGCGCCGTCGCCGAGCCATGATCGGTCCACGCGCGGCCTCCTGAGCCCCGATCGGTCCACGCGCCGTCGCCGAGCCGCGATCGGTTCTCGCGCGGCCTCCTGAGCCCCGGTCGGTTCACGCGCCGTATCCGAGCCCCAATCGGGCCACGCTCCGTCTCCTGAGTCCCGATCGGTCCACGCGTCGTCTTCAAAGCCCCGATCCGTACACGCGTCGTCTCCGAGCCTCGATCGGTCCACGCGCCGTCGCCGAGCCCCGATCGGTCCACGCGCGGCCTCCTGAGCCCCGGTCGGTCCACGCGCCGTCTCCGAGCCCCGATCGGTCCACGCGCCGTCTCCGAGCGCCGATCGGTTCACGCGCTGTCACCCGAGTCTCGATCGTTCCACACGCCGTCTCCAAGCCCCGATCGGTCCACGCGTCGTCTCCTGAGCCCCGATCGCTCCACACGCCGTTTCCTGAGCCACGATCGGTCCACGCGTCGTCTTCAAAGCCCCGATCCGTACACGCGTCGTCTCCGAGCCTCGATCGGTCCACGCGCCGTCGCCGAGCCCCGATCGGTCCACGCGCGGCCTCCTGAGCCCCGGTCGGTCCACGCGCCGTCTCCGAGCCCCGATCGGTCCACGCGCCGTCTCCGAGCGCCGATCCGTTCACGCGCTGTCACCCGAGTCTCGATCGTTCCACACGCCGTCTCCAAGCCCCGATCGGTCCACGCTCCGTATCCTGAGCCCGGATCGTTCCACGCGTCGTCTCCTGATCCCCGATCCGTAAACGCGTCGTCTCCTGAGCCCCAATCGGCCCACACGCAGTCTCGTGAGCCCCGATAGGTACACGCGCGGCCTCCTGAGCCCCGATCGGTCCGCGCGCCGTCTCCTGAGCCCCGGTGAGTCCACGCACCGCCTCCTGAGCCCCGATCGGTCAACGCATCGTCTCCTAAGCCCCGATACGTTCACACGCCGTCTCCGAGCCCCGATCGGTCCACGCGCCGTCGCCGAGCCTCGATCGGTCCACGCGCGGCCTCCGTAGCCCCGGTCGGTCCACGCGCCGTCTCCGAGCCCCGATCGGTCCACGCTCCGTCTCCTGAGCCCGGATCGTTCCACGCGTCGTCTCCTGATCCCCGATCCGTAAACGCGTCGTCTCCGAGCCCCGATCGGTCTACGCGCCGTCGCCGAGCCATGATCGGTCCACGCGCGGCCTCCTGAGCCCCGATCGGTCCACGCGCCGTCGCCGAGCCGCGATCGGTTCTCGCGCGGCCTCCTGAGCCCCGGTCGGTTCACGCGCCGTATCCGAGCCCCAATCGGGCCACGCTCCGTCTCCTGAGTCCCGATCGGTCCACGCGTCGTCTTCAAAGCCCCGATCCGTACACGCGTCGTCTCCGAGCCTCGATCGGTCCACGCGCCGTCGCCGAGCCCCGATCGGTCCACGCGCGGCCTCCTGAGCCCCGGTCGGTCCACGCGCCGTCTCCGAGCCCCGATCGGTCCACGCGCCGTCTCCGAGCGCCGATCGGTTCACGCGCTGTCACCCGAGTCTCGATCGTTCCACACGCCGTCTCCAAGCCCCGATCGGTCCATGCGTCGTCTCCTGAGCCCCGATCGCTCCACACGCCGTTTCCTGAGCCACGATCGGTCCACGCGTCGTCTTCAAAGCCCCGATCCGTACACGCGTCGTCTCCGAGCCTCGATCGGTCCACGCGCCGTCGCCGAGCCCCGATCGGTCCACGCGCGGCCTCCTGAGCCCCAGTCGGTCCACGCGCCGTCTCCGAGCCCCGATCGGTCCACGCGCCGTCTCCGAGCGCCGATCGGTTCACGCGCTGTCACCCGAGTCTCGATCGTTCCACACGCCGTCTCCAAGCCCCGATCGGTCCACGCTCCGTATCCTGAGCCCGGATCGTTCCACGCGTCGTCTCCTGATCCCCGATCCGTAAACGCGTCGTCTCCTGAGCCCCAATCGGTCCACACGCTGTCTCGTCAGCCCCGATAGGTACACGCGTCGCGTCCTACGCCCCGATCGGTCCACGCGTCGTCTCCTAAGCCCCGATCGGTCCACGCGCCGTCTCCGAGCCCCGATCGGTCCGCGCACCGTCTCCTGATCCCCATCGCTCCACGCGCGGCCTCCTGAGCCCCGATCGGTCCACGCGCCGCCGCCGAGCCGCGATCGGTCCACGCGCGGCCTCCTGAGCCCCGATCGGTCCACGCGCCGTCACCGAGCCGCGATCGGGCCACGCGCGACCTCCTGAACCGCGGTTGGTTCACGCGCCGTATCCGAGCCCCCATCGGTCCACGCGTCATCTCCAAGCCCCGATCCGTCCACGCGCCGTCGCCGAGCGAGGATCGGTCCACGCGAGGCTCCTGAGCCCCGGTCGGTCCGCGCGCCGTCTCCTGAGCCCCGATCGCTCCACGCGCCGATTTCTGAGCCCCGATCAATTGACGCGTCTTCTCCTCAGCCCCGATCGCTCCTCGCGCCGTCTCCTGAGCCCCGCTCGGTCCATGCGTCGTCTTCTTAGCCCCGGTGCCTCCACGCGCCGTCTCCGAGCCTCGATCGGTATACGCGCGGCCTCCGTAGCCCCGGTCGGTCCACGCGCCGTCTCCGAGCCCCGATCGGTCCACGCGCCGTCTCCTAAGCCCCGATCGGTCCAAGCGGCGTCTCCGAGCCCCGATCGCTCCACGCACCGTCTCATGATCCCCATCGGTCCAGGCGGCGTTTTCTGAGCACCGTTCGGTCCACGCGTCGTCTTCAAAGCCCCCATGCCTCCACGCGCCGTCTCCGAGCCACGATGGGTCCGTGCGCCCCTTCCAGAGCCCCGATCGGTGCACGCGTCTTCTCCTGATCTCCGATCGGTCCACGCGCCGTCTCATAAGCCCCGATCGGTCCACGCGCCGTCTCCGAGCGCCGATCGATTCGCGGGCCGTCTCCGAGCCGCGATCGATAAAGCCGCCGTCATCAAGCCCCGATCCGTACACGCGTCGTCTCCGAGCCCCGATGGGTCCACTCGCCGTCGCCGAGCCTCGATCGGTCCACGCGCGGCCTCCTGAGCCCCGGTCGGTTCACACGCCGTCTCGGAGCCGCGATCGGTCCACGCATCGTCTCCTAAGCCCCGATCGGTTAACGTGCCGTCTCCGAGCCCCGATCGGTCCACGCGCCGTCTCCTGAGCCCCGATGCGTCCACGCGCAGTCGCCGAGCCCCGATCGGTCCACGCGGGGTCTCCTGAGCCCGGATCGGTCCACGCATCGTCTCCTAAGCCCCGATCGGTTAACGCGCCGTCTCCGAGCCCCGATAGTTCCACGCGCCGTCTCCGATCCCCGATCGGTCCGCGTGTCGCATTCTAAGCCGCGGTCCGTCCACGCGCAGTCTGCGAGCACCGATTAGTCCACGCGGCGTCTCCTGAGCCCCGATCGCTCCACACGCCGTCTCCGAGCGCCGGTCGGTGCACGCGCTGTCTCCTGAGCCCCAATCGTTCCAAGCGTCGTCCCCTAATACCCGATCCATACACGCGTCGTCTCCGAGCCTCGATCAGTCCACGCGTCGTCGCCGAGTCCCGATCGGTCCACGCGCGGCCTCCTGAGCACCGGTCGGTCCACGCGCCGTCTCCGAGCCTCGATCGGTCCACGTACCGTCTCCGAAGCCCCGATCGGTCTACGCGCCGTCTCCTGAGCCCCGATCGGTCCACGCGTCATCTCCTGATCTCCGATCGGTCCACGCGCCGTCTCCTAAGCCCCGATCGGTCCACGCGCCGTCTCCGAGCCCCGATCGGTTCACGTGCCGTCTCGTGAGCCCCGATCGTTCCACGCGCCGTCTCCGAGCCCCGATCGGTCCACGCTCCGTCTCCAGAGCCCGGATCGTTCCACGCGTCGTCTCCTGATCCCCGATCTGTAAACGCGTCGTCTCCGAGCCTCGATCGGTCCACACGCCGTGTCCGATCCCCGATCGGTCCGCGTGCTGCATTCTAAGCCGCGGTCCGTCCACGCGCCGTCTCCGAGCACCGATCGGTCCACGCCACGCCTCCGAGCTCCGATCGGTCCACGCGCCGTTTCCGAGCCCCGATCGGTCCATACGTCGTCTCCGAGTTCGGATCGGTCCACGCGCCGTTTCCGAGCCCCGATCGGTCCGCGCGCCATCTCCTGAGCCCCGGTGAGTCCACGCACCGCCTCCTGAGACCCGATCGGTCAACGCATCGTCTCCTAAGCCCCGATACGTTCACACGCCGTCTCCGATCCCCGATCGGTCCACGCGCCGTCGCCGAGCCTCGATCGGTCCACGCGCGGCCTCCGTAGCCCCGGTCGGTCCACGCGCCGTCTCCGAGCCCCGATCGGTCCACGCTCCGTCTCCTGAGCCCGGATCGTTCCACGCGTCGTCTCCTGATCCCCGATCCGTAAACGCGTCGTCTCCGAGCCCCGATCGGTCTACGCGCCGTCGCCGAGCCATGATCGGTCCACGCGCGGCCTCCTGAGCCCCGATCGGTCCACGCGCCGTCGCCGAGCCGCGATCGGTTCTCGCGCGGCCTCCTGAGCCCCGGTCGGTTCACGCGCCGTATCCGAGCCCCAATCGGGCCACGCTCCGTCTCCTGAGTCCCGATCGGTCCACGCGTCGCCTCCTAAGCCCCAATCGGTCCACTCGCCGCCTACGGAGCCCCGATCGATCCACGCGAATCTCCTGAGCTCCGGTCGGTCGACGCGCCGTCTCCTGAGCCCCGATCGGTCCACGCCTCGGCTCCTAAGCCTCGATAGGTCCACGCGCGGCCTCCTTAGCCCCGGTCGGTCCACGCGCCGTCTCCGAGCCCCGATCGGTCCACGCATCGTATCCTAAGCCCCGATCGGTTAACGCACCGTCTCCCCGCCCCGATCGGTCCACGCGCCGTCTCCTGAGCCCCGATCAGTCCACGCGCGGCCTCCTGAGCCCCGGTCGGTTCACGCGCCGTCTCCCCGCCCCGATCGGTCCACGTGCCGTCTCCTGAGCCCTGACCCGTAGACGCGCGGCGTCGAGCCGCGATCGGTCCACGCGCGGCGTCGAGCCGCGATCGGTCCACGCGCGGCGTCGAGCCGCGATCGGTCCACGCGCGGCGTCGAGCCACGATCGGTCCACGCGCGGCCTCCTGAGCCCTAATCGGTCCACGCTACGTCTCCTAAGCCCCGATCGGTCCGTGCGCCGTCTCCGAGCCCCGATCGGTCCACGCACCATCGCATGCTCCCCAATCGGTCCATGCGCCGCCTCCGGAGCCCTGATCGATCCACGCGAATCTCCTGAGCTCCGGTCGGTCCTCGTACCGTCTCCGAGCCCCGATCGGTCCACGTACCGTCTCCGAAGCCCCGATCGGTCCACGCGCCGTCTCCTGAGCCCCGATCGGTCCACGCGTCGTCTCCTAAGCCCCGATCGGTTCACGCACCGTATCCGAGCCCCAATCGGTCCACGCGCCGTCTCCTAAGCTCCAATCGGTCCACGCGCCGTCTCCTGAGCCCCGATACGTCGACGCGCAGTCGCCGAGCCCCGATCGGTCCACGCGCTGTCTCCTGAGCCCCGATAGGTACACGCGTCGTCTCCTACACCCCGATCGGTCCACGCGCGGCCTCCTGATCCCCAATCGGTCCACGCGTTGTCTCCTGAGCCCCGATCAATTGACGCGTCTTCTCCTGAGCCCCGATCGCTCCTCGCGCCTTCTCCTGAGCCCCGCTCGGTCCATGCGTCGTGTTCTTAGCCCCGAGGCCTCCACGCGCCGTCTCCAAGCCACGATAGGTCCAGGCGCCACTTCCCGAGCCCCGATCGATCCACGCGCCGTCTCGTAAGCCACAATCGGTCCACGCGCCGTCTCAGAGCGCTGATCATTTCACGCGCCGTCTCCTGAGCCCCGATCGTTCCACGCGCCGTCTCCGAGCCCCGATCGGTCCACGCGGCGTCTCCTGAGCCCCGATCGGTTCACGCATCGTCTCCTGAGCCCCGATAGGTCCACACGCCGTATCCGAGCCCCGATCGGTCCGCATGACGCATTCTAAGCCACGGTCCGTCCACGCGCCGTCTCCGAGCACCGATCGGTCCACGCGCCGTCTCCTGAGGCCCGATCGGTCCACGCGTCGTCCTCGAAGCCCGATCGGTCGACGCGCCGTCTCCTGAGCCCGGATCGGTCCACGCGTCGGCTACTAAGCCCCGATCGGTCCACGCGTCGTCTCCTAAGCCCCGATCCGTCGTCGCGTCGTCTCCTGAGCCCCGATCGATTCACGCGTCTTCTCCTGAGCCCCGACCGCTCCGCGCGTCGTCTCTGAGCCCCGATCGGTCCACGCGCTGTCTCCTGAGCCCCGATAGGTACACGCGTCGTCTCCTACACCCCGATCGGTCCACGCGCGGCCTCCTGAGCCCCAATCGGTCCCCGCGTCGTCTCCTGAGCCCCGATCAATTGACGCGTCTTCTCGTGAGCCCCGATCGCTCCTCGCGCCTTCTCCTGAGCCCCGATCGGTTCACGCATCGTCTCCTGAGCCGCGATAGGTCCACACGCCGTATCCGAGCCCCGATCGGTCCGCATGACGCATTCTAAGCCACGGTCCGTCCACGCGCCGTCTCCGAGCACCGATCGGTCCACGCGCCGTCTCCTGAGGCCCGATCGGTCCGAGCGTCGTCCTCGAGCCCCGATCGGTCGACGCGCCGTCTCCTGAGCCCGCATCGGTCCACGCGTCGGCTCCTAAGCCCCGATCGGTCGACGGGTCGTCTCCTTAGCCCCGATCCGTCGTCGCGTCGTCTCCTGAGCCCCGATCGATCCACGCGTCTTCTCCTGAGCCCCGACCGCTCCACGCGTCGTCTCCGAGCTCCGATCGGTCCACGCGCCGTTCCGAGCCCCGATCGGTCCATGCGTCGTCTTCTAAGCCCCGATGCCTCCACGCGCCGTCTCCGAGCCACGATCGGTGCAGGCGCCGCTTCGTGAACCCCGATCGGTCCACGCGCTGTCTCCTGAGCCCCGATCCATCCACGCGCAGTCGCCGAGCCCCGATCGGTCCACGCGCGGTCTACTGAGCTCCGGTCGGTCCACACGCCGCTGCGAACCCCAATTGGTCCACGCGCAACCTCTCGAGCCCCAGTCGGTAAACGCGCTGTCTCCGAACCCTGATCGGTCCACGCGCCGTCTCCTGAGCCCCGATCGGTCCACGCGTCGTCTCCTAAGCCC
Organism: Netelia fuscicornis; assembly: GCA_946811545.1. Taxonomy (NCBI): domain Eukaryota; kingdom Metazoa; phylum Arthropoda; class Insecta; order Hymenoptera; family Ichneumonidae; genus Netelia; species Netelia fuscicornis. The sequence goes on from OX328015.1 coordinate 25,676,620, forward strand.
CGATCGGTTAACGCGCCGTCTCCGAGCCCCGATGGGTCCACGCGCCGCCTCCTAAGCCCCGATCGGTCCACGCGTCGTCTCCTAAGCCCCGATCGGTCGACGGGTCGTCTCCTAAGCCCCGATCGGTCGACGCGTCGTCTCCTAATCCCCGGTCGGTCCACGCGCCGTCGCCGAACCCCAATTGGTCCACGCGCCACCTCCTGAGCCCCAGTCGGTCCACTCGCTGTCTCCGAGCACCGATCGGTCTACGCATCGTCTCCTAAACCCCGCTCTGTTAACGCGTCGTCTCCTGAGCCGCGATCGCTCCACGCGCCTTTTCTTGAGACCCGATCGGTCCATCCGTCGTCTTTTAATCCCCGATACCTCCACGCGCCGTCTCCGAGCCACGATCGGTCCACGCGTCGGCTCCTAAGCTTTCGATAGGTCCACGCGCGGCCTCCGTAGCCCCGGTCGGTCCACGCGCCGTCTCCGAGCCCCGATCGGTCCACGCATCGTCTCCTAAGCCCCGATCGGTTAACGCACCGTCTCCCCGCCCCGATCGGTCCACGCGCCGTCTCCTGAGCCCCGATACGTCCACGCGCAGTCGCCGAGCTCCGATCAGTCCACGCGCGGCCTCCTGAGCCCCGGTCGGTTCACGCGCCGTCTCCCCGCCCCGATCGGTCCACGTGCCGTCTCCTGAGCCCTGACCCGTCCACGCGCGGCGTCGAGCCGCGATCGGTCCACGCGCGGCGTCGAGCCGCGATCGGTCCACGCGCGGCCTCCTGAGCCCCAATCGGTCCACGCTACGTCTCCTAAGCCCCGATCGGTCCGTGCGCCGTCTCCGAGCCCCGATCGGTCCACGCACCATCGCATGCTCCCCAATCGGTCCATGCGCCGCCTCCGGAGCCCTGATCGATCCACGCGAATCTCCTGAGCTCCGGTCGGTCCTCGTACCGTCTCCGAGCCCCGATCGGTCCACGTACCGTCTCCGAAGCCAAGATCGGTCCACGCGCCGTCTCCTGAGCCCCGATCGGTCCACGCGTCGTCTCCTAAGCCCCGATCGGTTCACGCGCCGTATCCGAGCCCCAATCGGTCCACGCGCCGTCTCCTAAGCTCCAATCGGTCCACGCGCCGTCTCCTGAGCCCCGATACGTCGACGCGCAGTCGCCGAGCCCCGATCGCTCCTCGCGCCTTCTCCTGAGCCCCGCTCGGTCCATGCGTCGTGTTCTTAGCCCCGATGCCTCCACGCGCCGTCTCCTGAGCCCCGATCGTTCCACGCGCCGTCTCCGAGCCCCGATCGGTCCACGCGTCGTCTCCTAAGCCCCGATCGGTCGACGCGTCGTCTCCTAATCCCCGGTCGGTCCACGCGCCGTCGCCGAACCCCAATTGGTCCACGCGCCACCTCCTGAGCCCCAGTCGGTCCACGCGCTGTCTCCGAGCACCGATCGGTCTACGCATCGTCTCCTAAACCCCGCTCTGTTAACGCGTCGTCTCCTGAGCCGCGATCGCTCCACGCGCCGTTTCCTGAGCCCCGATCGGTCCATCCGTCGTCTTTTAAGCCCCGATACCTCCACGCGCCGTCTCCGAGCCCCGATCGGTCCACGCATCGTCTCCTAAGCCCCGATCGGTTAACGCACCGTCTCCCCGCCCCGATCGGTCCACGCGCCGTCTCCTGAGCCCCGATACGTCCACGCGCAGTCGCCGAGCCCCGATCAGTCCACGCGCGGCCTCCTGAGCCCCGGTCGGTTCACGCGCCGTCTCCCCGCCCCGATCGGTCCACGTGCCGTCTCCTGAGCCCTGACCCGTCCACGCGCGGCGTCGAGCCGCGATCGGTCCACGCGCGGCGTCGAGCCGCGATCGGTCCATGCGCGGCCTCCTGAGCCCCAATCGGTCCACGCTACGTCTCCTAAGCCCCGATCGGTCCGTGCGCCGTCTCCGAGCCCCGATCGGTCCACGCACCATCGCATGCTCCCCAATCGGTCCATGCGCCGCCTCCGGAGCCCTGATCGATCCACGCGAATCTCCTGAGCTCCGGTCGGTCCTCGTACCGTCTCCGAGCCCCGATCGGTCCACGTGCCGTCTCCTGAGCCCCGATACGTCGACGCGCAGTCGCCGAGCCCCGATCGGTTCACGCGCTGTCTCCTGAGCCCCGATAGGTACACGCGTCGTCTCCTACACCCCGATCGGTCCACGCGCGGCCTCCTGAGCCCCAATCGGTCCACGCGTCGTCTCCTAAGCCCCGATCGGTTCACGCGCCGTATCCGAGCCCCGATCGGTCCACGCGCGGTCTACTGAGCTCCGGTCGGTCCACACGCCGCTGCGAACCCCAATTGGTCCACGCGCAACCTCTCGAGCCCCAGTCGGTAAACGCGCTGTCTCCGAGCCCTGATCGGTCCACGCGCCGTCTCCTGAGCCCCGATCGGTCCACGCGTCGTCTCCTAAGCCCCGATCGGTTCACGCGCCGTATCCGAGCCCCAATCGGTCCACGCGCCGTCTCCTAAGCTCCAATCGGTCCACGCGCCGTCTCCTGAGCCCCGATACGTCGACGCACAGTCGCCGAGCCCCGATCGGTCCACGCGCTGTCTCCTGAGCCCCGATAGGTACACGCGTCGTCTCCTACACCCCGATCGGTCCACGCGCGGCCTCCTGAGCCCCAATCGGTCCACGCTACGTCTCCTAAGCCCCGATCGGTCCGTGCGCCGTCTCCGAGCCCCGATCGGTCCACGCACCATCGCATGCTCCCCAATCGGTCCATGCGCCGCCTCCGGAGCCCTGATCGATCCACGCGAATCTCCTAAGCTCCGGTCGGTCCTCGTACCGTCTCCGAGCCCCGATCGGTCCACGTACCGTCTCCGAAGCCAAGATCGGTCCACGCGCCGTCTCCTGAGCCCCGATCGGTCCACGCGTCGTCTCCTAAGCCCCGATCGGTTCACGCGCCGTATCCGAGCCCCAATCGGTCCACGCGCCGTCTCCTAAGCTCCAATCGGTCCACGCGCCGTCTCCTGAGCCCCGATACGTCGACGCGCAGTCGCCGAGCCCCGATCGCTCCTCGCGCCTTCTCCTGAGCCCCGCTCGGTCCATGCGTCGTGTTCTTAGCCCCGATGCCTCCACGCGCCGTCTCCGAGCGACGATAGGTCCAGGCGCCACTTCCCGAGCCCCGATCGATCCACGCGCCGTCTCGTAAGCCACAATCGGTCCACGCGCCATCTCAGAGCGCTCATCATTTCACGCGCCGTCTCCTGAGCACCGATCGTTCCACGCGCCGTCTCCGAGCCCCGATCGGTCCACGCGGCGTCTCCTGAGCCCCGATCGGTTCACGCATCGTCTCCTGAGCCCCGATACGTCCACACGCCGTATCCGAGCCCCGATCGGTTCGCATGACGCATTCTAAGCCACGGTCCGTCCACGCGCCGTCTCCGAGCACCGATCGGTCCACGCGCCGTCTCCTGAGGCCCGATCGGTCCACGCGTCGTCCTCGAGCCCCGATCGGTCGACGCGCCGTCTCCTGAGCCCGGATCGGTCCACGCGTCGGCTCCTAAGCCCCGATCGGTCCACGCGTCGTCTCCTAAGCCCCGATCCGTCGTCGCGTCGTCTCCTGAGCCCCGATCGATCCAGGCGTCTTCTCCTGAGCCCCGACCGCTCCACGCGTCGTCTCCGAACTCCGATCGGTCCACGCGCCGTTCCGAGCCCCGTTCGGTCCATGCGTCGTCTTCTAGGCCTCGACGCCTCCACGCGCCGTCTCCGAGCCACGATCGGTGCAGGCGCCGCTTCGTGAACCCCGATCGGTCCACGCGCTGTCTCCTGAGCCCCGATCCATCCACGCGCAGTCGCCGAGCCCCGATCGGTCCACGCGCGGTCTACTGAGCTCCGGTCGGTCCACACGCCGCTGCGAACCCCAATTGGTCCACGCGCAACCTCTCGAGCGCCAGTCGGTAAACGCGCTGTCTCCGAGCCCCGATCAGTCCACGCGCCGTCTCCTGAGCCCCGATCGGTCCACGCGTCGTCTCCTAAGCCCCGATCGGTTAACGCGCCGTTTCCGCGCCCCGATGGGTCCACGCGCCGCCTCCTAAACCCCGATCGGTCCACGCGTCGTCTCCTAAGCCCCGATCGGTCGACGGGTCGTCTCCTAAGCCCCGATCGGTCGACGCGTCGTCTCCTAATCCCCGGTCGGTCCACGCGCCGTCGCCGAACCCCAATTGGTCCACGCGCCACCTCCTGAGCCCCAGTCGGTCCACGCGCTGTCTCCGAGCACCGATCGGTCTTCGCATCGTCTCCTAAACCCCGCTCTGTTAACGCGTCGTCTCCTGAGCCGCGATCGCTCCACGCGCCGTTTCCTGAGCCCCGATCGGTCCATCCGTCGTCTTTTAAGCCCCGATACCTCCACGCGCCGTCTCCGAGCCACGATCGGTCCAGGCGTGGCCTCCTGAGCCGCGGTCGGTCCACGCGCCGTTTCCTGAGCCCCGATCGGTCCACGCGTCGTCTTCGAAGCCCAGATGCCTGCTTGCGCCGTCTCCCAACCACGATCGGTGCAGGCGCCGCTTCCTGAGCCCCGATCGGTCCACGCGTTTTCTCCTAAGCCCCGATCGGTCCACGCGTCGTCTCCTCAGCCCCGATCGGTCGACGCGTCGTCTCCGAACGCCGATCGGTGCACGCGCCGTCTCCTGAACACCGATCGTTCCACACGCCGCCTCCTAAGCCCCGATCGGTCTAGGCGTCGTCTCCTAAGCCCCGACCGGTCCAGGCGCCGTCTCCTGAGCCCCAATCGTTCCACGCGCCGTCTCCGAGCCCCGATCGGTCCACGCATCGTCACCTAAGATCCGATCGGTTAACGCACCATCTCCCCGCCCCGATCGGTCCACGCGCCGTCTCCTGAGCCCCGATACGTCCACGCGCAGTCGCCGAGGCCCGATCAGTCCACGCGCGGCCTCCTGAGCCCCGGTCGGTTCACGCGCCGTCTCCCCACGCCGATCGGTCCACGCGCCGTCTCCTGAGCCCTGATCCGTCCACGCGCCGTCTCCTGAGCCCCGATACGTCGACGCGCAGTCGCCGAGCCCCGATCGGCCCACGCGCGGTCTCCAAGCCTCGATCCGTACACGCGCCGTCTCCGAGCCCCGATCGGTCCACGCGCCGTCTCCTGAGACCCGATCGGTTCACGCATCGTCTCCTAAGCCCCGATACGTCCACACGCCGGATCCGAGCCCCGATCGGTCCGCGTGACGCATTCTAAGTCACGGTCCGTCCACGCGCCGTCTCCGAGCACCGTTCGGTCAACGCGCCGCCTCCTAAGCCCCGATCGGTCCACGCGTCGTCTCCTAAGCCCCGATCCGTCGTCGCGTCGTCTCCTGAGCCCCGATCGATCCAGGCGTCTTCTCCTGAGCCCCGACCGCTCCACGCGTCGTCTCCGAGCTCCGATCGGTCCACGCGCCGTTCCGAGCCCCGTTCGGTCCATGCGTCGTCTTCTAGGCCTCGACGCCTCCACGCGCCGTCTCCGAGCCACGATCGGTGCAGGCGCCGCTTCGTGAACCCCGATCGGTCCACGCGCTGTCTCCTGAGCCCCGATCCATCCACGCGCAGTCGCCGAGCCCCGATCGGTCCACGCGCCGTCTCCTGAGCCCCGATCGGTCCACGCGTCGTCTCCTAAGCCCCGATCGGTTAACGCGCCGTTTCCGCGCCCCGATGGGTCCACGCGCCGTCTCCGAGCCACGATCGGTGCAGGCGCCGCTTCGTGAACCCCGATCGGTCCACGCGCTGTCTCCTGAGCCCCGATCGGTCCACACGCCGTCGCCGAGCCGCGATCCGTTCTCGCGCGGCCTCCTGAGCCCCGGTTGGTTCACGCGCCGTATCTGAGCCCCAATCGGGCCACGCTCCGTCTCCTGAGTCCCGATCGGTCCACGCGTCGTCTCCTAAGCCCCAATCGGTCCACGCGCCGCCTACGGAGCCCCGATCGATCCACGCGAATCTCCTGAGCTCCGATCGGTCCACGCGCCGTTGCCGAACCCCAATTGGTCCACGCGAAACCGCCTGAGCCCCAGTCGGTCCACGCGCTGTCTCCGAGCCCCGATCGGTCCACGTGCCGTCTCCCAGCCCCGATCGGTCCACGCGCCGACTCCTAATCCCCAATCTGTCCACGACCCGTCTCCGGGCCCCGATCGGTGCACGCGCCGTCTCCTAAGCCCCGATCGGTCCACGAGCCGTCGCCGAACCCCAATTGGTCCACGCGAAACCGCCTGAGCCCCAGTCGGTCCACGCGCTGTCTCCGAGCCCCGATCGGTCCACGCGTCGTCTCCGAGCCCCGATCGGTCCACGCGAATCTCCTGAGCTCCGGTCGGTCGACGCGCCGTCTCCTGAGCCCCGATCGGTCCACGCGTCGGCTCCTAAGCCCCGATCCATCGACGCGTCGTCTCCTGAGCCCCGATCGATCCACACGCCGTCTCCGAGCCCCGATCGGTCCGCGTGCCATATTCTAAACCACGGTCCATCCACGCGCCGTCTCCTGAGCCCCGATCGATCCAGGCGTCTTCTCCTGAGCCCCGACCGCTCCACGCGTCGTCTCCGAGCTCCGATCGGTCCACGCGCCGTTCCGAGCCCCGTTCGGTCCATGCGTCGTCTTCTAGGCCTCGACGCCTCCACGCGCCGTCTCCGAGCCACGATCGGTGCAGGCGCCGCTTCGTGAACCCCGATCGGTCCACGCGCTGTCTCCTGAGCCCCGATCCATCCACGCGCAGTCGCCGAGCCCCGATCGGTCCACGCGCGGTCTACTGAGCTCCGGTCGGTCCACACGCCGCTGCGAACCCCAATTGGTCCACGCGCAACCTCTCGAGCGCCAGTCGGTAAACGCGCTGTCTCCGAGCCCCGATCAGTCCACGCGCCGTCTCCTGAGCCCCGATCGGTCCACGCGTCGTCTCCTAAGCCCCGATCGGTTAACGCGCCGTTTCCGCGCCCCGATGGGTCCACGCGCCGCCTCCTAAACCCCGATCGGTCCACGCGTCGTCTCCTAAGCCCCGATCGGTCGACGGGTCGTCTCCTAAGCCCCGATCGGTCGACGCGTCGTCTCCTAATCCCCGGTCGGTCCACGCGCCGTCGCCGAACCCCAATTGGTCCACGCGCCACCTCCTGAGCCCCAGTCGGTCCACGCGCTGTCTCCGAGCACCGATCGGTCTTCGCATCGTCTCCTAAACCCCGCTCTGTTAACGCGTCGTCTCCTGAGCCGCGATCGCTCCACGCGCCGTTTCCTGAGCCCCGATCGGTCCATCCGTCGTCTTTTAAGCCCCGATACCTCCACGCGCCGTCTCCGAGCCACGATCGGTCCAGGCGTGGCCTCCTGAGCCGCGGTCGGTCCACGCGCCGTTTCCTGAGCCCCGATCGGTCCACGCGTCGTCTTCGAAGCCCAGATGCCTGCTTGCGCCGTCTCCCAACCACGATCGGTGCAGGCGCCGCTTCCTCAGCCCCGATCGGTCCACGCGCCGTATCATAAGCCCCGATCGGTCCACGCGCCGTCTCCTGAGCCCGATCTGTCCACGCGTCGTCTCCTAAGCCACGATCGGTCCACGCGTCGTCTCCGAGCCCCGATGCCTCCACGCGCCGTCTCCGAGCCACTATCGGTGCGTGCGCCGCTTCCAGAGCCCCGATCGGTCCAGGCGCCGCTTCCTGCGCCCCGATCGGTCCACGCGCCGTCTCCTAAGCCCCAATCGGTCCACGCGGCGTCTCCGAGCGCCGATCATTTCACGCGCCGTTTCCTGAGACCCGATAGTTCCACGCGCCGTCTCCGAGCCCCGATCGGTCCACGCGTCGTCTCCGAGCCCCGATCGGTCCACGCGCCGTCGCCGAGCTATGATCGGTCCACGCGCGGCCTCCTGAGCCCCGATCGGTCCACGCGCCGTCGCCGAGCCGCGATCGGTCCACGCGCCGTCGCCGAGCCGCGATCGGTCCACGCGCGGCCTCCTGAGGCCCGATTGGTTCACGCGCCGTATCCGAGCACCAATCGGTCCACGCGCCGTCTCCTGAGCCCCGATCGGTCCACGCGCGGCCTCCTGAGCCCCGATCGGTCCACGCGCCGTCGCCGAGCCGCGATCGGTCCACGCGCGGCCTCCTAAGCCCCGATCGGTCCACGCGCCGTCGCCGAACCCCAATTGGTCCACGCGCAAGCGCCTGAGCCCCAGTCGGTCCACGCGCTGTCTCCGAGCACCGATCGGTCCACGCGCGGCCTCCTGAGCCCCGATCGGTCCACGCGCCGTCGCCGAGCCGCGATCGGTCCACGCGCGGTCTCCTGAGCCCCGGTCGGTTCACGCGGCGTCTCCTGAGCCCCGATCGGTCCACGCGTCGTTCCCTAAGCCCCGATCTATCCACGCGCAGTCTCCAGAGCCGCGATCGGTCCACGCATCCCCTCCTGAGCCCCGGACGGTCCACGCGCCGTCACCGAACCCCGATCGGTCGACGCGCTTTCTCCGAGCGCCGATCGGTTAACGCGGCGTCTCCGAGCCCCGATCAGTCCACGCGCTGTCTCCTGAGCCCCAATCGGTCTAGGCGTCGTCTTCTAAGCTCCGATCGGTCCACGCGCCGTCTCCGAGCCCCGATCAGTCCACGCATCATCTTCTGCTCCACAGTCGGTCCACGCGCCGCCTCCGGAGCCCCAATTGGTCCACGCGCAACCGCCTGAGCCCCAGTCGGTCCACGCGCTGTCTTCGAGCCCCGATCAGTCCACACGTCATCTCCGAGCCCCGATCGGTCTACGCGCCGTCGCCGAGCCCCGATCGGTCCAAGCGCCTTCTCCTAAGCCCCGATCGTTCCACGCGTCGTCTCCGAGCTCTGATCGGCCCACGCGCCATCTCCTAAGCCCCGATCGGTCTAAGCGCCTTCTCCTAAGCGCCGATCGGTCTACGCGCCGTCTCCGAGCGCCGATCGGTTCACGCCCCGTCACCTGAGCCGCGATCATTCGAAGCGCCGTCTCCGAGCCCCGATCGGTCCACGCGCCGTCTCCTGAGCCTGGATCGTTCCACGCGTCGTCCCCGAATCCCCGATCCGTACACGCGTCGTCTCCGAGCCTCGATCGCTCCACGCGCCGTCACCGAACGCGAATTGGTCCACGCGAAACCGCCTGAGCCCCAGACGGTCCACGCGCTGTCTCCGAGCCCCAGACGGTCGACGCGCTGTCTTCGAGCCCCGATCGGTCCACGCATAGTCTCCTAAGCCCCAATCGGTTAACGCGCCGTCCCCGAGACCCGATCGGTCCACACGCCGTTTCCTGAGCCCCGATACGTCCACGCGCAGTCGCCGAGCCCTGATCGGTCCACGCGCTGTCTCCTGAGCCCCGATAGGTACACGCGTCGTCTTCTAAGCCCCGATCGGTCCACGCGTAGTCTCCTAAGCGCCGCTCGGTTAACGCGCCGTGTCCGAGCCCCGATCGGTCCACGCGCCGTCTCCTGAGCCCGGATCGTTCCACGCGTCGTCCCCGAATCCCCGATCCGTACACGCGTCGTCTCCGATCCTCGATCGGTCCACGCGCCGTCGCCGAACCCCAATTGGTCCACGCGAAACGGCCTGAGCCCCAGTCGGTCCACGCGCTGTCTCCGAGCCCCGATCGGTCCACGCGCCGTCGCCAAGTCATGATCTGTCCACGCGCGGCCTCCTGAGACCCGATCGGTCCACGCGCCGTCTTCGAGCCCCGATCGGTCCACGCATGGTCTCCGTAGCCCCAATCGGTTAACGCGCCGTCCCCGAGCCCCGATCGGTCCACGCGCCGTTTCCTGAGCCCCGATACGTCCACGCGCAGTCGCCGAGCCCGGATCGGTCCACGCGCTGTCTCCTGAGCCCCGATAGGTACACGCGTCGTCTCCTAAGCCCCGATCGGTCCACGTGCCGTCTCCTGAGCCCCGATCGTTACACGCGCCGTCTCCGAGCCCCGATCGGCCCACGCGCCGTCTCTAAGCCCCGCTCGGTCCACGCGCCATCTCCTGGGCCCAATCGGTCCACACGCTGTCTCGTGAGCCCCGATAGGTACACGCGTCGTCTCCTACGCCCCGATCGGTCCACGCGCCTTCTCCGAGCACCGATTGGTCCACGCGCCGTCGCCCGAACCCCAATTGGTCCACGCGCCGTCGCCCGAACCCCAATTGGTCCACGCGCCGTCCCCCGAAACCCAATTACTCCACGAGCAACCTCCTGAGCTCGAGCCGGTCCACGCGCAGTCTCCGAGCCCCGATCGATCCACGCATCGTCTCCTAAGCCCCGATCGGTTGACGCGTCATTTACGAGCGCCGATCGGTCTACGCGCCGTCTCCTGAGCCCCGATCGGTCCACACGCCATCTCCTAAGCCCCGATCCATCCACGGGCCGTCTCTAAACCGCGATCGGTCAACGCTCCGTCACCAAGCCCCGATCCGTACAAGCGTCGTGTCCGAGCCCCGATCGGTCGACGCGTCGTCTCCTAAGACCCGACCGGTTCACCCGCTGTCTCCTGAGCCCCGATCGGTCCACGCGTCGTCTCCAAAGCCCTGATCGGTCCATGTGCCGTCTCCGAGCCCCGATCGGTCCACGCGCCGTCTCCTGAACCCCGATACGTTCACGCGCAGTCGCTCAGCCCCGATCGGTCCACGCGCCGTCGCCGAGCCTCGATCGGTCCACGCGCGGCCTCCTGAGCCCCGGTCGGTTCACGCGCGGTCTCCGAGCCCCAATCGATCCACCCGTCGTCTTCTGAGCCCAGATGCCTCCTCGCGCCGTCTCCGAGCCACGATCGGTCCAGGCGCCGCTTCCTGTGCCTCGATCGGTCCACGCGCCACAACCCGAGCCCCGATCGTTCCACGCGCCGTCTCTGAGCCCCAATCGGTCCACGCGCCGTCTCCTGAGCCCGGATCGTTCCACGCGTCGTCCCCGAATCCCCGATCCGTACACGCTTCGTCTGCGAGCCTCGATCGGTCCACGCGCCGTCGCCGAGCTCCGATGGGTCCACGCGGCGTCTCCGAGCGCCGATCATTTCACGCGCCGTCTCCTGAGACCCGATCGGTCCACGCGTCGTCTCCGAGCTCTGATCGGTCCACACGCCGTTTCCTGAGCCCCGATCGGTGCATGCGTCGTCTTCTTAGCCCCGATGCCTCCACGCGTCGTCGCCGAGCCACGATCGGTCCAGGCGCCGCTTCCTCAGCCCCGATCGGTCCACGCGCCGTATCATAAGCCCCGATCGGTCCACGCGCCGTCTCCTGAGCCCGATCTGTCCACGCGCCGTCTCCGAGCCCCGATCGGTTCACGGATCGTCTCCTAAGCCCCGATCGGTTAACGCGCCGTCTCCGAGCCCCGATCGCTCCACGGGCCGTCTCCTGAGCCCCGATTGCTCCACGGGCCATTTCCTTAGCCCCGATCGTTCCACCCGCCGCCCCCTAAGTCTCGATCGGTCCAGGCGTCGTCTCCTAAGCCCCGACCGGCTCACGCGCCGTCTCCTGTGCCCCGATCGATTCACGTACCGTCTCCTAAGCCCCGATCGGTCCACCCGTCGTCTCTTAAGCCCCAATCGGTCCACGCGCCATCTCCGAGCGCCGATCATTTCACGCGCTGTCTCCTGAGCCCCGGTCGGTCCACGCGCCGTCACCTGAGCCCTGATCGGTCGACGCGTCGTCTCCTGAGCCCCGATCGCTCCACACGCCGTTTCTTGAGCCACGATCGGTCCACGCGTCGTCTTCAAAGCCCCGATCCGTACACGCGTCGTCTCCGAGCCTCGATCTGTCCACGCGCCGTCGCCGAGCCCCGATCGGTCCACGCGCCGTCCCCGAGCCCCGATCGGTCCACGCGCCGTCGCCGAGCTATGATCGGTCCACGCGCGGCCTCCTGAGCCCCGATCGGTCCACGCGCCGTCGCCGAGCCGCGATCGGTCCACGCGCGGCCTCCTGAGGCCCGATTGGTTCACGCGCCGTATCCGAGCCCCAATCGGTCCACGCGCCGTCTCCTGAGCCCCGATCGGTCCAGGCGCCGCTTCCTGCGCCCCGATCGGTCCACGCGCCGTTTCCTAAGCCCCGATCGGTCCACGCGCCGTCGCCGAGTCATGATCTGTCCACGCGCGGCCTCCTGAGACCCGATCGGTCCACGCGCCGTCTTCGAGCCCCGATCGGTCCACGCATGGTCTCCTGAGCCCCAATCGGTCTAGGCGTCGTCTTCTAAGCTCCGATCGGTCCATGCGCCGTCTCCGAGCCCCGATCGGTCCACGCACCATCTTCTGCTCCACAATCGGTCCACGCGCCGCCTCCGGAGCCCCAATTGGTCCACGCGCCACCGCCTGAGCCCCAGTCGGTCCACGCGCTGTCTTCGAGCCCCGATCAGTCCACGCGTCGTCTCCGGGCCCCGATCGGTCTACGCGCCGTCGCCGAGCCATGATCGGTCCACGCTCGGCCTCCTGAGTCCCGGTCGGTCCACGCGCCGTCGCCGAGCCGCGATCGGTTCTCGGGCGGCCTCCTGAGCCCCGGTCGGTTCACGCGCCGTATCAGAGCCCCAATCGGTCCACGCGGCGTCTCCGAGCGCCGATCTTTTCACGCGCCGTCTCCTGAGACCCGATCGTTCCACGCGCCGTCTCCGAGCCCCGATCGATCCACGCGCCGCCTCCTGAGCCCCGATCGGTCCACGCGCTGTCTCCTGAGCCCCGATAGGTACACGCGTAGTCTCCTAAGCCCCGATCGGTCCACGCGTCGTCTCCGAGCTCTGATCGGTCCACACGCCGTTTCCTGAGCCCCGATCGGTCCATGCGTCGTCTTCTTCGCCCCGATGCCTCCACGCGTCGTCTCCGAGCCACGATCGGTCCAGGCGCCGCTTCCTGAGCCCCGATCGGTCCACGCGCCGTATCCTAAGCCCCGATCGGTCCACGCGCCGTCTCTGAGCGCTGATGACTACACGCGCCGTCTCCTGAGCCCCGATCGGTCCACGCGTCGTCTCCTAAGCCCCGCTCGGCTAACGCGTCGTTTCCGAGCCCCGCTCGATCCACGCGTCGTCTCCTGAGCCCCAATTAGTCCACGCCCCGTCTCCTAAGCCCCGATCCGTCCACGGGCCGTGTCCGAGCTCCGGTCGCTCCACGCGCCGTCTCCAAGCCTCGATCCGTACACGCGTCGTCTCCGAGCCCCGATCGATCCACGCGCCATCGCCGAGCTCCGATCGGTCCACGCGCCGTCTCCTGAGCCCCGATCGGTCCACACCCCTTCTCCTGAGCCCCGATCGGTCAACGCGTCGTCTCCTAAGCCCCGACCGGTTCACGCGACGTCTGCTGTGCCCCGATCGATTCACGTGCCGTCTCCTAAGCCCCGATCGGTCCACCCGTCGTCTCTTAAGCCCCAATCGGTCCACGCGCCATCTCCGGGCGCCGATCATTTCACGCGCCGTCTCCTGAGCCCCGGTCGGTCCGCGCGCCGTCACCTCAGCCCCGATCGGTCAATGCGTCGTCTCCTAAGCCCCGGTCGGTCCACGCGCCGTCTCCGAGCGCCGATCGGTTCACGCGCCGTCTCCTGAGCCCCGATCGTTCCACGCGCCGTCTCCGAGCTCCGATCGGCCCACGCGCCGTCTCCTAAGCCCCGATCGGTCCAAGCGCCTTCTCCTAAGCCTAAATCGGTCCACGCGTCGTCTCCGAGCCCCGATGGGTCCACTCGCCGTCTCCGAGCCCCAATCGGTGCACGCATCGTCACCTAAGCCCCGATCGGTCCACGCGCCGTCACCGAGCCATGATCGGTCCACGCGCGGCTCCTGAGCCCCCATCGGTCCACGCGCCGTCGCCGAGCCGGGATCGGTCCACGCGCGGGCTCCTGAGTCCCGGTTGGTTCACGCGCCGTATCCGAGCCCCAATCGGTCCACGCGCCGGATCCTGAGCCCCGATCGGTCCACGCGCCGTCTCCTAACCCCCAATCGGTCGACGCGTCGGCTCCTAAGCCCCGATCGGTCCACGCGCCGTCTCCTGAGCCCCGATCGGTCCACGCGCCGTTTTCGAGCCCCGATCGGTCCATGCGTCGTCTTCTAAGCCCCGATGCCTCCACGCGCCGTCTCCGAACCCCGATCGGTGCAGGCGCCGCTTCCTGAGCCCGGATCGGTCCACGCGTCGTCCCCTAATCCCCGATCCGTAAACTTGTCGTCTCTGAGCCCCGATCGGTCCACGCGCCGTCGCCGAGCCGCGATCGGTCCACGCGCGGCCTCCTGAGCCCCAGTCGGTCCACGCGCCATCTCCTGAGCCCCGATCGGTCCACGCATCGTCTTCTAAGCCCCGATACGTCCACACGCCGTCTCCGATCCCCGATCGGTCCGCGTGCCGCATTCTAAGCCGCGGTCCGTCCACGCGCAGTCTCCGATCACCGATCGGTCCACGCGCCGTCTCCTGAGCCCGGATCGGTCCACGCGCCGTCGCCGAACCCCAATTGGTCCACGCGCCACCGCCTGTGCCCCAGTCGGTCCACGCGCTGTCTCCGAGCCCAGATCGGTCCACGCGCCGTCTCCGAGCGCCGATCGGTTCACGCGCCGTCTCCTGAGCACCGATCGTTCCACACGCCGCCTCCTAAGCTCCGATCTGTCCAGGCGTCGTCTCCTAAGCCCCGACCGGTCCACGCGCCGTCTCCTGTGCCCCGTTCGGCCCACGTGCCGTCTCCTAGCCCCGATCGGTTCACGCATCGTCTCCTAAGCCCCGATCGGTTAACGCGCGGCCTCCTGAGCCCCGATCGGTCCACGCGCCGTCACCGAGCCGCGATCGGTCCACGCGTGGCCTCCTGAGCCCCGGTTGGTTTACGCACCGTCTCCTGATCCCCATCGGTCCACGCGGCGCCTCCGGAGCCCCGATCGATCCACACGAGTCTCCTGAGCCCCGGTCGGTCCACGCGCCGTCACCTGAGCCCCGATCGGTCTACGCATCGTCTCCTGAGCCCCGATCCCTCCACACGCCGCTTCTAGAGCCCCGATCAGTGCACGCGTCGTCTCCTGATCTCCGGTCGATCTACGCGCCGTCTCCTAAGCCCCGATCGGTCGACGTGCCTTCTCCTAAGCCCCGATCGGTCCAGGCACCGCTTCCTGAGCCCCGATCGGTCCACGCGCCGTCTCCGAGCGTCGATCATTTCACGCGCCGTCTCCTGAGCCCCGATCGTTCCACGCGCCGTCTCCGAGCCCCGATCGATCCACGCGCCGTCTCCTGAGCCCCGATCGGTCCACGCGCCGTATCCGAAGCCCCGATCGGTCCACGGGCCGTCTCTGAGCGCCGATAAGTTCAAGCGCCGTCTCCTGAGCCCCGATCGTTCCACGCGCCGTCTCCTGAGCCCCGATCCGTCCACGCGCAGTCGCCGAGCCCCGATCGGTCCAGGCGCCGTCTCCTGAGCCCCGATCGGTCCACGCGTCGTCTCCTACGCCCGATCGGTCCACGCGCCGTCTCCGAGCACCGATTGGTCCACGCGCCGTCGCCCGAACCCCAATTGGTCAACGCGCCGTCGCCCGAACCCCAATTGGTCCACGAGCAACCTCCTAAGCTCCAGTCGGTCCACGCGCAGTCGCCGAGCCCCGATCGATCCCCGCATCGTCTCCTAAGTCCTGATCGGTTGACGCGTCATTTACGAGCCGCGATCGGTCTACGCGCCGTCTCCTGAGCCCCGATCGGTCCACACGCCGTCTCCTAAGCCCCGATCCGTCCACGGGCCGTCTGTAAGCAGCGATCGGTCAACACTCCGTCACCAAGCCCCGATCCGTACAAGCGTCGTGTCCGAGCCCCGATCGGTTAACGCGCCGTCTCCGAGCCCCGATCGGCCCACGCGCCGTCTCCTGAGCCCCGATCCGTCCACGCGCAGTCGCCGAGCCCCGGTCGGTCCAGGCGCCGTCTCCTGAGCCCCGAGCGGTCCACACCCCTTCCCCTGAGCCCCGATCGGTCGACGCGTCGTCTCCTTAGACCCGACCGGTTCACCCTCCGTCTCCTGTGCACCGATCGATTGACGAGCCGTCTCCTAAGCCCCGATCGATCCACACGTCGTCTCCTAAGCCCCAATCGGGCCACGCGTCGTCACCTAAGCCCCGATCCGTCGCCGCGTCGTCTCCTGAGTCCCGATCAATTGACGCGTCTTCTCCTGAGCCCCGAACGTTCCACGCACCGTCTCCTGAGCCCCGATCGTTCCACGTGCCGTCTCCGAGCCCCGATCGCGCCACGCGCCGTCTCCGAGCGCCGATTGGTGCACGCGCCGTCTCCTGAGCACCGATCGCTCCACACGCCGCCTCCTAAGCTCCGATCTGTCCAGGCGTCGTCTCCTAAGCCCCGACCGGTCCACGCGCCGTCTCCTGAGCCCCGATCGGTCCACGCGCCGTTTCCGAGCCCCGATCAGTCCATGCGTCGTCTCCGAGCCCCGTTCGGTCCACGCGCCGTCTTCGAGCCCCGATCGGTCCACGCGCCGTCTCCTAAGCCCCTATCGGTCCACGCGCCGTCTCCGAGCGCCGATCGGTTCACGCGCCGTCTCCTGAGCCCCGATCGTTTCACGCGCCGTCTCCGAGCCCCGATCCGTCCACGCGCCGTATCCTGAGCCCGGATCGGTCCACGCGTCATCGCCGAATCCCCGATCCATACACGCGTCGTCTCCGATCCTCGATCGGTCCACGCGCCGTTGCGGAGCCCCGATCGGTCCAGGCGTGGCCTCCTGAGCCTCGATCGGTCCACGCGCGGCCTCCTGAGCCCCGGTCGGATCACGCGCCGTCTCCGAGCCCCGATCGATCCACGCGTCGTCTTCCAAGCCCAGATGCCTCCTCGCGCCGTCTCCGAGCCACGACCGGTCCAAGCGCTGCTTCCTGAGCCCCAATCGGTCCACGCGTTGTCTCCTAAGCCCCGATCGGTCCACGCGCCGTCTCCGAGCCCCGATCGGTTCACGCATCGCCACCTAAGCCCCGATCGGTCCACGCGTTGTCACCGAGCCATGATCGGTCCACGTGCGGCTCCTGAGCCCCCATCGGTCCACGCGCCGTCGCCGAGCCGGGATCGGTCCACGCGCGGGCTCCTGAGCCCCGGTTGGTTCACGCGCCGTATCCGAGCCCCAATCGGTCCACGCGCCGGCTCCTGAGCCCCGATCGGTCCACGCGCCGTCTCCTAAGCCCCTATCGGTCCACGCGCCGTCTCCGAGCGCCGATCGGTTCACGCGCCTTCACCTGAGCCCCGATCGTTCCACGCGCCGTCTCCTGATCCCAATCGGTCCACGCGGCGCCTCCGGAGCCCCGATCGATCCACGCGAGTCTCCTGAGCCCCAGTCGGTCCGCGCGCCGTCTCCTGAGCCCTGATTGGTCCACGCGCCGTCTCCTGAGTCCCGATCGGTTCATGCGTCCTCTCCTAAGCCCCGATCGCTCCTCGCGCCGTCTCCTGAACCCCGCTCGGTCGATGCGTCGTCTTCTTAACCCCGATGCCTCCACGCGCCGTCTCCGAGCCACGATCGGTCCACGCGCCGTCTCCTGAGCCCCGATCATTCCACGCGCCTTCTCCTAAGCCACGATCGGTCCACGCGCCGTCTCCTGAGCCCCGATCGTTCCACGCGCCGTCTCCGAGCCCCGATCGTTCCACGCGGCGTCTCCTGAGCCCCAATCGGTCCACGCGTCATCTCCTGATCTCCGATCGGCCCACGCGCCGTCTCCTAAGCCCCGATCATTCCACGCGCCGTGTCCTGAGCCCCAATCGGTCCACACGCTGTGTCGTGAGCCCCGATAGGTACACGCGTCGTCTCCTACGCCCGATCGGTCCACGCGTCGTCTCCTGATCCCAATCGGTCCACGCGGCGCCTCCGGAGCCCCGATCGATTGACGCGAGTCTCCTGAGCCCCAGTCGGTCCGCGCGCCGTCTCCGGAGCTCCGATCGGTCCACGCGCCGTCTCCTAAGCCCCGTTCGGTCGAAGCGTCTCCTCCTAAACCCCGGTCGGTCCACGCGCCGTCTCCTAAGCCCCGATCGGTGCACGCGCCGTCTCCGAGCGCCGATCGGTTCACGCGCCGTCTCCTGAGCCCCGATCATTCCACGGGATGTCTCCGAGCCCCGATCGGTCCACGCGCCGTCTCCTAAGCCCCGATCGCTCCTCGCGCCGTCTCCTGAGCCCCGCTCGGTCCATGCGTCGTGTTCTTAGCCCCGATGCCTCCACGCGCCGTCTCCGAGCCACGATAGGTCGAGGCGCCGCGTCCTGAGCCCCGATCGATCCACGCGCCGTCTCGAAAGCCACAATCGGTCCACGCGCCGTCTCAGAGCGCCGATCATTTCACGCGCCGTCTCCTGAGCCCCGATCGTTCCACGCGCCGTCTCCGAGCACCTATCGGTCCACGCGCCGTCTCCTGAACCCCGATACGTCCACGCGCAGTCGCCGAGGCCCGATCGGTCCACGCGCCGTCTCCTGAGCCCCGATCGGTCCACGCGTCGTCGCCTAAGCCCTGATCGGTCCACGCATCGGCTCCTGAGCCCCGGTCGGTCCCCGCGCCGTCTCCTGAGCCCCGATCGATCCACGCGCCGTCTCGTAAGCCACAATCGGTCCACGCGCCGTCTCAGAGCGCCGATCATTTCACGCGCCGTTTCCTGAGCCCCGATCGTTCCACGCGCCGTCTCCGAGCCCCGATCGGTCCACGCGGCGTCTCCTGAGCCCCGATCGGTTCACGCATCGTCTCCTAAGCCCCGATACGTCTACACGCCGTATCCGAGCCCCGATCGGTCCGCGTGACGCATTCTAAGCCACGGTCCGTCCACGCGCCGTCTCCGAGCACCGATCGGTCCACGCGCCGTCTCCTGAGCCCCGATCGGTCCACGCGTCGTCTCCTAAGCCCTGATCGGTCCACGTGCCGTCTCCGAGCCCCGATGGGTCTACGCGCCGCCTCCTGAGCCCCGGTCGATCCACGCATCGTTTCCTGAGCCCCGATCGGTTAACGCGCCGTCTCCAAAGCCCCAATCGGTCCACGCGCCGTCTCCTAAGCCCCGATCGGTTCATGCGCCGTCTCCGAGCCCCGATCGGTGCACGCGCCGTCTCCTGAGCCCCGATCGTTCCACGCGCCATCTCCGAGCCCCGATCGGTCCACGCGCCGTCTCCTGCGCCCCGATCGATCTACGCGTCGTCTCCTAAGCCCCGATTGGTGGACCTGCCGTCTCCCAGCCACGATCGGTCCACGCGCCGTCTGCAAAGCCCCA
Source organism: Netelia fuscicornis (assembly GCA_946811545.1). Lineage (NCBI taxonomy): Eukaryota > Metazoa > Arthropoda > Insecta > Hymenoptera > Ichneumonidae > Netelia > Netelia fuscicornis. The sequence continues at coordinate 25,695,710 of OX328015.1, forward strand.
ATCTGTTCACGACCCGTCTCCGGGCCCCGATCGGTGCACGCGTCGTCTCCTGAGCCCCGATCGATCCACGCGTCGTCTCCTGAGCCCCGATCGCTCCAGGCGCCGTTTTCTGAGCACCGTTCGGTCCACGCGTCGTCTTCAAAGCCCCGATGCCTCCACGCGCCGTCTCCGAGCCACGATCGGTTCGTGCGCCACTTCCAGAGCCCTATCGGTCCACGCGTCCTCTCCTGATCTCCTATTGGTCTACGCGCCGTCTCCTAAGCCCCGATCGGTCCACGTGCCGTCTCCGAGCGCCGATCGGTTCACGCGCCGTCTCCTGAGCCCCGATCATTCCACGCGCCGTCTCCGAGCCCCGGTCGGTCCACGCGCCATCGCCGAGCCATGATCGGTCCACGCGCGGCCTCCTGAGCCCCGGTCGCAGCTTGCGCCGTATCCAAGCCCCAATCGATCCACGCGCCGTCTCCTGAACCCCGATCGGTTCACGCGCCGGTTCCGCGCCCGATCGGTCCACGCATCGTCTCCTAAGCCCCGATCGATTAACGTGCCGTCTCCGGGCCCCGATCGGTCCACGCGCCTTCTCCTGAGCCCCGGTCGGTTCACGCGCCGTCTCCGAGCCCCGATCGATCCACACGTCGTCTTGTAAACCCAGATGCCTCCTCGCATCGTCTCCTAAGCCCCGATCGGTTAACGCGCCGTCTCCGAGCCCCGATCGGTCCACGCCCCGTCGCCGAACCCCAATTGGTCCACGCGCAACCTCCTGAGCCCCAGTCGGTCCACGCGCGGCCTCCTGAGCCATGCTCGGTCCACGCGCCGTCTCCTGAGCCCCGATCGGTCAACGCGCCGTTCCCTAAGCTCCGATCCATCCACACGCAGTCTCCTGAGCCCCAATCGGTCCACGCGCTGTCTTCGAGCGCCGATCGGTCCACGCGACGTCTCCTAAGCCCCAATCGGTTCACGCGCCGTCTCCTGAGCCCCGATCGTTCTACGCGCCGTCTCCGAGCCCCGATCCGTCCACGCGCAGTCGCCGAGCCCCGATCGGTTCACGCGCGGTCTCCTGAGCCCCAGTCGGTCCACGCGCCGTATCCGAGCCCCGATCGGTCCGCGTGACGCATTCTAAGCCCCGATCGGTCCACGCCCCGTCTCCGAGCACCGATTGGTTCACGCGCCGTCTCCTGAGACTCGATCCGTCCACGCGCTGTCTCCTGAGCCCCGATCGGTCGACGCTTCCTCTGCTAAACCCCAATCGGTCCACGCCCCGTCTCCGAGCGCCGATCAGTTCACGCGCCGTCTCCTGAGTCCCGATCCGTCCACTCACTGTCTCCTGAGCCCCGATCGGTCGACGCGTCCTCTGCTAAACCTCGATCGGTCCACGCGTCGTCTCCTGAGCCCCGATCGGTCGACGGGTCCTCTCCTAAGCCCCGATCGGTCCACGCGTCTTCTCCTGAGCTCCGATCAGTCCACGCGTCGACTCCTAAGCCCCGATAACGTCCACACGCCGTCTCCGAGCCCCGATGGGTCCCCGCGTTGCCTCCTGAGCTCCGATCGGTCCACGCGAGTCTCCTGAGCCCCGGTCGGTCCACGCGCCGTCTCCTGAGCCCCGGTCGTTCCACGCGCCGTCTCCTAAGCCCCAATCGGTCCACGCGCCGCCTCCTGAGCCCCGATTGGTCCACACGCCGTCTCCTGAGTCCCGATCGGTCCACGCGCGGCCTCCTAAGCCCCGATCGTTCTACGCGCCGTCTCCGAGCCCCGATCGGTCCACGCGCCGTCTCCTGAACCTCGATCGGTCCACGCGTCGTTCCCGAAGCCCCGATCCATCCACGCGCAGTCTCTCGAGCCCCAATCGGTCCACGCGCCATCTCCTGAGCCCCGATCGGTCCACGCGCCGTCTCCTCAGCCCCGATCGGTCCACGCGTCGTCTCCGAGCACCGATCGGTCCACGCGCCGTCTCAGAGCGCCGATCATTTCACGCCCCGTCTCCTGAGCTCCGATCGTTCCACGCGCCGTCTCCGAGCCCCGATCGGTCCACGCGCCGTCTCCTGAGCCCCAATCGGTCCACACGCTGTCTCGTGAGCCCCGATAGGTACACGCGTCGTGTCCTACGCCCCGATCGGTCCACGCGTCGTCTCCTAAGCCCCGATCGGTCCACGCGCCGTCTCCGAGCCCCGATCGGTTCACGCATCGTCTCCTAAGCCCCGATAGGTTAACGCGCCGTCTCCTGATCCCCATCGCTCCACGCGGCGTCTCCGGAGCCCCGATCGATCCACGCGAGTCTCCTGAACCCCAGTCGGTCCACGCGCCGTCTCCGAGCCCCCATCGGTCCACGCGTTGTCTCCTAAGCCCCGATCGGTCCATGCGCCGTCTCCGAGCCCCGATCGGTTCACGCATCGTCTCCTAAGCCCCGATAGGTTAACGCGCCGTCTCCGAGCGCCGAGCGGTCCACGCGCCGTCGCCGAACCCCAATTGGTCCACGCGCAACCGCCTGAGTCCCAGTCGGTTCACACGCTGTCTCCGAGCCCCGATCGGTCCACGCGCCGTTGCCGAGCCATGATCGGTCCACGCGCGGCCTCCTGAGCTCCAATCGGTCCACAGGCCGTGGCCGATCCACGATCGGTCCGTGCGCCGTTTCCAGAGCCCTATCGGTCCACGCATCGTCTCCTCATCTCCGATCGGTCCACGCGCCGTCTCCTAAGCCCCGATCGGTCCACGCGCTGTCTTCGAGCGCCGATCGGTTCACGCGCCGTCTCCTGAGCCCCGATCGGTCCACGCGTCGGCTCCTAAGCCCCGATCGGTTCACGCGCCGTATCCGAGCCCCGATCGGTTCACGCGCCGTATCCGAGCCCCAATCGGTCCACGCGCCGTCTCCTAAGCTCCAATCGGTCCACGCACCGTCTCCTGAGCCCCGATCGCTCCACGCGCCGTCTCCGAGCCCCGATCGGTCCACGCGCCGTATCCTGAGCCCGGATCGGTCCACGCGCCGTCGCCGAACCCCAATTGGTCCACGCTCAACCGTCTGAGCCCCGGTTGGTCCACGCGCTGTCTCCGAGCCCCGATCGGTCCACGCGCCGTTTCCGAGCCCCAATCGGTCCATGCGTCGTCTTCTAACCCCCGATGCCTCCACGCGCCGTCTCCGAGCCACGATCGGTGCAGGCGCCGCTTCGTGAACCCCGATCGGTCCACGCGCCGTCTCCTAAGCCCCGATCTGCCCACGAGCCGTCTCCGAGCTCCGATCGGTCCACGCGCCATCGCCGAACCCCGATCGGTCCACGCGTCGTCTCCTGAGCCCCGATCAATTGACGCGTCTTCTCCTGAGCCCCGATCGCTCCTCGCGCCGTCTCCTGAGCCCCGCTCGGTCCATGCGTCGTCTTCAAAGCCCCGATGCCTCCACGCGCCGTCTCCGAGCCACGATCGGTCCGTGCGCCGCTTCCACAACCCCGATCGGTCCACGCGTCATCTCCTGATCTCCGATCGGTCCACGCGCCGTCTCCGAGCCCCGATCGGTCCACGCATCGTCTCCTAAGCCCCGATCGGTTAACGCACCGTCTCCCCGCCCCGATCAGTCCACGCGCGGCCTTCTGAGCCCCGGTCGGTTCACGCGCCGTCTCCCCGCCCCGATCGGTCCACGCGCCGTCTCCTGAGCCCTGATCCGTCCACGCGCGGCGTCGAGCCGCGATCGGTCCACGCGCGGCCTCCTGAGCCCCAATGGGTCCACGCGTCGTCTCCTAAGCCCCGATCGGTCCGTGCGCCGTCTCCGTGCCCCAATCGGTCCACGCGCCGTCTCCTGAACCCCGATCGTTCCACGCGCCTTCTCCTAAGCCACGATCGGTCAGCGCCGTCTCCGAGCGCCGATCGGTGTACGCGCCGTCGCACGAGCCGCGATCGGTCCACGCGCGGCCTCCTGAGCCCCGGTTGCTTCACGCGCCGTATCCGAGGCCCAATCGGTCCACGCACCGTCTCCTGAGCCCCGATCGCTCCACGCGCCGTCGCCGAACCCCAATTGGTCCACGCTCAACCGTCTGAGCCCCGGTTGGTCCACGCGCTGTCTCCGAGCCCCGATCGGTCCACGCGTCGTATCCGAACCCCGATCGGTCCACGCGCCGTCTCCTGAGCCTGGATCGGTCCACGCGTCGTCTCCTAAGCCCCGATCCGTCGTCGCGTCGTCTCCTGAGCCCCGATCGGTCCACGCGTCATCTCCTGATCTCCGATCGGTCCACGCGCCGTCTCCTAAGCCCCGATCGGTCCACGCGTCGGCTCCTAAGCCTCGATAGGTCCACGCGCGGCCTCCTTAGCCCCGGTCGGTCCACGCGCCGTCTCCGAGCCCCGATCGGTCCACGCATCGTCTCCTAAGCCCCGATCGGTTAACGCACCGTCTCCCCGCCCCGATCAGTCCACGCGCGGCCTTCTGAGCCCCGGTCGGTTCACGCGCCGTCTCTCCGCCCCGATCGGTCCACGCGCCGTCTCCTGAGCCCTGATCCGTCCACGCGCGGCGTCGAGCCGCGATCGGTCCACGCGCGGCCTCCTGAGCCCCAATCGGTCCACGCGTCATCTCCTAAGCCCCGATCGGTCCGTGCGCCGTCTCCGAGCCCCGATCGGTCCACGCACCTTCGCATGCTCCCCAATCGGTCCATGCGCCGCCTCCGGAGCCCTGATCGATCCACGCGAATCTCCTGAGCTCCGGTCAGTCCTCGTACCGTCTCCGAGCCCCGATCGGTCCACGTACCGTCTCCGAAGCCCCGATCGGTCCACGCGCCGTCACCTGAGCCCCGATCGTTCCACGCGTCGTCTCCAAGCCCCGATCGGTTCACGCGCCGTATCCGAGCCCCAATCGGTCCACGCGCCGTCTCATAAGCTCCAATCGGTCCACGCGCCGTCTCCTGAGCCCCGATACGTCGACGCGCAGTCGCCGAGCCCCGATTGGTCCACGCGCTGTCTCCTGAGCCCCGATAGGTACACGCGTCGTCTCCTACACCCCGATCGGTCCACGCGCGGCCTCCTGAGCCCCAATCGGTCCACGCGTCGTCTCCTAAGCCCCGATCGGTCCGTGCGCCGTCTCCGTGCCCCAATCGGTCCACGCGCCGTCTCCTGAACCCCGATCGTTCCACGCGCCTTCTCCTAAGCCACGATCGGTCAGCGTCGTATCCGAACCCCGATCGGTCCACGCGCCGTCTCCTGAGCCTGGATCGGTCCACGCGTCGTCTCCTAAGCCCCGATCCGTCGTCGCGTCGTCTCCTGAGCCCCGATCGATCCACGCGTCTTCTCCTGAGCCCCGACCGCTCCACGCGTCGTCTCCGAGCTCCGATCGGTCCTCGCGCCGTTTCCGAGCCCCGATCGGTCCATGCGTCGTCTTCTAACCCCCGATGCCTCCACGCGCCGTCTCCGAGCCACGATCGGTGCAGGCGCCGCTTCGTGAACCCCAATCGGTCCACGCGCTGTCTCCTGAGCCCCGATCCATCCACGCGCAGTCGCCGAGCCCCGATCGGTCCACGCGCGGTCTACTGAGCTCCGGTCGGTCCACACGCCGCTGCGAACCCCAATTGGTCCACGCGCAACCTCTCGAGCCCCAGTCGGTAATCGCGCTGTCTCCGAGCCCCGATCGGTCCACGTATGTTCTCCTAAGCCCCAATTAGTCCACGCGCCGTCTCCTAAGCCCCGATCTGCCCACGAGCCGTCTCCGAGCACCGATCGGTCCACGCGCCGTCTCGAAGCCTCGATCCGTACACGCGTCATCTCCGAGCCCCGATCGGTCCACGCGCCATCGCCGAACCCCAATCGGTCCACGCGTCGTCTCCTGAGCCCCGATCAATTGACGCGTCTTCTCCTGAGCCCCGATCGCTCCTCGCGCCGTCTCCTGAGCCCCGCTCGGTCCATGCGTCCTCTTCAAAGCCCCGATGCCTCCACGCGCCGTCTCCGAGCCACGATCGGTCCGTGCGCCGCTTCCACAACCCCGATCGGTCCACGCGTCATCTCCTGATCTCCGATCGGTCCACGCGCCGTCTCCTATGCCCCGATCGGTCCACGCGCCGTCTCCGAGCGCCGATCGGTTGACGCTCCGTCTCCTGAGCCCCGATCGGTCCACGCGCCGTCTCCGAGCCCCGATCGGTCCACGCGTCGGCTCCTAAGCCTCTATCGGTCCACGCGCGGCCAGCTTAGCCCCGGTCGGTCCACGCGCCGTCTCCGAGCCCCGATCGGTCCACGAATCGTCTCCTAAGCCCCGATCGGTCCACGCGCCTTCTCCTAAGCCCCGTTCGATCCACGCGCCGTCTCCGAGCGCCGATCGGTTCACGCGCCGTCTCCTGTGCTCCGATCGGTCCACGCGCCGTATCCTGAGCCCGGATCGGTCCACGCGCCGTCGCCGAACCCCAATTGGTCTACGCTCAACCGTCTGAGCCCCGGTTGGTCCACGCGCTGTCTCCGAGCCCCGATCGGTTAACGCGCCGTCTCCGAGCCCCGATCGGTCCACGCGCCGTCTCCTGAGCCCCGGTCGGTTCATGCGCCGTCTCCGAGCCCCGATCGATCCACGCGCCGTCTCCGAGCGCCGCTCGGTCCGCGCGCCGTCGCCGAACCCCAATTGATCCACGCGCAACCGCCTGAGTCCCAATCGGCCCACGCGAGTCTCCTCAGCCCCGACCGGTCCACGCGCCGTCTCCTGAGCCCCTATCGCTCCACGCGTCGTCTCGGAGCCCCGATCGGTCCATGCGCCGTCGCCGAGCCATGATCGCTCCACGCGCGGCCTCCTGAGCCCCGGTCGCGTCACGCGCCGTATCCACGCCCCAATCGATCCACGCGCCGTCTCCTGAGTCCCGATCGGTCCACGCGCCGTCTCCTGAGCCCCGATCGGTCCACGCGTCGTCTCCTAAGCCCCGATCGGTCCACGCGCCGTCTCCAAGCCCCGATCCGTCGCCGCGTCGTGTCCTGAGCCCCGATCAATTGACGCGTCTTCTCCAGAGCCCCGATCGCTCCTCGCGCCGTCTCCTCAACCCCGCTCGGTCGATGCGTCGTCTTCTTAACCCCGATGCCTCCACGCGCCGTCTCCTGAGCCCCGATCATTCAACGCGCCTTCTCCTAAGCCACGATCGGTCCACGCGCCGTCTCCGAGCCCCAGTCGGTCCACGCGCTGTCTCCGAGCACCGATCGGTCTACGCGCCGTCTCCTGAGCCCCGATTGTTCCACGCGCCGTCTCCGAGCCCCGATCGTTCCACGCGCCGTCTCCTGAGCCCCGATACGTCCACGCGCAGTCGCCGAGCCCCGATCGGTCCACGCGCGGTCTCCTGAGCCCCGATCTGTCCACGCGCCGTCTCCGAGCCGCGATCAGTTCACGGATCGTCTCCTAAGCCCCGATCGGTTAACGCGCCGTCTCCGAGCCGCGATCGGTCCACCCGCCGTCGCCGAACGCCAATTGGTGCACGGGCAACCACCCGAGCCCCAGTCGGTCCACGCGTCGTCTCCGACCTCCAATCGGTCCACGCGCCGTATCCGAGCCCCGATCGGTCCACGTGACGCATTCTAAGCTACGGTCGGTCCACGCGCCGTCTCCGAGCGCCGATCGGTCCACGCGTCGTCTCCTAAACCCCGATCGGTCCACGCGCCGTCTCCTGTGCCCCGATCGGTCGACGCGTCCTCTCCTAAACCCCGATCGGTCCACGCGTCGTCTCCTAAGCCCCGATCGGTCCACGCCTCGTCTCCTAAGCCCCGATCCGTCGACGCGTCGTCTCCTGAGCCACGATCAATTGACGCGTCTTCTCCTGAGCCCGATCGCTCCTCGCGCCGTCTCCTGAGCCCCGATCGGTCCACGCGTCGTCTCCGAGCTCCGATCGGTCCACACGCCGTTTCCTGAGCCCCGATCGGTCCATGCGTCGTCTTCTTAGCCCCGATGCATCCACGCGCCGTCTCCGAGCCACGATCGGTCCAGTCGCCGCTTCCTGAGCCCCGATCGGTCCCTGCGCCGTATCCTAAGCCCCGATCGGTCCACGCGCCGTCTCCGAGCGCCGATAAGTTCAAGCGCCGTCTCCTGAGCCCCGATCGTTCCACGCGGCGTCTTCGAGCCTCGATCGATCCACGCGCCGTCTCCTGAGCCCCGATCGGTCGACGCGTCGTCTTCTGAGCCCCGATCGATCCACGCGTCGTCTCCTGAGCCACGATCAATTGACGCGTCTTCTCCTGAGCCCGATCGCTCCTCGCGCCGTCTCCTGAGCCCCGATCGGTCCACGCGTCGTCTCCGAGCTCCGATCGGTCCACACGCCGTCTCCGAGCGCCGATTAGTTCACGCGCCGTCTCCTGAGCCCCGATCGCTCCACGCTCCGTCTCCCAGCCCCGATCGGTCCACGCGCCATCTCCTGAGCCCGGATCGGTCCACGCGCCGTCGCCGAACCCCAATTGGTCCACGCGCCACCGCCTGTGCCCCAGTCGGTCCACGCGCTGTCTCCGAGCCCAGATCGGTCCACGCGCCGTCTCCGAGCTCCGATCGGTCCACGCGCCGACTCGTAAGCCCCGATCGGTCCAAGCGCCTTCTGCTAAGCCCCAATCGTTCCAAGCGCCTTCTGCTAAGCCCCGATCGGTCCACGCGCCGTCGCCGAGCCCCGATCGGTCCAGGCGTATCCTCCTGAGCCCCGGTCGGTCCACGCCCCGTCTCCGAGCCCCGTTCGGTCCACGCATCGTCTCCTAAGCCTCGATCGGTTAACGCGCCGACTCGGAGCCCCGATCGTTCCACGCGCCGTCTCCGAGCCCCGATCGTTCCACGCGCCTTCTCCTAAGCCACGATCGGTCAGCGCCGTCTCCGAGCGCCGATCGGTGCACGCGCCGTCGCACGGGCCGCGATCGGTCCACGCGCGGCCTCCTGAGCCCCGGTTGGTTCACGCGCCGTATCCGAGCCCCAATCGGTCCACGCACCGTCTCCTGAGCCCCGATCGGTCCACGCGCCGTCGCCAAGCCCCGATCAGTCCAGGCGTATCCTCCTGAGCCCCGATCGGTCCACACGCCGTCTCCGTGCGCCGATCGGTTCACGCGCCGTCTCCTGAGCCCCGATCGCTCCACGCGCCGTCTCCGAGCCCCGATCGATCCACGCGCCATCTCTTGAGCCCGGATCGGTCACGCGCCGTCGCCGAACCCCAATTGGTCCACGCGCAACCGTCTGAGCTCCGGTTGGTCCACGAGCTGTTTCCCAGCCCCGATCGGTCCACGCGTCGTATTCGAACCCCGATCGGTCCACGCGCCGTCGCCGAGCCTCGATCGGTCCACGCGCGGCCTCCTTAGCCCCGGTCGATCAACGTGAGTCTCCTAAGCCCCGATCGGTTAACGTGCCGTCTCCGAGCCCCGATCGGTCCACGCGCCGTCTCCTGAACCTCGATCGGTCCACGCGTCGTTCCCGAAGCCCCGATCCATCCACGCGCAGTCTCCCGAGCCCCAATCGGTCCACGCGCCGTCTCCTGAGCCCCAATCGGTCCACGCGCCGTCTTTTCAGCCCCGATCGGTCCACGCGTCGTCTCCTAAGCCCCGATCGGTCCACGCGCCGTCTCCGAGCCCCGATCGGTCCACGCGCCGTCTCCTAAGCCCCGATCGATCCACGTGCCGTCGCCGAACCCCAATTGGTACACGCGCAACCGCCTGAGCCCCAGTCGGTCCACGCGCCGTTTCCTGAGCCCCGACCGGTCCACGCGCCGTCTCCTGGGCCCCGATCGGTCTACGCGTCGTCTCCTAAGCCCCGATTGGTGGACGTGCCGTCTCCCAGCCACGATCGGTCCACGCGCCGTCTGCTAAGCCCCAATCTGTCCACGACCCGTCTCCGGGCCCCGATCGGTGCACGCGCCGTCTCCTAAGCCCCGATCGATCCACGCGCCGTCGCCGAACCCCAATTGGTCCACGCGCAATCGCCTGAGCCCCAGTCGGTCCACGCGCTGTCTCCGAGCCCCGATCGATCCACCCGCCGTCTTCGAGCCCCGATCGGTCCACGCATCGTCTCCTAAGCCCCAATCGGTTAACGCGCCGTCTCCTGAGCCCCGATCGTTCCACGCGCCGTCTCCGAGCCCCGATCGGTCCCTGCGCCGTCTCGTGAGTCCCAATCGGTCCACTCGCTGTCTCCTGAGCCCCGATAGGTACACGCGTCGTCTCCTACGCCCCGATCTGTCCACGCGTCGTCTCCTAGGCCCCGATCGGTCCACGCGCCGTCTCCGAGCCCCGATCGGTCCTCGCACCTTGTCCTGATCCCCATCGGTCCACGCGGCGCCTCCGGAGTCCCGATCGATCCACGCGAGGCTTCTGAGCCCCGGTCGGTCCGCGCGCCGTCTCCTGAGCCCCGATCGGTCGACGCGTCGTCTCCTGAGCCCCGATCGATCCACGCGTCGTCTCCTGAGCCCCGATCGCTCCAGGCGCCGTTTTCTGAGCACCGTTCGGTCCACGCGTCGTCTTCAAAGCCCCGATGCCTCCACGCGCCGTCTCCGAGCCACGATCGGTTCGTGCGCCGCTTCCAGAGCCCTATCGGTCCACGCGTCCTCTCCTGATCTCCTATTGGTATACGCGCCGTCTCCTAAGCCCCGATCGGTCCACGTGCCGTCTCCGAGCGCCGATCGGTTCACGCGCCGTCTCCTGAGCCCCGATCATTCCACGCGCCGTCTCCGAGCCCCGGTCGGTCCACGCCCCGTCGCCGAACACCAATTGGTCCACGCGCAACCTCCTGAGCCCCAGTCGGTCCACGCGCGGCCTCCTGAGCCATGCTCGGTCCACGCGCCGTCTCCTGAGCCCCGATCGGCCAACGCGCCGTTCCCTAAGCTCCGATCCATCCACGCGCAGTCTCCTGAGTCCCGATCGGTCCACGCGCCGTCTTCGAGCGCCGATCGGTCCACGCAACGTCTCCTAAGCCCCAATCGGTTCACGCGCCGTCTCCTGAGCCCCGAACGTTCTACGCGCCGTCTCCGAGCCCCGATTCGTCCACGTGCAGTCGCCGAGCCCCGATCGGTTCACGCGCGGTCTCCTGAGCTCCAGTCGGTACACGCTCTGTCTCCGAGCCCCGATCTGTCCACGCATCGTCTCGCAAGCCCCGCTCGGTTAACGCGTCGTTTTGGAGACCCATCGGTCTACGCGCCATCTCCGAGCCCCAATCGGTCCACGCGTCGTCTCCGAGCTCCGATCGGTCCATTCGCCGTTTCCGAGCCCCGATTGGTCCATGCGTCGTCTTCGAAGCCCCGATGCCTCCACGCGCCGTCTCCGAGCCACGATCGGTGCAGGCGCCGCTTCCTGAGCCCCGATCGGTCCACGCGCTGTCTCCTGAGCCCCAATCCATCCACGCGCAGTCGCCGAGCCCCGATCGGTCCACGCGCGGTCTACTGAGCTCTGGTCGGTCCACACGCCGCGGCGAACCCCAATTGGTCCACGCCCAACCTCTCGAGCCCCAGTCGGTAAACGCGCTGTCTCCGAGCCCCGATCGGTCCACGTATGTTCTCCTAAGCCCCCATTAGTCCCCGCGCCGTCTCCTGAGCCCCGATCTGCCCACGGGCCTTCTCCGAGCTCCGATCGGTCCACGCGCCGTCTCCAAGCCTCGATCCGTACACGCGTCGTCTCCGAGCCCCGATCGGTCCACGCGCCATCGCCGAACCCCGATCGTTCCACGCGCCTTCTCCTAAGCCACGATCGGTCAGCGCCGTCTCCGAGCGCCGAGCGGTGCACGCGCCGTCGCACGAGCCGCGATCGGTCCACGCGCGGCCTCCTGAGCCCCGGTTGCTTCACGCGCCGTCTCCGAGCCCCGCTCGGTCCACGCGCCGTCTCCTGAGCCCGGATCGGTCCACGCGCCGTCGCCGAACCCCAAATGGTCCACGCGCAACCGTCTGAGCCCCAGTTGGTCCACGCGCTGTCTCCGAGCCCCGATCGGTCCACGCGTCGTATCCAAACCCCGATCGGTCCACGCGCCGTCGCCGAGCCATGATCGGTCCACGCGCGGCCTCCTGAGCCCCGGTTGCTTCACGCGCCGTATCCGAGCCCCCATCGGTCCACGCGTCGTCTCCGAGCCCCGATCGGTCCACACATCGTCTCCTAAGCCCCGATCGGTTAACGTGCCGTCTCCGAGCCCCGAACGGTCCACGCGCCGTCGCCGAACCCCAATTGGTCCACGCGCAACCGCCTGAGCCCCAGTCGGTCCACGCGCTGTCTTCGAGCCCCGATCAGTCCACGCGTCGTCTCCGAGCCCCGATCGGTCTACGCGACGTCGCCGAGCCATGATCGGTCCACGCGCGGCCTCCTGAGCCCCCATCGGTCCACGCGCCGTCGCCGAGCCGCGATCGGTTCTCGGGCGGCCTCCTGAGCCCCGGTCGGTTCACGCGCCGTATCCGAGCCCCAATCGGGCCACGCGCCGTCTCCTGAGTCCCGATCAGTCCACGCGTCGTCTCCTAAGCCCCAATAGGTCCACGCGCCGCCTCCAGAGCCCCGATCGATCCACGCGAATCTCCTGAGCTCCGGTCGGTCGACGCGCCGTCTCCTCAGCCCCGATCATTTCACGCGCCGTCTCCTGAGACCCGATCGTTCCACGCGCCGTCTCCGAGCCCCGATCGATCCACGCGCCGCCTCCTGAACCCCGATCGGTCCACGCGCTGTCTCCTGAGCCCCGATAGGTACACGCGTAGTCTCCTAAGCCCCGATCGGTCTACGCGCCGTCTCCGAGCGCCGATCGGTTGACGCTCCGTCTCCTGAGCCCCGATCGGTCCACGCGCCGTCTCCGAGCCCCGATCGGTCCACGCGTCGGCTCCTAAGCCTCTATCGGTCCACGCGCGGCCAGCTTAGCCCCGGTCGGTCCACGCGCCGTCTCCGAGCCCCGATCGGTCCACGAATCGTCTCCTAAGCCCCGATCGGTCCACGCGCCTTCTCCTAAGCCCCGTTCGATCCACGCGCCGTCTCCGAGCGCCGATCGGTTCACGCGCCGTCTCCTGTGCTCCGATCGGTCCACGCGCCGTATCCTGAGCCCGGATCGGTCCACGCGCCGTCGCCGAACCCCAATTGGTCTACGCTCAACCGTCTGAGCCCCGGTTGGTCCACGCGCTGTCTCCGAGCCCCGATCGGTTAACGCGCCGTCTCCGAGCCCCGATCGGTCCACGCGCCGTCTCCTGAGCCCCGGTCGGTTCATGCGCCGTCTCCGAGCCCCGATCGATCCACGCGCCGTCTCCGAGCGCCGCTCGGTCCGCGCGCCGTCGCCGAACCCCAATTGATCCACGCGCAACCGCCTGAGTCCCAATCGGCCCACGCGAGTCTCCTCAGCCCCGACCGGTCCACGCGCCGTCTCCTGAGCCCCTATCGCTCCACGCGTCGTCTCCGAGCCCCGATCGGTCCATGCGCCGTCGCCGAGCCATGATCGCTCCACGCGCGGCCTCCTGAGCCCCGGTCGCGTCACGCGCCGTATCCACGCCCCAATCGATCCACGCGCCGTCTCCTGAGTCCCGATCGGTCCACGCGCCGTCTCCTGAGCCCCGATCGGTCCACGCGTCGTCTCCTAAGCCCCGATCGGTCCACGCGCCGTCTCCAAGCCCCGATCCGTCGCCGCGTCGTGTCCTGAGCCCCGATCAATTGACGCGTCTTCTCCAGAGCCCCGATCGCTCCTCGCGCCGTCTCCTCAACCCCGCTCGGTCGATGCGTCGTCTTCTTAACCCCGATGCCTCCACGCGCCGTCTCCTGAGCCCCGATCATTCAACGCGCCTTCTCCTAAGCCACGATCGGTCCACGCGCCGTCTCCGAGCCCCAGTCGGTCCACGCGCTGTCTCCGAGCACCGATCGGTCTACGCGCCGTCTCCTGAGCCCCGATTGTTCCACGCGCCGTCTCCGAGCCCCGATCGTTCCACGCGCCGTCTCCTGAGCCCCGATACGTCCACGCGCAGTCGCCGAGCCCCGATCGGTCCACGCGCGGTCTCCTGAGCCCCGATCTGTCCACGCGCCGTCTCCGAGCCGCGATCAGTTCACGGATCGTCTCCTAAGCCCCGATCGGTTAACGCGCCGTCTCCGAGCCGCGATCGGTCCACCCGCCGTCGCCGAACGCCAATTGGTGCACGGGCAACCACCCGAGCCCCAGTCGGTCCACGCGTCGTCTCCGACCTCCAATCGGTCCACGCGCCGTATCCGAGCCCCGATCGGTCCACGTGACGCATTCTAAGCTACGGTCGGTCCACGCGCCGTCTCCGAGCGCCGATCGGTCCACGCGCCGTCTCCTGAGCCCCGATCGGTCCACGCGTCGTCTCCTAAGCCCTGATCGGTCCACGTGCCGTCTCCGAGCCCCGATGGGTCTACGCGCCGCCTCCTGAGCCCCGATCGATCCACGCATCGGCTCCTGAGCCCCGGTCGGTCCACGCGCCGTCTCATGAGTCCCGGTCGGTTCATGCGCCGTCGCCGAGCCTCGATCTGTCCACGCGCGGCCTCCTTAGCCCCGGTCGATCAACGTGAGTCTCCTAAGCCCCCATCGGTCCACGTGCCGTCTCCGAGCCCCGATCGGTCCACGCGTCGTTTCCTAAGCCCCGATCGGTCCACGCGCCGTCTCCGGAGCCCCAATCGATCAACGTGAGTCTCCTAAGCCCCGACCGGTCCACGCGCCGTCTCCTGAGCCCCGATCGGTCCACGTATCGTCTCCTAAGCCCCGATCGGTCCACTCGTCGTCTCCTAAGTCCCGATCGGTCCACGCGCCGTCTCCGAGCCCCGATCGGTCCACGCGTCGTCTCCTAAACCCCGATCTGTCCACGCGCCGTCTCCTGTGCCCCGATCGGTCGACGCGTCCTCTCCTAAACCCCGATCGGTCCACGCGTCGTCTCCTAAGCCCCGATCGGTCCACGCCTCGTCTCCTAAGCCCCGATCCGTCGACGCGTCGTCTCCTGAGCCACGATCAATTGACGCGTCTTCTCCTGAGCCCGATCGCTCCTCGCGCCGTCTCCTGAGCCCCGATCGGTCCACGCGTCGTCTCCGAGCTCCGATCGGTCCACACGCCGTTTCCTGAGCCCCGATCGGTCCATGCGTCGTCTTCTTAGCCCCGATGCATCCACGCGCCGTCTCCGAGCCACGATCGGTCCAGTCGCCGCTTCCTGAGCCCCGATCGGTCCCTGCGCCGTATCCTAAGCCCCGATCGGTCCACGCGCCGTCTCCGAGCGCCGATAAGTTCAAGCGCCGTCTCCTGAGCCCCGATCGTTCCACGCGGCGTCTTCGAGCCTCGATCGATCCACGCGCCGTCTCCTGAGCCCCGATCGGTCGACGCGTCGTCTTCTGAGCCCCGATCGATCCACGCGTCGTCTCCTGAGCCACGATCAATTGACGCGTCTTCTCCTGAGCCCGATCGCTCCTCGCTCCGTCTCCTGAGCCCCGATCGGTCCACGCGTCGTCTCCGAGCTCCGATCGGTCCACACGCCGTCTCCGAGCGCCGATTAGTTCACGCGCCGTCTCCTGAGCCCCGATCGCTCCACGCTCCGTCTCCCAGCCCCGATCGGTCCACGCGCCATCTCCTGAGCCCGGATCGGTCCACGCGCCGTCGCCGAACCCCAATTGGTCCACGCGCCACCGCCTGTGCCCCAGTCGGTCCACGCGCTGTCTCCGAGCCCAGATCGGTCCACGCGCCGTCTCCGAGCTCCGATCGGTCCACGCGCCGACTCGTAAGCCCCGATCGGTCCAAGCGCCTTCTGCTAAGCCCCAATCGTTCCAAGCGCCTTCTGCTAAGCCCCGATCGGTCCACGCGCCGTCGCCGAGCCCCGATCGGTCCAGGCGTATCCTCCTGAGCCCCGGTCGGTCCACGCCCCGTCTCCGAGCCCCGTTCGGTCCACGCATCGTCTCCTAAGCCTCGATCGGTTAACGCGCCGACTCGGAGCCCCGATCGTTCCACGCGCCGTCTCCGAGCCCCGATCGTTCCACGCGCCTTCTCCTAAGCCACGATCGGTCAGCGCCGTCTCCGAGCGCCGATCGGTGCACGCGCCGTCGCACGGGCCGCGATCGGTCCACGCGCGGCCTCCTGAGCCCCGGTTGGTTCACGCGCCGTATCCGAGCCCCAATCGGTCCACGCACCGTCTCCTGAGCCCCGATCGGTCCACGCGCCGTCGCCAAGCCCCGATCAGTCCAGGCGTATCCTCCTGAGCCCCGATCGGTCCACACGCCGTCTCCGTGCGCCGATCGGTTCACGCGCCGTCTCCTGAGCCCCGATCGCTCCACGCGCCGTCTCCGAGCCCCGATCGATCCACGCGCCATCTCTTGAGCCCGGATCGGTCACGCGCCGTCGCCGAACCCCAATTGGTCCACGCGCAACCGTCTGAGCTCCGGTTGGTCCACGAGCTGTTTCCCAGCCCCGATCGGTCCACGCGTCGTATTCGAACCCCGATCGGTCCACGCGCCGTCGCCGAGCCTCGATCGGTCCACGCGCGGCCTCCTTAGCCCCGGTCGATCAACGTGAGTCTCCTAAGCCCCGATCGGTTAACGTGCCGTCTCCGAGCCCCGATCGGTCCACGCGCCGTCTCCTGAACCTCGATCGGTCCACGCGTCGTTCCCGAAGCCCCGATCCATCCACGCGCAGTCTCCCGAGCCCCAATCGGTCCACGCGCCGTCTCCTGAGCCCCAATCGGTCCACGCGCCGTCTTTTCAGCCCCGATCGGTCCACGCGTCGTCTCCTAAGCCCCGATCGGTCCACGCGCCGTCTCCGAGCCCCGATCGGTCCACGCGCCGTCTCCTAAGCCCCGATCGATCCACGTGCCGTCGCCGAACCCCAATTGGTACACGCGCAACCGCCTGAGCCCCAGTCGGTCCACGCGCCGTTTCCTGAGCCCCGACCGGTCCACGCGCCGTCTCCTGGGCCCCGATCGGTCTACGCGTCGTCTCCTAAGCCCCGATTGGTGGACGTGCCGTCTCCCAGCCACGATCGGTCCACGCGCCGTCTGCTAAGCCCCAATCTGTCCACGACCCGTCTCCGGGCCCCGATCGGTGCACGCGCCGTCTCCTAAGCCCCGATCGATCCACGCGCCGTCGCCGAACCCCAATTGGTCCACGCGCAATCGCCTGAGCCCCAGTCGGTCCACGCGCTGTCTCCGAGCCCCGATCGATCCACCCGCCGTCTTCGAGCCCCGATCGGTCCACGCATCGTCTCCTAAGCCCCAATCGGTTAACGCGCCGTCTCCTGAGCCCCGATCGTTCCACGCGCCGTCTCCGAGCCCCGATCGGTCCCTGCGCCGTCTCGTGAGTCCCAATCGGTCCACTCGCTGTCTCCTGAGCCCCGATAGGTACACGCGTCGTCTCCTACGCCCCGATCTGTCCACGCGTCGTCTCCTAGGCCCCGATCGGTCCACGCGCCGTCTCCGAGCCCCGATCGGTCCTCGCACCTTGTCCTGATCCCCATCGGTCCACGCGGCGCCTCCGGAGTCCCGATCGATCCACGCGAGGCTTCTGAGCCCCGGTCGGTCCGCGCGCCGTCTCCTGAGCCCCGATCGGTCGACGCGTCGTCTCCTGAGCCCCGATCGATCCACGCGTCGTCTCCTGAGCCCCGATCGCTCCAGGCGCCGTTTTCTGAGCACCGTTCGGTCCACGCGTCGTCTTCAAAGCCCCGATGCCTCCACGCGCCGTCTCCGAGCCACGATCGGTTCGTGCGCCGCTTCCAGAGCCCTATCGGTCCACGCGTCCTCTCCTGATCTCCTATTGGTATACGCGCCGTCTCCTAAGCCCCGATCGGTCCACGTGCCGTCTCCGAGCGCCGATCGGTTCACGCGCCGTCTCCTGAGCCCCGATCATTCCACGCGCCGTCTCCGAGCCCCGGTCGGTCCACGCCCCGTCGCCGAACACCAATTGGTCCACGCGCAACCTCCTGAGCCCCAGTCGGTCCACGCGCGGCCTCCTGAGCCATGCTCGGTCCACGCGCCGTCTCCTGAGCCCCGATCGGCCAACGCGCCGTTCCCTAAGCTCCGATCCATCCACGCGCAGTCTCCTGAGTCCCGATCGGTCCACGCGCCGTCTTCGAGCGCCGATCGGTCCACGCAACGTCTCCTAAGCCCCAATCGGTTCACGCGCCGTCTCCTGAGCCCCGAACGTTCTACGCGCCGTCTCCGAGCCCCGATTCGTCCACGTGCAGTCGCCGAGCCCCGATCGGTTCACGCGCGGTCTCCTGAGCTCCAGTCGGTACACGCTCTGTCTCCGAGCCCCGATCTGTCCACGCATCGTCTCGCAAGCCCCGCTCGGTTAACGCGTCGTTTTGGAGACCCATCGGTCTACGCGCCATCTCCGAGCCCCAATCGGTCCACGCGTCGTCTCCGAGCTCCGATCGGTCCATTCGCCGTTTCCGAGCCCCGATTGGTCCATGCGTCGTCTTCGAAGCCCCGATGCCTCCACGCGCCGTCTCCGAGCCACGATCGGTGCAGGCGCCGCTTCCTGAGCCCCGATCGGTCCACGCGCTGTCTCCTGAGCCCCAATCCATCCACGCGCAGTCGCCGAGCCCCGATCGGTCCACGCGCGGTCTACTGAGCTCTGGTCGGTCCACACGCCGCGGCGAACCCCAATTGGTCCACGCCCAACCTCTCGAGCCCCAGTCGGTAAACGCGCTGTCTCCGAGCCCCGATCGGTCCACGTATGTTCTCCTAAGCCCCAATTAGTCCCCGCGCCGTCTCCTGAGCCCCGATCTGCCCACGGGCCTTCTCCGAGCTCCGATCGGTCCACGCGCCGTCTCCAAGCCTCGATCCGTACACGCGTCGTCTCCGAGCCCCGATCGGTCCACGCGCCATCGCCGAACCCCGATCGTTCCACGCGCCTTCTCCTAAGCCACGATCGGTCAGCGCCGTCTCCGAGCGCCGAGCGGTGCACGCGCCGTCGCACGAGCCGCGATCGGTCCACGCGCGGCCTCCTGAGCCCCGGTTGCTTCACGCGCCGTCTCCGAGCCCCGCTCGGTCCACGCGCCGTCTCCTGAGCCCGGATCGGTCCACGCGCCGTCGCCGAACCCCAAATGGTCCACGCGCAACCGTCTGAGCCCCAGTTGGTCCACGCGCTGTCTCCGAGCCCCGATCGGTCCACGCGTCGTATCCAAACCCCGATCGGTCCACGCGCCGTCGCCGAGCCATGATCGGTCCACGCGCGGCCTCCTGAGCCCCGGTTGCTTCACGCGCCGTATCCGAGCCCCCATCGGTCCACGCGTCGTCTCCGAGCCCCGATCGGTCCACACATCGTCTCCTAAGCCCCGATCGGTTAACGTGCCGTCTCCGAGCCCCGAACGGTCCACGCGCCGTCGCCGAACCCCAATTGGTCCACGCGCAACCGCCTGAGCCCCAGTCGGTCCACGCGCTGTCTTCGAGCCCCGATCAGTCCACGCGTCGTCTCCGAGCCCCGATCGGTCTACGCGACGTCGCCGAGCCATGATCGGTCCACGCGCGGCCTCCTGAGCCCCCATCGGTCCACGCGCCGTCGCCGAGCCGCGATCGGTTCTCGGGCGGCCTCCTGAGCCCCGGTCGGTTCACGCGCCGTATCCGAGCCCCAATCGGGCCACGCGCCGTCTCCTGAGTCCCGATCAGTCCACGCGTCGTCTCCTAAGCCCCAATAGGTCCACGCGCCGCCTCCAGAGCCCCGATCGATCCACGCGAATCTCCTGAGCTCCGGTCGGTCGACGCGCCGTCTCCTCAGCCCCGATCATTTCACGCGCCGTCTCCTGAGACCCGATCGTTCCACGCGCCGTCTCCGAGCCCCGATCGATCCACGCGCCGCCTCCTGAACCCCGATCGGTCCACGCGCTGTCTCCTGAGCCCCGATAGGTACACGCGTAGTCTCCTAAGCCCCGATCGGTCTACGCGTCGTCTTCGAGCCCCGATCGGTCCACGCATCGTCTCCTAAGCCCCAATCGGTTAACGCGCCGTCTCCTGAGCCCCGATCGTTCCACGCGCCGTCTCCGAGCCCCGATCGGTCCCTGCGCCGTCTCGTGAGTCCCAATCGGTCCACTCGCTGTCTCCTGAGCCCCGATAGGTACACGCGTCGTCTCCTACGCCCCGATCTGGCCACGCGTCGTCTCCTAGGCCCCGATCGGTCCACGCGGCGTCTCCTGAGCCCCGATCGGTTCACGCATCGTCTCCTGAGCCCCGATACGTCCACACGCCGTATCCGAGCCCCGATCGGTCCGCGTGACGCATTCGAAGCCACGGTCCGTCCACGCGCTGTCTCCGAGCACCGATCGGTCCACGCGCCGTCTCCTGAGGCCCGATCGGTCCACGCGTCGTCTCCTAAGCCCCGATCGGTTAACGCGCCGTCTCCGAGCCCCGATCGATCAGCGTGACGCATTCTAAGCCACGGTCCGTCCACGCGCCGTCTCCGAGCACCGATCAGTCCACGCGCCGTCTCCTGAGCCCCGATCAGTTCACGCGTCGTCTCCGAGCCCCGATCGGTCCACGCGCCGTCGCCGAGCCCCGATCGGTCCACGCGCCGTCGCCGAGCTGCGATCGGTCCACGCGCGGCCTCGTGAGCCCCGGTCGGTTTACGCGCCGTATCCGAGCCTCGATCGGTCCACGTACCGTCTCCGAAGCCCCGATCGGTCTACGCGCCGTCTCCTGAGCCCCGATCGGCCCACGCGCCGTCTCCGAGCCACGATCGGTCCGTGCGCCGCTTCCAGAGCCCCGATCGGTCCACGCGTCATCTCCTGATCTCCGATCGGTCCACGCGCCGTCTCCTAAGCCCCGATCGGTCCACGCGCCGTCTCCGAGCCCCGATCGGTTCACGTGCCGTCTCGTGAGCCCCGATCGTTCCACGCGCCGTCTCCGAGCCCCGATCGGTCCACGCTCCGTCTCCAGAGCCCGGATCGTTCCACGCGTCGTCTCCTGATCCCCGATCCGTAAACGCGTCGTCTCCGAGCCTCGATCGGTCCACACGCCGTGTCCGATCCCCGATCGGTCCGCGTGCCGCATTCTAAGCCGCGGTCCGTCCCCGCGCCGTCTCCGAGCACCGATCGGTCCACGCGCCGTCTCAAAGCGCCGATCATTTCACGCGCTGTCTCCTGAGCCCGGATCGGTCCACGCCACGTCTCCGAGCTCCGATCGGTCCACGCGCCGTTTCCGAGCCCCGATCGGTCGATACGTCGTCTCCGAGTTCCCATCGGTCCACGCGCCGTTTCCGAGCCCCGATCGGTCCGCGCGCCGTCTCCTGAGCCCCGGTGGGTCCACGCGCCGCCTCCTGAGCCGCGATCGGTCAACGCATCGTCTCCTAAGCCCCGATACGTTCACACGCCGTCTCCGAGCCCCGATCGGTCCACGCGCCGTCGCCGAGCCTCGATCGGTCCACGCGCGGCCTCCGGAGCCCCGGTCGGTCCACGCGCCGTCTCCGAGCCCCGATCGGTCCACGCTCAGGCTCCTGAGCCCGGATCGTTCCACGCGTCGTCTCCTGATCCCCGATCCGTAAACGCGTCGTCTCCGTGCCTCGATCGGTCCACGCGCCGTGTCCGATCCCCGACCGGTCCGCGTGCCGCATTCTAAGCCGCGGTCCGTCCACGCGCCGTCTCCGAACACCGATCGGTCCACGCGCCGTCTCAAAGCGCCGATCATTTCACGCGCCGTCTCCTCAGCCCCGATCGTTCCACGCGCCGTCTCTGAGCACCGATCGGTCTACGCGCCGTCTCCTGAGCCCCAATCGGTCCAAACGCTGTCTCGTGAGCCCCGATAGGTACACGCGTCGTGTCCTATGCCCCGGTCGGTCCACGCGTCGTCTCCTAAGCCCCGATCGGTCTGCGCAGCGTCTCCTGATCCCCATCGGTCCACGCGGCGCCTCCGGAGCCCCGATCGATCCACGCGAGTCTCCTGAGCCCCGGTCGGTCCGCGCGCCGTCACCTGAGCCCCGATCGATCCACGCGTCGTCTCCTCAGCCCCGATCGCTCCACGCGCCGTCTACGAGCGCCGATCGGTGCACGCTCCGTCTCCTGAGCCCCGATCGTTCCACACGCCGTCTCCGAGCCCCGATCGATCCACGCGCCGTCTCCTGAGCCCCAATCGGTCCACGCTCCGTCTCCAGAGCCCGGATCGTTCCACGCGTCGTCTCCTGATCCCCGATCCGTAAACGCGTCGTCTCCGAGCCTCGATCGGTCCACACGCCGTGTCCGATCCCCGATCGGTCCGCGTGCCGCATTCTAAGCCGCGGTCCGTCCCCGCGCCGTCTCCGAGCACCGATCGGTCCACGCGCCGTCTCAAAGCGCCGATCATTTCACGCGCTGTCTCCTGAGCCCGGATCGGTCCACGCCACGTCTCCGAGCTCCGATCGGTCCACGCGCCGTTTCCGAGCCCCGATCGGTCGATACGTCGTCTCCGAGTTCCCATCGGTCCACGCGCCGTTTCCGAGCCCCGATCGGTCCGCGCGCCGTCTCCTCAGCCCCGGTGGGTCCACGCGCCGCCTCCTGAGCCGCGATCGGTCAACGCATCGTCTCCTAAGCCCCGATACGTTCACACGCCGTCTCCGAGCCCCGATCGGTCCACGCGCCGTCGCCGAGCCTCGATCGGTCCACGCGCGGCCTCCGGAGCCCCGGTCGGTCCACGCGCCGTCTCCGAGCCCCGATCGGTCCACGCTCAGGCTCCTGAGCCCGGATCGTTCCACGCGTCGTCTCCTGATCCCCGATCCGTAAACGCGTCGTCTCCGTGCCTCGATCGGTCCACGCGCCGTGTCCGATCCCCGACCGGTCCGCGTGCCGCATTCTAAGCCGCGGTCCGTCCACGCGCCGTCTCCGAACACCGATCGGTCCACGCGCCGTCTCAAAGCGCCGATCATTTCACGCGCCGTCTCCTCAGCCCCGATCGTTCCACGCGCCGTCTCTGAGCACCGATCGGTCTACGCGCCGTCTCCTGAGCCCCAATCGGTCCAAACGCTGTCTCGTGAGCCCCGATAGGTACACGCGTCGTGTCCTATGCCCCGGTCGGTCCACGCGTCGTCTCCTAAGCCCCGATCGGTCTGCGCAGCGTCTCCTGATCCCCATCGGTCGACGCGGCGCCTCCGGAGCCCCGATCGATCCACGCGAGTCTCCTGAGCCCCGGTCGGTCCGCGCGCCGTCACCTGAGCCCCGATCGATCCACGCGTCGTCTCCTCAGCCCCGATCGCTCCACGCGCCGTCTACGAGCGCCGATCGGTGCACGCTCCGTCTCCTGAGCCCCGATCGTTCCACACGCCGTCTCCGAGCCCCGATCGATCCACGCGCCGTCTCCTGAGCCCCAATCGGTCCACGCGTCGGCTCCTAAGACCCGATCCATCGACGCGTCGTCTCCTGAGCCCCGATCGATCCACTCGCCGCCTCCTGAGCCCCGATCGCTCCACGCGCAGTCTCCTAAGCCCCGACCGGTCCACGCGCCGTCTCCTGAGTCCCGATCGGTCAACGCGTCGTGTCCTAAGCCCTGATTGGTTCACGCGCCGTCTCCTGAGCCCTGATCCGTCCACGCGCGGCGTCGAGCCGCGATCGGTCCACGCGCGGCCTCCTGAGCCCCAATCGGGCCACGCGTCGTCTCCTAAGCCCCGATCGGTACACGCGCCGCCTCCTGAGCCCCGATCGGTCCACGCGCCATCTCCGAGCCCCGTTCGGTCCACGCGCCGTCTCCTCAGCCCCGATCGGTCCACGCGTTGGCTCCTAAGCCTCGATACGTCCATGCGCGGCCTCCTTAGCCCCGGTCGGTCCACGCGCCGTCTCCGAGCCCCGATCGATCCGCGTAACGCATTCTAAGCCACGGTCCGTCCACGCGCCGTCTCCGAGCACCGATCAGTCCACGCGCCGTCTCCTGAGCCCCGATCGGTCCACGCGCCGTCGCCGAGCTGCGATCGGTCCACGCGCCATCTCCTGAGCCCCGATCGGTCCACGCATCGTCTTTTAACCCCCGATATGTCCACACGCTGTCTCTGAGCCCCGATCGATCAGCGTGACGCATTCTAAGCCACGGTCCGTCCACGCGCCGTCTCCGAGCACCGATCAGTCCACGCGCCGTCTCCTGAGCCCCGATCGGTCGACGCGTCGTCTCCTGAGCCCCGATCGATCCACGCGTCGTCTCCTGAGCCCCGATCGCTCCACGCGCCATCTCCTGAGCCCCGATCGGTCCACGCATCGTCTTTTAACCCCCGATATGTCCACACGCTGTCTCTGAGCCCCGATCGATCAGCGTGACGCATTCTAAGCCACGGTCCGTCCACGCGCCGTCTCCGAGCACCGATCAGTCCACGCGCCGTCTCCTGAGCCCCGATCGGTTCACGCGTCGTCTCCGAGCCCCGATCGGTCCACGCGCCGTCGCCGAGCTGCGATCGGTCCACACGCGGCCTCCTGAGCACCGGTCGGTCCACGCGCCGTCTCCGAGCCTCGATCGGTCCACGTACCGTCTCCGAAGCCCCGATCGGTCTACGCGCCGTCTCCTGAGCCCCGATCGATCCACGCGCCGTCTCCGAGCCACGATCGGTCCGTGCGCCGCTTCCAGAGCCCCGATCGGTCCACGCGTCATCTCCTGATCTCCGATCGGTCCACGGACCGGTTCCTGATCCCCGATCGGTCCACGCGCCGCCTCCTGAGTCCCGATCGGTCAACGCGTCGTGTCCTAAGCCCCAATCGGTTAACGTGCCGTCTCCGAGCCCCGATCGGTCCACGCGCCGTCTCCTGAGCCCCGGTCGGTTCACGCGCCGACCCCGAGCCACGATCGGTCCGTGCGACGCTTCCAGAGCCCTATCGGTCCACGCGTCCTCTCCTGATCTCCTATTAGTCCACGCGCCGTCTCCTAAGTCCCGATCGGTCCACGTGCCGTCTCCGCGCGCCGATCGATCCACGCGCCGTCTCCTGAGCCCCGATCGGTCCACGCGTCGTTCTCTAAGCTCCGAACCATCCACGCGCAGTCTCCTGAGCCCCGATCGGTCCACGCATCGCCTCCTGAGCCCCAATCGGTTAACGCGCCGTCTCCTGAGCCCCGATCGTTCTACGCGCCGTCTCCGAGCCCCGATCCGTCCACGCGCAGTCTCCTGATCCCCGATCGGTCCACGCATCGTCTCCTAAGCCCCGCTCGGTTAACGCGTCGTTTCGGAGCCCCGATCGGTTAACGCGTCGTTTCGGAGCCCCGATCGGTCTACGCGTCGTCTCCTGAGCCCCGATCGGTCCACGCGTCGTCTCCTGAGCCCCGATCGTTCCACGTGCCGTCTCCGAGCCTCGATCGGTCCACTCGCCGTATCCGAGCCCCGATCGGTCCGCGTGACGCATTCTAAGCCGCGGTCCGTCCACGCGCCGTCTCCGAGCACCGATCGGTCCACGCGCCGTCTCCTGAGCCCCGATCCGTCTACGCGCCGTCTCCTGAGCCCCGGTCGGTTCATGCGCCGTCTCCGAGCCCCGTTCGATCCACGCGTCGTCTTGTAAGCCCAGATGCCTTCTCGCGCCGTCTCTGGGCCACGATCCGTCCAGGCGCCGCTTTCTGAGCCCCGATCGGTCAACGCATCGTCTCCTAAGCCCCGATACGTTCACACGCCGTCTCCGAGTCCCGATCGGTCCACGCGCCGTCTCCTGAGCCCCGATCGGTCCACGCGTCGTCTCCTAAGCCCCCATTGGTCCACGTGCCGTCTCCCAGCCCCGATCGGTCCACGCGCCGTCTCCTAATCCCCAATCTGTCCACGACCCGTCTCCGGGCCCCGATCGGTGCACGTGCCGTCTCCTAAGCCCCGATCGGTCCACGCGCCTTCGCCGAACCCCAATTGGTCCACGCGAAACCGCCTGAGCCCCAGTCGGTCCACGCGCTGTCTCCGAGCCCCGATCGGTCCACGCGTCGTCTCCGAGCCCCGATCGGTCCACGGGCCGTCGCCGAGTCATGATCTGTCCACGCGCGGCCTCCTGAGACCCGATCGGTCGACGCGCCGTCTTCGAGCCCCGATCGGTCCACGCATGGTCTCCTAAGCCCCAATCGGTTAACGCGCCGTCCCCGAGCCCCGATCGGTCCACGCGATGTCTCCTGAGCCCCGATACGTCCACGCGCAGTCGCCGAGCCCTGATCGGTCCACGCGCTGTCTCCTGAGCCCCGATAGGTACACGCGTCATCGCCTACACCCCGAACGGTCCACGCGTCCTCTCCTAAGCCCCGATCGGTCCACACGCCGTCTCCGAGCCCCGATCGGTCCACGCACTGTCTCCTGATCCCCATGGGTCCACGCGGCGCCTCCGGGGCCCCGATCGATCCACGCGAGGCTCCTAAGCCCCGATCGGTCCACCCGTCGTCTCCGAGCTCTGATCGGTCCATGCGTCGTCTTCTAAGCCCCGATGCCTCCACGCGCCGTCTCCGTGCCCCGATCGGTGCAGGCGCCGCTTACTGAGCCCCGATCGGTCCACGCGCCGTCTCGGAGCCCCGATCGATCCACGCGCCGTCTCCTGAACCCCGGTCGGTCCACGCGCCGTCTCCTGAGCCCCGATCGGTCCACGCGTCGTCTCCTAAGCCCCGATCGGTCCACGCGTCGTCTCCTAAGCCCCGATCCGTCGACGCGTCGTCTCCTGAGCCACGATCAATTGACGCGTCTTCTCCTGAGCCCAATCGCTCCTCGCGCCGTCTCCTGAGCCCCAACCGCTGCACACGCCGTTTCCTGAGCTCCGATCGGTCCACGCATCGTCTCCGAGCACCGATCGGACCACGCGCCTTCTCCTCAGCCCCGATCGTTCCACGCGCCGTCTCCGACCCCCGATCGGTCCACGCGCCGTTTCCGAGCCCCGATCGGTCCATGCGTCGTCTTCTAAGCCCCGATGCCTCCACGCGCCGTCTCCGTGCCCCGATCGGTGCAGGCGCCGCTTACTGAGCCCCGATCGGTCCACGCGCCGTCTCCTAAGCCCCGTTCGGTCCACGCGCCGTCGCCGAGCCATGATCGTTCCACGCGCGGCCTCCAGAGCCCCGATCGGTACACGCGCCGTCGCCGAGCCGCGATCGGTCCACGCGCCGTCGCCCAACCCGCCGAACCCCAATTGGTCCACGCGCAACCTCCTGAGCCCCAGTCGGTCCACGCGCCATCTCCTGAGCCCCGATCGGTCCACGCGCCGTCTCCTAAGCCCCGATCGGTTCACGCGCCGTCTCCGGAGCCCCGGTAGATCGACGCGAGTCTCCTAAGCCTCGACCGGGCCACGCGCCGTCCCCTGAGCCCCGATCGATCCACGCGCCGTCTCCGAGCCCCAGTCGGTCCACGCGCTGTCTCCGAGCACCGATCGGTCCACGCGCCGTCTCCGAGCGCAGATCATTTCACGCGCCGTCTCCTGAGCCCCGATCGTTCCACGCGCCGGCTCCTGAGCCCCCATCGGTCCACGCGTCGCCTTCTAACCCCGGACGGTCCACGCGTCGTCTTCTAAGCCCCGATCGGTTCACGCGCCGTCTCCGGAGCCCCGGTAGATCGACGCGAGTCTCCTAAGCCTCGACCGGTCCACGCGCCGTCCCCTGAGCCCCGGTAGATCGACGCGAGTCTCCTAAGCCTCGACCGGGCCACGCGCCGTCCCCTGAGCCCCGATCGATCCACGCGCCGTCTCCGAGCCCCAGTCGGTCCACGCGCTGTCTCCGAGCACCGATCGGTCCACGCGCCGTCTCCGAGCGCAGATCATTTCACGCGCCGTCTCCTGATCTCCGATCGGTCCACACACCATCTCCTAAGCCCCGATCATTCCACGCGCCATCTCCGAGCCCCGATCGGTCTACGCGCCGTCTCATAAGCCCCGATCGGACCACGCACCTTCTCCTCAGCCCCGATCGGTCCACGAGCCGTCTCCTGAGCCTCCATCGATCCACGCGTCGTCTTCTAAGCCCAGATGCCTCCTCGCGCCGTCTCCGAGCCACGATCGGTACAGGCGCCGTTTCCTGAGCCCCGATCGGTCCACGCGGCGTCTCCTGAGCCCCAATTGGTCCACACGCTGTGTCGCGAGCCCCGATAGGTACACGCGTCGTCTCCTACGCCCGATCGGTCCACGCGTCGTATCCTGAGCCCCGATCGTTCCACGCGCCGTCTCCGAGCCGCGATCGGTCCACGCGCCGTCTCCTGAGCCCCGATCGGTCCACGCGCCATCTCCGAGCCCCGAACGGTTCACGCACCGTCTCCTGGTCCCAATCGGTCCACGCGGCGCCTCCGGAGCCCCGATCGATCCACGCGAGTCTCCTGAGCCCCAGTCGGTCCGCGCGCCGTCTCCTGAGCCCCGATTGTTCGACGCGTCGTCGCCTGAGCCCCGATCGAACCACGCGTCGTCTCCTGAGCCCCGATCGCGCCACACGCCGTTTCCTGAGCCCCGATCGGTCCACGCGTCGTCTTCAAAGCCGCGATGCCTCCACGCGCCGTCTCCGAGCCACGATCGGTCCGTGCGCCGCTTCCACAACCCCGATCGGTCCACGCGTCACCTCCTGATCTCCGATCGGTCCACGCGCCGTCTCCTAAGCCCCGATCGTTCCACGCGGCGTCTCCGAGCCCCGATCGGTCCACGCGCCGTCTCCTAAGCCCCGTTCGGACCAAGCGCCTTCTCGTAAGCCCCGGTCGGTCCACGCGCCGTCACCCGAGCCCCGATCGTTCCACACGCCGTCTCCGAGCCCCGATCGGTCCACGCTTCGTCTCCTGAGCCCGGATCGTTCCACGCGTCGTCTCCTGATCCCCGATCCGTAATCGCGTCGTCTCCGAGCCTCGATCGGTCCACACGCCGTGTCCGATCCCCGATCGGTCCGCGCGGCGTCTCCGGAGCCCCGATCGATCCACGCGAGTCTCCTGAGCCCCGGTCGGTCCGCGCGCCGTCATCTGAGCCCCCATCGGTCCACGCGTTGTCTCCTAAGCCCCGATCGGTCCACGCGCCGTCTCCGAGCCCCGATCGGTTCACGCATCGTCTCCTAAGCCCCGATCGGTTAACGCGCCGTCTCCGAGCGCCGAGCGGTCCACGCGCCGTCGCCGAACCCCAATTGGTCCATGCGCAACCGCCTGAGTCCCAGTCGGTCCACGCGCTGTCTCCGGAGCCCCGATCGATCCACGCGAGTCTCCTGAGCCCCGGTCGATCCACGCGAGTCTCCTGAGCCCCGGTCGGTCCGCGCGCCGTCATCTGAGCCCCCATCGGTCCACGCGTTGTCTCCTAAGCCCCGATCGGTCCACGCGCCGTCTCCGAGCCCCGATCGGTTCACGCATCGTCTCCTAAGCCCCGATCGGTTAACGCGCCGTCTCCGAGCGCCGAGCGGTCCACGCGCCGTCGCCGAACCCCAATTGGTCCATGCGCAACCGCCTGAGTCCCAGTCGGTCCACGCGCTGTCTCCGAGCCCCGATCGGTCCACGCGCCGTCGCCGAGCCATGATCGGTCCACGCGCGGCCTCCTGAGCCCCAATCGGTCCACGGGCCGTCGCCGATCCACGATCGGCCCGTGCGCCGTTTCCAGAGCCCTATCGGTCCACGCATCGTCTCTTGATCTCCGATCGGTCCACGTGCCGTCTCCTAAGCCCCGATCGGTCCACGCACTGTCTCCGAGCGCCGATCGGTTCACGCGCTGTCTCCTGAGCCCCGATCATTCCACGCGCCGTCTCCGAGCCCCGATCGGTCCACGCGTTGTCTCCTTAGCCCCGATCGCTCCACGCGCCGTCTCCGAGCACCGAGCGGTCCACGCGCCGTCGCCGAACCCCAAATGGTCCACGCGCAACCGCCTGAGCCCCGATCGATCCACGCGAGTCTCCTGAGCCCCGGTCGGTCCGCGCGCCGTCATCTGACCCCCCATCGGTCCACGCGTTGTCTCCTAAACCCCGATCGGTCCACGCGCCGTCTCCGAGCCCCGATCGGTTCACGCATCGTCTCCTAAGCCCCGATCGGTTAACGCGCCGTCTCCGAGCGCCGAGCGGTCCACGCGCCGTCGCCGAACCCCAATTGGTCCACGCGCAACCGCCTGAGTCCCAGTCGGTCCACGCGCTGTCTCCGAGCCCCGATCGGTCCACGCGCCGTCGCCGAGCCATGATCGGTCCACGCGCGGCCTCCTGAGCCCCAATCGGTCCACGGGCCGTCGCCGATCCACGATCGGTTCGTGCGCCGTTTCCAGAGCCCTATCGGTCCACGCATCGTCTCCTGATCTCCGATCGGTCCACGTGCCGTCTCCTAAGCCCCGATCGGTCCACGCACTGTCTCCGAGCGCCGATCGGTTCACGCGCCGTCTCCTGAGCCCCGATCATTCCACGCGCCGTCTCCGAGCCCCGGTCGGTCCACGCGCCGTCTCCTGAGCCCCGATCGGTCCATGCGTCGTCTTCTTAGTCCCGATGCCTCCTCGCGCCGTCTCCGAGCCACGATCGGTCCAGGCGCCGCTTCCGAGCCCCCATCGGTCCATGCGCCGTATCATAAGCCCCGATCGGTCAACGCGCCGTCTCAGAGCGCCGATCATTTCACGCGCCGTCTCCTGAGCCCCGATCATTCCACGCCCCGCCTCCGAGCCCCGATCGGTCCACGCGCCGTCTCCTAAGCCCCGATCATTCCACGCGCCGTCTCCGAGCGCCAATCGGTTCACGCGCCGTCTCATGAGGCCCGGTCGGTTCATGCGCCGTCGCCGAGCCTCGATCGGTCCACGCGCGGCCGCCTTAGCCCCGGTCGGTCCACGCGCCGTCTCCGAGGCCCGATCGGTCCACGCATCGTCACCTGAGCCCCGATCGGTTAACGCGCCGTCTCCGAGCCCCGATCAGTCCACGCGCCGTCTCCTGAGCCCCGATCGGTCCACGCGCCGTCTCCAAGCCACGATAGGTCCAGGCGCCACTTCCCGAGCCCCGATCGATCCACGCGCCGTCTCGTAAGCCACAATCGGTCCACGCGCCGTCTCAGAGCGCTGATCATTTCACGCGCCGTCTCCTGAGCCCCGATCGGTCCACGCGGCGTCTCCTGATCCCCGATCGGTTCACGCATCGTCTCCTGAGCCCCGATAGGTCCACACGCCGTATCCGAGCCCCGATCGGTCCGCATGACGCATTCTAAGCCACGGTCCGTCCACGCGCCGTCTCCGAGCACCGATCGGTCCACGCGCCGTCTCCTGAGGCCCGATCGGTCCACGCGTCGTCCTCGAAGCCCGATCGGTCGACGCGCCGTCTCCTGAGCCCGGATCGGTCCACGCGTCGGCTACTAAGCCCCGATCGGTCCACGCGTCGTCTCCTAAGCCCCGATCCGTCGTCGCGTCGTCTCCTGAGCCCCGATCGATTCACGCGTCTTCTCCTGAGCCCCGACCGCTCCGCGCGTCGTCTCCGAGCCCCGATCGGTCCACGCGCTGTCTCCTGAGCCCCGATAGGTACACGCGTCGTCTCCTACACCCCGATCGGTCCACGCGCGGCCTCCTGAGCCCCAATCGGTCCACGCGTCGTCTCCTGAGCCCCGATCAATTGACGCGTCTTCTCGTGAGCCCCGATCGCTCCTCGCGCCTTCTCCTGAGCCCCGATCGGTTCACGCATCGTCTCCTGAGCCGCGATAGGTCCACACGCCGTATCCGAGCCCCGATCGGTCCGCATGACGCATTCTAAGCCACGGTCCGTCCACGCGCCGTCTCCGAGCACCGATCGGTCCACGCGCCGTCTTCTGAGGCCCGATCGGTCCGCGCGTCGTCCTCGAGCCCCGATCGGTCGACGCGCCGTCTCCTGAGCCCGCATCGGTCCACGCGTCGGCTCCTAAGCCCCGATCGGTCCACGCGTCGTCTCCTAAGCCCCGATCCGTCGTCGCGTCGTCTCCTGAGCCCCGATCGATCCACGCGTCTTCCCCTGAGCCCCGACCGCTCCACGCGTCGTCTCCGAGCTCCGATCGGTCCACGCGCCGTTCCGAGCCCCGATCGGTCCATGCGTCGTCTTCTAAGCCCCGATGCCTCCACGCGCCGTCTCCGAGCCACGATCGGTGCAGGCGCCGCTTCGTGAACCCCGATCGGTCCACGCGCTGTCTCCTGAGCCCCGATCCATCCACGCGCAGTCGCCGAGCCCCGATCGGTCCACGCGCGGTCTACTGAGCTCCGGTCGGTCCACACGCCGCTGCGAACCCCAATTGGTCCACGCGCAACCTCTCGAGCCCCAGTCGGTAAACGCGCTGTCTCCGAGCCCTGATCGGTCCACGCGCCGTCTCCTGAGCCCCGATCGGTCCACGCGTCGTCTCCTAAGCCCCGATCGGTTAACGCGCCGTCTCCGAGCCCCGATGGGTCCACGCGCCGCCTCCTTAGCCCCGATCGGTCCACGCGTCGTCTCCTAAGCCCCGATCGGTCGACGGGTCGTCTCCTAAGCCCCGATCGGTCGACGCGTCGTCTCCTAATCCCCGGTCGGTCCACGCGCCGTCGCCGAACCCCAATTGGTCCACGCGCCACCTCCTGAGCCCCAGTCGGTCCACGCGCTGTCTCCGAGCACCGATCGGTCTACGCATCGTCTCCTAAACCCCGCTCTGTTAACGCGTCGTCTCCTGAGCCGCGATCGCTCCACGCGCCTTTTCCTGAGACCCGATCGGTCCATCCGTCGTCTTTTAAGCCCCGATACCTCCACGCGCCGTCTCCGAGCCACGATCGGTCCACGCGTCGGCTCCTAAGCTTTCGATAGGTCCACGCGCGGCCTCCGTAGCCCCGGTCGGTCCACGCGCCGTCTCCGAGCCCCGATCGGTCCACGCATCGTCTCCTAAGCCCCGATCGGTTAACGCACCGTCTCCCCGCCCCGATCGGTCCACGCGCCGTCTCCTGAGCCCCGATACGTCCACGCGCAGTCGCCGAGCCCCGATCAGTCCACGCGCGGCCTCCTGAGCCCCGGTCGGTTCACGCGCCGTCTCCCCGCCCCGATCGGTCCACGTGCCGTCTCCTGAGCCCTGACCCGTCCACGCGCGGCGTCGAGCCGCGATCGGTCCACGCGCGGCGTCGAGCCGCGATCGGTCCACGCGCGGCCTCCTGAGCCCCAATCGGTCCACGCTACGTCTCCTAAGCCCCGATCGGTCCGTGCGCCGTCTCCGAGCCCCGATCGGTCCACGCACCATCGCATGCTCCCCAATCGGTCCATGCGCCGCCTCCGGAGCCCTGATCGATCTACGCGAATCTCCTGAGCTCCGGTCGGTCCTCGTACCGTCTCCGAGCCCCGATCGGTCCACGTACCGTCTCCGAAGCCAAGATCGGTCCACGCGCCGTCTCCTGAGCCCCGATCGGTCCACGCGTCGTCTCCTAAGCCCCGATCGGTTCACGCGCCGTATCCGAGCCCCAATCGGTCCACGCGCCGTCTCCTAAGCTCCAATCGGTCCACGCGCCGTCTCCTGAGCCCCGATACGTCGACGCGCAGTCGCCGAGCCCCGATCGCTCCTCGCGCCTTCTCCTGAGCCCCGCTCGGTCCATGCGTCGTGTTCTTAGCCCCGATGCCTCCACGCGCCGTCTCCTGAGCCCCGATCGTTCCACGCGCCGTCTCCGAGCCCCGATCGGTCCACGCGTCGTCTCCTAAGCCCCGATCGGTTAACGCGCCGTTTCCGAGCCCCGATGGGTCCACGCGCCGCCTCCTAAGCCCCGATCGGTCCACGCGTCGTCTCCTAAGCCCCGATCGGTCGACGCGTCGTCTCCTAATCCCCGGTCGGTCCACGCGCCGTCGCCGAACCCCAATTGGTCCACGCGCCACCTCCTGAGCCCCAGTCGGTCCACGCGCTGTCTCCGAGCACCGATCGGTCTACGCATCGTCTCCTAAACCCCGCTCTGTTAACGCGTCGTCTCCTGAGCCGCGATCGCTCCACGCGCCGTTTCCTGAGCCCCGATCGGTCCATCCGTCGTCTTTTAAGCCCCGATACCTCCACGCGCCGTCTCCGAGCCACGATCGGTCCACGCGTCGGCTCCTACGCTTTCGATAGGTCCACGCGCGGCCTCCGTAGCCCCGGTCGGTCCACGCGCCGTCTCCGAGCCCCGATCGGTCCACGCATCGTCTCCTAAGCCCCGATCGGTTAACGCACCGTCTCCCCGCCCCGATCGGTCCACGCGCCGTCTCCTGAGCCCCGATACGTCCACGCGCAGTCGCCGAGCCCCGATCAGTCCACGCGCGGCCTCCTGAGCCCCGGTCGGTTCACGCGCCGTCTCCCCGCCCCGATCGGTCCACGTGCCGTCTCCTGAGCCCTGACCCGTCCACGCGCGGCGTCGAGCCGCGATCGGTCCATGCGCGGCCTCCTGAGCCCCAATCGGTCCACGCTACGTCTCCTAAGCCCCGATCGGTCCGTGCGCCGTCTCCGAGCCCCGATCGGTCCACGCACCATCGCATGCTCCCCAATCGGTCCATGCGCCGCCTCCGGAGCCCTGATCGATCCACGCGAATCTCCTGAGCTCCGGTCGGTCCTCGTACCGTCTCCGAGCCCCGATCGGTCCACGTACCGTCTCCGAAGCCGCGATCGGTCCACGCGCCGTCTCCTGAGCCCCGATCGGTCCACGCGTCGTCTCCTAAGCCCCGATCGGTTCACGCGCCGTATCCGAGCCCCAATCGGTCCACGCGCCGTCTCCTAAGCTCCAATCGGTCCACGCGCCGTCTCCTGAGCCCCGATACGTCGACGCGCAGTCGCCGAGCCCCGATCGGTTCACGCGCTGTCTCCTGAGCCCCGATAGGTACACGCGTCGTCTCCTACACCCCGATCGGTCCACGCGCGGCCTCCTGAGCCCCAATCGGTCCACGCGTCGTCTCCTGAGCCCCGATCACTTGACGCGTCTTCTCCTGAGCCCCGATCGCTCCTCGCGCCTTCTCCTGAGCCCCGCTCGGTCCATGCGTCGTGTTCTTAGCCCCGAGGCCTCCACGCGCCGTCTCCGAGCCACGATAGGTCCAGGCGCCACCTCCCGAGCCCCGATCGATCCACGCGCCGTCTCGTAAGCCACAATCGGTCCACGCGCCGTCTCAGAGCGCTGATCATTTCACGCGCCGTCTCCTGAGCCCCGATCGTTCCACGCGCCGTCTCCGAGCCCCGAACGGTCCACGCGGCGTCTCCTGAGCCCCGATCGGTTCACGCATCGTCTCCTGAGCCCCGATAGGTCCACACGCCGTATCCGAGCCCCGATCGGTCCGCATGACGCATTCTAAGCCACGGTCCGTCCACGCGCCGTCTCCGAGCACCGATCGGTCCACGCGCCGTCTCCTGAGGCCCGATCGGTCCACGCGTCGTCCTCGAGCCCCGATTGGTCGACGCGCCGTCTCCTGAGCCCGGATCGGTCCACGCGTCGGCTCCTAAGCCCCGATCGGTCCACGCGTCGTCTCCTAAGCCCCGATCCGTCGTCGCGTCGTCTCCTGAGCCCCGATCGATCCACGCGTCTTCTCCTGAGCCCCGACCGCTCCACGCGTCGTCTCCGATCTCCGATCGGTCCACGCGCCGTTCCGAGCCCCGATCGGTCCATGCGTCGTCTTCTAAGCCCCGATGCCTCCACGCGCCGTCTCCGAGCCACGATCGGTGCAGGCGCCGCTTCGTGAACCCCGATCGGTCCACGCGCTGTCTCCTGAGCCCCGATCCATCCACGCGCAGTCGCCGAGCCCCGATCGGTCCACGCGCGGTCTACTGAGCTCCGGTCGGTCCACACGCCGCTGCGAACCCCAATTGGTCCACGCGCAACCTCTCGAGCCCCAGTCGGTAAACGCGCTGTCTCCGAGCCCTGATCGGTCCACGCGCCGTCTCCTGAGCCCCGATCGGTCCACGCGTCGTCTCCTAAGCCCCGATCGGTTCACGCGCCGTATCCGAGCCCCAATCGGTCCACGCGCCGTCTCCTAAGCTCCAATCGGTCCACGCGCCGTCTCCTGAGCCCCGATACGTCGACGCGCAGTCGCCGAGCCCCGATCGCTCCTCGCGCCTTCTCCTGAGCCCCGCTCGGTCCATGCGTCGTGTTCTTAGCCCCGATGCCTCCACGCGCCGTCTCCTGAGCCCCGATCGTTCCACGCGCCGTCTCCGAGCCCCGATGGGTCCACACGCCGCCTCCTAAGCCCCGATCGGTCCACGCGTCGTCTCCTAAGCCCCGATCGGTCGACGCGTCGTCTCCTAATCCCCGGTCGGTCCACGCGCCGTCGCCGAACCCCAATTGGTCCACGCGCCACCTCCTGAGCCCCAGTCGGTCCACGTGCTGTCTCCGAGCACCGATCGGTCTACGCATCGTCTCCTAAACCCCGCTCTGTTAACGCGTCGTCTCCTGAGCCGCGATCGCTCCACGCGCCGTTTCCTGAGCCCCGATCGGTCCATCCGTCGTCTTTTAAGCCCCGATACCTCCACGCGCCGTCTCCGAGCCACGATCGGTCCAGGCGTGGCCTCCTGAGCCGCGGTTGGTCCACGCGCCGTTTCCTGAGCCCCGATCGGTCCACGCGTCGTCTTCGAAGCCCAGATGCCTGCTTGCGCCGTCTCCCAACCACGATCGGTGCAGGCGCCGCTTCCTGAGCCCCGATCGGTCCACGCGTTTTCTCCTAAGCCCCGATCGGTCCACGCGTCGTCTCCTCAGCCCCGATCGTTCCACGCGCCGTCTCCGAGCCCCGATCGGTCCACGCGGCGTCTCCTGAGCCCCGATCGGTTCACGCGTCGTTTCCTGAGCCCCGATAGGTCCACACGCCGTATCCGAGCCCCGATCGGTCCGCATGACGCATTCTAAGCCACGGTCCGTCCACGCGCCGTCTCCGAGCACCGATCGGTCCACGCGCCGTCTCCTGAGCCCGGATCGGTCCACGCGTCGGCTCCTAAGCCCCGATCGGTCCACGCGTCGTCTCCTAAGCCCCGATCCGTCGTCGCGTCGTCTCCTGAGCCCCGATCGATTCACGCGTCTTCTCCTGAGCCCCGACCGCTCCACGCGTCGTCTCCGAGCCCCGATCGGTCCACGCGCTGTCTCCTGAGCCCCGATAGGTACACGCGTCGTCTCCTACACCCCGATCGGTCCACGCGCGGCCTCCTGAGCCCCAATCGGTCCACGCGTCGTCTCCTGAGCCCCGATCAATTGACGCGTCTTCTCCTGAGCCCCGACCGCTCCACGCGTCGTCTCCGAGCTCCGATCGGTCCACGCGCCGTTCCGAGCCCCGATCGGTCCATGCGTCGTCTTCTAAGCCCCGATGCCTCCACGCGCCGTCTCCGAGCCACGATCGGTGCAGGCGCCGCTTCGTGAACCCCGAACGGTCCACGCGCGGTCTACTGAGCTCCGGTCGGTCCACACGCCGCTGCGAACCCCAATTGGTCCACGCGCAACCTCTCGAGCCCCAGTCGGTAAACGCGCTGTCTCCGAGCCCTGATCGGTCCACGCGCCGTCTCCTCAGCCCCGATCGGTCCACGCGCCGTCTCCCCGCCCCGATCGGTCCACGTGCCGTCTCCGAGCGCCAATCGGTTCACGCGCCGTCTCATGAGGCCCGGTCGGTTCATGCGCCGTCGCCGAGCCTCGATCGGTCCACGCGCGGCCGCCTTAGCCCCGGTCGGTCCACGCGCCGTCTCCGAGGCCCGATCGGTCCACGCATCGTCACCTGAGCCCCGATCGGTTAACGCGCCGTCTCCGAGCCCCGATCAGTCCACGCGCCGTCTCCTGAGCCCCGATCGGTCCACGCGCCGTCTCCAAGCCACGATAGGTCCAGGCGCCACTTCCCGAGCCCCGATCGATCCACGCGCCGTCTCGTAAGCCACAATCGGTCCACGCGCCGTCTCAGAGCGCTGATCATTTCACGCGCCGTCTCCTGAGCCCCGATCGTTCCACGCGCCGTCTCCGAGCCCCGATCGGTCCACGCGGCGTCTCCTGAGCCCCGATCGGTTCACGCATCGTCTCCTGAGCCCCGATAGGTCCACACGCCGTATCCGAGCCCCGATCGGTCCGCATGACGCATTCTAAGCCACGGTCCGTCCGCGCGCCGTCTCCGAGCACCGATCGGTCCACGCGCCGTCTCCTGAGGCCCGATCGGTCCACGCGTCGTCATCGAAGCCCGATCGGTCGACGCGCCGTCTCCTGAGCCCGGATCGGTCCACGCGTCGGCTACTAAGCCCCGATCGGTCCACGCGTCGTCTCCTAAGCCCCGATCCGTCGTCGCGTCGTCTCCTGAGCCCCGATCGATTCACGCGTCTTCTCCTGAGCCCCGACCGCTCCGCGCGTCGTCTCCGAGCCCCGATCGGTCCACGCGCTGTCTCCTGAGCCCCGATAGGTACACGCGTCGTCTCCTACACCCCGATCGGTCCACGCGCGGCCTCCTGAGCCCCAATCGGTCCACGCGTCGTCTCCTGAGCCCCGATCAATTGACGCGTCTTCTCGTGAGCCCCGATCGCTCCTCGCGCCTTCTCCTGAGCCCCGATCGGTTCACGCATCGTCTCCTGAGCCGCGATAGGTCCACACGCCGTATCCGAGCCCCGATCGGTCCGCATGACGCATTCTAAGCCACGGTCCGTCCACGCGCCGTCTCCGAGCACCGATCGGTCCACGCGCCGTCTTCTGAGGCCCGATCGGTCCGCGCGTCGTCCTCGAGCCCCGATCGGTCGACGCGCCGTCTCCTGAGCCCGCATCGGTCCACGCGTCGGCTCCTAAGCCCCGATCGGTCCACGCGTCGTCTCCTAAGCCCCGATCCGTCGTCGCGTCGTCTCCTGAGCCCCGATCGATCCACGCGTCTTCTCCTGAGCCCCGACCGCTCCACGCGTCGTCTCCGAGCTCCGATCGGTCCACGCGCCGTTCCGAGCCCCGATCGGTCCATGCGTCGTCTTCTAAGCCCCGATGCCTCCACGCGCCGTCTCCGAGCCACGATCGGTGCAGGCGCCGCTTCGTGAACCCCGATCGGTCCACGCGCTGTCTCCTGAGCCCCGATCCATCCACGCGCAGTCGCCGAGCCCCGATCGGTCCACGCGCGGTCTACTGAGCTCCGGTCGGTCCACACGCCGCTGCGAACCCCAATTGGTCCACGCGCAACCTCTCGAGCCCCAGTCGGTAAACGCGCTGTCTCCGAGCCCTGATCGGTCCACGCGCCGTCTCCTGAGCCCCGATCGGTCCACGCGTCGTCTCCTAAGCCCCGATCGGTTAACGCGCCGTCTCCGAGCCCCGATGGGTCCACGCGCCGCCTCCTTAGCCCCGATCGGTCCACGCGTCGTCTCCTAAGCCCCGATCGGTCGACGGGTCGTCTCCTAAGCCCCGATCGGTCGACGCGTCGTCTCCTAATCCCCGGTCGGTCCACGCGCCGTCGCCGAACCCCAATTGGTCCACGCGCCACCTCCTGAGCCCCAGTCGGTCCACGCGCTGTCTCCGAGCACCGATCGGTCTACGCATCGTCTCCTAAACCCCGCTCTGTTAACGCGTCGTCTCCTGAGCCGCGATCGCTCCACGCGCCTTTTCCTGAGACCCGATCGGTCCATCCGTCGTCTTTTAAGCCCCGATACCTCCACGCGCCGTCTCCGAGCCACGATCGGTCCACGCGTCGGCTCCTAAGCTTTCGATAGGTCCACGCGCGGCCTCCGTAGCCCCGGTCGGTCCACGCGCCGTCTCCGAGCCCCGATCGGTCCACGCATCGTCTCCTAAGCCCCTATCGGTTAACGCACCGTCTCCCCGCCCCGATCGGTCCACGCGCCGTCTCCGAGCCCCGATCAGTCCACGCGCCGTCTCCTGAGCCCCGATCGGTCCACGCGCCGTCTCCAAGCCACGATAGGTCCAGGCGCCACTTCCCGAGCCCCGATCGATCCACGCGCCGTCTCGTAAGCCACAATCGGTCCACGCGCCGTCTCAGAGCGCTGATCATTTCACGCGCCGTCTCCTGAGCCCCGATCGTTCCACGCGCCGTCTCCGAGCCCCGATCGGTCCACGCGGCGTCTCCTGAGCCCCGATCGGTTCACGCATCGTCTCCTGAGCCCCGATAGGTCCACACGCCGTATCCGAGCCCCGATCGGTCCGCATGACGCATTCTAAGCCACGGTCCGTCCACGCGCCGTCTCCGAGCACCGATCGGTCCACGCGCCGTCTCCTGAGGCCCGATCGGTCCACGCGTCGTCCTCGAAGCCCGATCGGTCGACGCGCCGTCTCCTGAGCCCGGATCGGTCCACGCGTCGGCTACTAAGCCCCGATCGGTCCACGCGTCGTCTCCTAAGCCCCGATCCGTCGTCGCGTCGTCTCCTGAGCCCCGATCGATTCACGCGTCTTCTCCTGAGCCCCGACCGCTCCGCGCGTCGTCTCCGAGCCCCGATCGGTCCACGCGCTGTCTCCTGAGCCCCGATAGGTACACGCGTCGTCTCCTACACCCCGATCGGTCCACGCGCGGCCTCCTGAGCCCCAATCGGTCCACGCGTCGTCTCCTGAGCCCCGATCAATTGACGCGTCTTCTCGTGAGCCCCGATCGCTCCTCGCGCCTTCTCCTGAGCCCCGATCGGTTCACGCATCGTCTCCTGAGCCGCGATAGGTCCATGCGTCGTCTTCTAAGCCCCGATGCCTCCACGCGCCGTCTCCGAGCCACGATCGGTGCAGGCGCCGCTTCGTGAACCCCGATCGGTCCACGCGCGGTCTACTGAGCTCCGGTCGGTCCACACGCCGCTGCGAACGCCAATTGGTCCACGCGCAACCTCTCGAGCCCCAGTCGGTAAACGCGCTGTCTCCGAGCCCTGATCGGTCCACGCGCCGTCTCCTGAGCCCCGATACGTCCACGCGCAGTCGCCGAGCCCCGATCAGTCCACGCGCGGCCTCCTGAGCCCCGGTCGGTTCACGCGCCGTCTCCCCACGCCGATCGGTCCACGCGCCGTCTCCTGAGCCCTGATCCGTCCACGCGCCGTCTCCTGAGCCCCGATACGTCGACGCGCAGTCGCCGAGCCCCGATCGGCCCACGCGCGGTCTCCAAGCCTCGATCCGTACACGCGCCGTCTCCGAGCCCCGATCGGTCCACGCGCCGTCTCCTGAGACCCGATCGGTTCAAGCATCGTCTCCTAAGCCCCGATACGTCCACACGCCGGATCCGAGCCCCGATCGGTCCGCGTGACGCATTCTAAGTCACGGTCCGTCCACGCGCCGTCTCCGAGCACCGATCGGTCAACGCGCCGCCTCCTAAGCCCCGATCGGTCCACGCGTCGTCTCCTAAGCCCCGATCGGTCGACGGGTCGTCTCCTAAGCCCCGATCGGTCGACGCGTCGTCTCCTAATCCCCGGTCGGTCCACGCGCCGTCGCCGAGCCCCGATCGGTGCGCGTGCCGCATTCTAAGCCACGGTCCATCCACGCGCCGTCTCCGAGCCCCGCTCGATCCACGCGTCGTCTCCTAAGCCCCGATCGGTCCACGCGCCGTCTCCTAAGCCCCGATTGATCCACGCGCCGTCTCCCAGCGACGATCGGTTCACACGCCGTCTCCTGTGCTCCGATCGTTCCACGCGCCGTCTCCGAGCCCTGATCGATCCACGCGCCGTCTCCTGAACCCCAATCGGTCCACGCGTCGGCTCCTAAGACCCGATCCATCGACGCGTCGTCTCCTGAGACCCGATCGATCCACGCGCCGTCTCCGAGCCCCGATCGGTCCACGCGGCGTCTCCTGAGCCCCGATCGGTTCACGCATCGTTTCCTGAGCCCCGATAGGTCCACACGCCGTATCCGAGCACCGATCGGTCCGCATGACGCATTCTAAGCCACGGTCCGTCCACGCGCCGTCTCCGAGCACCGATCGGTCCACGCGCCGTCTCCTGAGGCCCGATCGGTCCACGCGTCGTCCTCGAGCCCCGATCGGTCGACGCGCCGTCTCCTGAGCCCGGATCGGTCCACGCGTCGGCTCCTAAGCCCCGATCGGTCCACGCGTCGTCTCCTAAGCCCCGATCCGTCGTCGCGTCGTCTCCTGAGCCCCGATCGATTCACGCGTCTTCTCCTGAGCCCCGACCGCTCCACGCGTCGTCTCCGAGCCCCGATCGGTCCACGCGCTGTGTCCTGAGCCCCGATAGGTACACGCGTCGTCTCCTACACCCCGATCGGTCCACGCGCGGCCTCCTGATCCCCAATCGGTCCACGCGTCGTCTCCTGAGCCCCGATCAATTGACGCGTCTTCTCCTGAGCCCCGACCGCTCCACGCGTCGTCTCCGAGCTCCGATCGGTCCACGCGCCGTTCCGAGCCCCGATCGGTCCATGCGTCGTCTTCTAAGCCCCGATGCCTCCACGCGCCGTCTCCGAGCCACGATCGGTGCAGGCGCCGTCTCCTGAGCCCCGATCGTTCCACACGCCGCCTCTTAAGCCCCGATCGGTCCAGGCGTCGTCTCCTAAGCCCCGACCGGTCCACGCGCCGCCTCCTGAGTCCCGATCGGTCAACGCGTCGTGTCCTAAGCCCTGATCGGTCCACGTGCCGTCTCCGAGCCCCGATGGGTCCACGCGCCGCATCCTGGGCCCCGATCGGTGCACGCGCCGTCTCCTAAGCCCCGATAGGTCCACGGGCCGTCGCCGAACCCCAATTGGTCCACGCGAAACCGCCTGAGCCCCGGTCGGTTCACGCGCCGTATCTCAGCCCCAATCGGGCCACGCTCCGTCTCCTGAGTCCCGATCGGTCCACGCGTCGTCTCCTAAGCCCCAATCGGTCCACGCGCCGACTACGGAGCCCCGATCGATCCACGCGAATCTCCTGAGCTCCGATCGGTCCACGCGCCGTTGCCGAACCCCAATTGGTCCACGCGAAACCGCCTGAGCCCCAGTCGGTCCACGCGCTGTCTCCGAGCCCCGATCGGTCCACGTGCCGTCTCCCAGCCCCGATCGGTCCACGCGCCGACTCCTAATCCCCAATCTGTCCACGACCCGTCTCCGGGCCCCGATCGGTGCACGCGCCGTGGCCGAACCCCAATTGGTCCACGCGCAACCGCCTGAGCCCCAGTCGGTTCAGGCGCGGTCGCCGAACCGCGATCGGTCCACGCGTCGTCTCCGAGCCCCGATCGGTCCACGCGCCGTCGCCGAGCTATGGTCGGTCCACGCGCGGCCTCCTGAGCCCCGATCGGTCCACGCGCCGTCGCCGAGCCGCGATCGGTCCACGCGCCGTCGCCGAGCCGCGATCGGTCCACGCGCGGCCTCCTGAGGCCCGATTGGTTCACGCGCCGTATCCGAGCACCAATCGGTCCACGCGCCGTCTCCTGAGCCCCGATCGATCCACGCGCGGCCTCCTGAGCCCCGATCGGTCCACGCGCCGTCGCCGAGCCGCGATCGGTCCACGCGCGGCCTCCTAAGCCCCGATCGGTCCACGCGCCGTCGCCGAACCCCAATTGGTCCACGCGCTAGCGCCTGAGCCCCAGTCGGTCCACGCGCTGTCTCCGAGCACCGATCGGTCCACGCGCGGCCTCCTGAGCCCCGATCGGTCCACGCGCCGTCGCCGAGCCGCGATCGGTTCTCGGGCGGCCTCCTGAGCCCCGGTCGATTCACGCGCCGTGTACGAGCCCCAATCGGGCCACGCGCCGTCTCCTGAGTCCCGATCAGTCCACGCGTCGTCTCCTAAGCCCCAATTGGTCCACACGCCGCCTCCGGAGCCCCGATCAATTGACGCGTCTTCTCCTGAGCCCCGATCGCTTCTCGTGCCGCCTCCTGAGCCCCGATCCGTCGAGGCGTCGGCTCCGGAGCCCCTTTCAATTGACGTCTCTTCTCCTGAGCCCCGATCGCTCCTCGCGCCGTCTCCTGAACCCCGCTCGGTCCATGCGTCGTCTTCTTAGCCCGGATGCCTCCACGCGCCGACTCCGAGCCACGATCGGTCCAGGCGCCGCTTCCTGCGCCCCGATCGGTCCACGCGCCGTCTCCTAAGCCCCAATCGGTCCAGGCGCCGCTTCCTGAGACCCGCTCGTTCCACGCGCCGTCTCCGAGCCCCGATCGATCCACGCGCCGCCTCCTGAGCCCCGATCGGTCCACGCGCCGTATCCTAAGCCCCGATCGGTCCACGCGCCATCTCTGAGCGATGATAACTTCACGCGCCGTCTCCTGAGCCCCGATCGGTCCACGCGTCGTCTCCTAAGCCCCGATCGGTCCACGCGCCGTCTCCTGAGCTCCGATCGGTCCACGCGTCGTCTCCTAAGCCACGATCGGTCCACGCGTCGTCTCCGAGCCCCGATGCCTCCACGC
This sequence comes from Netelia fuscicornis, assembly GCA_946811545.1. Taxonomy (NCBI): domain Eukaryota; kingdom Metazoa; phylum Arthropoda; class Insecta; order Hymenoptera; family Ichneumonidae; genus Netelia; species Netelia fuscicornis. The sequence goes on from OX328015.1 coordinate 25,739,559, forward strand.
GCCGTCTCCGAGCCACTATCGATGCGTGCGCCGCTTCCAGAGCCCCGATCGGTCCAGGCGCCGCTTCCTGCGCCCCGATCGGTCCACGCGCCGTCTCCTAAGCTCCAATCGGTCCACGCGGCGTCTCCGAGCGCCGATCATTTCACGCGCCGTTTCCTGAGACCCGATAGTTCCACGCGCCGTCTCCGAGCCCCGATCGATCCACGCGCCGCCTCCTGAGCCCCGATCAGTCCAGGCGCCGTCTCCTAAGCCCCGATCGCTCCACGGGCCGTCTCCTGAGCCCCGATCGGTCGACGCGTCGTCTTCTAAGCCCCGGTCGGTTCACACGTCGTCTCCGAGCCGCGATCGGTCCATGCATCGTCTCCTAAGCCTCGATCCGTTAACGTGCCGTCTCCGAGCCCCGATCGGTCCACGCGCCGTCTACGAGCTCCGATGGGTCCACGCGCCGCATCCTGAGCCCCGATCGGACGACGCGTCGTCTCCTGAACCGCGATTGCTCCTAGGCCCGTTTCCTGAGCCCCGATCGGTCCACGCGTCGTCTTCTAAGCCCCGGTCGGTTCACACGCCGTCTCCGAGCCGCGATCGGTCCACGCATCGTCTCCTAAGCCCCGATCCGTTAACGTGCCGTCTCCTGAGCCCTGATCGGTCGACGCGTCGTCTCCTGAGCCCCGATCGCTCCACACGCCGTTTCTTGAGCCCCGATCGGTCCACGCGTCGTCTTCAAAGCCCCGATCCGTACACGCGTCGTCTCCGAGCGTCGATCTGTCCACGCGCCGTCGCCGAGCCCCGATCGGTCCACGCGCCGTCTCCGAGCCCCGATCGGTCCACGCATCGTCTCCTAAGCCCCAATCGATTAACGCGCCGTCTCCGAGCCCCGATCGGTCCACGCGACGTCGCCGAACCTCAATTGGTCCACGCGAAACCGCCTGAGCCCCAGTCGGTCCACGCGCTGTCTCCGAGCCCCGATCGGTCCACGCGCCGTCGCCGAGCCACGATCGGTCCACGCGCGGCCTCCTGAGCCCCGATCGATCCACGCGCCGTCGCCGAGCCGCGATCGGTCCACGCGCGGTCTCCTGAGCCCCGGTCGGTTCACGCGCCATCTCCTGAGCCCCGATCGGTCCACGCGTCGTTCCCTAAGCCGCGATCCATCCACGCGCAGTCTCCAGAGCCGCGATCGGTCCACGCATCCCCTCCTGAGCCCCGGACGGTCCACGCGCCGTCACCGAACCCCGATCGGTCGACGCGCTGTCTCCGAGCGCCGATCGGTTAACGCGCCGTCTCCGAGCCCCGATCAGTCCACGCGCTGTCCCCTGAGCCCCAATCGGTCTAGGCGTCGTCTTCTAAGCCCTGATCCGTCCACGGGCCGTGTCCGAGCGCCGATCATTTCACGCGCCGTCTTCTGAGCCCCGATCGACCCACGCGTTGTCTCCTGAGCCCCGACCGCTCCACACGCCCTTTCCTGAGCCCCGATCGGTCCACGCATCGCCTCCGAGCACCGATCGGTCCACGCGCCGTCCCCTAAGCCCCGATCGGTCCACGCGCCGTCTCCGAGCACCGATCGGTTCACGCGCCGTCTCCTGAGCCCCGATCGTTCCACGCGCCGTCTCCGAGCTCCGATCGGCCCACGCGCTGTCTCCTAAGCACCGATCTGTCCAAGCGCCTTCTCTTAAGCCCCGATCGGTCCACGCGCCGTCTCCGAGCCCCGATCGGTCCACGCGGCGTCTCCTGAGCCCCGATCGGTCCACGCGTCGTCTCCTGCGCCCCGACCGCTCCACACGCCCTTTCCTGAGCCCCGATCGGTCCACACATCGTCTCCGAGCACCGATCGGTCCACGCGCCGTCCCCTAAGCCCCGATCGGTCCACACGCCGTATCCGAGCCCCGATCGGTCCGCATGACGCATTCTAAGCCACGGTCCGTCCACGCGCCGTCTCCGAGCACCGATCGGTCCACGCGCCGTCTCCTGAGACCCGATCGTTCCACGCGCCGTCTCCGAGCCCCGATCGATCCAGGCGTCTTCTCCTGAGCCCCGACCGCTCCACGCGTCGTCTCCGAGCTCCGATCGGTCCACGCGCCGTTCCGAGCCCCGTTCGGTCCATGCGTCGTCTTCTAGGCCCCGATGCCTCCACGCGCCGTCTCCGAGCCACGATCGGTGCAGGCGCCGCTTCGTGAACCCCGATCGGTCCACGCGCTGTCTCCTGAGCCCCGATCGGTCCACACGCCGTCGCCGAGCCGCGATCCGTTCTCGCGCGGCCTCCTGAGCCCCGGTCGGTTCACGCGCCGTATCTGAGCCCCAATCGGGCCACGCTCCGTCTCCTGAGTCCCGATCGGTCCACGCGTCGTCTCCTAAGCCCCAATCGGTCCACGCGCCGCCTACGGAGCCCCGATCGGCCCACGCGCGGTCTCCAAGCCTCGATCCGTACACGCGCCGTCTCCGAGCCCCGATCGGTCCACGCGCCGTCTCCTGAGACCCGATCGGTTCAAGCATCGTCTCCTAAGCCCCGATACGTCCACACGCCGGATCCGAGCCCCGATCGGTCCGCGTGACGCATTCTAAGTCACGGTCCGTCCACGCGCCGTCTCCGAGCACCGATCGGTCAACGCGCCGCCTCCTAAGCCCCGATCGGTCCACGCGTCGTCTCCTAAGCCCCGATCGGTCGACGGGTCGTCTCCTAAGCCCCGATCGGTCGACGCGTCGTCTCCTAATCCCCGGTCGGTCCACGCGCCGTCGCCGAGCCCCGATCGGTGCGCGTGCCGCATTCTAAGCCACGGTCCATCCACGCGCCGTCTCCGAGCCCCGCTCGATCCACGCGTCGTCTCCTAAGCCCCGATCGGTCCACGCGCCGTCTCCTAAGCCCCGATTGATCCACGCGCCGTCTCCCAGCGACGATCGGTTCACACGCCGTCTCCTGTGCTCCGATCGTTCCACGCGCCGTCTCCGAGCCCTGATCGATCCACGCGCCGTCTCCTGAACCCCAATCGGTCCACGCGTCGGCTCCTAAGACCCGATCCATCGACGCGTCGTCTCCTGAGACCCGATCGATCCACGCGCCGTCTCCGAGCCCCGATCGGTCCACGCGGCGTCTCCTGAGCCCCGATCGGTTCACGCATCGTTTCCTGAGCCCCGATAGGTCCACACGCCGTATCCGAGCACCGATCGGTCCGCATGACGCATTCTAAGCCACGGTCCGTCCACGCGCCGTCTCCGAGCACCGATCGGTCCACGCGCCGTCTCCTGAGGCCCGATCGGTCCACGCGTCGTCCTCGAGCCCCGATCGGTCGACGCGCCGTCTCCTGAGCCCGGATCGGTCCACGCGTCGGCTCCTAAGCCCCGATCGGTCCACGCGTCGTCTCCTAAGCCCCGATCCGTCGTCGCGTCGTCTCCTGAGCCCCGATCGATTCACGCGTCTTCTCCTGAGCCCCGACCGCTCCACGCGTCGTCTCCGAGCCCCGATCGGTCCACGCGCTGTGTCCTGAGCCCCGATAGGTACACGCGTCGTCTCCTACACCCCGATCGGTCCACGCGCGGCCTCCTGATCCCCAATCGGTCCACGCGTCGTCTCCTGAGCCCCGATCAATTGACGCGTCTTCTCCTGAGCCCCGACCGCTCCACGCGTCGTCTCCGAGCTCCGATCGGTCCACGCGCCGTTCCGAGCCCCGATCGGTCCATGCGTCGTCTTCTAAGCCCCGATGCCTCCACGCGCCGTCTCCGAGCCACGATCGGTGCAGGCGCCGTCTCCTGAGCCCCGATCGTTCCACACGCCGCCTCTTAAGCCCCGATCGGTCCAGGCGTCGTCTCCTAAGCCCCGACCGGTCCACGCGCCGCCTCCTGAGTCCCGATCGGTCAACGCGTCGTGTCCTAAGCCCTGATCGGTCCACGTGCCGTCTCCGAGCCCCGATGGGTCCACGCGCCGCATCCTGGGCCCCGATCGGTGCACGCGCCGTCTCCTAAGCCCCGATAGGTCCACGGGCCGTCGCCGAACCCCAATTGGTCCACGCGAAACCGCCTGAGCCCCGGTCGGTTCACGCGCCGTATCTCAGCCCCAATCGGGCCACGCTCCGTCTCCTGAGTCCCGATCGGTCCACGCGTCGTCTCCTAAGCCCCAATCGGTCCACGCGCCGACTACGGAGCCCCGATCGATCCACGCGAATCTCCTGAGCTCCGATCGGTCCACGCGCCGTTGCCGAACCCCAATTGGTCCACGCGAAACCGCCTGAGCCCCAGTCGGTCCACGCGCTGTCTCCGAGCCCCGATCGGTCCACGTGCCGTCTCCCAGCCCCGATCGGTCCACGCGCCGACTCCTAATCCCCAATCTGTCCACGACCCGTCTCCGGGCCCCGATCGGTGCACGCGCCGTGGCCGAACCCCAATTGGTCCACGCGCAACCGCCTGAGCCCCAGTCGGTTCAGGCGCGGTCGCCGAACCGCGATCGGTCCACGCGTCGTCTCCGAGCCCCGATCGGTCCACGCGCCGTCGCCGAGCTATGGTCGGTCCACGCGCGGCCTCCTGAGCCCCGATCGGTCCACGCGCCGTCGCCGAGCCGCGATCGGTCCACGCGCCGTCGCCGAGCCGCGATCGGTCCACGCGCGGCCTCCTGAGGCCCGATTGGTTCACGCGCCGTATCCGAGCACCAATCGGTCCACGCGCCGTCTCCTGAGCCCCGATCGATCCACGCGCGGCCTCCTGAGCCCCGATCGGTCCACGCGCCGTCGCCGAGCCGCGATCGGTCCACGCGCGGCCTCCTAAGCCCCGATCGGTCCACGCGCCGTCGCCGAACCCCAATTGGTCCACGCGCTAGCGCCTGAGCCCCAGTCGGTCCACGCGCTGTCTCCGAGCACCGATCGGTCCACGCGCGGCCTCCTGAGCCCCGATCGGTCCACGCGCCGTCGCCGAGCCGCGATCGGTTCTCGGGCGGCCTCCTGAGCCCCGGTCGATTCACGCGCCGTGTACGAGCCCCAATCGGGCCACGCGCCGTCTCCTGAGTCCCGATCAGTCCACGCGTCGTCTCCTAAGCCCCAATTGGTCCACACGCCGCCTCCGGAGCCCCGATCAATTGACGCGTCTTCTCCTGAGCCCCGATCGCTTCTCGTGCCGCCTCCTGAGCCCCGATCCGTCGAGGCGTCGGCTCCGGAGCCCCTTTCAATTGACGTCTCTTCTCCTGAGCCCCGATCGCTCCTCGCGCCGTCTCCTGAACCCCGCTCGGTCCATGCGTCGTCTTCTTAGCCCGGATGCCTCCACGCGCCGACTCCGAGCCACGATCGGTCCAGGCGCCGCTTCCTGCGCCCCGATCGGTCCACGCGCCGTCTCCTAAGCCCCAATCGGTCCAGGCGCCGCTTCCTGAGACCCGCTCGTTCCACGCGCCGTCTCCGAGCCCCGATCGATCCACGCGCCGCCTCCTGAGCCCCGATCGGTCCACGCGCCGTATCCTAAGCCCCGATCGGTCCACGCGCCATCTCTGAGCGATGATAACTTCACGCGCCGTCTCCTGAGCCCCGATCGGTCCACGCGTCGTCTCCTAAGCCCCGATCGGTCCACGCGCCGTCTCCTGAGCTCCGATCGGTCCACGCGTCGTCTCCTAAGCCACGATCGGTCCACGCGTCGTCTCCGAGCCCCGATGCCTCCACGCGCCGTCTCCGAGCCACTATCGATGCGTGCGCCGCTTCCAGAGCCCCGATCGGTCCAGGCGCCGCTTCCTGCGCCCCGATCGGTCCACGCGCCGTCTCCTAAGCTCCAATCGGTCCACGCGGCGTCTCCGAGCGCCGATCATTTCACGCGCCGTTTCCTGAGACCCGATAGTTCCACGCGCCGTCTCCGAGCCCCGATCGATCCACGCGCCGCCTCCTGAGCCCCGATCAGTCCAGGCGCCGTCTCCTAAGCCCCGATCGCTCCACGGGCCGTCTCCTGAGCCCCGATCGGTCGACGCGTCGTCTTCTAAGCCCCGGTCGGTTCACACGTCGTCTCCGAGCCGCGATCGGTCCATGCATCGTCTCCTAAGCCTCGATCCGTTAACGTGCCGTCTCCGAGCCCCGATCGGTCCACGCGCCGTCTACGAGCTCCGATGGGTCCACGCGCCGCATCCTGAGCCCCGATCGGACGACGCGTCGTCTCCTGAACCGCGATTGCTCCTAGGCCCGTTTCCTGAGCCCCGATCGGTCCACGCGTCGTCTTCTAAGCCCCGGTCGGTTCACACGCCGTCTCCGAGCCGCGATCGGTCCACGCATCGTCTCCTAAGCCCCGATCCGTTAACGTGCCGTCTCCTGAGCCCTGATCGGTCGACGCGTCGTCTCCTGAGCCCCGATCGCTCCACACGCCGTTTCTTGAGCCCCGATCGGTCCACGCGTCGTCTTCAAAGCCCCGATCCGTACACGCGTCGTCTCCGAGCGTCGATCTGTCCACGCGCCGTCGCCGAGCCCCGATCGGTCCACGCGCCGTCTCCGAGCCCCGATCGGTCCACGCATCGTCTCCTAAGCCCCAATCGATTAACGCGCCGTCTCCGAGCCCCGATCGGTCCACGCGACGTCGCCGAACCTCAATTGGTCCACGCGAAACCGCCTGAGCCCCAGTCGGTCCACGCGCTGTCTCCGAGCCCCGATCGGTCCACGCGCCGTCGCCGAGCCACGATCGGTCCACGCGCGGCCTCCTGAGCCCCGATCGATCCACGCGCCGTCGCCGAGCCGCGATCGGTCCACGCGCGGTCTCCTGAGCCCCGGTCGGTTCACGCGCCATCTCCTGAGCCCCGATCGGTCCACGCGTCGTTCCCTAAGCCGCGATCCATCCACGCGCAGTCTCCAGAGCCGCGATCGGTCCACGCATCCCCTCCTGAGCCCCGGACGGTCCACGCGCCGTCACCGAACCCCGATCGGTCGACGCGCTGTCTCCGAGCGCCGATCGGTTAACGCGCCGTCTCCGAGCCCCGATCAGTCCACGCGCTGTCCCCTGAGCCCCAATCGGTCTAGGCGTCGTCTTCTAAGCCCTGATCCGTCCACGGGCCGTGTCCGAGCGCCGATCATTTCACGCGCCGTCTTCTGAGCCCCGATCGACCCACGCGTTGTCTCCTGAGCCCCGACCGCTCCACACGCCCTTTCCTGAGCCCCGATCGGTCCACGCATCGCCTCCGAGCACCGATCGGTCCACGCGCCGTCCCCTAAGCCCCGATCGGTCCACGCGCCGTCTCCGAGCACCGATCGGTTCACGCGCCGTCTCCTGAGCCCCGATCGTTCCACGCGCCGTCTCCGAGCTCCGATCGGCCCACGCGCTGTCTCCTAAGCACCGATCTGTCCAAGCGCCTTCTCTTAAGCCCCGATCGGTCCACGCGCCGTCTCCGAGCCCCGATCGGTCCACGCGGCGTCTCCTGAGCCCCGATCGGTCCACGCGTCGTCTCCTGCGCCCCGACCGCTCCACACGCCCTTTCCTGAGCCCCGATCGGTCCACACATCGTCTCCGAGCACCGATCGGTCCACGCGCCGTCCCCTAAGCCCCGATCGGTCCACACGCCGTATCCGAGCCCCGATCGGTCCGCATGACGCATTCTAAGCCACGGTCCGTCCACGCGCCGTCTCCGAGCACCGATCGGTCCACGCGCCGTCTCCTGAGACCCGATCGTTCCACGCGCCGTCTCCGAGCCCCGATCGATCCAGGCGTCTTCTCCTGAGCCCCGACCGCTCCACGCGTCGTCTCCGAGCTCCGATCGGTCCACGCGCCGTTCCGAGCCCCGTTCGGTCCATGCGTCGTCTTCTAGGCCCCGATGCCTCCACGCGCCGTCTCCGAGCCACGATCGGTGCAGGCGCCGCTTCGTGAACCCCGATCGGTCCACGCGCTGTCTCCTGAGCCCCGATCGGTCCACACGCCGTCGCCGAGCCGCGATCCGTTCTCGCGCGGCCTCCTGAGCCCCGGTCGGTTCACGCGCCGTATCTGAGCCCCAATCGGGCCACGCTCCGTCTCCTGAGTCCCGATCGGTCCACGCGTCGTCTCCTAAGCCCCAATCGGTCCACGCGCCGCCTACGGAGCCCCGATCGATCCACGCGAATCTCCTGAGCTCCGATCGGTCCACGCGCCGTTGCCGAACCCCAATTGGTCCACGCGAAACCGCCTGAGCCCCAGTCGGTCCACGCGCTGTCTCCGAGCCCCGATCGGTCCACGTGCCGTCTCCCAGCCCCGATCGGTCCACGCGCCGACTCCTAATCCCCAATCTGTCCACGACCCGTCTCCGGGCCCCGATCGGTGCACGCGCCGTCTCCTAAGCCCCGATCGGTCCACGAGCCGTCGCCGATCCCCAATTGGTCCACGCGAAACCGCCTGAGCCCCAGTCGGTCCACGCGCTGTCTCCGAGCCCCGATCGGTCCACGCGTCGTCTCCGAGCCCCGATCGGTCCACGCGAATCTCCTGAGCTCCGGTCGGTCGACGCGCCGTCTCCTGAGCCCCGATCGGTCCACGCGTCGGCTCCTAAGCCCCGATCCATCGACGCGTCGTCTCCTGAGCCCCGATCGATCCACACGCCGTCTCCGAGCCCCGATCGGTCCGCGTGCCATATTCTAAACCACGGTCCATCCACGCGCCGTCTCCGAGCCCCGATCGGTCCACGCGTCGTCTCCTAAGCCCCGATCCGTCGACGCGTCGTCTCCTGAGCCACGAACGATCCACGCGCTGCCTCCTGAGCCCCGATCGCTCCACGTATCGTCTCCTAAGCCTCAATCGGTCCACGCGCCGTCTCTGAGCGCCGATCGGTTCACGCGTCGTCTCCTGAGCCCCAATCGTTCCACGCGCCGCCTCCTAAGCCCCGATTGGTCCAGGCGTCATCTCCTAAGCCCCGACCGGTCCACGCGCCGTCTCCGGAACCCCGGTCGGTTCACGCGCCATCTCCGAGCCCCAATCGGTCCACGCGCCGTCTCCTGAGCCCCGATCGGTCCACGCGCCGTCTCCTGAGCCCCGATCGTTCCACGCGCCGTCTCCTGAGCCCTGATCGGTCCACGCGTCGTCTCCTAAGCCCCGATCGGTCCAAGCGCCGTCTCCGAGCCCCAATCGGTCCACGCGTCGTCTCCTAAGCCCCGATCGGTCCACGCGCCGTCTCCGAGCGCCGATCGGTTCACGCGCCGTCTCCTGAGCCCCGATCGTTCCACCCGTCGTCTCCGAGCCCCGATCAGTCCACGCGCGGCCTCCTGAGCCCCGGTTGGTTCACGCGCCGTATCCGTGCCCCGATCGGTCCACGCGTCGCTTCGTAAGCCCCATCGGTCCACGCGTCGTCTCCTAACCCCGGACGGTCCACGCGTCGTCTCCGAGCCCCGATCGGTTAACGCGCCGTCTCCGAGCCCCGAACGGTCCACGCGCCGTGGCCGAACCCCAATTGGTCCACGCGCAACCGCCTGAGCCCCAGTCGGTTCACGCGCGGTCGCCGAACCGCGATCGGTCCACGCGTCGTCTCCGAGCCCCGATCGGTCCACGCGCCGTCGCCGAGCTATGGTCGGTCCACGCGCGGCCTCCTGAGCCCCGATCGGTCCACGCGCCGTCGCCGAGCCGCGATCGGCCTACGCGCGGCCTCCTGAGGCCCGATTGGTTCACGCGCCGTATCCGAGCCCCAATCGGTCCACGCGCCGTCTCCTGAGCCCCGATCGGTCCACGCGTCGTCTCCGAGCCATGATCGGTCCAGGCGCCGCTTCCTGAGCCCCGATCGGTCCACGCCCCGTATCCTAAGCCCCGATCGGTCCATGCGCCGTCCCCTGAGCCCGATCTGTCCACGCGCCGTCTCCGAGCCCCGATCGGTTCACGGATCGTCTCCTAACCCCCGGTCGGTCCACGCGCCGTCTCCGAGCCCCGATCGGTTCACGCATCGTCTCCTAAGCCCCGATCGGTTAACGCGCCGTCTCCGAGCCGCGATCGGTCCACGCGCCGTCGCCGAACCCCAATTGGTCCACGCGCAACCGCCTGAGCCCCAGTCGGTCCACGCGTTTTCTTCGAGCTCCAATCGGTCCACGCGCCGTTTCCTGAGCCCCGATCGGTCCACCCGTCGTCTCTTAAGCCCCAATCGGTCCACGCGCCATCTCCGAGCGCCGATCATTTCACGCGCTGTCTCCTGAGCCCCGGTATGTCCACGCGCCGTCACCTGACCCCTGATCGGTCGACACGTCGTCTCCTGAGCCCCGATCGCTCCACACGCCGTTTCTTGAGCCACGATCGGTCCACGCGTCGTCTTCAAAGCCCCGATCCGTACACGCGTCGTCTCCGAGCCTCGATCTGTCCACGCGCCGTCGCCGAGCCCCGATCGGTCCACGCGCCGTCTCCGAGCCCCGATCGGTCCACGCATCGTCTCCTAAGCCCCGATCGGTTAACGCGCCGTCACCGAGCCCCGAACGGTCCACGCGCCGTCGCCGAACCCCAATTGGTCCACGCGCAACCGCCTGAGCCCCAGTCGGTTCACGCGCGGTCGCCGAACCCCGATCGGTCCACGCGTCGTCTCCGAGCCCCGATCGGTCCACGCGCCGTCGCCGAGCTATGATCGGTCCACGCGCGGCCTCCTGAGCCCCGATCGGTCCACGCGCCGTCGCCGAGCCGCGATCGGTCCACGCGCCGTCGCCGAGCCGCGATCGGTCCACGCGCGGCCTCCTGAGGCCCGATTGGTTCACGCGCCGTATCCGAGCACCAATCGGTCCACGCGCCGTCTCCTGAGCCCCGATCGGTCCACGCGCGGCCTCCTGAGCCCCGATCGGTCCACGCGCCGTCGCCGAGCCGCGATCGGTCCACGCGCGGCCTCCTAAGCCCCGATCGGTCCACGCGCCGTCGCCGAACCCCAATTGGTCCACGCGCTAGCGCCTGAGCCCCAGTCGGTCCACGCGCTGTCTCCGAGCACCGATCGGTCCACGCGCGGCCTCCTGAGCCCCGATCGGTCCACGCGCCGTCGCCGAGCCGCGATCGGTCCACGCGCGGTCTCCTGAGCCCCGGTCGGTTCACGCGGCGTCTCCTGAGCCCCGATCGGTCCACGCGTCGTTCCCTAAGCCCCGATCTATCCACGCGCAGTCTCCAGAGCCGCGATCGGTCCACGCATCCCCTCCTGAGCCCCGGACGGTCCACGCGCCGTCACCGAACCCCGATCGGTCGACGCGCTTTCTCCGAGCGCCGATCGGTTAACGCGGCGTCTCCGAGCCCCGATCAGTCCACGCGCTGTCTCCTGAGCCCCAATCGGTCTAGGCGTCGTCTTCTAAGCTCCGATCGGTCCACGCGCCGTCTCCGAGCCCCGATCAGTCCACGCATCATCTTCTGCTCCACAGTCGGTCCACGCGCCGCCTCCGGAGCCCCAATTGGTCCACGCGCAACCGCCTGAGCCCCAGTCGGTCCACGCGCTGTCTTCGAGCCCCGATCAGTCCACACGTCGTCTCCGAGCCCCGATCGGTCTACGCGCCGTCGCCGAGCCATGATCGGTCCACGCGCGGCCTCCTGAGCCCCGATCGGTCCACGCGCCGTCGCCGAGCCGCGATCGGTTCTCGGGCGGCCTCCTGAGCCCCGGTCGATTCACGCGCCGTGTACGAGCCCCAATCGGGCCACGCGCCGTCTCCTGAGTCCCGATCAGTCCACGCGTCGTCTCCTAAGCCCCAATTGGTCCACACGCCGCCTCCGGAGCCCCGATCAATTGACGCGTCTTCTCCTGAGCCCCGATCGCTTCTCGTGCCGCCTCCTGAGCCCCGATCCGTCGAGGCGTCGGCTCCGGAGCCCCGATCAATTGACGTCTCTTCTCCTGAGCCCCGATCGCTCCTCGCGCCGTCTCCTGAACCCCGCTCGGTCCATGCGTCGTCTTCTTAGCCCGGATGCCTCCACGCGCCGACTCCGAGCCACGATCGGTCCAGGCGCCGCTTCCTGCGCCCCGATCGGTCCACGCGCCGTCTCCTAAGCCCCAATCGGTCCAGGCGCCGCTTCCTGAGACCCGCTCGTTCCACGCGCCGTCTCCGAGCCCCGATCGATCCACGCGCCGCCTCCTGAGCCCCGATCGGTCCACGCGCCGTATCCTAAGCCCCGATCGGTCCACGCGCCATCTCTGAGCGATGATAACTTCACGCGCCGTCTCCTGAGCCCCGATCGGTCCACGCGTCGTCTCCTAAGCCCCGATCGGTCCACGCGCCGTCTCCTGAGCTCCGATCGGTCCACGCGTCGTCTCCTAAGCCACGATCGGTCCACGCGTCGTCTCCGAGCCCCGATGCCTCCACGCGCCGTCTCCGAGCCACTATCGATGCGTGCGCCGCTTCCAGAGCCCCGATCGGTCCAGGCGCCGCTTCCTGCGCCCCGATCGGTCCACGCGCCGTCTCCTAAGCCCCAATCGGTCCACGCGGCGTCTCCGAGCGCCGATCATTTCACGCGCCGTTTCCTGAGACCCGATAGTTCCACGCGCCGTCTCCGAGCCCCGATCGATCCACGCGCCGCCTCCTGAGCCCCGATCAGTCCAGGCGCCGTCTCCTAAGCCCCGATCGCTCCACGGGCCGTCTCCTGAGCCCCGATCGGTCGACGCGTCGTCTTCTAAGCCCCGGTCGGTTCACACGTCGTCTCCGAGCCGCGATCGGTCCATGCATCGTCTCCTAAGCCTCGATCCGTTAACGTGCCGTCTCCGAGCCCCCATCGGTCCACGCGCCGTCTACGAGCTCCGATGGGTCCACGCGCCGCATCCTGAGCCCCGATCGGACGACGCGTCGTCTCCTGAACCGCGATTGCTCCTAGGCCCGTTTCCTGAGCCCCGATCGGTCCACGCGTCGTCTTCTAAGCCCCGGTCGGTTCACACGCCGTCTCCGAGCCGCGATCGGTCCACGCATCGTCTCCTAAGCCCCGATCCGTTAACGTGCCGTCTCCTGAGCCCTGATCGGTCGACGCGTCGTCTCCTGAGCCCCGATCGCTCCACACGCCGTTTCTTGAGCCCCGATCGGTCCACGCGTCGTCTTCAAAGCCCCGATCCGTACACGCGACGTCTCCGAGCGTCGATCTGTCCACGCGCCGTCGCCGAGCCCCGATCGGTCCACGCGCCGTCTCCGAGCCCCGATCGGTCCACGCATCGTCTCCTAAGCCCCAATCGATTAACGCGCCGTCTCCGAGCCCCGATCGGTCCACGCGACGTCGCCGAACCTCAATTGGTCCACGCGAAACCGCCTGAGCCCCAGTCGGTCCACGCGCTGTCTCCGAGCCCCGATCGGTCCACGCGCCGTCGCCGAGCCACGATCGGTCCACGCGCGGCCTCCTGAGCCCCGATCGATCCACGCGCCGTCGCCGAGCCGCGATCGGTCCACGCGCGGTCTCCTGAGCCCCGGTCGGTTCACGCGCCATCTCCTGAGCCCCGATCGGTCCACGCGTCGTTCCCTAAGCCGCGATCGATCCACGCGCAGTCTCCAGAGCCGCGATCGGTCCACGCATCCCCTCCTGAGCCCCGGACGGTCCACGCGCCGTCACCGAACCCCGATCGGTCGACGCGCTGTCTCCGAGCGCCGATCGGTTAACGCGCCGTCTCCGAGCCCCGATCAGTCCACGCGCTGTCCCCTGAGCCCCAATCGGTCTAGGCGTCGTCTTCTAAGCCCTGATCCGTCCACGGGCCGTGTCCGAGCGCCGATCATTTCACGCGCCGTCTCCTGAGCCCCGATCGGTTCACACCACTTCTCCTGAGCCCCGATCGGTTCACCCGTCGCCTCTTAAGTCCCAATCGGTCCACGCGCCCTCTCAGAGCGCCGATCATTTCACGCGCCGTCTCCTGAGCCCCGGTCGGTCCGCGCGCCGTCACCTGAGCCCCGATCGGTCGACGCGTCGTCTTCTGAGCCCCGATCGACCCACGCGTTGTCTCCTGAGCCCCGACCGCTCCACACGCCCTTTCCTGAGCCCCGATCGGTCCACGCATCGTCTCCGAGCACCGATCGGTCCACGCGCCGTCCCCTAAGCCCCGATCGGTCCACGCGCCGTCTCCGAGCACCGATCGGTTCACGCGCCGTCTCCTGAGCCCCGATCGTTCCACGCGCCGTCTCCGAGCTCCGATCGGCCCACGCGCTGTCTCCTAAGCACCGATCGGTTCCAGCGCCTTCTCTTAAGCCCCGATCGGTCCACGCGCCGTCTCCGAGCCCCGATCGGTCCACGCGGCGTCTCCTGAGCCCCGATCGGTCCACGCGTCGTCTCCTGCGCCCCGACCGCTCCACACGCCCTTTCCTGAGCCCCGATCGGTCCACACATCGTCTCCGAGCACCGATCGGTCCACGCGCCGTCCCCTAAGCCCCGATCGGTCCACACGCCGTATCCGAGCCCCGATCGGTCCGCATGACGCATTCTAAGCCACGGTCCGTCCACGCGCCGTCTCCGAGCACCGATCGGTCCACGCGCCGTCTCCTGAGGCCCGATCGGTCCACGCGTCGTCCTCGAGCCCCGATCGGTCGACGCGCCGTCTCCTGAGCCCGGATCGGTCCACGCGTCGGCTCCTAAGCCCCGATCGGTCCACGCGTCGTCTCCTAAGCCCCGACCGCTCCCCGCGTCGTCTCCGAGCTCCGATCGGTCCACGCGCCGTTCCGAGCCCCGTTCGGTCCATGCGTCGTCTTCTAGGCCCCGATGCCTCCACGCGCCGTCTCCGAGCCACGATCGGTGCAGGCGCCGCTTCGTGAACCCCGATCGGTCCACGCGCTGTCTCCTGAGCCCCGATCGGTCCACACGCCGTCGCCGAGCCGCGATCCGTTCTCGCGCGGCCTCCTGAGCCCCGGTCGGTTCACGCGCCGTATCTGAGCCCCAATCGGGCCACGCTCCGTCTCCTGAGTCCCGATCGGTCCACGCGTCGTCTCCTAAGCCCCAATCGGTCCACGCGCCGCCTACGGAGCCCCGATCGATCCACGCGAATCTCCTGAGCTCCGATCGGTCCACGCGCCGTTGCCGAACCCCAATTGGTCCACGCGAAACCGCCTGAGCCCCAGTCGGTCCACGCGCTGTCTCCGAGCCCCGATCGGTCCACGTGCCGTCTCCCAGCCCCGATCGGTCCACGCGCCGACTCCTAATCCCCAATCTGTCCACGACCCGTCTCCGGGCCCCGATCGGTGCACGCGCCGTCTCCTAAGCCCCGATCGGTCCACGAGCCGTCGCCGAACCCCAATTGGTCCACGCGAAACCGCCTGAGCCCCAGTCGGTCCACGCGCTGTCTCCGAGCCCCGATCGGTCCACGCGTCGTCTCCGAGCCCCGATCGGTCCACGCGAATCTCCTGAGCTCCGGTCGGTCGACGCGCCGTCTCCTGAGCCCCGATCGGTCCACGCGTCGGCTCCTAAGCCCCGATCCATCGACGCGTCGTCTCCTGAGCCCCGATCGATCCACACGCCGTCTCCGAGCCCCGATCGGTCCGCGTGCCATATTCTAAACCACGGTCCATCCACGCGCCGTCTCCGAGCCCCGATCGGTCCACGCGTCGTCTCCTAAGCCCCGATCCGTCGACGCGTCGTCTCCTGAGCCACGAACGATCCACGCGCTGCCTCCTGAGCCCCGATCGCTCCACGTATCGTCTCCTAAGCCTCAATCGGTCCACGCGCCGTCTCTGAGCGCCGATCGGTTCACGCGTCGTCTCCTGAGCCCCAATCGTTCCACGCGCCGCCTCCTAAGCCCCGATTGGTCCAGGCGTCATCTCCTAAGCCCCGACCGGTCCACGCGCCGTCTCCGGAACCCCGGTCGGTTCACGCGCCATCTCCGAGCCCCAATCGGTCCACGCGCCGTCTCCTGAGCCCCGATCGGTCCACGCGCCGTCTCCTGAGCCCTGATCGGTCCACGCGTCGTCTCCTAAGCCCCGATCGGTCCAAGCGCCGTCTCCGAGCCCCAATCGGTCCACGCCTCGTCTCCTAAGCCCCGATCGGTCCACGCGCCGTCTCCGAGCGCCGATCGGTTCACGCGCCGTCTCCTGAGCCCCGATCGTTCCACCCGTCGTCTCCGAGCCCCGATCAGTCCACGCGCGGCCTCCTGAGCCCCGGTTGGTTCACGCGCCGTATCCGTGCCCCGATCGGTCCACGCGTCGCTTCGTAAGCCCCATCGGTCCACGCGTCGTCTCCTAACCCCGGACGGTCCACGCGTCGTCTCCGAGCCCCGATCGGTTAACGCGCCGTCTCCGAGCCCCGAACGGTCCACGCGCCGTGGCCGAACCCCAATTGGTCCACGCGCAACCGCCTGAGCCCCAGTCGGTTCACGCGCGGTCGCCGAACCGCGATCGGTCCACGCGTCGTCTCCGAGCCCCGATCGGTCCACGCGCCGTCGCCGAGCTATGGTCGGTCCACGCGCGGCCTCCTGAGCCCCGATCGGTCCACGCGCCGTCGCCGAGCCGCGATCGGCCTACGCGCGGCCTCCTGAGGCCCGATTGGTTCACGCGCCGTATCCGAGCCCCAATCGGTCCACGCGCCGTCTCCTGAGCCCCGATCGGTCCACGCGTCGTCTCCGAGCCATGATCGGTCCAGGCGCCGCTTCCTGAGCCCCGATCGGTCCACGCCCCGTATCCTAAGCCCCGATCGGTCCATGCGCCGTCCCCTGAGCCCGATCTGTCCACGCGCCGTCTCCGAGCCCCGATCGGTTCACGGATCGTCTCCTAAGCCCCGGTCGGTCCACGCGCCGTCTCCGAGCCCCGATCGGTTCACGCATCGTCTCCTAAGCCCCGATCGGTTAACGCGCCGTCTCCGAGCCGCGATCGGTCCACGCGCCGTCGCCGAACCCCAATTGGTCCACGCGCAACCGCCTGAGCCCCAGTCGGTCCACGCGTTTTCTTCGAGCTCCAATCGGTCCACGCGCCGTTTCCTGAGCCCCGATCGGTCCACCCGTCGTCTCTTAAGCCCCAATCGGTCCACGCGCCATCTCCGAGCGCCGATCATTTCACGCGCTGTCTCCTGAGCCCCGGTATGTCCACGCGCCGTCACCTGACCCCTGATCGGTCGACACGTCGTCTCCTGAGCCCCGATCGCTCCACACGCCGTTTCTTGAGCCACGATCGGTCCACGCGTCGTCTTCAAAGCCCCGATCCGTACACGCGTCGTCTCCGAGCCTCGATCTGTCCACGCGCCGTCGCCGAGCCCCGATCGGTCCACGCGCCGTCTCCGAGCCCCGATCGGTCCACGCATCGTCTCCTAAGCCCCGATCGGTTAACGCGCCGTCACCGAGCCCCGAACGGTCCACGCGCCGTCGCCGAACCCCAATTGGTCCACGCGCAACCGCCTGAGCCCCAGTCGGTTCACGCGCGGTCGCCGAACCCCGATCGGTCCACGCGTCGTCTCCGAGCCCCGATCGGTCCACGCGCCGTCGCCGAGCTATGATCGGTCCACGCGCGGCCTCCTGAGCCCCGATCGGTCCACGCGCCGTCGCCGAGCCGCGATCGGTCCACGCGCCGTCGCCGAGCCGCGATCGGTCCACGCGCGGCCTCCTGAGGCCCGATTGGTTCACGCGCCGTATCCGAGCACCAATCGGTCCACGCGCCGTCTCCTGAGCCCCGATCGGTCCACGCGCGGCCTCCTGAGCCCCGATCGGTCCACGCGCCGTCGCCGAGCCGCGATCGGTCCACGCGCGGCCTCCTAAGCCCCGATCGGTCCACGCGCCGTCGCCGAACCCCAATTGGTCCACGCGCTAGCGCCTGAGCCCCAGTCGGTCCACGCGCTGTCTCCGAGCACCGATCGGTCCACGCGCGGCCTCCTGAGCCCCGATCGGTCCACGCGCCGTCGCCGAGCCGCGATCGGTCCACGCGCGGTCTCCTGAGCCCCGGTCGGTTCACGCGGCGTCTCCTGAGCCCCGATCGGTCCACGCGTCGTTCCCTAAGCCCCGATCTATCCACGCGCAGTCTCCAGAGCCGCGATCGGTCCACGCATCCCCTCCTGAGCCCCGGACGGTCCACGCGCCGTCACCGAACCCCGATCGGTCGACGCGCTTTCTCCGAGCGCCGATCGGTTAACGCGGCGTCTCCGAGCCCCGATCAGTCCACGCGCTGTCTCCTGAGCCCCAATCGGTCTAGGCGTCGTCTTCTAAGCTCCGATCGGTCCACGCGCCGTCTCCGAGCCCCGATCAGTCCACGCATCATCTTCTGCTCCACAGTCGGTCCACGCGCCGCCTCCGGAGCCCCAATTGGTCCACGCGCAACCGCCTGAGCCCCAGTCGGTCCACGCGCTGTCTTCGAGCCCCGATCAGTCCACACGTCGTCTCCGAGCCCCGATCGGTCTACGCGCCGTCGCCGAGCCATGATCGGTCCACGCGCGGCCTCCTGAGCCCCGATCGGTCCACGCGCCGTCGCCGAGCCGCGATCGGTTCTCGGGCGGCCTCCTGAGCCCCGGTCGATTCACGCGCCGTGTACGAGCCCCAATCGGGCCACGCGCCGTCTCCTGAGTCCCGATCAGTCCACGCGTCGTCTCCTAAGCCCCAATTGGTCCACGCGCCGCCTCCGGAGCCCCGATCAATTGACGTCTCTTCTCCTGAGCCCCGATCGCTCCTCGCGCCGTCTCCTGAACCCCGCTCGGTCCATGCGTCGTCTTCTTAGCCCGGATGCCTCCACGCGCCGACTCCGAGCCACGATCGGTCCAGGCGCCGCTTCCTGCGCCCCGATCGGTCCACGCGCCGTCTCCTAAGCCCCAATCGGTCCAGGCGCCGCTTCCTGAGACCCGCTCGTTCCACGCGCCGTCTCCGAGCCCCGATCGATCCACGCGCCGCCTCCTGAGCTCCGATCGGTCCACGCGCCGTATCCTAAGCCCCGATCGGTCCACGCGCCATCTCTGAGCGATGATAACTTCACGCGCCGTCTCCTGAGCCCCGATCGGTCCACGCGTCGTCTCCTAAGCCCCGATCGGTCCACGCGCCGTCTCCTGAGCTCCGATCGGTCCACGCGTCGTCTCCTAAGCCACGATCGGTCCACGCGTCGTCTCCGAGCCCCGATGCCTCCACGCGCCGTCTCCGAGCCACTATCGGTGCGTGCGCCGCTTCCAGAGCCCCGATCGGTCCAGGCGCCGCTTCCTGCGCCCCGATCGGTCCACGCGCCGTCTCCTAAGCCCCAATCGGTCCACGCGGCGTCTCCGAGCGCCGATCATTTCACGCGCCGTTTCCTGAGACCCGATAGTTCCACGCGCCGTCTCCGAGCCCCGATCGATCCACGCGCCGCCTCCTGAGCCCCGATCAGTCCAGGCGCCGTCTCCTAAGCCCCGATCGCTCCACGGGCCGTCTCCTGAGCCCCGATCGGTCGACGCGTCGTCTTCTAAGCCCCGGTCGGTTCACACGTCGTCTCCGAGCCGCGATCGGTCCATGCATCGTCTCCTAAGCCTCGATCCGTTAACGTGCCGTCTCCGAGCCCCGATCGGTCCACGCGCCGTCTACGAGCTCCGATGGGTCCACGCGCCGCATCCTGAGCCCCGATCGGACGACGCGTCGTCTCCTGAACCGCGATTGCTCCTAGGCCCGTTTCCTGAGCCCCGATCGGTCCACGCGTCGTCTTCTAAGCCCCGGTCGGTTCACACGCCGTCTCCGAGCCGCGATCGGTCCACGCATCGTCTCCTAAGCCCCGATCCGTTAACGTGCCGTCTCCTGAGCCCTGATCGGTCGACGCGTCGTCTCCTGAGCCCCGATCGCTCCACACGCCGTTTCTTGAGCCCCGATCGGTCCACGCGTCGTCTTCAAAGCCCCGATCCGTACACGCGTCGTCTCCGAGCGTCGATCTGTCCACGCGCCGTCGCCGAGCCCCGATCGGTCCACGCGCCGTCTCCGAGCACCGATCGGTTCACGCGCCGTCTCCTGAGCCCCGATCGTTCCACGCGCCGTCTCCGAGCTCCGATCGGCCCACGCGCTGTCTCCTAAGCACCGATCGGTCCAAGCGCCTTCTCTTAAGCCCCGATCGGTCCACGCGCCGTCTCCGAGCCCCGATCGGTCCACGCGGCGTCTCCTGAGCCCCGATCGGTCCACGCGTCGTCTCCTGAGCCCCGACCGCTCCACACGCCCTTTCCTGAGCCCCGATCGGTCCACACATCGTCTCCGAGCACCGATCGGTCCACGCGCCGTCCCCTAAGCCCCGATCGGTCCACACGCCGTATCCGAGCCCCGATCGGTCCGCATGACGCATTCTAAGCCACGGTCCGTCCACGCGCCGTCTCCGAGCACCGATCGGTCCACGCGCCGTCTCCTGAGGCCCGATCGGTCCACGCGTCGTCCTCGAGCCCCGATCGGTCGACGCGCCGTCTCCTGAGCCCGGATCGGTCCACGCGTCGGCTCCTAAGCCCCGATCGGTCCACGCGTCGTCTCCTAAGCCCCGATCCGTCGTCGCGTCGTCTCCTGAGCCCCGATCGATCCAGGCGTCTTCTCCTGAGCCCCGACCGCTCCACGCGTCGTCTCCGAGCTCCGATCGGTCCACGCGCCGTTCCGAGCCCCGTTCGGTCCATGCGTCGTCTTCTAGGCCCCGATGCCTCCACGCGCCGTCTCCGAGCCACGATCGGTGCAGGCGCCGCTTCGTGAACCCCGATCGGTCCACGCGCTGTCTCCTGAGCCCCGATCGGTCCACACGCCGTCGCCGAGCCGCGATCCGTTCTCGCGCGGCCTCCTGAGCCCCGGTCGGTTCACGCGCCGTATCTGAGCCCCAATCGGGCCACGCTCCGTCTCCTGAGTCCCGATCGGTCCACGCGTCGTCTCCTAAGCCCCAATCGGTCCACGCGCCGCCTACGGAGCCCCGATCGATCCACGCGAATCTCCTGAGCTCCGATCGGTCCACGCGCCGTTGCCGAACCCCAATTGGTCCACGCGAAACCGCCTGAGCCCCAGTCGGTCCACGCGCTGTCTCCGAGCCCCGATCGGTCCACGTGCCGTCTCCCAGCCCCGATCGGTCCACGCGCCGACTCCTAATCCCCAATCTGTCCACGACCCGTCTCCGGGCCCCGATCGGTGCACGCGCCGTCTCCTAAGCCCCGATCGGTCCACGAGCCGTCGCCGAACCCCAATTGGTCCACGCGAAACCGCCTGAGCCCCAGTCGGTCCACGCGCTGTCTCCGAGCCCCGATCGGTCCACGCGTCGTCTCCGAGCCCCGATCGGTCCACGCGAATCTCCTGAGCTCCGGTCGGTCGACGCGCCGTCTCCTGAGCCCCGATCGGTCCACGCGTCATCTCCTGATCTCCGATCGGTCCACGCGCCGTCTCCTAAGCCCCGATCGGTCCACGCGCCGTCTCCGAGCCCCGATCGGTCCACGCGCCGTCTCCTAAGCCCCGATCGGTCCACGCGCCTTCTCCTCATCCCCGAACGGTCCACGCGCCGTCTCGGAGCCTCGATTGGTTCACGCGCCGTCTCCTGAGCCCCGATCGCTCCACGCGCCGTCTCCTGAGCCCCGATCGTTCCACGCGCCTTCTCCTGAGCCACGATCGGTCCACGCGCCGTCTCCGAGCGCCGATCATTTCACGCGCCGTCTCCGAGCACCGATCGGTCCACGCGCCGTCACCTGAGCCCCGATCGGTCGGCGCGTCGGCTTCTGAGCCCCAATCGACCCACGCGTCGTCTCCTGAGCCCCGACCGCTCCACACGCCCTTTCCTGAGCCCCGATCGGTCCACGCAACGTCTCCGAGCACCGATCGGTCCACGCGCCGTCCCCTAAGCCCCGATCGGTCCACGCGCCGTCTCCGAGCGCCGATCGTTCCACGCGCCTTCTCCTGAGCCACGATCGGTCAACGCGCCGTCTCCAAGCGCCGATCATTTCACGCGCCGTCTCCGAGCTCTGATCGGTCCACGCGCCGTCACCTGAGCCCTGATCGGTCGACGCGTCGGCTTCTGAGCCCCGATCGACCCACGCGTCGTATCCTGAGCCCCGACCGCTCCACACGCCCTTTCCTGAGCCCCGATCGGTCCACGCATCGTCTCCGAGCACCGATCGGTCCACGCGCCGTCCCCTAAGCCCCGATCGGTCCACGCGCCGTCTCCGAGCGCCGATCGGTTCACGCGCCGTCTCCTGAGCCCCGATCGTTCCACGCGCCGTCTCCGAGCTCCGATCGGCCCACGCGCCGTCTCCTAAGCCCCGATCGGTCCACGCGCCGTCTCCGAGCCCCGATCGGTTCACGTGCCGTCTCGTGAGCCCCGATCGTTCCACGCGCCGTCTCCGAGCCCCGATCGGTCCACGCTCCGTCTCCAGAGCCCGGATCGTTCCACGCGTCGTCTCCTGATCCCCGATCCGTAAACGCGTCGTCTCCGAGCCTCGATCGGTCCACACGCCGTGTCCGATCCCCGATCGGTCCGCGTGCCGCATTCTAAGCCGCGGTCCGTCCACGCGCCGTCTCCGAGCACCGATCGGTCCACGCCACGCCTCCGAGCTCCGATCGGTCCACGCGCCGTTTCCGAGCCCCGATCGGTCCATACGTCGTCTCCGAGTTCGGATCGGTCCACGCGCCGTTTCCGAGCCCCGATCGGTCCGCGCGCCGTCTCCTGAGCCCCGGTGAGTCCACGCACCGCCTCCTGAGCCCCGATCGGTCAACGCATCGTCTCCTAAGCCCCGATACGTTCACACGCCGTCTCCGAGCCCCGATCGGTCCACGCGCCGTCGCCGAGCCTCGATCGGTCCACGCGCGGCCTCCGTAGCCTCGGTCGGTCCACGCGCCGTCTCCGAGCCCCGATCGGTCCACGCTCCGTCTCCTGAGCCCGGATCGTTCCACGCGTCGTCTCCTGATCTCCGATCCGTAAACGCGTCGTCTCCGAGCCCCGATCGGTCTACGCGCCGTCGCCGAGCCATGATCGGTCCACGCGCGGCCTCCTGAGCCCCGATCGGTCCACGCGCCGTCGCCGAGCCGCGATCGGTTCTCGCGCGGCCTCCTGAGCCCCGGTCGGTTCACGCGCCGTATCCGAGCCCCAATCGGGCCACGCTCCGTCTCCTGAGTCCCGATCGGTCCACGCGTCGTCTTCAAAGCCCCGATCCGTACACGCGTCGTCTCCGAGCCTCGATCGGTCCACGCGCCGTCGCCGAGCCCCGATCGGTCCACGCGCGGCCTCCTGAGCCCCGGTCGGTCCACGCGCCGTCTCCGAGCCCCGATCGGTCCACGCGCCGTCTCCGAGCGCCGATCGGTTCACGCGCTGTCACCCGAGTCTCGATCGTTCCACACGCCGTCTCCAAGCCCCGATCGGTCCACGCGTCGTCTCCTGAGCCCCGATCGCTCCACACGCCGTTTCCTGAGCCACGATCGGTCCACGCGTCGTCTTCAAAGCCCCGATCCGTACACGCGTCGTCTCCGAGCCTCGATCGGTCCACGCGCCGTCGCCGAGCCCCGATCAGTCCACGCGCGGCCTCCTGAGCCCCGGTCGGTCCACGCGCCGTCTCCGAGCCCCGATCGGTCCACGCGCCGTCTCCGAGCGCCGATCGGTTCACGCGCTGTCACCCGAGTCTCGATCGTTCCACACGCCGTCTCCAAGCCCCGATCGGTCCACGCTCCGTATCCTGAGCCCGGATCGTTCCACGCGTCGTCTCCTGATCCCCGATCCGTAAACGCGTCGTCTCCTGAGCCCCAATCGGCCCACACGCAGTCTCGTGAGCCCCGATAGGTACACGCGCCGTCTACTGAGCTCCGATCGTTCCACGCGCCGTCTCCGAGCCCCGATCGGTCCAGGCGCCGTCTCCTGAGCCCCAATCGGTCCACACGCTGTCTCGTCAGCCCCGATAGGTACACGCGTCGCGTCCTACGCCCCGACCGGTCCACGCGTCGTCTCCTAAGCCCCGATCGGTCCACGCGCCGTCTCCGAGCCCCGATCGGTCCGCGCACCGTCTCCTGATCCCCATCGCTCCACGCGCGGCCTCCTGAGCCCCGATCGGTCCACGCGCCGCCGCCGAGCCGCGATCGGTCCACGCGCGGCCTCCTGAGCCCCGATCGGTCCACGCGCCGTCACCGAGCCGCGATCGGTCCACGCGCGACCTCCTGAACCGCGGTTGGTTCACGCGCCGTATCCGAGCCCCCATCGGTCCACGCGTCATCTCCAAGCCCCGATCCGTCCACGCGCCGTCGCCGAGCGAGGATCGGTCCACGCGAGGCTCCTG
The DNA here is from genome assembly GCA_946811545.1 of Netelia fuscicornis. Classification (NCBI taxonomy): domain Eukaryota; kingdom Metazoa; phylum Arthropoda; class Insecta; order Hymenoptera; family Ichneumonidae; genus Netelia; species Netelia fuscicornis. The sequence goes on from OX328015.1 coordinate 25,763,526, forward strand.
AGCCCCGGTCGGTCCGCGCGCCGTCTCCTGAGCCCCGATCGCTCCACGCGCCGATTTCTGAGCCCCGATCAATTGACGCGTCTTCTCCTGAGCCCCGATCGCTCCTCGCGCCGTCTCCTGAGCCCCGCTCGGTCCATGCGTCGTCTTCTTAGCCCCGGTGCCTCCACGCGCCGTCTCCGAGCCTCGATCGGTATACGCGCGGCCTCCGTAGCCCCGGTCGGTCCACGCGCCGTCTCCGAGCCCCGATCGGTCCACGCGCCGTCTCCTAAGCCCCGATCGGTCCAAGCGGCGTCTCCGAGCCCCGATCGCTCCACGCACCGTCTCATGATCCCCATCGGTCCAGGCGGCGTTTTCTGAGCACCGTTCGGTCCACGCGTCGTCTTCAAAGCCCCGATGCCTCCACGCGCCGTCTCCGAGCCACGATCGGTCCGCGCGCCCCTTCCAGAGCCCCGATCGGTGCACGCGTCTTCTCCTGATCTCCGATCGGTCCACGCGCCGTCTCATAAGCCCCGATCGGTCCACGCGCCGTCTCCGAGCGCCGATCGATTCGCGGGCCGTCTCCGAGCCGCGATCGATAAAGCCGCCGTCATCAAGCCCCGATCCGTACACGCGTCGTCTCCGAGCCCCGATGGGTCCACTCGCCGTCGCCGAGCCTCGATCGGTCCACGCGCGGCCTCCTGAGCCCCGGTCGGTTCACACGCCGTCTCGGAGCCGCGATCGGTCCACGCATCGTCTCCTAAGCCCCGATCGGTTAACGTGCCGTCTCCGAGCCCCGATCGGTCCACGCGCCGTCTCCTGAGCCCCGATGCGTCCACGCGCAGTCGCCGAGCCCCGATCGGTCCACGCGGGGTCTCCTGAGCCCGGATCGGTCCACGCATCGTCTCCTAAGCCCCGATCGGTTAACGCGCCGTCTCCGAGCCCCGATGGTTCCACGCGCCGTCTCCGATCCCCGATCGGTCCGCGTGTCGCATTCTAAGCCGCGGTCCGTCCACGCGCAGTCTGCGAGCACCGATTAGTCCACGCGGCGTCTCCTGAGCCCCGATCGCTCCACACGCCGTCTCCGAGCGCCGGTCGGTGCACGCGCCGTCTCCTGAGCCCCAATCGTTCCAAGCGTCGTCCCCTAATACCCGATCCATACACGCGTCGTCTCCGAGCCTCGATCAGTCCACGCGTCGTCGCCGAGTCCCGATCGGTCCACGCGCGGCCTCCTGAGCACCGGTCGGTCCACGCGCCGTCTCCGAGCCTCGATCGGTCCACGTACCGTCTCCGAAGCCCCGATCGGTCTACGCGCCGTCTCGTGAGCCCCGATCGGTCCACGCGTCATCTCCTGATCTCCGATCGGTCCACGCGCCGTCTCCTAAGCCCCGATCGGTCCACGCGCCGTCTCCGAGCCCCGATCGGTTCACGTGCCGTCTCGTGAGCCCCGATCGTTCCACGCGCCGTCTCCGAGCCCCGATCGGTCCACGCTCCGTCTCCAGAGCCCGGATCGTTCCACGCGTCGTCTCCTGATCCCCGATCTGTAAACGCGTCGTCTCCGAGCCTCGATCGGTCCACACGCCGTGTCCGATCCCCGATCGGTCCGCGTGCTGCATTCTAAGCCGCGGTCCGTCCACGCGCCGTCTCCGAGCACCGATCGGTCCACGCCACGCCTCCGAGCTCCGATCGGTCCACGCGCCGTTTCCGAGCCCCGATCGGTCCATACGTCGTCTCCGAGTTCGGATCGGTCCACGCGCCGTTTCCGAGCCCCGATCGGTCCGCGCGCCGTCTCCTGAGCCCCGGTGAGTCCACGCACCGCCTCCTGAGCCCCGATCGGTCAACGCATCGTCTCCTAAGCCCCGATACGTTCACACGCCGTCTCCGATCCCCGATCGGTCCACGCGCCGTCGCCGAGCCTCGATCGGTCCACGCGCGGCCTCCGTAGCCCCGGTCGGTCCACGCGCCGTCTCCGAGCCCCGATCGGTCCACGCTCCGTCTCCTGAGCCCGGATCGTTCCACGCGTCGTCTCCTGATCCCCGATCCGTAAACGCGTCGTCTCCGAGCCCCGATCGGTCTACGCGCCGTCGCCGAGCCATGATCGGTCCACGCGCGGCCTCCTGAGCCCCGATCGGTCCACGCGCCGTCGCCGAGCCGCGATCGGTTCTCGCGCGGCCTCCTGAGCCCCGGTCGGTTCACGCGCCGTATCCGAGCCCCAATCGGGCCACGCTCCGTCTCCTGAGTCCCGATCGGTCCACGCGTCGTCTCCTAAGCCCCAATCGGTCCACTCGCCGCCTACGGAGCCCCGATCGATCCACGCGAATCTCCTGAGCTCCGGTCGGTCGACGCGCCGTCTCCTGAGCCCCGATCGGTCCACGCCTCGGCTCCTAAGCCTCGATAGGTCCACCTGCGGCCTCCTTAGCCCCGGTCGGTCCACGCGCCGTCTCCGAGCCCCGATCGGTCCACGCATCGTATCCTAAGCCCCGATCGGTTAACGCACCGTCTCCCCGCCCCGATCGGTCCACGCGCCGTCTCCTGAGCCCCGATCAGTCCACGCGCGGCCTCCTGAGCCCCGGTCGGTTCACGCGCCGTCTCCCCGCCCCGATCGGTCCACGTGCCGTCTCCTGAGCCCTGACCCGTAGACGCGCGGCGTCGAGCCGCGATCGGTCCACGCGCGGCGTCGAGCCGCGATCGGTCCACGCGCGGCGTCGAGCCACGATCGGTCCACGCGCGGCCTCCTGAGCCCTAATCGGTCCACGCTACGTCTCCTAAGCCCCGATCGGTCCGTGCGCCGTCTCCGAGCCCCGATCGGTCCACGCACCATCGCATGCTCCCCAATCGGTCCATGCGCCGCCTCCGGAGCCCTGATCGATCCACGCGAATCTCCTGAGCTCCGGTCGGTCCTCGTACCGTCTCCGAGCCCCGATCGGTCCACGTACCGTCTCCGAAGCCCCGATCGGTCCACGCGCCGTCTCCTGAGCCCCGATCGGTCCACGCGTCGTCTCCTAAGCCCCGATCGGTTCACGCACCGTATCCGAGCCCCAATCGGTCCACGCGCCGTCTCCTAAGCTCCAATCGGTCCACGTGCCGTCTCCTGAGCCCCGATACGTCGACGCGCAGTCGCCGAGCCCCGATCGGTCCACGCGCTGTCTCCTGAGCCCCGATAGGTACACGCGTCGTCTCCTACACCCCGATCGGTCCACGCGCGGCCTCCTGATCCCCAATCGGTCCACGCGTTGTCTCCTGAGCCCCGATCAATTGACGCGTCTTCTCCTGAGCCCCGATCGCTCCTCGCGCCTTCTCCTGAGCCCCGCTCGGTCCATGCGTCGTGTTCTTAGCCCCGAGGCCTCCACGCGCCGTCTCCAAGCCACGATAGGTCCAGGCGCCACTTCCCGAGCCCCGATCGATCCACGCGCCGTCTCGTAAGCCACAATCGGTCCACGCGCCGTCTCAGAGCGCTGATCATTTCACGCGCCGTCTCCTGAGCCCCGATCGTTCCACGCGCCGTCTCCGAGCCCCGATCGGTCCACGCGGCGTCTCCTGAGCCCCGATCGGTTCACGCATCGTCTCCTGAGCCCCGATAGGTCCACACGCCGTATCCGAGCCCCGATCGGTCCGCATGACGCATTCTAAGCCACGGTCCGTCCACGCGCCGTCTCCGAGCACCGATCGGTCCACGCGCCGTCTCCTGAGGCCCGATCGGTCCACGCGTCGTCCTCGAAGCCCGATCGGTCGACGCGCCGTCTCCTGAGCCCGGATCGGTCCACGCGTCGGCTACTAAGCCCCGATCGGTCCACGCGTCGTCTCCTAAGCCCCGATCCGTCGTCGCGTCGTCTCCTGAGCCCCGATCGATTCACGCGTCTTCTCCTGAGCCCCGACCGCTCCGCGCGTCGTCTCCGAGCCCCGATCGGTCCACGCGCTGTCTCCTGAGCCCCGATAGGTACACGCGTCGTCTCCTACACCCCGATCGGTCCACGCGCGGCCTCCTGAGCCCCAATCGGTCCCCGCGTCGTCTCCTGAGCCCCGATCAATTGACGCGTCTTCTCGTGAGCCCCGATCGCTCCTCGCGCCTTCTCCTGAGGCCCGATCGGTCCGCGCGTCGTCTTCGAGCCCCGATCGGTCGACGCGCCGTCTCCTGAGCCCGCATCGGTCCACGCGTCGGCTCCTAAGCCCCGATCGGTCCACGCGTCGTCTCCTAAGCCCCGATCCGTCGTCGCGTCGTCTCCTGAGCCCCGATCGATCCACGCGTCTTCTCCTGAGCCCCGACCGCTCCACGCGTCGTCTCCGAGCTCCGATCGGTCCACGCGCCGTTCCGAGCCCCGATCGGTCCATGCGTCGTCTTCTAAGCCCCGATGCCTCCACGCGCCGTCTCCGAGCCACGATCGGTGCAGGTGCCGCTTCGTGAACCCCGATCGGTCCACGCGCTGTCTCCTGAGCCCCGATCCATCCACGCGCAGTCGCCGAGCCCCGATCGGTCCACGCGCGGTCTACTGAGCTCCGGTCGGTCCACACGCCGCTGCGAACCCCAATTGGTCCACGCGCAACCTCTCGAGCCCCAGTCGGTAAACGCGCTGTCTCCGAACCCTGATCGGTCCACGCGCCGTCTCCTGAGCCCCGATCGGTCCACGCGTCGTCTCCTAAGCCCCGATCGGTTAACGCGCCGTCTCCGAGCCCCGATGGGTCCACGCGCCGCCTCCTAAGCCCCGATCGGTCCACGCGTCGTCTCCTAAGCCCCGATCGGTCGACGGGTCGTCTCCTAAGCCCCGATCGGTCGACGCGTCGTCTCCTAATCCCCGGTCGGTCCACGCGCCGTCGCCGAACCCCAATTGGTCCACGCGCCACCTCCTGAGCCCCAGTCGGTCCACGCGCTGTCTCCGAGCACCGATCGGTCTACGCATCGTCTCCTAAACCCCGCTCTGTTAACGCGTCGTCTCCTGAGCCGCGATCGCTCCACGCGCCGTTTCCTGAGCCCCGATCGGTCCATCCGTCGTCTTTTAAGCCCCGATACCTCCACGCGCCGTCTCCGAGCCACGATCGGTCCACGCGTCGGCTCCTACGCTTTCGATAGGTCCACGCGCGGCCTCCGTAGCCCCGGTTGATCCACGCGCCGTCTCCGAGCCCCGATCGGTCCACGCATCGTCTCCTAAGCCCCGATCGGTTAACGCACCGTCTCCCCGCCCCGATCGGTCCACGCGCCGTCTCCTGAGCCCCGATACGTCCACGCGCAGTCACCGAGCACCGATCAGTCCACGCGCGGCCTCCTGAGCCCCGGTCGGTTCACGCGCCGTCTCCCCGCCCCGATCGGTCCACGTGCCGTCTCCTGAGCCCTGACCCGTCCACGCGCGGCGTCGAGCCGCGATCGGTCCACGCGCGGCGTCGAGCCGCGATCGGTCCACGCGCGGCCTCCTGAGTCCCAATCGGTCCACGCTACGTCTCCTAAGCCCCAACCGGGCCGTGCGTCGTCTCCGAGCCCCGATCGGTCCACGCACCATCGCATGCTCCCCAATCGGTCCATGCGCCGCCTCCGGAGCCCTGATCGATCCACGCGAATCTCCTGAGCTCCGGTCGGTCCTCGTACCGTCTCCGAGCCCCGATCGGTCCACGTACCGTCTCCGAAGCCGCGATCGGTCCACGCGCCGTCTCCTGAGCCCCGATCGGTCCACGCGTCGTCTCCTAAGCCCCGATCGGTTCACGCGCCGTATCCGAGCCCCAATCGGTCCACGCGCCGTCTCCTAAGCTCCAATCGGTCCACGCGCCGTCTCCTGAGCCCCGATACGTCGACGCACAGTCGCCGAGCCCCGATCGGTCCACGCGCTGTCTCCTGAGCCCCGATAGGTACACGCGTCGTCTCCTACACCCCGATCGGTCCACGCGCGGCCTCCTGAGCCCCAGTCGGTCCACGCGTCGTCTCCTGAGCCCCGATCAATTGACGCGTCTTCTCCTGAGCCCGATCGCTCCTCGCGCCTTCTCCTGAGCCCCGCTCGGTCCATGCGTCGTGTTCTTAGCCCCGATGCCTCCACGCGCCGTCTCCGAGCCACGATAGGTCCAGGCGCCACTTCCCGAGCCCCGATCGATCCACGCGCCGTCTCGTAAGCCACAATCGGTCCACGCGCCATCTGAGAGCGCTCATCATTTCACGCGCCGTCTCCTGAGCACCGATCGTTCCACGCGCCGTCTCCGAGCCCCGATCGGTCCACGCGGCGTCTCCTGAGCCCCGATCGGTTCACGCATCGTCTCCTGAGCCCCGATACGTCCACACGCCGTATCCGAGCCCCGATCGGTTCGCATGACGCATTCTAAGCCACGGTCCGTCCACGCGCCGTCTCCGAGCACCGATCGGTCCACGCGCCGTCTCCTGAGGCCCGATCGGTCCACGCGTCGTCCTCGAGCCCCGATCGGTCGACGCGCCGTCTCCTGAGCCCGGATCGGTCCACGCGTCGGCTCCTAAGCCCCGATCGGTCCACGCGTCGTCTCCTAAGCCCCGATCCGTCGTCGCGTCGTCTCCTGAGCCCCGATCGATCCAGGCGTCTTCTCCTGAGCCCCGACCGCTCCACGCGTCGTCTCCGAGCTCCGATCGGTCCACGCGCCGTTCCGAGCCCCGTTCGGTCCATGCGTCGTCTTCTAGGCCTCGACGCCTCCACGCGCCGTCTCCGAGCCACGATCGGTGCAGGCGCCGCTTCGTGAACCCCGATCGGTCCACGCGCTGTCTCCTGAGCCCCGATCCATCCACGCGCAGTCGCCGAGCCCCGATCGGTCCACGCGCGGTCTACTGAGCTCCGGTCGGTCCACACGCCGCTGCGAACCCCAATTGGTCCACGCGCAACCTCTCGAGCGCCAGTCGGTAAACGCGCTGTCTCCGAGCCCCGATCGGTCCACGCGCCGTCTCCTGAGCCCCGATCGGTCCACGCGTCGTCTCCTAAGCCCCGATCGGTTAACGCGCCGTTTCCGCGCCCCGATGGGTCCACGCGCCGCCTCCTAAACCCCGATCGGTCCACGCGTCGTCTCCTAAGCCCCGATCGGTCGACGGGTCGTCTCCTAAGCCCCGATCGGTCGACGCGTCGTCTCCTAATCCCCGGTCGGTCCACGCGCCGTCGCCGAACCCCAATTGGTCCACGCGCCACCTCCTGAGCCCCAGTCGGTCCACGCGCTGTCTCCGAGCACCGATCGGTCTTCGCATCGTCTCCTAAACCCCGCTCTGTTAACGCGTCGTCTCCTGAGCCGCGATCGCTCCACGCGCCGTTTCCTGAGCCCCGATCGGTCCATCCGTCGTCTTTTAAGCCCCGATACCTCCACGCGCCATCTCCGAGCCACGATCGGTCCAGGCGTGGCCTCCTGAGCCGCGGTCGGTCCACGCGCCGTTTCCTGAGCCCCGACCGGTCCAGGCGCCGTCTCCTGAGCCCCAATCGTTCCACGCGCCGTCTCCGAGCCCCGATCGGTCCACGCATCGTCACCTAAGATCCGATCGGTTAACGCACCATCTCCCCGCCCCGATCGGTCCATGCGCCGTCTCCTGAGCCCCGATACGTCCACGCGCAGTCGCCGAGCCCCGATCAGTCCACGCGCGGCCTCCTGAGCCCCGGTCGGTTCACGCGCCGTCTCCCCACGCCGATCGGTCCACGCGCCGTCTCCTGAGCCCTGATCCGTCCACGCGCCGTCTCCTGAGCCCCGATACGTCGACGCGCAGTCGCCGAGCCCCGATCGGCCCACGCGCGGTCTCCAAGCCTCGATCCGTACACGCGCCGTCTCCGAGCCCCGATCGGTCCACGCGCCGTCTCCTGAGACCCGATCGGTTCACGCATCGTCTCCTAAGCCCCGATACGTCCACACGCCGGATCCGAGCCCCGATCGGTCCGCGTGACGCATTCTAAGTCACGGTCCGTCCACGCGCCGTCTCCGAGCACCGATCGGTCAACGCGCCGCCTCCTAAGCCCCGATCGGTCCACGCGTCGTCTCCTAAGCCCCGATCGGTCCACGCGTCGTCCTCGAGCCCCGATCGGTCGACGCGCCGTCTCCTGAGCCCGGATCGGTCCACGCGTCGGCTCCTAAGCCCCGATCCGTCCACGCGTCGTCTCCTAAGCCCCGATCCGTCGTCGCGTCGTCTCCTGAGCCCCGATCGATTCACGCGTCTTCTCCTGAGCCCCGACCGCTCCACGCGTCGTCTCCGAGCTCCGATCGGTCCACGCGCCGTTCCGAGCCCCGATCGGTCCATGCGTCGTCTTCTAAGCCCCGATGCCTCCACGCGCCGTCTCCGAGCCACGATCGGTGCGGGCGCCGCTTCGTGAACCCCGATCGGTCCACGCGCGGTCTACTGAGCTCCGGTCGGTCCACACGCCGCTGCGAACCCCAATTGGTCCACGCGCAACCTCTCGAGCCCCAGTCGGTAAACGCGCTGTCCTCGAGCCCTGATCGGTCCACGCGCCGTCTCCTCAGCCCCGATCGGTCCACGCGTCGTCTCCTAAGCCCCGATCGGTCGACGGGTCGTCTCCTAAGCCCCGATCGGTCGACGCGTCGTCTCCTAATCCCCGGTCGGTCCACGCGCCGTCGCCGAAACCCAATTGGTCCACGCGCCACCTCCTGAGCCCCAGTCGGTCCACGCGCTGTCTCCGAGCACCGATCGGTCTACGCATCGTCTCCTAAACCCCGCTCTGTTAACGCGTCGTCTCCTGAGCCGCGATCGCTCCACACGCCGTTTCCTGAGCCCCGATCGGTCCATCCGTCGTCTTTTAAGCCCCGATACCTCCACGCGCCGTCTCCGAGCCACGATCGGTCCACGCGTCGGCTCCTACGCTTTCGATAGGTCCACGCGCGGCCTCCGTAGCCCCGGTCGATCCACGCGCCGTCTCCGAGCCCCGATCGGTCCACGCATCGTCTCCTAAGCCCCGATCGGTTAACGCACCGTCTCCCCGCCCCGATCGGTCCACGCGCCGTCTCCTGAGCCCCGATACGTCCACGCGCAGTCGCCGAGCACCGATCAGTCCACGCGCGGCCTCCTGAGCCCCGGTCGGTTCACGCGCCGTCTCCCCGCCCCGATCGGTCCACGTGCCGTCTCCTGAGCCCTGACCCGTCCACGCGCGGCGTCGAGCCGCGATCGGTCCACGCGCGGCGTCGAGCCGCGATCGGTCCACGCGCGGCCTCCTGAGCCCCAATCGGTCCACGCTACGTCTCCTAAGCCCCAACCGGTCCGTGCGCCGTCTCCGAGCCCCGATCGGTCCACGCACCATCGCATGCTCCCCAATCGGTCCATGCGCCGCCTCCGGAGCCCTGATCGATCCACGCGAATCTCCTGAGCTCCGGTCGGTCCTCGTACCGTCTCCGAGCCCCGATCGGTCCACGTACCGTCTCCGAAGCCGCGATCGGTCCACGCGCCGTCTCCTGAGCCCCGATCGGTCCACGCGTCGTCTCCTAAGCCCCGATCGGTTCACGCGCCGTATCCGAGCCCCAATCGGTCCACGCGCCGTCTCCTAAGCTCCAATCGGTCCACGCGCCGTCTCCTGAGCCCCGATACGTCGACGCACAGTCGCCGAGCCCCGATCGGTCCACGCGCTGTCTCCTGAGCCCCGATAGGTACACGCGTCGTCTCCTACACCCCGATCGGTCCACGCGCGGCCTCCTGAGCCCCAGTCGGTCCACGCGTCGTCTCCTGAGCCCCGATCAATTGACGCGTCTTCTCCTGAGCCCCGATCGCTCCTCGCGCCTTCTCCTGAGCCCCGCTCGGTCCATGCGTCGTGTTCTTAGCCCCGATGCCTCCACGCGCCGTCTCCGAGCCACGATAGGTCCAGGCGCCACTTCCCGAGCCCCGATCGATCCACGCGCCGTCTCGTAAGCCACAATCGGTCCACGCGCCATCTCAGAGCGCTCATCATTTCACGCGCCGTCTCCTGAGCACCGATCGTTCCACGCGCCGTCTCCGAGCCCCGATCGGTCCACGCGGCGTCTCCTGAGCCCCGATCGGTTCACGCATCGTCTCCTGAGCCCCGATACGTCCACACGCCGTATCCGAGCCCCGATCGGTTCGCATGACGCATTCTAAGCCACGGTCCGTCCACGCGCCGTCTCCGAGCACCGATCGGTCCACGCGCCGTCTCCTGAGGCCCGATCGGTCCACGCGTCGTCCTCGAGCCCCGATCGGTCGACGCGCCGTCTCCTGAGCCCCGATCGGTCTAGGCGTCGTCTCCTAAGCCCCGACCGGTCCAGGCGCCGTCTCCTGAGCCCCAATCGTTCCACGCGCCGTCTCCGAGCCCCGATCGGTCCACGCATCGTCACCTAAGATCCGATCGGTTAACGCACCATCTCCCCGCCCCGATCGGTCCACGCGCCGTCTCCTGAGCCCCGATACGTCGACGCGCAGTCGCCGAGCCCCGATCGGCCCACGCGCGGTCTCCAAGCCTCGATCCGTACACGCGCCGTCTCCTAGCCCCGATCGGTCCACGCGCCGTCTCCTGAGACCCGATCGGTTCAAGCATCGTCTCCTAAGCCCCGATACGTCCACACGCCGGATCCGAGCCCCGATCGGTCCGCGTGACGCATTCTAAGTCACGGTCCGTCCACGCGCCGTCTCCGAGCACCGATCGGTCAACGCGCCGCCTCCTAAGCCCCGATCGGTCCACGCGTCGTCTCCTAAGCCCCGATCGGTCGACGGGTCGTCTCCTAAGCCCCGATCGGTCGACGCGTCGTCTCCTAATCCCCGGTCGGTCCACGCGCCGTCTCCTAAGCCCCGATTGATACACGCGCCGTCTCCCAGCGACGATCGGTTCACGCGCCGTCTCCTGTGCTCCGATCGTTCCACGCGCCGTCTCCGAGCCCCGATCGATCCACGCGCCGTCTCCTGAACCCCAATCGGTCCACGCGTCGGCTCCTAAGACCCGATCCATCGACGCGTCGTCTCCTGAGACCCGATCGATCCACGCGCCGTTTCCTGAGCCCCGATCGGTCCATCCGTCGTCTTTTAAGCCCCGATACCTCCACGCGCCGTCTCCGAGCCACGATCGGTCCACGCGTCGGCTCCTACGCTTTCGATAGGTCCACGCGCGGCCTCCGTAGCCCCGGTCGATCCACGCGCCGTCTCCGAGCCCCGATCGGTCCACGCATCGTCTCCTAAGCCCCGATCGGTTAACGCACCGTCTCCCCGCCCCGATCGGTCCACGCGCCGTCTCCTGAGCCCCGATACGTCCACGCGCAGTCGCCGAGCACCGATCAGTCCACGCGCGGCCTCCTGAGCCCCGGTCGGTTCACGCGCCGTCTCCCCGCCCCGATCGGTCCACGTGCCGTCTCCTGAGCCCTGACCCGTCCACGCGCGGCGTCGAGCCGCGATCGGTCCACGCGCGGCGTCGAGCCGCGATCGGTCCACGCGCGGCCTCCTGAGCCCCAATCGGTCCACGCTACGTCTCCTAAGCCCCAACCGGTCCGTGCGCCGTCTCCGAGCCCCGATCGGTCCACGCACCATCGCATGCTCCCCAATCGGTCCATGCGCCGCCTCCGGAGCCCTGATCGATCCACGCGAATCTCCTGAGCTCCGGTCGGTCCTCGTACCGTCTCCGAGCCCCGATCGGTCCACGTACCGTCTCCGAAGCCGCGATCGGTCCACGCGCCGTCTCCTGAGCCCCGATCGGTCCACGCGTCGTCTCCTAAGCCCCGATCGGTTCACGCGCCGTATCCGAGCCCCAATCGGTCCACGCGCCGTCTCCTAAGCTCCAATCGGTCCACGCGCCGTCTCCTGAGCCCCGATACGTCGACGCACAGTCGCCGAGCCCCGATCGGTCCACGCGCTGTCTCCTGAGCCCCGATAGGTACACGCGTCGTCTCCTACACCCCGATCGGTCCACGCGCGGCCTCCTGAGCCCCAGTCGGTCCACGCGTCGTCTCCTGAGCCCCGATCAATTGACGCGTCTTCTCCTGAGCCCCGATCGCTCCTCGCGCCTTCTCCTGAGCCCCGCTCGGTCCATGCGTCGTGTTCTTAGCCCCGATGCCTCCACGCGCCGTCTCCGAGCCACGATAGGTCCAGGCGCCACTTCCCGAGCCCCGATCGATCCACGCGCCGTCTCGTAAGCCACAATCGGTCCACGCGCCATCTCAGAGCGCTCATCATTTCACGCGCCGTCTCCTGAGCACCGATCGTTCCACGCGCCGTCTCCGAGCCCCGATCGGTCCACGCGGCGTCTCCTGAGCCCCGATCGGTTCACGCATCGTCTCCTGAGCCCCGATACGTCCACACGCCGTATCCGAGCCCCGATCGGTTCGCATGACGCATTCTAAGCCACGGTCCGTCCACGCGCCGTCTCCGAGCACCGATCGGTCCACGCGCCGTCTCCTGAGGCCCGATCGGTCCACGCGTCGTCCTCGAGCCCCGATCGGTCGACGCGCCGTCTCCTGAGCCCCGATCGGTCTAGGCGTCGTCTCCTAAGCCCCGACCGGTCCAGGCGCCGTCTCCTGAGCCCCAATCGTTCCACGCGCCGTCTCCGAGCCCCGATCGGTCCACGCATCGTCACCTAAGATCCGATCGGTTAACGCACCATCTCCCCGCCCCGATCGGTCCACGCGCCGTCTCCTGAGCCCCGATACGTCCACGCGCAGTCGCCGAGCCCCGATCAGTCCACGCGCGGCCTCCTGAGCCCCGGTCGGTTCACGCGCCGTCTCCCCACGCCGATCGGTCCACGCGCCGTCTCCTGAGCCCTGATCCGTCCACGCGCCGTCTCCTGAGCCCCGATACGTCGACGCGCAGTCGCCGAGCCCCGATCGGCCCACGCGCGGTCTCCAAGCCTCGATCCGTACACGCGCCGTCTCCTAGCCCCGATCGGTCCACGCGCCGTCTCCTGAGACCCGATCGGTTCAAGCATCGTCTCCTAAGCCCCGATACGTCCACACGCCGGATCCGAGCCCCGATCGGTCCGCGTGACGCATTCTAAGTCACGGTCCGTCCACGCGCCGTCTCCGAGCACCGATCGGTCAACGCGCCGCCTCCTAAGCCCCGATCGGTCCACGCGTCGTCTCCTAAGCCCCGATCGGTCGACGGGTCGTCTCCTAAGCCCCGATCGGTCGACGCGTCGTCTCCTAATCCCCGGTCGGTCCACGCGCCGTCTCCTAAGCCCCGATTGATACACGCGCCGTCTCCCAGCGACGATCGGTTCACGCGTCGTCTCCTGAGACCCGATCGATCCACGCGCCGCGTCCTGAGCCCCGATCGCTCCACGCGCCGTTTCCTGATCCCCGATCGGTCCACACGCCGTCTCCGAGCCCCGATCGGTCCACGCGTCGTCCTCGAGCCCCGATCGGTCGACGCGCCGTCTCCTGAGCCCGGATCGGTCCACGCGTCGGCTCCTAAGCCCCGATCGATCCACGCGTCGTCTCCTAAGCCCCGATCCGTCGTCGCGTCGTCTCCTGAGCCCCGATCGATTCACGCGTCTTCTCCTGAGCCCCGACCGCTCCACGCGTCGTCTCCGAGCCCCGATCGGTCCACGCGCTGTCTCCTGAGCCCCGATAGGTACACGCGTCGTCTCCTACACCCCGATCGGTCCACGCGCGGCCTCTTGATCCCCAATCGGTCCACGCGTCGTCTCCTGAGCCCCGATCAATTGACGCGTCTTCTCCTGAGCCCCGACCGCTCCACGCGTCGTCTCCGAGCTCCGATCGGTCCACGCGCCGTTCCGAGCCCCGATCGGTCCATGCGTCGTCTTCTAAGCCCCGATGCCTCCACGCGCCGTCTCCGAGCCACGATCGGTGCAGGCGCCGCTTCGTGAACCCCGATCGGTCCACGCGCGGTCTACTGAGCTCCGGTCGGTCCACACGCCGCTGCGAACCCCAATTGGTCCACGCGCAACCTCTCGAGCTCCAGTCGGTAAACGCGCTGTCTCCGAGCCCTGATCGGTCCACGCGCCGTCTCCTCAGCCCCGATCGGTCCACGCGTCGTCTCCTAAGCCCCGATCGGTTAACGCACCGTCTCCGAGCCCCGATGGGTCCACGCGCCGCCTCCTAAGCCCCGATCGGTCCACGCGCCGTCTCCTGAGCCCCGATCGTTCCACACGCCGCCTCTTAAGCCCCGATCGGTCCAGGCGTCGTCTCCTAAGCCCCGATCGGTCCACGCATCGTCTCCTAAGCCCCGATCGGTTAACGCGCCGTCTCCGAGCCCCGAACGGTCCACGCGCCGTGGCCGAACCCCAATTGGTCCACGCGCAACCGCCTGAGCCCCAGTCGGTTCACGCGCGGTCGCCGAACCGCGATCGGTCCACGCGTCGTCTCCGAGCCCCGATCGGTCCACGCGCCGTCGCCGAGCTATGGTCGGTCCACGCGCGGCCTCCTGAGCCCCGATCGGTCCACGCGCCGTCGCCGAGCCGCGATCGGTCCACGCGCCGTCGCCGAGCCGCGATCGGTCCACGCGCGGCCTCCTGAGGCCCGATTGGTTCACGCGCCGTATCCGAGCACCAATCGGTCCACGCGCCGTCTCCTGAGCCCCGATCGGTCCACGCGCGGCCTCCTGAGCCCCGATCGGTCCACGCGCCGTCGCCGAGCCGCGATCGGTTCACGCGCGGCCTCCTAAGCCCCGATCGGTCCACGCGCCGTCGCCGAACCCCAATTGGTCCACGCGCTAGCGCCTGAGCCCCAGTCGGTCCACGCGCTGTCTCCGAGCACCGATCGGTCCACGCGCGGCCTCCTGAGCCCCGATCGGTCCACGCGCCGTCGCCGAGCCGCGATCGGTCCACGCGCGGTCTCCTGAGCCCCGGTCGGTTCACGCGGCGTCTCCTGAGCCCCGGTCGGTCCACGCGTCGTTCCCTAAGCCCCGATCTATCCACGCGCAGTCTCCAGAGCCGCGATCGGTCCACGCATCCCCTCCTGAGCCCCGGACGGTCCACGCGCCGTCACCGAACCCCGATCAATTGACGCGTCTTCTCCTGAGCCCCGATCGCTCCTCGCGCCTTCTCCTGAGCCCCGCTCGGTCCATGCGTCGTGTTCTTAGCCCCGATGCCTCCACGCGCCGTCTCCGAGCCACGATAGGTCCAGGCGCCACTTCCCGAGCCCCGATCGATCCACGCGCCGTCTCGTAAGCCACAATCGGTCCACGCGCCATCTCAGAGCGCTCATCATTTCACGCGCCGTCTCCTGAGCACCGATCGTTCCACGCGCCGTCTCCGAGCCCCGATCGGTCCACGCGGCGTTTCCTGAGCCCCGATCGGTTCACGCATCGTCTCCTGAGCCCCGATACGTCCACACGCCGTATCCGAGCCCCGATCGGTTCGCATGACGCATTCTAAGCCACGGTCCGTCCACGCGCCGTCTCCGAGCACCGATCGGTCCACGCGCCGTCTCCTGAGGCCCGATCGGTCCACGCGTCGTCCTCGAGCCCCGATCGGTCGACGCGCCATCTCCTGAGCCCCGATCGGTCTAGGCGTCGTCTCCTAAGCCCCGACCGGTCCAGGCGCCGTCTCCTGAGCCCCAATCGTTCCACGCGCCGTCTCCGAGCCCCGATCGGTCCACGCATCGTCACCTAAGATCCGATCGGTTAACGCACCATCTCCCCGCCCCGATCGGTCCACGCGCCGTCTCCTGAGCCCCGATACGTCCACGCGCAGTCGCCGAGCCCCGATCAGTCCACGCGCGGCCGCCTGAGCCCCGGTCGGTTCACGCGCCGTCTCCCCACGCCGATCGGTCCACGCGCCGTCTCCTGAGCCCTGATCCGTCCACGCGCCGTCTCCTGAGCCCCGATACGTCGACGCGCAGTCGCCGAGCCCCGATCGGCCCACGCGCGGTCTCCAAGCCTCGATCCGTACACGCGCCGTCTCCGAGCCCCGATCGGTCCACGCGCCGTCTCCTGAGACCCGATCGGTTCAAGCATCGTCTCCTAAGCCCCGATACGTCCACACGCCGGATCCGAGCCCCGATCGGTCCGCGTGACGCATTCTAAGTCACGGTCCGTCCACGCGCCGTCTCCGAGCACCGATCGGTCAACGCGCCGCCTCCTAAGCCCCGATCGGTCCACGCGTCGTCTCCTAAGCCCCGATCGGTCGACGGGTCGTCTCCTAAGCCCCGATCGGTCGACGCGTCGTCTCCTAATCCCCGGTCGGTCCACGCGCCGTCTCCTAAGCCCCGATTGATACACGCGCCGTCTCCCAGCGACGATCGGTTCACGCGCCGTCTCCTGTGCTCCGATCGTTCCACGCGCCGTCTCCGAGCCCCGATCGATCCACGCGCCGTCTCCTGAACCCCAATCGGTCCACGCGTCGGCTCCTAAGACCCGATCCATCGACGCGTCGTCTCCTGAGACCCGATCGATCCACGCGCCGCGTCCTGAGCCCCGATCGCTCCACGCGCCGTTTCCTGATCCCCGATCGGTCCACACGCCGTCTCCGAGCCCCGATCGGTCCAGGCGTGGCCTCCTGAGCCGCGGTCAGTCCACGCGCCGTTTCCTGAGCCCCGATCGGTCCACGCGTCGTCTTCTAAGCCCAGATGCCTCCTTGCGCCGTCTCCCAACCACGATCGGTGCAGGCGCCGCTTCCTGAGCCCCGATCGGTCCACGCGTTTTCTCCTAAGCCCCGATCGGTCCACGCGTCGTCTCCTCAGCCCCGATCGTTCCACGCGCGGTCTCCGAGCCCCGATCGGTCCACGCGGCGTCTCCTGAGCCCCGATCGGTTCACGCATCGTTTCCTGAGCCCCGATAGTTCCACACGCCGTATCCGAGCCCCGATCGGTCCGCATGACGCATTCTAAGCCACGGTCCGTCCACGCGCCGTCTCCGAGCACCGATCGGTCCACGCGCCGTCTCCTGAGGCCCGATCGGTCCACGCGTCGTCCTCGAGCCCCGATCGGTCGACGCGCCGTCTCCTGAGCCCGGATCGGTCCACGCGTCGGCTCCTAAGCCCCGATCGGTCCACGCGTCGTCTCCTAAGCCCCGATCCGTCGTCGCGTCGTCTCCTGAGCCCCGATCGATTCACGCGTCTTCTCCTGAGCCCCGACCGCTCCACGCGTCGTCTCCGAGCGCCGATCGGTCCACGCGCTATCTCCTGAGCCCCGATAGGTACACGCGTCGTCTCCTACACCCCGATCGGTCCACGCGCGGCCTCTTGATCCCCAATCGGTCCACGCGTCGTCTCCTGAGCCCCGATCAATTGACGCGTCTTCTCCTGAGCCCCGACCGCTCCACGCGTCGTCTCCGAGCTCCGATCGGTCCACGCGCCGTTCCGAGCCCCGATCGGTCCATGCGTCGTCTTCTAAGCCCCGATGCCTCCACGCGCCGTCTCCGAGCCACGATCGGTGCAGGCGCCGCTTCGTGAACCCCGATCGGTCCACGCGCGGTCTACTGAGCTCCGGTCGGTCCACACGCCGCTGCGAACCCCAATTGGTCCACGCGCAACCTCTCGAGCCCCAGTCGGTAAACGCGCTGTCTCCGAGCCCTGATCGGTCCACGCGCCGTCTCCTCAGCCCCGATCGGTCCACGCGTCGTCTCCTAAGCCCCGATCGGTTAACGCGCCGTCTCCGAGCCCCGATGGGTCCACGCGCCGCCTCCTAAGCCCCGATCGGTCCACGCGCCGTCTCCTGAGCCCCGATCGTTCCACACGCCGCCTCTTAAGCCCCGATCGGTCCAGGCGTCGTCTCCTAAGCCCCGATCGGTCCACGCATCGTCTCCTAAGCCCCGATCGGTTAACGCGCCGTCTCCGAGCCCCGAACGGTCCACGCGCCGTGGCCGAACCCCAATTGGTCCACGCGCAACCGCCTGAGCCCCAGTCGGTTCACGCGCGGTCGCCGAACCGCGATCGGTCCACGCGTCGTCTCCGAGCCCCGATCGGTCCACGCGCCGTCGCCGAGCTATGGTCGGTCCACGCGCGGCCTCCTGAGCCCCGATCGGTCCACGCGCCGTCGCCGAGCCGCGATCGGTCCACGCGCCGTCGCCGAGCCGCGATCGGTCCACGCGCGGCCTCCTGAGGCCCGATTGGTTCACGCGCCGTATCCGAGCACCAATCGGTCCACGCGCCGTCTCCTGAGCCCCGATCGGTCCACGCGCGGCCTCCTGAGCCCCGATCGGTCCACGCGCCGTCGCCGAGCCGCGATCGGTTCACGCGCGGCCTCCTAAGCCCCGATCGGTCCACGCGCCGTCGCCGAACCCCAATTGGTCCACGCGCTAGCGCCTGAGCCCCAGTCGGTCCACGCGCTGTCTCCGAGCACCGATCGGTCCACGCGCGGCCTCCTGAGCCCCGATCGGTCCACGCGCCGTCGCCGAGCCGCGATCGGTCCACGCGCGGTCTCCTGAGCCCCGGTCGGTTCACGCGGCGTCTCCTGAGCCCCGGTCGGTCCACGCGTCGTTCCCTAAGCCCCGATCTATCCACGCGCAGTCTCCAGAGCCGCGATCGGTCCACGCATCCCCTCCTGAGCCCCGGACGGTCCACGCGCCGTCACCGAACCCCGATCGGTCGACGCGCTTTCTCCGAGCGCCGATCGGTTAACGCGGCGTCTCCGTGCCCCGATCAGTCCACGCGCTGTCTCCTGAGCCCCAATCGGTCTAGGCGTCGTCTTCTAAGCTCCGATCGGTCCACGCGCCGTCTCCGAGCCCCGATCAGTCCACGCATCATCTTCTGCTCCACAGTCGGTCCACGCGCCGCCTCCGGAGCCCCAATTGGTCCACGCGCAACCGCCTGAGCCCCAGTCGGTCCACGCGCTGTCTTCGAGCCCCGATCAGTCCACACGTCGTCTCCGAGCCCCGATCGGTCTACGCGCCGTCGCCGAGCCATGATCGGTCCACGCGCGGCCTCCTGAGCCCCGATCGGTCCACGCGCCGTCGCCGAGCCGCGATCGGTTCTCGGGCGGCCTCCTGAGCCCCGGTCGATTCACGCGCCGTGTACGAGCCCCAATCGGGCCACGCGCCGTCTCCTGAGTCCCGATCAGTCCACGCGTCGTCTCCTAAGCCCCAATTGGTCCACGCGCCGCCTCCGGAGCCCCGATCAATTGACGCGTCTTCTCCTGAGCCCCGATCGCTTCTCGTGCCGCCTCCTGAGCCCCGATCCGTCGAGGCGTCGGCTCCGGAGCCCCGATCAATTGACGTCTCTTCTCCTGAGCCCCGATCGCTCCTCGCGCCGTCTCCTGAACCCCGCTCGGTCCATGCGTCGTCTTCTTAGCCCGGATGCCTCCACGCGCCGACTCCGAGCCACGATCGGTCCAGGCGCCGCTTCCTGCGCCCCGATCGGTCCACGCGCCGTCTCCTAAGCCCCAATCGGTCCAGGCGCCGCTTCCTGAGACCCGCTCGTTCCACGCGCCGTCTCCGAGCCCCGATCGATCCACGCGCCGCCTCCTGAGCCCCGATCGGTCCACGCGCCGTATCCTAAGCCCCGATCGGTCCACGCGCCGTCTCTGAGCGATGATAACTTCACGCGCCGTCTCCTGAGCCCCGATCGGTCCACGCGTCGTCTCCTAAGCCCCGATCGGTCCACGCGCCGTCTCCTGAGCTCCGATCGGTCCACGCGTCGTCTCCTAAGCCACGATCGGTCCACGCGTCGTCTCCGAGCCCCGATGCCTCCACGCGCCGTCTCCGAGCCACTATCGGTGCGTGCGCCGCTTCCAGAGCCCCGATCGGTCCAGGCGCCGCTTCCTGCGCCCCGATCGGTCCACGCGCCGTCTCCTAAGCCCCAATCGGTCCACGCGGCGTCTCCGAGCGCCGATCATTTCACGCGCCGTTTCCTGAGACCCGATAGTTCCACGCGCCGTCTCCGAGCCCCGATCGGTCCACGCGTCGTCTCCGAGCCCCGATCGGTCCACGCGCCGTCGCCGAGCTATGATCGGTCCACGCGCGGCCTCCTGAGCCCCGATCGGTCCACGCGCCGTCGCCGAGCCGCGATCGGTCCACGCGCCGTCGCCGAGCCGCGATCGGTCCACGCGCGGCCTCCTGAGGCCCGATTGGTTCACGCGCCGTATCCGAGCACCAATCGGTCCACGCGCCGTCTCCTGAGCCCCGATCGGTCCACGCGCGGCCTCCTGAGCCCCGATCGGTCCACGCGCCGTTGCCGAGCCGCGATCGGTCCACGCGCGGCCTCCTAAGCCCCGATCGGTCCACGCGCCGTCGCCGAACCCCAATTGGTCCACGCGCAAGCGCCTGAGCCCCAGTCGGTCCACGCGCTGTCTCCGAGCACCGATCGGTCCACGCGCGGCCTCCTGAGCCCCGATCGGTCCACGCGCCGTCGCCGAGCCGCGATCGGTCCACGCGCGGTCTCCTGAGCCCCGGTCGGTTCACGCGGCGTCTCCTGAGCCCCGATCGGTCCACGCGTCGTTCCCTAAGCCCCGATCTATCCACGCGCAGTCTCCAGAGCCGCGATCGGTCCACGCATCCCCTCCTGAGCCCCGGACGGTCCACGCGCCGTCACCGAACCCCGATCGGTCGACGCGCTTTCTCCGAGCGCCGATCGGTTAACGCGGCGTCTCCGAGCCCCGATCAGTCCACGCGCTGTCTCCTGAGCCCCAATCGGTCTAGGCGTCGTCTTCTAAGCTCCGATCGGTCCACGCGCCGTCTCCGAGCCCCGATCAATTGACGCGTCTTCTCCTGAGCCCCGATCGCTTCTCGTGCCGCCTCCTGAGCCCCGATCCGTCGAGGCGTCGGCTCCGGAGCCCCGATCAATTGACGTCTCTTCTCCTGAGCCCCGATCGCTCCTCGCGCCGTCTCCTGAACCCCGCTCGGTCCATGCGTCGTCTTCTTAGCCCGGATGCCTCCACGCGCCGACTCCGAGCCACGATCGGTCCAGGCGACGCTTCCTGCGCCCCGATCGGTCCACGCGCCGTCTCCTAAGCCCCAATCGGTCCAGGCGCCGCTTCCTGAGACCCGCTCGTTCCACGCGCCGTCTCCGAGCCCCGATCGATCCACGCGCCGCCTCCTGAGCCCCGATCGGTCCACGCGCCGTATCCTAAGCCCCGATCGGTCCACGCGCCATCTCTGAGCGATGATAACTTCACGCGCCGTCTCCTGAGCCCCGATCGGTCCACGCGTCGTCTCCTAAGCCCCGATCGGTCCACGCGCCGGCTCCTGAGCTCCGATCGGTCCACGCGTCGTCTCCTAAGCCACGATCAGTCCACGCGTCGTCTCCGAGCCCCGATGCCTCCACGCGCCGTCTCCGAGCCACTATCGGTGCGTGCGCCGCTTCCAGAGCCCCGATCGGTCCAGGCGCCGCTTCCTGCGCCCCGATAGTTCCACGCGCCGTCTCCGAGCCCCGATCGATCCACGCGCCGCCTCCTGAGCCCCGATCAGTCCAGGCGCCGTCTCCTAAGCCCCGATCGCTCCACGGGCCGTCTCCTGAGCCCCGATCGGTCGACGCGTCGTCTTCTAAGCCCCGGTCGGTTCACACGTCGTCTCCGAGCCGCGATCGGTCCATGCATCGTCTCCTAAGCCCCGATCCGTTAACGTGCCGTCTCCGAGCCCCGATCGGTCCACGCGCCGTCTACGAGCTCCGATGGGTCCACGCGCCGCATCCTGAGCCCCGATCGGACGACGCGTCGTCTCCTGAACCGCGATTGCTCCTAGGCCCGTTTCCTGAGCCCCGATCGGTCCACGCGTCGTCTTCTAAGCCCCGGTCGGTTCACACGCCGTCTCCGAGCCGCGATCGGTCCACGCATCGTCTCCTAAGCCCCGATCCGTTAACGTGCCGTCTCCGAGCCCCGATCGGTCCACGCGCCGTCTCCGAGCCCCGATCGATCCACGCGAGTCTCCTGAGCCCCAGTCGGTCCGCGCGCCGTCTCCTGAGCCCTGATCGGTCGACGCGTCGTCTCCTGAGCCCCGATCGCTCCACACGCCGTTTCTTGAGCCCCGATCGGTCCACGCGTCGTCTTCAAAGCCCCGATCCGTACACGCGTCGTCTCCGAGCGTCGATCTGTCCACGCGCCGTCGCCGAGCCCCGATCGGTCCACGCGCCGTCTCCGAGCCCCGATCGGTCCACGCATCGTCTCCTAAGCCCCAATCGGTTAACGCGCCGTCTCCGAGCCCCGATCGGTCCACGCGACGTCGCCGAACCTCAATTGGTCCACGCGAAACCGCCTGAGCCCCAGTCGGTCCACGCGCTGTCTCCGAGCCCCGATCGGTCCACGCGCCGTCGCCGAGCCACGATCGGTCCACGCGCGGCCTCCTGAGCCCCGATCGATCCACGCGCCGTCGCCGAGCCGCGATCGGTCCACGCGCGGTCTCCTGAGCCCCGGTCGGTTCACGCGCCATCTCCTGAGCCCCGATCGGTCCACGCGTCGTTCCCTAAGCCCCGATCGATCCACGCGCAGTCTCCAGAGCCGCGATCGGTCCACGCATCCCCTCCTGAGCCCCGGACGGTCCACGCGCCGTCACCGAACCCCGATCGGTCGACGCGCTGTCTCCGAGCGCCGATCGGTTAACGCGCCGTCTCCGAGCCCCGATCAGTCCACGCGTCGGCTCCTAAGCCCCGATCGGTCCACGCGTCGTCTCCTAAGCCCCGATCCGTCGTCGCGTCGTCTCCTGAGCCCCGATCGATCCAGGCGTCTTCTCCTGAGCCCCGACCGCTCCACGCGTCGTCTCCGAGCTCCGATCGGTCCACGCGCCGTTCCGAGCCCCGTTCGGTCCATGCGTCGTCTTCTAGGCCCCGATGCCTCCACGCGCCGTCTCCGAGCCACGATCGGTGCAGGCGCCGCTTCGTGAACCCCGATCGGTCCACGCGCTGTCTCCTGAGCCCCGATCGGTCCACACGCCGTCGCCGAGCCGCGATCCGTTCTCGCGCGGCCTCCTGAGCCCCGGTCGGTTCACGCGCCGTATCTGAGCCCCAATCGGGCCACGCTCCGTCTCCTGAGTCCCGATCGGTCCACGCGTCGTCTCCTAAGCCCCAATCGGTCCACGCGCCGCCTACGGAGCCCCGATCGATCCACGCGAATCTCCTGAGCTCCGATCGGTCCACGCGCCGTTGCCGAACCCCAATTGGTCCACGCGAAACCGCCTGAGCCCCAGTCGGTCCACGCGCTGTCTCCGAGCCCCGATCGGTCCACGTGCCGTCTCCCAGCCCCGATCGGTCCACGCGCCGACTCCTAATCCCCAATCTGTCCACGACCCGTCTCCGGGCCCCGATCGGTGCACGCGCCGTCTCCTAAGCCCCGATCGGTCCACGAGCCGTCGCCGAACCCCAATTGGTCCACGCGAAACCGCCTGAGCCCCAGTCGGTCCACGCGCTGTCTCCGAGCCCCGATCGGTCCACGCGTCGTCTCCGAGCCCCGATCGGTCCACGCGAATCTCCTGAGCTCCGGTCGGTCGACGCGCCGTCTCCTGAGCCCCGATCGGTCCACGCGTCGGCTCCTAAGCCCCGATCCATCGACGCGTCGTCTCCTGAGCCCCGATCGATCCACACGCCGTCTCCGAGCCCCGATCGGTCCGCGTGCCATATTCTAAACCACGGTCCATCCACGCGCCGTCTCCGAGCCCCGATCGGTCCACGCGTCGTCTCCTAAGCCCCGATCCGTCGACGCGTCGTCTCCTGAGCCACGAACGATCCACGCGCCGCCTCCTGAGCCCCGATCGCTCCACGTATCGTCTCCTAAGCCTCAATCGGTCCACGCGCCGTCTCTGAGCGCCGATCGGTTCACGCGTCGTCTCCTGAGCCCCGATCGTTCCACGCGCCGCCTCCTAAGCCCCGATTGGTCCAGGCGTCATCTCCTAAGCCCCGACCGGTCCACGCGCCGTCTCCGGAACCCCGGTCGGTTCACGCGCCATCTCCGAGCCCCAATCGGTCCACGCGCCGTTGCCGAACCCCAATTGGTCCACGCGAAACCGCCTGAGCCCCAGTCGGTCCACGCGCTGTCTCCGAGCCCCGATCGGTCCACGTGCCGTCTCCCAGCCCCGATCGGTCCACGCGCCGACTCCTAATCCCCAATCTGTCCACGACCCGTCTCCGGGCCCCGATCGGTGCACGCGCCGTCTCCTAAGCCCCGATCGGTCCACGAGCCGTCGCCGAACCCCAATTGGTCCACGCGAAACCGCCTGAGCCCCAGTCGGTCCACGCGCTGTCTCCGAGCCCCGATCGGTCCACGCGTCGTCTCCGAGCCCCGATCGGTCCACGCGAATCTCCTGAGCTCCGGTCGGTCGACGCGCCGTCTCCTGAGCCCCGATCGGTCCACGCGTCGGCTCCTAAGCCCCGATCCATCGACGCGTCGTCTCCTGAGCCCCGATCGATCCACACGCCGTCTCCGAGCCCCGATCGGTCCGCGTGCCATATTCTAAACCACGGTCCATCCACGCGCCGTCTCCGAGCCCCGATCGGTCCACGCGTCGTCTCCTAAGCCCCGATCCGTCGACGCGTCGTCTCCTGAGCCACGAACGATCCACGCGCCGCCTCCTGAGCCCCGATCGCTCCACGTATCGTCTCCTAAGCCTCAATCGGTCCACGCGCCGTCTCTGAGCGCCGATCGGTTCACGTGTCGTCTCCTGAGCCCCGATCGTTCCACGCGCCGCCTCCTAAGCCCCGATTGGTCCAGGCGTCATCTCCTAAGCCCCGACCGGTCCACGCGCCGTCTCCGGAACCCCGGTCGGTTCACGCGCCATCTCCGAGCCCCAATCGGTCCACGCGCCGTCTCCTGAGCCCCGATCGGTCCACGCGCCGTCTCCTGAGCCCCGATCGTTCCACGCGCCGTCTCCTGAGCCCTGATCGGTCCACGCGTCGTCTCCTAAGCCCCGATCGGTCCAAGCGCCGTCTCCGAGCCCCAATCGGTCCACGCGTCGTCTCCTAAGCCCCGATCGGTCCACGCGCCTTCTCCGAGCGCCGATCGGTTCACGCGCCGTCTCCTGAGCCCCGATCGTTCCACCCGTCGTCTCCGAGCCCCGATCAGTCCACGCGCGGCCTCCTGAGCCCCGGTCGGTTCACGCGCCGTATCCGTGCCCCGATCGGTCCACGCGTCGCTTCGTAAGCCCCATCGGTCCACGCGTCGTCTCCTAACCCCGGACGGTCCACGCGTCGTCTCCTAAGCCCCGATCGGTTCATGCGCCGTCTCCGAGTCCCGATCGGTCCACGGCCCATCTCCTGCTCCCCAATCGGTCCACGCGCCGCCTCCGGAGCCCCGATCGATCCACGCGAATCTCCTGAGCTCTGGTCGGTCCACGCGCCGTCTCCTGAGCCCCGGTCGGTCCTTGCGCCGTCTCCAAGCCCCGATCGGTCCACGTACCGTCTCCGAAGCCCCGATCGGTCCACGCGTCGTCTCGTGAGCCCCGATCGGTCCACGCGTCGTCTCCTAAGCCCCGACCGGTCCACTTGCCGTCTCCGAACCCCGATCGGTCCACGCACCGTCTCCTGTTCCCATCGGTTCACGCGGCGCCTCCGGAGCCCCGATCGGTCCGCGCCTCGTCTCCTGAGCCCCGATCGATCCACGCGTCGTCTTCTGATCCCCGATCGGTCCACGCATCGTCTCCGAGCACCGATCGGTCCACACGCAGTTTTCTGAGCACCGTTCGGTCCACGCGTCGTCTTCAAAGCCCCGATGCCTCCACGCGCTGTCTCCGAGCCCCGATCAGTCCACACGTCATCTCCGAGCCCCGATCGGTCTACGCGCCGTCGCCGAGCCATGATCGGTCCACGCGCGGCCTCCTGAGCCCCGATCGGTCCACGCGCCGTCGCCGAGCCGCGATCGGTTCTCGGGCGGCCTCCTGAGCCCCGGTCGATTCACGCGCCGTGTACGAGCCCCAATCGGGCCACGCGCCGTCTCCTGAGTCCCGATCAGTCCACGCGTCGGCTCCTAAGCCCCAATTGGTCCACGCGCCGCCTCCGGAGCCCCGATCAATTGACGCGTCTTCTCCTGAGCCCCGATCGCTTCTCGTGCCGCCTCCTGAGCCCCGATCCGTCGAGGCGTCGGCTCCGGAGCCCCGATCAATTGACGTCTCTTCTCCTGAGCCCCGATCGCTCCTCGCGCCGTCTCCTGAACCCCGCTCGGTCCATGCGTCGTCTTCTTAGCCCGGATGCCTCCACGCGCCGACTCCGAGCCACGATCGGTCCAGGCGCCGCTTCCTGCGCCCCGATCGGTCCACGCGCCGTCTCCTAAGCCCCAATCGGTCCAGGCGCCGCTTCCTGAGACCCGCTCGTTCCACGCGCCGTCTCCGAGCCCCGATCGATCCACGCGCCGCCTCCTGAGCCCCGATCGGTCCACGCGCCGTATCCTAAGCCCCGATCGGTCCACGCGCCATCTCTGAGCGATGATAACTTCACGCGCCGTCTCCTGAGCCCCGATCGGTCCACGCGTCGTCTCCTAAGCCCCGATCGGTCCACGCGCCGGCTCCTGAGCTCCGATCGGTCCACGCGTCGTCTCCTAAGCCACGATCAGTCCACGCGTCGTCTCCGAGCCCCGATGCCTCCACGCGCCGTCTCCGAGCCACTATCGGTGCGTGCGCCGCTTCCAGAGCCCCGATCGGTCCAGGCGCCGCTTCCTGCGCCCCGATAGTTCCACGCGCCGTCTCCGAGCCCCGATCGATCCACGCGCCGCCTCCTGAGCCCCGATCAGTCCAGGCGCCGTCTCCTAAGCCCCGATCGCTCCACGGGCCGTCTCCTGAGCCCCGATCGGTCGACGCGTCGTCTTCTAAGCCCCGGTCGGTTCACACGTCGTCTCCGAGCCGCGATCGGTCCATGCATCGTCTCCTAAGCCCCGATCCGTTAACGTGCCGTCTCCGAGCCCCGATCGGTCCACGCGCCGTCTACGAGCTCCGATGGGTCCACGCGCCGCATCCTGAGCCCCGATCGGACGACGCGTCATCTCCTGAACCGCGATTGCTCCTAGGCCCGTTTCCTGAGCCCCGATCGGTCCACGCGTCGTCTTCTAAGCCCCGGTCGGTTCACACGCCGTCTCCGAGCCGCGATCGGTCCACGCATCGTCTCCTAAGCCCCGATCCGTTAACGTGCCGTCTCCGAGCCCCGATCGGTCCACGCGCCGTCTCCGAGCCCCGATCGATCCACGCGAGTCTCCTGAGCCCCAGTCGGTCCGCGCGCCGTCTCCTGAGCCCTGATCGGTCGACGCGTCGTCTCCTGAGCCCCGATCGCTCCACACGCCGTTTCTTGAGCCCCGATCGGTCCACGCGTCGTCTTCAAAGCCCCGATCCGTACACGCGTCGTCTCCGAGCGTCGATCTGTCCACGCGCCGTCGCCGAGCCCCGATCGGTCCACGCGCCGTCTCCGAGCCCCGATCGGTCCACGCATCGTCTCCTAAGCCCCAATCGGTTAACGCGCCGTCTCCGAGCCCCGATCGGTCCACGCGACGTCGCCGAACCTCAATTGGTCCACGCGAAACCGCCTGAGCCCCAGTCGGTCCACGCGCTGTCTCCGAGCCCCGATCGGTCCACGCGCCGTCGCCGAGCCACGATCGGTCCACGCGCGGCCTCCTGAGCCCCGATCGATCCACGCGCCGTCGCCGAGCCGCGATCGGTCCACGCGCGGTCTCCTGAGCCCCGGTCGGTTCACGCGCCATCTCCTGAGCCCCGATCGGTCCACGCGTCGTTCCCTAAGCCCCGATCGATCCACGCGCAGTCTCCAGAGCCGCGATCGGTCCACGCATCCCCTCCTGAGCCCCGGACGGTCCACGCGCCGTCACCGAACCCCGATCGGTCGACGCGCTGTCTCCGAGCGCCGATCGGTTAACGCGCCGTCTCCGAGCCCCGATCAGTCCACGCGCTGTCTCCTGAGCCCCAATCGGTCCACGCATGGTCTCCGAGCGCCGATCGGTCCACGCGCCGTCCCCTAAGCCCCGATCGGTCCACGCGCCGTCTCCGAGCACCGATCGGTTCACGCGCCGTCTCCTGAGCCCCGATCGTTCCACGCGCCGTCTCCGAGCTCCCATCGGCCCACGCGCTGTCTCCTAAGCACCGATCGGTCCAAGCGCCTTCTCTTAAGCCCCGATCGGTCCACGCGCCGTCTCCGAGCCCCGATCGGTCCACGCGGCGTCTCCTGAGCCCCGATCGGTCCACGCGTCGTCTCCTGAGCCCCGACCGCTCCACACGCCCTTTCCTGAGCCCCGATCGGTCCACACATCGTCTCCGAGCACCGATCGGTCCACGCGCCGTCCCCTAAGCCCCGATCGGTCCACACGCCGTATCCGAGCCCCGATCGGTCCGCATGACGCATTCTAAGCCACGGTCCGTCCACGCGCCGTCTCCGAGCACCGATCGGTCCACGCGCCGTCTCCTGAGGCCCGATCGGTCCACGCGTCGTCCTCGAGCCCCGATCGGTCGACGCGCCGTCTCCTGAGCCCGGATCCGTCCACGCGTCGGCTCCTAAGCCCCGATCGGTCCACGCGTCGTCTCCTAAGCCCCGATCCGTCGTCGCGTCGTCTCCTGAGCCCCGATCGATCCAGGCGTCTTCTCCTGAGCCCCGACCGCTCCACGCGTCGTCTCCGAGCTCCGATCGGTCCACGCGCCGTTCCGAGCCCCGTTCGGTCCATGCGTCGTCTTCTAGGCCCCGATGCCTCCACGCGCCGTCTCCGAGCCACGATCGGTGCAGGCGCCGCTTCGTGAACCTCGATCG
The DNA here is from genome assembly GCA_946811545.1 of Netelia fuscicornis. Taxonomy (NCBI): domain Eukaryota; kingdom Metazoa; phylum Arthropoda; class Insecta; order Hymenoptera; family Ichneumonidae; genus Netelia; species Netelia fuscicornis. The sequence goes on from OX328015.1 coordinate 25,791,953, forward strand.
GTCCACGCGCTGTCTCCTGAGCCCCGATCGGTCCACACGCCGTCGCCGAGCCGCGATCCGTTCTCGCGCGGCCTCCTGAGCCCCGGTCGGTTCACGCGCCGTATCTGAGCCCCAATCGGGCCACGCTCCGTCTCCTGAGTCCCGATCGGTCCACGCGTCGTCTCCTAAGCCCCAATCGGTCCACGCGCCGCCTACGGAGCCCCGATCGATCCACGCGAATCTCCTGAGCTCCGATCGGTCCACGCGCCGTTGCCGAACCCCAATTGGTCCACGCGAAACCGCCTGAGCCCCAGTCGGTCCACGCGCTGTCTCCGAGCCCCGATCGGTCCACGTGCCGTCTCCCAGCCCCGATCGGTCCACGCGCCGACTCCTAATCCCCAATCTGTCCACGACCCGTCTCCGGGCCCCGATCGGTGCACGCGCCGTCTCCTAAGCCCCGATCGGTCCACGAGCCGTCGCCGAACCCCAATTGGTCCACGCGAAACCGCCTGAGCCCCAGTCGGTCCACGCGCTGTCTCCGAGCCCCGATCGGTCCACGCGTCGTCTCCGAGCCCCGATCGGTCCACGCGAATCTCCTGAGCTCCGGTCGGTCGACGCGCCGTCTCCTGAGCCCCGATCGGTCCACGCGTCGGCTCCTAAGCCCCGATCCATCGACGCGTCGTCTCCTGAGCCCCGATCGATCCACACGCCGTCTCCGAGCCCCGATCGGTCCGCGTGCCATATTCTAAACCACGGTCCATCCACGCGCCGTCTCCGAGCCCCGATCGGTCCACGCGTCGTCTCCTAAGCCCCGATCCGTCGACGCGTCGTCTCCTGAGCCACGAACGATCCACGCGCCGCCTCCTGAGCCCCGATCGCTCCACGTATCGTCTCCTAAGCCTCAATCGGTCCACGCGCCGTCTCTGAGCGCCGATCGGTTCACGCGTCGTCTCCTGAGCCCCGATCGTTCCACGCGCCGCCTCCTAAGCCCCGATTGGTCCAGGCGTCATCTCCTAAGCCCCGACCGGTCCACGCGCCGTCTCCGGAACCCCGGTCGGTTCACGCGCCATCTCCGAGCCCCAATCGGTCCACGCGCCGTCTCCTGAGCCCCGATCGGTCCACGCGCCGTCTCCTGAGCCCCGATCGTTCCACGCGCCGTCTCCTGAGCCCTGATCGGTCCACGCGTCGTCTCCTAAGCCCCGATCGGTCCAAGCGCCGTCTCCGAGCCCCAATCGGTCCACGCGTCGTCTCCTAAGCCCCGATCGGTCCACGCGCCTTCTCCGAGCGCCGATCGGTTCACGCGCCGTCTCCTGAGCCCCGATCGTTCCACCCGTCGTCTCCGAGCCCCGATCAGTCCACGCGCGGCCTCCTGAGCCCCGGTCGGTTCACGCGCCGTATCCGTGCCCCGATCGGTCCACGCGTCGCTTCGTAAGCCCCATCGGTCCACGCGTCGTCTCCTAACCCCGGACGGTCCACGCGTCGTCTCCTAAGCCCCGATCGGTTCATGCGCCGTCTCCGAGTCCCGATCGGTCCACGGCCCATCTCCTGCTCCCCAATCGGTCCACGCGCCGCCTCCGGAGCCCCGATCGATCCACGCGAATCTCCTGAGCTCTGGTCGGTCCACGCGCCGTCTCCTGAGCCCCGGTCGGTCCTTGCGCCGTCTCCAAGCCCCGATCGGTCCACGTACCGTCTCCGAAGCCCCGATCGGTCCACGCGTCGTCTCCTGAGCCCCGATCGGTCCACGCGTCGTCTCCTAAGCCCCGACCGGTCCACTTGCCGTCTCCGAACCCCGATCGGTCCACGCACCGTCTCCTGTTCCCATCGGTTCACGCGGCGCCTCCGGATCCCCGATCGGTCCGCGCCTCGTCTCCTGAGCCCCGATCGATCCACGCGTCGTCTTCTGATCCCCGATCGGTCCACGCATCGTCTCCGAGCACCGATCGGTCCACACGCAGTTTTCTGAGCACCGTTCGGTCCACGCGTCGTCTTCAAAGCCCCGATGCCTCCACGCGCTGTCTCCGAGCCACGGTCAGTCCGTGCGTCGCTTCCAGAGCCCCGATCGGTTCACGCGCCGTCTCCTAAGCCCCGATCGGTCCACGCGCCGTCTCCGAGCGCCGATCGGTTCACGCGCCGTCTCCTGTGCCCGGATCGGTCCACACGTCGTCCCAGAATCCCTGATCCGTACACGCGCTGTCTCCCATCCCCGATCGGTCCACGCGTCGTCTCCTAAGCCCCGATCCGTCCACGGGCCGTCTTCGAGCCGCGATCGGTCAACGCGCCGTCACCAATCCCCGATCCGTACACGCGTCGTCTCCGAGCGAGGATCGTTCCACGCGCGTCGCTCTGCGCCCGGATTCGTCCAGGCATCGTCTCTTAAACTCCTATCAGTACACGCCCCGCCTCCAAGACCCCATCGGTGCACGCACCGTATCCGAGCCCCGATCCGTCCACGCGCCGTCTCCTGAGCCCCGATCAGTCGACGCGTCCTCTCCTAAACCCCGAGCGGTTCACGCGCCGTCTCCGAGCCCCGGTCGGTCCAGGCCCCTTCTCCTGAGCCCCGATCGGTCGACGCGTCGTCTCCTAAGCCCTGATCGGTTAACGCGCCGTCTCCGAGCCCCGATCGGTCCACGCGCCGTTTCCTGAGCCCCGATCCGCCCACGCGCAGTCGCAGAGCCCCGATCGGTCCACGCGCGGTCTACTGAACCCCGGTCGGTCCACGCGCCGTCTCGTGAGCCCCGATCCGTCCACGCGCAGTCGCCAAGCCCGGATCGGTCCACACGTTGTCTCCTAAGCCTCGATCGGTTAACGCGCCGTCTCCGAGCCCCAATCGGTCGACACGCCGTCTCCGAACCCCGATCGGTCCACGCGCCGTCTCCTAAGCCCCCATCGGTCCACGCGTCGTCTCCGAGCACCGATTGGTCCACGGGCCGTTTCCGGAGCCCCGATCGGTCCACGCATTGTCTTTTAAGCCCCGAAGCCTCCACGCGCCGTTTCCGAGCCACGATCGGTCCAGGCGCCGCCTTCTGAGCCCCGATCGGTCCACGTGTCGGCTCCTAAGCCCCGATCGGTCCCCGCGCCGTCTCCGAGTCCCGATCGATTCACGCGTCGTCTCCTGAGCCCCGATCGGTCCACGCGTCGTCTCCTAAGCCCCGATCGCTCCACGCGCCGTCTCCTCAGCCCCGATCGTTCCACGCGCCGTCTCCGAGCCCCGAGCGGTCCACGCGCCGTCTCCTGAGCCCCAATCGGTCCACGCACTGTCTCCTAAGCCCCAATCGGTCCACGTGCCGTCTCCTGAGCCCCGGTCGGTCGACTCGCCGTCTCCGAGCCCCGACCGGTCCACGCATCGTCTCCTGAGCCCCGATCGTTCCACGCGCCGCCTCCTAAGCCCCGATTGGTCCAGGCGTCATCTCCTAAGCCCCGACCGGTCCACGCGCCGTCTCCTGAACCCCGGTCGGTTCACGCGCCATCTCCGAGCCCGATCGGTCCACGTATCGTCTCCTAAGCCCCCATCGGTTCACGCGCCGTCTCCGAGCCCCGATCGTTCCACGCGCCGCCTCCTAAGCCCCGATCGGTCCACGCGTCGTCTCCTAGCCCCTATCGGTTCATGCGTCTTCTCCTGAGCCCCAATCGCTCCTCGCGCCGTCTCCTGAGCCGCGATCTGTCCACGCGCGGCCTCCTGAGCCCCGGTCCGTTCACGCGCCGTATCTGAGCCCCAATCGGTCCACGCGCCGTCTCCTGAGCCCCGATCGGTCCACGCGCCGTCTCCTGAGCCCCGATCGTTCCACGCGCCGTCTCCGAGCCACGATCGGTCCAGGCGCCGCTTCCTGCGCCCCGATCGGTCCACGCGCCGTCTCCTAAGCCCCAATCGGTCCACGCGGCGTCTCCGAGCGCCGATCATTTCACGCGCCGTCTCCTGAGACCCGATCGTTCCACGCGCCGTCTCCGAGCCCCGATCGATCCACGCGCCGCCTCCTGAGCCCCGATCGGTCCACGCGCTGTCTCCTGAGCCCCGATAGGTACACGCGTAGTCTCCTAAGCCCCGATCGGTCCACGCGTCGTCTCCGAGCTCTGATCGGCCCACACGCCGTTTCCTGAGCCCCCATCGGTGCATGCGTCGTCTTCTTAGCCCCGATGCCTCCACGCGTCGTCTCCGAGCCACGATCGGTCCAGGCGCCGCTTCCTGAACCCCGATCGGTCCACGCGCCGTATCCGAAGCCCCGATCGGTCCACGCGCCGTCCCCTGAGCCCGATCTGTCCACGCGCCGTCTCCGAGCCCCGATCAGTCCACACGTCATCTCCGAGCCCCGATCGGTCTACGCGCCGTCGCCGAGCCATGATCGGTCCACGCGCGGCCTCCTGAGCCCCGATCGGTCCACGCGCCGTCGCCGAGCCGCGATCGGTTCTCGGGCGGCCTCCTGAGCCCCGGTCGATTCACGCGCCGTGTACGAGCCCCAATCGGGCCACGCGCCGTCTCCTGAGTCCCGATCAGTCCACGCGTCGTCTCCTAAGCCCCAATTGGTCCACGCGCCGACTCCGGAGCCCCGATCAATTGACGCGTCTTCTCCTGAGCCCCGATCGCTTCTCGTGCCGCCTCCTGAGCCCCGATCCGTCGAGGCGTCGGCTCCGGAGCCCCGATCAATTGACGTCTCTTCTCCTGAGCCACGATCGCTCCTCGCGCCGTCTCCTGAACCCCGCTCGGTCCATGCGTCGTCTTCTTAGCCCGGATGCCTCCACGCGCCGACTCCGAGCCACGATCGGTCCAGGCGCCGCTTCCTGCGCCCCGATCGGTCCACGCGCCGTCTCCTAAGCCCCAATCGGTCCAGGCGCCGCTTCCTGAGACCCGCTCGTTCCACGCGCCGTCTCCGAGCCCCGATCGATCCACGCGCCGCCTCCTGAGCCCCGATCGGTCCACGCGCCGTATCCTAAGCCTCGATCGGTCCACGCGCCATCTCTGAGCGATGATAACTTCACGCGCCGTCTCCTGAGCCCCGATCGGTCCACGCGTCGTCTCCTAAGCCCCGATCGGTCCACGCGCCGGCTCCTGAGCTCCGATCGGTCCACGCGTCGTCTCCTAAGCCACGATCAGTCCACGCGTCGTCTCCGAGCCCCGATGCCTCCACGCGCCGTCTCCGAGCCACTCTCGGTGCGTGCGCCGCTTCCAGAGCCCCGATCGGTCCAGGCGCCGCTTCCTGCGCCCCGATAGTTCCACGCGCCGTCTCCGAGCCGCGATCGATCCACGCGCCGCCTCCTGAGCCCCGATCAGTCCAGGCGCCGTCTCCTAAGCCCCGATCGCTCCACGGGCCGTCTCCTGAGCCCCGATCGGTCGACGCGTCGTCTTCTAAGCCCCGGTCGGTTCACACGTCGTCTCCGAGCCGCGATCGGTCCATGCATCGTCTCCTAAGCCCCGATCCGTTAACGTGCCGTCTCCGAGCCCCGATCGGTCCACGCGCCGTCTCCGAGCCCCGATCGGTCCACGCGCCGTCTCCGAGCCCCGATCGATCCACGCGAGTCTCCTGAGCCCCAGTCGGTCCGCGCGCCGTCTCCTGAGCCCTGATCGGTCGACGCGTCGTCTCCTGAGCCCCGATCGCTCCACACGCCGTTTCTTGAGCCCCGATCGGTCCACGCGTCGTCTTCAAAGCCCCGATCCGTACACGCGTCGTCTCCGAGCGTCGATCTGTCCACGCGCTGTCTCCGAGCCCCGATCGGTCCACGTGCCGTCTCCCAGCCCCGATCGGTCCACGCGCCGACTCCTAATCCCCAATCTGTCCACGACCCGTCTCCGGGCCCCGATCGGTGCACGCGCCGTCTCCTAAGCCCCGATCGGTCCACGAGCCGTCGCCGAACCCCAATTGGTCCACGCGAAACCGCCTGAGCCCCAGTCGGTCCACGCGCTGTCTCCGAGCCCCGATCGGTCCACGCGTCGTCTCCGAGCCCCGATCGGTCCACGCGAATCTCCTGAGCTCCGGTCGGTCGACGCGCCGTCTCCTGAGCCCCGATCGGTCCACGCGTCGGCTCCTAAGCCCCGATCCATCGACGCGTCGTCTCCTGAGCCCCGATCGATCCACACGCCGTCTCCGAGCCCCGATCGGTCCGCGTGCCATATTCTAAACCACGGTCCATCCACGCGCCGTCTCCGAGCCCCGATCGGTCCACGCGTCGTCTCCTAAGCCCCGATCCGTCGACGCGTCGTCTCCTGAGCCACGAACGATCCACGCGCCGCCTCCTGAGCCCCGATCGCTCCACGTATCGTCTCCTAAGCCTCAATCGGTCCACGCGCCGTCTCTGAGCGCCGATCGGTTCACGCGTCGTCTCCTGAGCCCCGATCGTTCCACGCGCCGCCTCCTAAGCCCCGATTGGTCCAGGCGTCATCTCCTAAGCCCCGACCGGTCCACGCGCCGTCTCCGGAACCCCGGTCGGTTCACGCGCCATCTCCGAGCCCCAATCGGTCCACGCGCCGTCTCCTGAGCCCCGATCGGTCCACGCGCCGTCTCCTGAGCCCCGATCGTTCCACGCGCCGTCTCCTGAGCCCTGATCGGTCCACGCGTCGTCTCCTAAGCCCCGATCGGTCCAAGCGCCGTCTCCGAGCCCCAATCGGTCCACGCGTCGTCTCCTAAGCCCCGATCGGTCCACGCGCCTTCTCCGAGCGCCGATCGGTTCACGCGCCGTCTCCTGAGCCCCGATCGTTCCACCCGTCGTCTCCGAGCCCCGATCAGTCCACGCGCGGCCTCCTGAGCCCCGGTCGGTTCACGCGCCGTATCCGTGCCCCGATCGGTCCACGCGTCGCTTCGTAAGCCCCATCGGTCCACGCGTCGTCTCCTAACCCCGGACGGTCCACGCGTCGTCTCCTAAGCCCCGATCGGTTCATGCGCCGTCTCCGAGTCCCGATCGGTCCACGGCCCATCTCCTGCTCCCCAATCGGTCCACGCGCCGCCTCCGGAGCCCCGATCGATCCACGCGAATCTCCTGAGCTCTGGTCGGTCCACGCGCCGTCTCCTGAGCCCCGGTCGGTCCTTGCGCCGTCTCCAAGCCCCGATCGGTCCACGTACCGTCTCCGAAGCCCCGATCGGTCCACGCGTCGTCTCCTGAGCCCCGATCGGTCCACGCGTCGTCTCCTAAGCCCCGACCGGTCCACTTGCCGTCTCCGAACCCCGATCGGTCCACGCACCGTCTCCTGTTCCCATCGGTTCACGCGGCGCCTCCGGATCCCCGATCGGTCCGCGCCTCGTCTCCTGAGCCCCGATCGATCCACGCGTCGTCTTCTGATCCCCGATCGGTCCACGCATCGTCTCCGAGCACCGATCGGTCCACACGCAGTTTTCTGAGCACCGTTCGGTCCACGCGTCGTCTTCAAAGCCCCGATGCCTCCACGCGCTGTCTCCGAGCCACGGTCAGTCCGTGCGTCGCTTCCAGAGCCCCGATCGGTTCACGCGCCGTCTCCTAAGCCCCGATCGGTCCACGCGCCGTCTCCGAGCGCCGATCGGTTCACGCGCCGTCTCCTGTGCCCGGATCGGTCCACACGTCGTCCCAGAATCCCTGATCCGTACACGCGCTGTCTCCCATCCCCGATCGGTCCACGCGTCGTCTCCTAAGCCCCGATCCGTCCACGGGCCGTCTTCGAGCCGCGATCGGTCAACGCGCCGTCACCAATCCCCGATCCGTACACGCGTCGTCTCCGAGCGAGGATCGTTCCACGCGCGTCGCTCTGCGCCCGGATTCGTCCAGGCATCGTCTCTTAAACTCCTATCAGTACACGCCCCGCCTCCAAGACCCCATCGGTGCACGCACCGTATCCGAGCCCCGATCCGTCCACGCGCCGTCTCCTGAGCCCCGATCAGTCGACGCGTCCTCTCCTAAACCCCGAGCGGTTCACGCGCCGTCTCCGAGCCCCGGTCGGTCCAGGCCCCTTCTCCTGAGCCCCGATCGGTCGACGCGTCGTCTCCTAAGCCCTGATCGGTTAACGCGCCGTCTCCGAGCCCCGATCGGTCCACGCGCCGTTTCCTGAGCCCCGATCCGCCCACGCGCAGTCGCAGAGCCCCGATCGGTCCACGCGCGGTCTACTGAACCCCGGTCGGTCCACGCGCCGTCTCGTGAGCCCCGATCCGTCCACGCGCAGTCGCCAAGCCCGGATCGGTCCACACGTTGTCTCCTAAGCCTCGATCGGTTAACGCGCCGTCTCCGAGCCCCAATCGGTCGACACGCCGTCTCCGAACCCCGATCGGTCCACGCGCCGTCTCCTAAGCCCCCATCGGTCCACGCGTCGTCTCCGAGCACCGATTGGTCCACGGGCCGTTTCCGGAGCCCCGATCGGTCCACGCATTGTCTTTTAAGCCCCGAAGCCTCCACGCGCCGTTTCCGAGCCACGATCGGTCCAGGCGCCGCCTTCTGAGCCCCGATCGGTCCACGTGTCGGCTCCTAAGCCCCGATCGGTCCCCGCGCCGTCTCCGAGTCCCGATCGATTCACGCGTCGTCTCCTGAGCCCCGATCGGTCCACGCGTCGTCTCCTAAGCCCCGATCGCTCCACGCGCCGTCTCCTCAGCCCCGATCGTTCCACGCGCCGTCTCCGAGCCCCGAGCGGTCCACGCGCCGTCTCCTGAGCCCCAATCGGTCCACGCACTGTCTCCTAAGCCCCAATCGGTCCACGTGCCGTCTCCTGAGCCCCGGTCGGTCGACTCGCCGTCTCCGAGCCCCGACCGGTCCACGCATCGTCTCCTGAGCCCCGATCGTTCCACGCGCCGCCTCCTAAGCCCCGATTGGTCCAGGCGTCATCTCCTAAGCCCCGACCGGTCCACGCGCCGTCTCCTGAACCCCGGTCGGTTCACGCGCCATCTCCGAGCCCGATCGGTCCACGTATCGTCTCCTAAGCCCCCATCGGTTCACGCGCCGTCTCCGAGCCCCGATCGTTCCACGCGCCGCCTCCTAAGCCCCGATCGGTCCACGCGTCGTCTCCTAGCCCCTATCGGTTCATGCGTCTTCTCCTGAGCCCCAATCGCTCCTCGCGCCGTCTCCTGAGCCGCGATCTGTCCACGCGCGGCCTCCTGAGCCCCGGTCCGTTCACGCGCCGTATCTGAGCCCCAATCGGTCCACGCGCCGTCTCCTGAGCCCCGATCGGTCCACGCGCCGTCTCCTGAGCCCCGATCGTTCCACGCGCCGTCTCCGAGCCACGATCGGTCCAGGCGCCGCTTCCTGCGCCCCGATCGGTCCACGCGCCGTCTCCTAAGCCCCAATCGGTCCACGCGGCGTCTCCGAGCGCCGATCATTTCACGCGCCGTCTCCTGAGACCCGATCGTTCCACGCGCCGTCTCCGAGCCCCGATCGATCCACGCGCCGCCTCCTGAGCCCCGATCGGTCCACGCGCTGTCTCCTGAGCCCCGATAGGTACACGCGTAGTCTCCTAAGCCCCGATCGGTCCACGCGTCGTCTCCGAGCTCTGATCGGCCCACACGCCGTTTCCTGAGCCCCCATCGGTGCATGCGTCGTCTTCTTAGCCCCGATGCCTCCACGCGTCGTCTCCGAGCCACGATCGGTCCAGGCGCCGCTTCCTGAACCCCGATCGGTCCACGCGCCGTATCCGAAGCCCCGATCGGTCCACGCGCCGTCCCCTGAGCCCGATCTGTCCACGCGCCGTCTCCGAGCCCCGATCAGTCCACACGTCATCTCCGAGCCCCGATCGGTCTACGCGCCGTCGCCGAGCCATGATCGGTCCACGCGCGGCCTCCTGAGCCCCGATCGGTCCACGCGCCGTCGCCGAGCCGCGATCGGTTCTCGGGCGGCCTCCTGAGCCCCGGTCGATTCACGCGCCGTGTACGAGCCCCAATCGGGCCACGCGCCGTCTCCTGAGTCCCGATCAGTCCACGCGTCGTCTCCTAAGCCCCAATTGGTCCACGCGCCGACTCCGGAGCCCCGATCAATTGACGCGTCTTCTCCTGAGCCCCGATCGCTTCTCGTGCCGCCTCCTGAGCCCCGATCCGTCGAGGCGTCGGCTCCGGAGCCCCGATCAATTGACGTCTCTTCTCCTGAGCCACGATCGCTCCTCGCGCCGTCTCCTGAACCCCGCTCGGTCCATGCGTCGTCTTCTTAGCCCGGATGCCTCCACGCGCCGACTCCGAGCCACGATCGGTCCAGGCGCCGCTTCCTGCGCCCCGATCGGTCCACGCGCCGTCTCCTAAGCCCCAATCGGTCCAGGCGCCGCTTCCTGAGACCCGCTCGTTCCACGCGCCGTCTCCGAGCCCCGATCGATCCACGCGCCGCCTCCTGAGCCCCGATCGGTCCACGCGCCGTATCCTAAGCCTCGATCGGTCCACGCGCCATCTCTGAGCGATGATAACTTCACGCGCCGTCTCCTGAGCCCCGATCGGTCCACGCGTCGTCTCCTAAGCCCCGATCGGTCCACGCGCCGGCTCCTGAGCTCCGATCGGTCCACGCGTCGTCTCCTAAGCCACGATCAGTCCACGCGTCGTCTCCGAGCCCCGATGCCTCCACGCGCCGTCTCCGAGCCACTCTCGGTGCGTGCGCCGCTTCCAGAGCCCCGATCGGTCCAGGCGCCGCTTCCTGCGCCCCGATAGTTCCACGCGCCGTCTCCGAGCCGCGATCGATCCACGCGCCGCCTCCTGAGCCCCGATCAGTCCAGGCGCCGTCTCCTAAGCCCCGATCGCTCCACGGGCCGTCTCCTGAGCCCCGATCGGTCGACGCGTCGTCTTCTAAGCCCCGGTCGGTTCACACGTCGTCTCCGAGCCGCGATCGGTCCATGCATCGTCTCCTAAGCCCCGATCCGTTAACGTGCCGTCTCCGAGCCCCGATCGGTCCACGCGCCGTCTACGAGCTCCGATGGGTCCACGCGCCGCATCCTGAGCCCCGATCGGACGACGCGTCGTCTCCTGAACCGCGATTGCTCCTAGGCCCGTTTCCTGAGCCCCGATCGGTCCACGCGTCGTCTTCTAAGCCCCGGTCGGTTCACACGCCGTCTCCGAGCCGCGATCGGTCCACGCATCGTCTCCAAAGCCCCGATCCGTTAACGTGCCGTCTCCGAGCCCCGATCGGTCCACGCGCCGTCTCCGAGCCCCGATCGATCCACGCGAGTCTCCTGAGCCCCAGTCGGTCCGCGCGCCGTCTCCTGAGCCCTGATCGGTCGACGCGTCGTCTCCTGAGCCCCGATCGCTCCACACGCCGTTTCTTGAGCCCCGATCGGTCCACGCGTCGTCTTCAAAGCCCCGATCCGTACACGCGTCGTCTCCGAGCGTCGATCTGTCCACGCGCCGTCGCCGAGCCCCGATCGGTCCACGCGCCGTCTCCGAGCCCCGATCGGTCCACGCATCGTCTCCTAAGCCCCAATCGGTTAACGCGCCGTCTCCGAGCCCCGATCGGTCCACGCGACGTCGCCGAACCTCAATTGGTCCACGCGAAACCGCCTGAGCCCCAGTCGGTCCACGCGCTGTCTCCGAGCCCCGATCGGTCCACGCGCCGTCGCCGAGCCACGATCGGTCCACGCGCGGCCTCCTGAGCCCCGATCGATCCACGCGCCGTCGCCGAGCCGCGATCGGTCCACGCGCGGTCTCCTGAGCCCCGGTCGGTTCACGCGCCATCTCCTGAGCCCCGATCGGTCCACGCGTCGTTCCCTAAGCCCCGATCGATCCACGCGCAGTCTCCAGAGCCGCGATCGGTCCACGCATCCCCTCCTGAGCCCCGGACGGTCCACGCGCCGTCACCGAACCCCGATCGGTCGACGCGCTGTCTCCGAGCGCCGATCGGTTAACGCGCCGTCTCCGAGCCCCGATCAGTCCACGCGCTGTCTCCTGAGCCCCAATCGGTCCACGCATCGTCTCCGAGCGCCGATCGGTCCACGCGCCGTCCCCTAAGCCCCGATCGGTCCACGCGCCGTCTCCGAGCACCGATCGGTTCACGCGCCGTCTCCTGAGCCCCGATCGTTCCACGCGCCGTCTCCGAGCTCCCATCGGCCCACGCGCTGTCTCCTAAGCACCGATCGGTCCAAGCGCCTTCTCTTAAGCCCCGATCGGTCCACGCGCCGTCTCCGAGCCCCGATCGGTCCACGCGGCGTCTCCTGAGCCCCGATCGGTCCACGCGTCGTCTCCTGAGCCCCGACCGCTCCACGCGCCGTCCCCTAAGCCCCGATCGGTCCACACGCCGTATCCGAGCCCCGATCGGTCCGCATGACGCATTCTAAGCCACGGTCCGTCCACGCGCCGTCTCCGAGCACCGATCGGTCCACGCGCCGTCTCCTGAGGCCCGATCGGTCCACGCGTCGTCCTCGAGCCCCGATCGGTCGACGCGCCGTCTCCTGAGCCCGGATCGGTCCACGCGTCGGCTCCTAAGCCCCGATCGGTCCACGCGTCGTCTCCTAAGCCCCGATCCGTCGTCGCGTCGTCTCCTGAGCCCCGATCGATCCAGGCGTCTTCTCCTGAGCCCCGACCGCTCCACGCGTCGTCTCCGAGCTCCGATCGGTCCACGCGCCGTTCCGAGCCCCGTTCGGTCCATGCGTCGTCTTCTAGGCCCCGATGCCTCCACGCGCCGTCTCCGAGCCACGATCGGTGCAGGCGCCGCTTCGTGAACCCCGATCGGTCCACGCGCTGTCTCCTGAGCCCCGATCGGTCCACACGCCGTCGCCGAGCCGCGATCCGTTCTCGCGCGGCCTCCTGAGCCCCGGTCGGTTCACGCGCCGTATCTGAGCCCCAATCGGGCCACGCTCCGTCTCCTGAGTCCCGATCGGTCCACGCGTCGTCTCCTAAGCCCCAATCGGTCCACGCGCCGCCTACGGAGCCCCGATCGATCCACGCGAATCTCCTGAGCTCCGATCGGTCCACGCGCCGTTGCCGAACCCCAATTGGTCCACGCGAAACCGCCTGAGCCCCAGTCGGTCCACGCGCTGTCTCCGAGCCCCGATCGGTCCACGTGCCGTCTCCCAGCCCCGATCGGTCCACGCGCCGACTCCTAATCCCCAATCTGTCCACGACCCGTCTCCGGGCCCCGATCGGTGCACGCGCCGTCTCCTAAGCCCCGATCGGTCCACGAGCCGTCGCCGAACCCCAATTGGTCCACGCGAAACCGCCTGAGCCCCAGTCGGTCCACGCGCTGTCTCCGAGCCCCGATCGGTCCACGCGTCGTCTCCGAGCCCCGATCGGTCCACGCGAATCTCCTGAGCTCCGGTCGGTCGACGCGCCGTCTCCTGAGCCCCGATCGGTCCACGCGTCGGCTCCTAAGCCCCGATCCATCGACGCGTCGTCTCCTGAGCCCCGATCGATCCACACGCCGTCTCCGAGCCCCGATCGGTCCGCGTGCCATATTCTAAACCACGGTCCATCCACGCGCCGTCTCCGAGCCCCGATCGGTCCACGCGTCGTCTCCTAAGCCCCGATCCGTCGACGCGTCGTCTCCTGAGCCACGAACGATCCACGCGCCGCCTCCTGAGCCCCGATCGCTCCACGTATCGTCTCCTAAGCCTCAATCGGTCCACGCGCCGTCTCTGAGCGCCGATCGGTTCACGCGTCGTCTCCTGAGCCCCGATCGTTCCACGCGCCGCCTCCTAAGCCCCGATTGGTCCAGGCGTCATCTCCTAAGCCCCGACCGGTCCACGCGCCGTCTCCGGAACCCCGGTCGGTTCACGCGCCATCTCCGAGCCCCAATCGGTCCACGCGCCGTCTCCTGAGCCCCGATCGGTCCACGCGCCGTCTCCTGAGCCCCGATCGTTCCACGCGCCGTCTCCTGAGCCCTGATCGGTCCACGCGTCGTCTCCTAAGTCCCGATCGGTCCAAGCGCCGTCTCCGAGCCCCAATCGGTCCACGCGTCGTCTCCTAAGCCCCGATCGGTCCACGCGCCTTCTCCGAGCGCCGATCGGTTCACGCGCCGTCTCCTGAGCCCCGATCGTTCCACCCGTCGTCTCCGAGCCCCGATCAGTCCACGCGCGGCCTCCTGAGCCCCGGTCGGTTCACGCGCCGTATCCGTGCCCCGATCGGTCCACGCGTCGCTTCGTAAGCCCCATCGGTCCACGCGTCGTCTCCTAACCCCGGACGGTCCACGCGTCGTCTCCTAAGCCCCGATCGGTTCATGCGCCGTCTCCGAGTCCCGATCGGTCCACGGCCCATCTCCTGCTCCCCAATCGGTCCACGCGCCGCCTCCGGAGCCCCGATCGATCCACGCGAATCTCCTGAGCTCTGGTCGGTCCACGCGCCGTCTCCTGAGCCCCGGTCGGTCCTTGCGCCGTCTCCAAGCCCCGATCGGTCCACGTACCGTCTCCGAAGCCCCGATCGGTCCACGCGTCGTCTCCTGAGCCCCGATCGGTCCACGCGTCGTCTCCTAAGCCCCGACCGGTCCACTTGCCGTCTCCGAACCCCGATCGGTCCACGCACCGTCTCCTGTTCCCATCGGTTCACGCGGCGCCTCCGGAGCCCCGATCGGTCCGCGCCTCGTCTCCTGAGCCCCGATCGATCCACGCGTCGTCTTCTGATCCCCGATCGGTCCACGCATCGTCTCCGAGCACCGATCGGTCCACACGCAGTTTTCTGAGCACCGTTCGGTCCACGCGTCGTCTTCAAAGCCCCGATGCCTCCACGCGCTGTCTCCGAGCCACGGTCAGTCCGTGCGTCGCTTCCAGAGCCCCGATCGGTTCACGCGCCGTCTCCTAAGCCCCGATCGGTCCACGCGCCGTCTCCGAGCGCCGATCGGTTCACGCGCCGTCTCCTGTGCCCGGATCGGTCCACACGTCGTCCCAGAATCCCTGATCCGTACACGCGCTGTCTCCCATCCCCGATCGGTCCACGCGTCGTCTCCTAAGCCCCGATCCGTCCACGGGCCGTCTTCGAGCCGCGATCGGTCAACGCGCCGTCACCAATCCCCGATCCGTACACGCGTCGTCTCCGAGCGAGGATCGTTCCACGCGCGTCGCTCTGCGCCCGGATTCGTCCAGGCATCGTCTCTTAAACTCCTATCAGTACACGCCCCGCCTCCAAGACCCCATCGGTGCACGCACCGTATCCGAGCCCCGATCCGTCCACGCGCCGTCTCCTGAGCCCCGATCAGTCGACGCGTCCTCTCCTAAACCCCGAGCGGTTCACGCGCCGTCTCCGAGCCCCGGTCGGTCCAGGCCCCTTCTCCTGAGCCCCGATCGGTCGACGCGTCGTCTCCTAAGCCCTGATCGGTTAACGCGCCGTCTCCGAGCCCCGATCGGTCCACGCGCCGTTTCCTGAGCCCCGATCCGCCCACGCGCAGTCGCAGAGCCCCGATCGGTCCACGCGCGGTCTACTGAACCCCGGTCGGTCCACGCGCCGTCTCGTGAGCCCCGATCCGTCCACGCGCAGTCGCCAAGCCCGGATCGGTCCACACGTTGTCTCCTAAGCCTCGATCGGTTAACGCGCCGTCTCCGAGCCCCAATCGGTCGACACGCCGTCTCCGAACCCCGATCGGTCCACGCGCCGTCTCCTAAGCCCCCATCGGTCCACGCGTCGTCTCCGAGCACCGATTGGTCCACGGGCCGTTTCCGGAGCCCCGATCGGTCCACGCATTGTCTTTTAAGCCCCGAAGCCTCCACGCGCCGTTTCCGAGCCACGATCGGTCCAGGCGCCGCCTTCTGAGCCCCGATCGGTCCACGTGTCGGCTCCTAAGCCCCGATCGGTCCCCGCGCCGTCTCCGAGTCCCGATCGATTCACGCGTCGTCTCCTGAGCCCCGATCGGTCCACGCGTCGTCTCCTAAGCCCCGATCGCTCCACGCGCCGTCTCCTCAGCCCCGATCGTTCCACGCGCCGTCTCCGAGCCCCGAGCGGTCCACGCGCCGTCTCCTGAGCCCCAATCGGTCCACGCACTGTCTCCTAAGCCCCAATCGGTCCACGTGCCGTCTCCTGAGCCCCGGTCGGTCGACTCGCCGTCTCCGAGCCCCGACCGGTCCACGCATCGTCTCCTGAGCCCCGATCGTTCCACGCGCCGCCTCCTAAGCCCCGATTGGTCCAGGCGTCATCTCCTAAGCCCCGACCGGTCCACGCGCCGTCTCCTGAACCCCGGTCGGTTCACGCGCCATCTCCGAGCCCGATCGGTCCACGTATCGTCTCCTAAGCCCCCATCGGTTCACGCGCCGTCTCCGAGCCCCGATCGTTCCACGCGCCGCCTCCTAAGCCCCGATCGGTCCACGCGTCGTCTCCTAGCCCCTATCGGTTCATGCGTCTTCTCCTGAGCCCCAATCGCTCCTCGCGCCGTCTCCTGAGCCGCGATCTGTCCACGCGCGGCCTCCTGAGCCCCGGTCCGTTCACGCGCCGTATCTGAGCCCCAATCGGTCCACGCGCCGTCTCCTGAGCCCCGATCGGTCCACGCGCCGTCTCCTGAGCCCCGATCGTTCCACGCGCCGTCTCCGAGCCACGATCGGTCCAGGCGCCGCTTCCTGCGCCCCGATCGGTCCACGCGCCGTCCCCTAAGCCCCAATCGGTCCACGCGGCGTCTCCGAGCGCCGATCATTTCACGCGCCGTCTCCTGAGACCCGATCGTTCCACGCGCCGTCTCCGAGCCCCGATCGATCCACGCGCCGCCTCCTGAGCCCCGATCGGTCCACGCGCTGTCTCCTGAGCCCCGATAGGTACACGCGTAGTCTCCTAAGCCCCGATCGGTCCACGCGTCGTCTCCGAGCTCTGATCGGCCCACACGCCGTTTCCTGAGCCCCCATCGGTGCATGCGTCGTCTTCTTAGCCCCGATGCCTCCACGCGTCGTCTCCGAGCCACGATCGGTCCAGGCGCCGCTTCCTGAACCCCGATCGGTCCACGCGCCGTATCCGAAGCCCCGATCGGTCCACGCGCCGTCCCCTGAGCCCGATCTGTCCACGCGCCGTCTCCGAGCCCCGATCGGTTCACGGATCGTCTCCTAAGCCCCGATCGGTTAACGCGCCGTCTCCGAGCCCCGGTCGGTCCACGCGCCGTCGCCGAACCCCAATTGGTCCACGCGCAACCGCCTGCGCCCCAGTCGGTCCACGCGCGGTCTCCGAGCCCCGATCGGTCCACGCGTCGTCTCCGAGCCCCGGTCGGTCCACGCGCCGTCTCCGAGCCCCGATCGGTTCACGCATCGTCTCCTAAGCCCCGATCGGTTAATGCGCCGTCTCCGAGCCGCGATCGGTCCACGCGCCGTCGCCGAACCCCAATTGGTCCATGCGCAACCGCCTGCGCCCCAGTCGGTCCACGCGCGGTCTCCGAGCCCCGATCGGTCCACGCGCCGCCTCCTGAGCCCCGATCCGTCGAGGCGTCGTCTCCGGAGCCCCGATCAATTGACGTGTCTTCTCCTGAGCCCCGATTGCTCCTCGCGCCGTCTCCTGAACCCCGCTCGGTCCATGCGTCGTCTTCTTAGCCCGGATGCCACCACGCGCCGTCTCCGAGCCACGATCGGTCCAGGCGCCCCTTCCTGCGCCCCGATCGGTCCACGCGCCGTCTCCTAAGCCCCAATCGGTCCACGCGGCGTCTCTGAGCGCCGATCATTTCACGCGCCGTATCCGAGCACCAATCGGTCCACGCGCCGTCTCCTGAGCCCCGATCGGTCCACGCGCCGTCTCCTGAGCCCCGATCGGTCCACGCGCGGCCTCCTGAGCCCCGATCGGTCCACGCGCCGTCGCCGAGCCGCGATCGGTCCACGCGCGGCCTCCTAAGCCCCGATCGGTCCACGCGCCGTCGCCGAACCCCAATTGGTCCACGCGCAAGCGCCTGAGCCCCAGTCGGTCCACGCGCTGTCTCCGAGCACCGATCGGTCCACGCGCGGCCTCCTGAGCCCCGATCGGTCCACGCGCCGTCGCCGAGCCGCGATCGGTCCACGCGCGGTCTCCTGAGCCCCGGTCGGTTCACGCGCCGTCTCCTGAGCCCCGATCGGTCCACGCGTCGTTCCCTAAGCCCCGATCTATCCACGCGCAGTCTCCAGAGCCGCGATCGGTCCACGCATCCCCTCCTGAGCCCCGGACGGTCCACGCGCCGTCACCGAACCCCGATCGGTCGACGCGCTTTCTCCGAGCGCCGATCGGTTAACGCGCCGTCTCCTGAGCCCCGATCTGTCCACACCCCTTCTCCTGAGCCCCGATCTGTCGACGCGTCGTCTCCTAAGCCCCGACCGGTGCACGCGCCGTCTCCTAAGCCCTGCTCGGTTAACGCGTCGTTTCCGAGCCCCGATCGGTCCACGCGTCGTCTCCTAAGCCCTGATCCGTCCACGGGCCGTGTCCGAGCTCCGATCGGTTCACGCGCCGTCTCCAAACCTCGATCCGTACACGCGTCGTCTCCGAGCCCTGATCGGCCCACGCGCCATCTCCTAAGCCCCGATCGGTCCAAGCGCCTTCTCCTAAGCCCCGATCGTTCCACGCGTCGTCTCCGAGCTCTGATCGGCCCACGCGCCATCTCCTAAGCCCCGATCGGTCTAAGCGCCTTCTCCTAAGCGCCGATCGGTCTACGCGCCGTCTCCGAGCGCCGATCGGTTCACGCCCCGTCACCTGAGCCGCGATCATTCGAAGCGCCGTCTCCGAGCCCCGATCGGTCCACGCGCCGTCTCCTGAGCCTGGATCGTTCCACGCGTCGTCCCCGAATCCCCGATCCGTACACGCGTCGTCTCCGAGCCTCGATCGCTCCACGCGCCGTCACCGAACCCGAATTGGTCCACGCGAAACCGCCTGAGCCCCAGACGGTCCACGCGCTGTCTCCGAGCCCCAGACGGTCCACGCGCTGTCTCCGAGCCCCGATCGGTCCACGCGTCGTCTCCGAGCCCCGATCGGTCCACGCGCCGTCGCCGAGTCATGATCTGTCCACGCGCGGCCTCCTGAGACCCGATCGGTCCACGCGCCGTCTTCGAGCCCCGATCGGTCCACGCATAGTCTCCTAAGCCCCAATCGGTTAACGCGCCGTCCCCGAGACCCGATCGGTCCACACGCCGTTTCCTGAGCCCCGATACGTCCACGCGCAGTCGCCGAGCCCTGATCGGTCCACGCGCTGTCTCCTGAGCCCCGATAGGTACACGCGTCGTCTTCTAAGCCCCGATCGGTCCACGCGTAGTCTCCTAAGCGCCGCTCGGTTAACGCGCCGTGTCCGAGCCCCGATCGGTCCACGCGCCGTCTCCTGAGCCCGGATCGTTCCACGCGTCGTCCCCGAATCCCCGATCCGTACACGCGTCGTCTCCGATCCTCGATCGGTCCACGCGCCGTCGCCGAACCCCAATTGGTCCACGCGAAACGGCCTGAGCCCCAGTCGGTCCACGCGCTGTCTCCGAGCCCCGATCGGTCCACGCGCCGTCGCCAAGTCATGATCTGTCCACGCGCGGCCTCCTGAGACCCGATCGGTCCACGCGCCGTCTCCTGAGCCGGGATCGTTCCACGCGTCGTCCCCGAATCCCCGATCCGTACACGCTTCGTCTGCGAGCCTCGATCGGTCCACGCGCCGTCGCCGAGCTCCGATGGGTCCACGCGGCGTCTCCGAGCGCCGATCATTTCACGCGCCGTCTCCTGAGACCCGATCGGTCCACGCGTCGTCTCCGAGCTCTGATCGGTCCACACGCCGTTTCCTGAGCCCCGATCGGTGCATGCGTCGTCTTCTTAGCCCCGATGCCTCCACGCGTCGTCGCCGAGCCACGATCGGTCCAGGCGCCGCTTCCTCAGCCCCGATCGGTCCACGCGCCGTATCATAAGCCCCGATCGGTCCACGCGCCGTCTCCTGAGCCCGATCTGTCCACGCGCCGTCTCCGAGCCCCGATCGGTTCACGGATCGTCTCCTAAGACCCGATCGGTTAACGCGCCGTCTCCGAGCCCCGATCGCTCCACGGGCCGTCTCCTGAGCCCCGATTGCTCCACGGGCCATTTCCTTAGCCCCGATCGTTCCACCCGCCGCCCCCTAAGTCTCGATCGGTCCAGGCGTCGTCTCCTAAGCCCCGACCGGCTCACGCGCCGTCTCCTGTGCCCCGATCGATTCACGTACCGTCTCCTAAGCCCCGATCGGTCCACCCGTCGTCTCTTAAGCCCCAATCGGTCCACGCGCCATCTCCGAGCGCCGATCATTTCACGCGCTGTCTCCTGAGCCCCGGTCGGTCCACGCGCCGTCACCTGAGCCCTGATCGGTCGACGCGTCGTCTCCTGAGCCCCGATCGCTCCACACGCCGTTTCTTGAGCCACGATCGGTCCACGCGTCGTCTTCAAAGCCCCGATAAGTACACGCGTCGTCTCCGAGCCTCGATCTGTCCACGCGCCGTCGCCGAGCCCCGATCGGTCCACGCGCCGTCCACGAGCCCCGATCGGTCCACGCGCCGTCGCCGAGCTATGATCGGTCCACGCGCGGCCTCCTGAGCCCCGATCGGTCCACGCGCCGTCGCCGAGCCGCGATCGGTCCACGCGCGGCCTCCTGAGGCCCGATTGGTTCACGCGCCGTATCCGAGCCCCAATCGGTCCACGCGCCGTCTCCTGAGCCCCGATCGGTCCAGGCGCCGCTTCCTGCGCCCCGATCGGTCCACGCGCCGTTTCCTAAGCCCCGATCTGTCCACGCGCCGTCGCCGAGTCATGATCTGTCCACGCGCGGCCTCCTGAGACCCGATCGGTCCACGCGCCGTCTTCGAGCCCCGATCGGTCCACGCATGGTCTCCTGAGCCCCAATCGGTCTAGGCGTCGTCTTCTAAGCTCCGATCGGTCCATGCGCCGTCTCCGAGCCCCGATCGGTCCACGCACCATCTTCTGCTCCACAATCGGTCCACGCGCCGCCTCCGGAGCCCCAATTGGTCCACGCGCCACCGCCTGAGCCCCAGTCGGTCCACGCGCTGTCTTCGAGCCCCGATCAGTCCACGCGTCGTCTACGGGCCCCGATCGGTCTACGCGCCGTCGCCGAGCCATGATCGGTCCACGCTCGGCCTCCTGAGTCCCGGTCGGTCCACGCGCCGTCGCCGAGCCGCGATCGGTTCTCGGGCGGCCTCCTGAGCCCCGGTCGGTTCACGCGCCGTATCAGAGCCCCAATCGGTCCACGCGGCGTCTCCGAGCGCCGATCTTTTCACGCGCCGTCTCCTGAGACCCGATCGTTCCACGCGCCGTCTCCGAGCCCCGATCGATCCACGCGCCGCCTCCTGAGCCCCGATCGGTCCACGCGCTGTCTCCTGAGCCCCGATAGGTACACGCGTAGTCTCCTAAGCCCCGATCGGTCCACGCGTCGTCTCCGAGCTCTGATCGGTCCACACGCCGTTTCCTGAGCCCCGATCGGTCCATGCGTCGTCTTCTTCGCCCCGATGCCTCCACGCGTCGTCTCCGAGCCACGATCGGTCCAGGCGCCGCTTCCTGAGCCCCGATCGGTCCACGCGCCGTATCCTAAGCCCCGATCGGTCCACGCGCCGTCTCTGAGCGCTGATGACTACACGCGCCGTCTCCTGAGCCCCGATCGGTCCACGCGTCGTCTCCTAAGCCCCGCTCGGCTAAAGCGTCGTTTCCGAGCCCCGCTCGATCCACGCGTCGTCTCCTGAGCCCCAATTAGTCCACGCCCCGTCTCCTAAGCCCCGATCCGTCCACGGGCCGTGTCCGAGCTCCGGTCGCTCCACGCGCCGTCTCCAAGCCTCGATCCGTACACGCGTCGTCTCCGAGCCCCGATCGATCCACGCGCCATCGCCGAGCTCCGATCGGTCCACGCGCCGTCTCCTGAGCCCCGATCGGTCCACACCCCTTCTCCTGAGCCCCGATCGGTCAACGCGTCGTCTCCTAAGCCCCGACCGGTTCACGCGACGTCTGCTGTGCCCCGATCGATTCACGTGCCGTCTCCTAAGCCCCGATCGGTCCACCCGTCGTCTCTTAAGCCCCAATCGGGCCACGCGCCATCTCCGGGCGCCGATCATTTCACGCGCCGTCTCCTGAGCCCCGGTCGGTCCGCGCGCCGTCACCTCAGCCCCGATCGGTCAATGCGTCGTCTCCTAAGCCCCGGTCGGTCCACGCGCCGTCTCCGAGCGCCGATCGGTTCACGCGCCGTCTCCTGAGCCCCGATCGTTCCACGCGCCGTCTCCGAGCTCCGATCGGCCCACGCGCCGTCTCCTAAGCCCCGATCGGTCCAAGCGCCTTCTCCTAAGCCTAAATCGGTCCACGCGTCGTCTCCGAGCCCCGATGGGTCCACTCGCCGTCTCCGAGCCCCAATCGGTGCACGCATCGTCACCTAAGCCCCGATCGGTCCACGCGCCGTCACCGAGCCATGATCGGTCCACGCGCGGCTCCTGAGCCCCCATCGGTCCACGCGCCGTCGCCGAGCCGGGATCGGTCCACGCGCGGGCTCCTGAGTCCCGGTTGGTTCACGCGCCGTATCCGAGCCCCAATCGGTCCACGCGCCGGATCCTGAGCCCCGATCGGTCCACGCGCCGTCTCCTAACCCCCAATCGGTCGACGCGTCGGCTCCTAAGCCCCGATCGGTCCACGCGCCGTCTCCTGAGCCCCGATCGGTCCACGCGCCGTTTTCGAGCCCCGATCGGTCCATGCGTCGTCTTCTAAGCCCCGATGCCTCCACGCGCCGTCTCCGAACCCCGATCGGTGCAGGCGCCGCTTCCTGAGCCCGGATCGGTCCACGCGTCGTCCCCTAATCCCCGATCCGTAAACTTGTCGTCTCTGAGCCCCGATCGGTCCACGCGCCGTCGCCGAGCCGCGATCGGTCCACGCGCGGCCTCCTGAGCCCCAGTCGGTCCACGCGCCATCTCCTGAGCCCCGATCGGTCCACGCATCGTCTTCTAAGCCCCGATACGTCCACACGCCGTCTCCGATCCCCGATCGGTCCGCGTGGCGCATTCTAAGCCGCGGTCCGTCCACGCGAAGTCTCCGATCACCGATCGGTCCACGCGCCGTCTCCTGAGCCCGGATCGGTCCACGCGCCGTCGCCGAACCCCAATTGGTCCACGCGCCACCGCCTGTGCCCCAGTCGGTCCACGCGCTGTCTCCGAGCCCAGATCGGTCCACGCGCCGTCTCCGAGCGCCGATCGGTTCACGCGCCGTCTCCTGAGCACCGATCGTTCCACACGCCGCCTCCTAAGCTCCGATCTGTCCAGGCGTCGTCTCCTAAGCCCCGACCGGTCCACGCGCCGTCTCCTGTGCCCCGTTCGGCCCACGTGCCGTCTCCTAGCCCCGATCGGTTCACGCATCGTCTCCTAAGCCCCGATCGGTTAACGCGCGGCCTCCTGAGCCCCGATCGGTCCACGCGCCGTCACCGAGCCGCGATCGGTCCACGCGTGGCCTCCTGAGCCCCGGTTGGTTTACGCACCGTCTCCTGATCCCCATCGGTCCACGCGGCGCCTCCGGAGCCCCGATCGATCCACACGAGTCTCCTGAGCCCCGGTCGGTCCACGCGCCGTCACCTGAGCCCCGATCGGTCTACGCATCGTCTCCTGAGCCCCGATCCCTCCACACGCCGCTTCTAGAGCCCCGATCGGTGCACGCGTCGTCTCCTGATCTCCGGTCGATCTACGCGCCGTCTCCTAAGCCCCGATCGGTCGACGCGCCTTCTCCTAAGCCCCGATCGGTCCAGGCACCGCTTCCTGAGCCCCGATCGGTCCACGCGCCGTCTCCGAGCGTCGATCATTTCACGCGCCGTCTCCTGAGCCCCGATCGTTCCACGCGCCGTCTCCGAGCCCCGATCGATCCACGCGCCGTCTCCTGAGCCCCGATCGGTCCACGCGCCGTATCCGAAGCCCCGATCGGTCCACGGGCCGTCTCTGAGCGCCGATAAGTTCAAGCGCCGTCTCCTGAGCCCCGATCGTTCCACGCGCCGTCTCCTGAGCCCCGATCCGTCCACGCGCAGTCGCCGAGCCCCGATCGGTCCAGGCGCCGTCTCCTGAGCCCCGATCGGTCCACGCGTCGTCTCCTACGCCCGATCGGTCCACGCGCCGTCTCCGAGCACCGATTGGTCCACGCGCCGTCGCCCGAACCCCAATTGGTCAACGTGCCGTCGCCCGAACCCCAATTGGTCCACGAGCAACCTCCTAAGCTCCAGTCGGTCCACGCGCAGTCGCCGAGCCCCGATCGATCCCCGCATCGTCTCCTAAGTCCTGATCGGTTGACGCGTCATTTACGAGCCGCGATCGGTCTACGCGCCGTCTCCTGAGCCCCGATCGGTCCACACGCCGTCTCCTAAGCCCCGATCCGTCCACGGGCCGTCTGTAAGCAGCGATCGGTCAACACTCCGTCACCAAGCCCCGATCCGTACAAGCGTCGTGTCCGAGCCCCGATCGGTTAACGCGCCGTCTCCGAGCCCCGATCGGCCCACGCGCCGTCTCCTGAGCCCCGATCCGTCCACGCGCAGTCGCCGAGCCCCGGTCGGTCCAGGCGCCGTCTCCTGAGCCCCGAGCGGTCCACACCCCTTCCCCTGAGCCCCGATCGGTCGACGCGTCGTCTCCTTAGACCCGACCGGTTCACCCTCCGTCTCCTGTGCACCGATCGATTGACGAGCCGTCTCCTAAGCCCCGATCGATCCACACGTCGTCTCCTAAGCCCCAATCGGGCCACGCGTCGTCACCTAAGCCCCGATCCGTCGCCGCGTCGTCTCCTGAGTCCCGATCAATTGACGCGTCTTCTCCTGAGCCCCGAACGTTCCACGCACCGTCTCCTGAGCCCCGATCGTTCCACGTGCCGTCTCCGAGCCCCGATCGCGCCACGCGCCGTCTCCGAGCGCCGATTGGTGCACGCGCCGTCTCCTGAGCACCGATCGCTCCACACGCCGCCTCCTAAGCTCCGATCTGTCCAGGCGTCGTCTCCTAAGCCCCGACCGGTCCACGCGCCGTCTCCTGAGCCCCGATCGGTCCACGCGCCGTTTCCGAGCCCCGATCAGTCCATGCGTCGTCTCCGAGCCCCGTTCGGTCCACGCGCCGTCTCGTAAGCCCCAATCGGTCTACGCGCCGTCTCAGAGCGCCGATCATTTCACGCGCCATCTCGTGAGCCACGATCATTCCACGCCCCGTCTCCGAGCCCCGATCGGTCCACGCGCCGTCTCCTAAGCCCCTATCGGTCCACGCGCCGTCGCGGAGCCCCGATCGGTCCAGGCGTGGCCTCCTGAGCCTCGATCGGTCCACGCGCGGCCTCCTGAGCCCCGGCCGGATCACGCGCCGTCTCCGAGCCCCGATCAATGCACGCGTCGTCTTCCAAGCCCAGATGCCTCCTCGCGTGGTCTCCGAGCCACGATCGGTCCAGGCGCTGCTTCCTGAGCCCCAATCGGGCCACGCGTCGTCTCCTAAGCCCCGATCCGTCGCCGCGTCGTCTCCTGAGTCCCGATCAATTGACGCGTCTTCTCCTGAGCCCCGAACGTTCCACGCACCGTCTCCTGAGCCCCGATCGTTCCACGTGCCGTCTCCGAGCCCCGATCGCGCCACGCGCCGTCTCCGAGCGCCGATTGGTGCACGCGCCGTCTCCTGAGCACCGATCGCTCCACACGCCGCCTCCTAAGCTCCGATCTGTCCAGGCGTCGTCTCCTAAGCCCCGACCGGTCCACGCGCCGTCTCCTGAGCCCCGATCGGTCCACGCGCCGTTTCCGAGCCCCGATCAGTCCATGCGTCGTCTCCGAGCCCCGTTCGGTCGACGCGCCGTCTCGTAAGCCCCAATCGGTCTACGCGCCGTCTCAGAGCGCCGATCATTTCACGCGCCATCTCGTGAGCCACGATCATTCCACGCCCCGTCTCCGAGCCCCGATCGGTCCACGCGCCGTCTCGTAAGCCCCGATCATTCCACGCCCCGTCTTCGAGCCCCGATCGGTCCACGCGCCGTCTCCTAAGCCCCTATCGGTCCACGCGCCGTCTCCGAGCGCCGATCGGTTCACGCGCCGTCTCCTGAGCCCCGATCGTTTCACGCGCCGTCTCCGAGCCCCGATCCGTCCACGCGCCGTATCCTGAGCCCGGATCGGTCCACGCGTCATCGCCGAATCCCCGATCCATACACGCGTCGTCTCCGATCCTCGATCGGTCCACGCGCCGTCGCGGAGCCCCGATCGGTCCAGGCGTGGCCTCCTGAGCCTCGATCGGTCCACGCGCGGCCTCCTGAGCCCCGGTCGGATCACGCGCCGTCTCCGAGCCCCGATCGATCCACGCGTCGTCTTCCAAGCCCAGATGCCTCCTCGCGCCGTCTCCGAGCCACGATCGGTCCACGCGCCGTCTCCTGAGCCCCGATCATTCCACGCGCCTTCTCCTAAGCCACGATCGGTCCACGCGCCGTCTCCTGAGCCCCGATCGTTCCACGCGCCGTCTCCGAGCCCCGATCGTTCCACGCGGCGTCTCCTGAGCCCCAATCGGTCCACGCGTCATCTCCTGATCTCCGATCGGTCCACGCGCCGTCTCCTAAGCCCCGATCATTCCACGCGCCGTCTCCTGAGCCCCAATCGGTCCACACGCTGTGTCGTAAGCCCCGATAGGTACACGCGTCGTCTCCTACGCCCGATCGGTCCACGCGTCGTCTCCTGATCCCAATCGGTCCACGCGGCGCCTCCGGAGCCCCGATCGATTGACGCGAGTCTCCTGAGCCCCAGTCGGTCCGCGCGCCGTCTCCGGAGCTCCGATCGGTCCACGCGCCGTCTCCTAAGCCCCGTTCGGTCCAAGCGTCTCCTCCTAAACCCCGGTCGGTCCACGCGCCGTCTCCTAAGCCCCGATCGGTGCACGCGCCGTCTCCGAGCGCCGATCGGTCCACGCGCCGTCTCCTGAGCCCCGATCATTCCACGCGATGTCTCCGAGCCCCGATCGGTCCACGAGCCGTTTTCTGAGCACCGTTCGTTCCACGCGTCGTCTTCAAAGCCCCGATGCCTCCACGCGCCGTCTCCGAGCCACGATCGGTCCGTGCGCCGCTTCCAAAGCCCTATCAGTCGAGGCGTCCTCTCCTGATCTCCGATCGGTTCACGCGCCGTCTCCTAAGCCCCGATCGGTGCACGCGCCGTCTCCGAGCGCCGATCGGTTCACGCGCCGTCTCCTGAGCCCCGATCATTCCACGGGATGTCTCCGAGCCCCGATCGGTCCACGCGCCGTCTCCTAAGCCCCGATCGCTCCTCGCGCCGTCTCCTGAGCCCCGCTCGGTCCATGCGTCGTGTTCTTAGCCCCGATGCCTCCACGCGCCGTCTCCGAGCCACGATAGGTCGAGGCGCCGCTTCCTGAGCCCCGATCGATCCACGCGCCGTCTCGAAAGCCACAATCGGTCCACGCGCCGTCTCAGAGCGCCGATCATTTCACGCGCCGTCTCCTGAGCCCCGATCGTTCCACGCGCCGTCTCCGAGCACCTATCGGTCCACGCGCTGTCTCCTGAGGCCCGATCGCTCCACGCGTCGTCTCCTAAGCCCCGATCGGTTAAGGCGCCGTCTCCGAGCCCCAATCGGTCCACGCGCCGTCTCCTGAACCCCGATACGTCCACGCGCAGTCGCCGAGGCCCGATCGGTCCACGCGCCGTCTCCTGAGCCCCGATCGGTCCACGCGTCGTCGCCTAAGCCCTGATCGGTCCACGCATCGGCTCCTGAGCCCCGGTCGGTCCACGCGCCGTCTCCTGAGCCCCGATCGATCCACGCGCCGTCTCGTAAGCCACAATCGGTCCACGCGCCGTCTCAGAGCGCCGATCATTTCACGCGCCGTTTCCTGAGCCCCGATCGTTCCACGCGCCGTCTCCGAGCCCCGATCGGTCCACGCGCCGTCTCCTGAGCCCCGATCGGTCCACGCGCGGCCTCCTGAGCCCCGATCGGTCCACGCGCCGTCGCCGAGCCGCGATCGGTCCACGCGCGGCCTCCTAAGCCCCGATCGGTCCACGCGCCGTCGCCGAACCCCAATTGGTCCACGCGCAAGCGCCTGAGCCCCAGTCGGTCCACGCGCTGTCTCCGAGCACCGATCGGTCCACGCGCGGCCTCCTGAGCCCCGATCGGTCCACGCGCCGTCGCCGAGCCGCGATCGGTCCACGCGCGGTCTCCTGAGCCCCGGTCGGTTCACGCGCCGTCTCCTGAGCCCCGATCGGTCCACGCGTCGTTCCCTAAGCCCCGATCTATCCACGCGCAGTCTCCAGAGCCGCGATCGGTCCACGCATCCCCTCCTGAGCCCCGGACGGTCCACGCGCCGTCACCGAACCCCGATCGGTCGACGCGCTTTCTCCGAGCGCCGATCGGTTAACGCGCCGTCTCCTGAGCCCCGATCTGTCCACACCCCTTCTCCTGAGCCCCGATCTGTCGACGCGTCGTCTCCTAAGCCCCGACCGGTGCACGCGCCGTCTCCTAAGCCCTGCTCGGTTAACGCGTCGTTTCCGAGCCCCGATCGGTCCACGCGTCGTCTCCTAAGCCCTGATCCGTCCACGGGCCGTGTCCGAGCTCCGATCGGTTCACGCGCCGTCTCCAAACCTCGATCCGTACACGCGTCGTCTCCGAGCCCTGATCGGCCCACGCGCCATCTCCTAAGCCCCGATCGGTCCAAGCGCCTTCTCCTAAGCCCCGATCGTTCCACGCGTCGTCTCCGAGCTCTGATCGGCCCACGCGCCATCTCCTAAGCCCCGATCGGTCTAAGCGCCTTCTCCTAAGCGCCGATCGGTCTACGCGCCGTCTCCGAGCGCCGATCGGTTCACGCCCCGTCACCTGAGCCGCGATCATTCGAAGCGCCGTCTCCGAGCCCCGATCGGTCCACGCGCCGTCTCCTGAGCCTGGATCGTTCCACGCGTCGTCCCCGAATCCCCGATCCGTACACGCGTCGTCTCCGAGCCTCGATCGCTCCACGCGCCGTCACCGAACCCGAATTGGTCCACGCGAAACCGCCTGAGCCCCAGACGGTCCACGCGCTGTCTCCGAGCCCCAGACGGTCCACGCGCTGTCTCCGAGCCCCGATCGGTCCACGCGTCGTCTCCGAGCCCCGATCGGTCCACGCGCCGTCGCCGAGTCATGATCTGTCCACGCGCGGCCTCCTGAGACCCGATCGGTCCACGCGCCGTCTTCGAGCCCCGATCGGTCCACGCATAGTCTCCTAAGCCCCAATCGGTTAACGCGCCGTCCCCGAGACCCGATCGGTCCACACGCCGTTTCCTGAGCCCCGATACGTCCACGCGCAGTCGCCGAGCCCTGATCGGTCCACGCGCTGTCTCCTGAGCCCCGATAGGTACACGCGTCGTCTTCTAAGCCCCGATCGGTCCACGCGTAGTCTCCTAAGCGCCGCTCGGTTAACGCGCCGTGTCCGAGCCCCGATCGGTCCACGCGCCGTCTCCTGAGCCCGGATCGTTCCACGCGTCGTCCCCGAATCCCCGATCCGTACACGCGTCGTCTCCGATCCTCGATCGGTCCACGCGCCGTCGCCGAACCCCAATTGGTCCACGCGAAACGGCCTGAGCCCCAGTCGGTCCACGCGCTGTCTCCGAGCCCCGATCGGTCCACGCGCCGTCGCCAAGTCATGATCTGTCCACGCGCGGCCTCCTGAGACCCGATCGGTCCACGCGCCGTCTCCTGAGCCCGGATCGTTCCACGCGTCGTCCCCGAATCCCCGATCCGTACACGCTTCGTCTGCGAGCCTCGATCGGTCCACGCGCCGTCGCCGAGCTCCGATGGGTCCACGCGGCGTCTCCGAGCGCCGATCATTTCACGCGCCGTCTCCTGAGACCCGATCGGTCCACGCGTCGTCTCCGAGCTCTGATCGGTCCACACGCCGTTTCCTGAGCCCCGATCGGTGCATGCGTCGTCTTCTTAGCCCCGATGCCTCCACGCGTCGTCGCCGAGCCACGATCGGTCCAGGCGCCGCTTCCTCAGCCCCGATCGGTCCACGCGCCGTATCATAAGCCCCGATCGGTCCACGCGCCGTCTCCTGAGCCCGATCTGTCCACGCGCCGTCTCCGAGCCCCGATCGGTTCACGGATCGTCTCCTAAGCCCCGATCGGTTAACGCGCCGTCTCCGAGCCCCGATCGCTCCACGGGCCGTCTCCTGAGCCCCGATTGCTCCACGGGCCATTTCCTTAGCCCCGATCGTTCCACCCGCCGCCCCCTAAGTCTCGATCGGTCCAGGCGTCGTCTCCTAAGCCCCGACCGGCTCACGCGCCGTCTCCTGTGCCCCGATCGATTCACGTACCGTCTCCTAAGCCCCGATCGGTCCACCCGTCGTCTCTTAAGCCCCAATCGGTCCACGCGCCATCTCCGAGCGCCGATCATTTCACGCGCTGTCTCCGGAGCCCCGGTCGGTCCACGCGCCGTCACCTGAGCCCTGATCGGTCGACGCGTCGTCTCCTGAGCCCCGATCGCTCCACACGCCGTTTCTTGAGCCACGATCGGTCCACGCGTCGTCTTCAAAGCCCCGATAAGTACACGCGTCGTCTCCGAGCCTCGATCTGTCCACGCGCCGTCGCCGAGCCCCGATCGGTCCACGCGCCGTCCCCGAGCCCCGATCGGTCCACGCGCCGTCGCCGAGCTATGATCGGTCCACGCGCGGCCTCCTGAGCCCCGATCGGTCCACGCGCCGTCGCCGAGCCGCGATCGGTCCACGCGCGGCCTCCTGAGGCCCGATTGGTTCACGCGCCGTATCCGAGCCCCAATCGGTCCACGCGCCGTCTCCTGAGCCCCGATCGGTCCAGGCGCCGCTTCCTGCGCCCCGATCGGTCCACGCGCCGTTTCCTAAGCCCCGATCTGTCCACGCGCCGTCGCCGAGTCATGATCTGTCCACGCGCGGCCTCCTGAGACCCGATCGGTCCACGCGCCGTCTTCGAGCCCCGATCGGTCCACGCATGGTCTCCTGAGCCCCAATCGGTCTAGGCGTCGTCTTCTAAGCTCCGATCGGTCCATGCGCCGTCTCCGAGCCCCGATCGGTCCACGCACCGTCTTCTGCTCCACAATCGGTCCACGCGCCGCCTCCGGAGCCCCAATTGGTCCACGCGCCACCGCCTGAGGCCCAGTCGGTCCACGCGCTGTCTTCGAGCCCCGATCAGTCCACGCGTCGTCTACGGGCCCCGATCGGTCTACGCGCCGTCGCCGAGCCATGATCGGTCCACGCTCGGCCTCCTGAGTCCCGGTCGGTCCACGCGCCGTCGCCGAGCCGCGATCGGTTCTCGGGCGGCCTCCTGAGCCCCGGTCGGTTCACGCGCCGTATCAGAGCCCCAATCGGTCCACGCGGCGTCTCCGAGCGCCGATCTTTTCACGCGCCGTCTCCTGAGACCCGATCGTTCCACGCGCCGTCTCCGAGCCCCGATCGATCCACGCGCCGCCTCCTGAGCCCCGATCGGTCCACGCGCTGTCTCCTGAGCCCCGATAGGTACACGCGTAGTCTCCTAAGCCCCGATCGGTCCACGCGTCGTCTCCGAGCTCTGATCGGTCCACACGCCGTTTCCTGAGCCCCGATCGGTCCATGCGTCGTCTTCTTCGCCCCGATGCCTCCACGCGTCGTCTCCGAGCCACGATCGGTCCAGGCGCCGCTTCCTGAGCCCCGATCGGTCCACGCGCCGTATCCTAAGCCCCGATCGGTCCACGCGCCGTCTCTGAGCGCTGATGACTACACGCGCCGTCTCCTGAGCCCCGATCGGTCCACGCGTCGTCTCCTAAGCCCCGCTCGGCTAACGCGTCGTTTCCGAGCCCCGCTCGATCCACGCGTCGTCTCCTGAGCCCCAATTAGTCCACGCCCCGTCTCCTAAGCCCCGATCCGTCCACGGGCCGTGTCCGAGCTCCGGTCGCTCCACGCGCCGTCTCCAAGCCTCGATCCGTACACGCGTCGTCTCCGAGCCCCGATCGATCCACGCGCCATCGCCGAGCTCCGATCGGTCCACGCGCCGTCTCCTGAGCCCCGATCGGTCCACACCCCTTCTCCTGAGCCCCGATCGGTCAACGCGTCGTCTCCTAAGCCCCGACCGGTTCACGCGACGTCTGCTGTGCCCCGATCGATTCACGTGCCGTCTCCTAAGCCCCGATCGGTCCACCCGTCGTCTCTTAAGCCCCAATCGGGCCACGCGCCATCTCCGGGCGCCGATCATTTCACGCGCCGTCTCCTGAGCCCCGGTCGGTCCGCGCGCCGTCACCTCAGCCCCGATCGGTCAATGCGTCGTCTCCTAAGCCCCGGTCGGTCCACGCGCCGTCTCCGAGCGCCGATCGGTTCACGCGCCGTCTCCTGAGCCCCGATCGTTCCACGCGCCGTCTCCGAGCTCCGATCGGCCCACGCGCCGTCTCCTAAGCCCCGATCGGTCCAAGCGCCTTCTCCTAAGCCTAAATCGGTCCACGCGTCGTCTCCGAGCCCCGATGGGTCCACTCGCCGTCTCCGAGCCCCAATCGGTGCACGCATCGTCACCTAAGCCCCGATCGGTCCACGCGCCGTCACCGAGCCATGATCGGTCCACGCGCGGCTCCTGAGCCCCCATCGGTCCACGCGCCGTCGCCGAGCCGGGATCGGTCCACGCGCGGGCTCCTGAGTCCCGGTTGGTTCACGCGCCGTATCCGAGCCCCAATCGGTCCACGCGCCGGATCCTGAGCCCCGATCGGTCCACGCGCCGTCTCCTAACCCCCAATCGGTCGACGCGTCGGCTCCTAAGCCCCGATCGGTCCACGCGC
The DNA here is from genome assembly GCA_946811545.1 of Netelia fuscicornis. Lineage (NCBI taxonomy): Eukaryota > Metazoa > Arthropoda > Insecta > Hymenoptera > Ichneumonidae > Netelia > Netelia fuscicornis. The sequence continues at coordinate 25,824,371 of OX328015.1, forward strand.
CGTCTCCTGAGCCCCGATCGGTCCACGCGCCGTTTTCGAGCCCCGATCGGTCCATGCGTCGTCTTCTAAGCCCCGATGCCTCCACGCGCCGTCTCCGAACCCCGATCGGTGCAGGCGCCGCTTCCTGAGCCCGGATCGGTCCACGCGTCGTCCCCTAATCCCCGATCCGTAAACTTGTCGTCTCTGAGCCCCGATCGGTCCACGCGCCGTCGCCGAGCCGCGATCGGTCCACGCGCGGCCTCCTGAGCCCCAGTCGGTCCACGCGCCATCTCCTGAGCCCCGATCGGTCCACGCATCGTCTTCTAAGCCCCGATACGTCCACACGCCGTCTCCGATCCCCGATCGGTCCGCGTGCCGCATTCTAAGCCGCGGTCCGTCCACGCGCAGTCTCCGATCACCGATCGGTCCACGCGCCGTCTCCTGAGCCCGGATCGGTCCACGCGCCGTCGCCGAACCCCAATTGGTCCACGCGCCACCGCCTGTGCCCCAGTCGGTCCACGCGCTGTCTCCGAGCCCAGATCGGTCCACGCGCCGTCTCCGAGCGCCGATCGGTTCACGCGCCGTCTCCTGAGCACCGATCGTTCCACACGCCGCCTCCTAAGCTCCGATCTGTCCAGGCGTCGTCTCCTAAGCCCCGACCGGTCCACGCGCCGTCTCCTGTGCCCCGTTCGGCCCACGTGCCGTCTCCTAGCCCCGATCGGTTCACGCATCGTCTCCTAAGCCCCGATCGGTTAACGCGCGGCCTCCTGAGCCCCGATCGGTCCACGCGCCGTCACCGAGCCGCGATCGGTCCACGCGTGGCCTCCTGAGCCCCGGTTGGTTTACGCACCGTCTCCTGATCCCCATCGGTCCACGCGGCGCCTCCGGAGCCCCGATCGATCCACACGAGTCTCCTGAGCCCCGGTCGGTCCACGCGCCGTCACCTGAGCCCCGATCGGTCTACGCATCGTCTCCTGAGCCCCGATCCCTCCACACGCCGCTTCTAGAGCCCCGATCGGTGCACGCGTCGTCTCCTGATCTCCGGTCGATCTACGCGCCGTCTCCTAAGCCCCGATCGGTCGACGCGCCTTCTCCTAAGCCCCGATCGGTCCAGGCACCGCTTCCTGAGCCCCGATCGGTCCACGCGCCGTCTCCGAGCGTCGATCATTTCACGCGCCGTCTCCTGAGCCCCGATCGTTCCACGCGCCGTCTCCGAGCCCCGATCGATCCACGCGCCGTCTCCTGAGCCCCGATCGGTCCACGCGCCGTATCCGAAGCCCCGATCGGTCCACGGGCCGTCTCTGAGCGCCGATAAGTTCAAGCGCCGTCTCCTGAGCCCCGATCGTTCCACGCGCCGTCTCCTGAGCCCCGATCCGTCCACGCGCAGTCGCCGAGCCCCGATCGGTCCAGGCGCCGTCTCCTGAGCCCCGATCGGTCCACGCGTCGTCTCCTACGCCCGATCGGTCCACGCGCCGTCTCCGAGCACCGATTGGTCCACGCGCCGTCGCCCGAACCCCAATTGGTCAACGTGCCGTCGCCCGAACCCCAATTGGTCCACGAGCAACCTCCTAAGCTCCAGTCGGTCCACGCGCAGTCGCCGAGCCCCGATCGATCCCCGCATCGTCTCCTAAGTCCTGATCGGTTGACGCGTCATTTACGAGCCGCGATCGGTCTACGCGCCGTCTCCTGAGCCCCGATCGGTCCACACGCCGTCTCCTAAGCCCCGATCCGTCCACGGGCCGTCTGTAAGCAGCGATCGGTCAACACTCCGTCACCAAGCCCCGATCCGTACAAGCGTCGTGTCCGAGCCCCGATCGGTTAACGCGCCGTCTCCGAGCCCCGATCGGCCCACGCGCCGTCTCCTGAGCCCCGATCCGTCCACGCGCAGTCGCCGAGCCCCGGTCGGTCCAGGCGCCGTCTCCTGAGCCCCGAGCGGTCCACACCCCTTCCCCTGAGCCCCGATCGGTCGACGCGTCGTCTCCTTAGACCCGACCGGTTCACCCTCCGTCTCCTGTGCACCGATCGATTGACGAGCCGTCTCCTAAGCCCCGATCGATCCACACGTCGTCTCCTAAGCCCCAATCGGGCCACGCGTCGTCACCTAAGCCCCGATCCGTCGCCGCGTCGTCTCCTGAGTCCCGATCAATTGACGCGTCTTCTCCTGAGCCCCGAACGTTCCACGCACCGTCTCCTGAGCCCCGATCGTTCCACGTGCCGTCTCCGAGCCCCGATCGCGCCACGCGCCGTCTCCGAGCGCCGATTGGTGCACGCGCCGTCTCCTGAGCACCGATCGCTCCACACGCCGCCTCCTAAGCTCCGATCTGTCCAGGCGTCGTCTCCTAAGCCCCGACCGGTCCACGCGCCGTCTCCTGAGCCCCGATCGGTCCACGCGCCGTTTCCGAGCCCCGATCAGTCCATGCGTCGTCTCCGAGCCCCGTTCGGTCCACGCGCCGTCTCGTAAGCCCCAATCGGTCTACGCGCCGTCTCAGAGCGCCGATCATTTCACGCGCCATCTCGTGAGCCACGATCATTCCACGCCCCGTCTCCGAGCCCCGATCGGTCCACGCGCCGTCTCCTAAGCCCCTATCGGTCCACGCGCCGTCGCGGAGCCCCGATCGGTCCAGGCGTGGCCTCCTGAGCCTCGATCGGTCCACGCGCGGCCTCCTGAGCCCCGGCCGGATCACGCGCCGTCTCCGAGCCCCGATCAATGCACGCGTCGTCTTCCAAGCCCAGATGCCTCCTCGCGTGGTCTCCGAGCCACGATCGGTCCAGGCGCTGCTTCCTGAGCCCCAATCGGGCCACGCGTCGTCTCCTAAGCCCCGATCCGTCGCCGCGTCGTCTCCTGAGTCCCGATCAATTGACGCGTCTTCTCCTGAGCCCCGAACGTTCCACGCACCGTCTCCTGAGCCCCGATCGTTCCACGTGCCGTCTCCGAGCCCCGATCGCGCCACGCGCCGTCTCCGAGCGCCGATTGGTGCACGCGCCGTCTCCTGAGCACCGATCGCTCCACACGCCGCCTCCTAAGCTCCGATCTGTCCAGGCGTCGTCTCCTAAGCCCCGACCGGTCCACGCGCCGTCTCCTGAGCCCCGATCGGTCCACGCGCCGTTTCCGAGCCCCGATCAGTCCATGCGTCGTCTCCGAGCCCCGTTCGGTCGACGCGCCGTCTCGTAAGCCCCAATCGGTCTACGCGCCGTCTCAGAGCGCCGATCATTTCACGCGCCATCTCGTGAGCCACGATCATTCCACGCCCCGTCTCCGAGCCCCGATCGGTCCACGCGCCGTCTCGTAAGCCCCGATCATTCCACGCCCCGTCTTCGAGCCCCGATCGGTCCACGCGCCGTCTCCTAAGCCCCTATCGGTCCACGCGCCGTCTCCGAGCGCCGATCGGTTCACGCGCCGTCTCCTGAGCCCCGATCGTTTCACACGCGCCGTCTCCGAGCCCCGATCCGTCCACGCGCCGTATCCTGAGCCCGGATCGGTCCACGCGTCATCGCCGAATCCCCGATCCATACACGCGTCGTCTCCGATCCTCGATCGGTCCACGCGCCGTCGCGGAGCCCCGATCGGTCCAGGCGTGGCCTCCTGAGCCTCGATCGGTCCACGCGCGGCCTCCTGAGCCCCGGTCGGATCACGCGCCGTCTCCGAGCCCCGATCGATCCACGCGTCGTCTTCCAAGCCCAGATGCCTCCTCGCGCCGTCTCCGAGCCACGATCGGTCCACGCGCCGTCTCCTGAGCCCCGATCATTCCACGCGCCTTCTCCTAAGCCACGATCGGTCCACGCGCCGTCTCCTGAGCCCCGATCGTTCCACGCGCCGTCTCCGAGCCCCGATCGTTCCACGCGGCGTCTCCTGAGCCCCAATCGGTCCACGCGTCATCTCCTGATCTCCGATCGGTCCACGCGCCGTCTCCTAAGCCCCGATCATTCCACGCGCCGTCTCCTGAGCCCCAATCGGTCCACACGCTGTGTCGTAAGCCCCGATAGGTACACGCGTCGTCTCCTACGCCCGATCGGTCCACGCGTCGTCTCCTGATCCCAATCGGTCCACGCGGCGCCTCCGGAGCCCCGATCGATTGACGCGAGTCTCCTGAGCCCCAGTCGGTCCGCGCGCCGTCTCCGGAGCTCCGATCGGTCCACGCGCCGTCTCCTAAGCCCCGTTCGGTCCAAGCGTCTCCTCCTAAACCCCGGTCGGTCCACGCGCCGTCTCCTAAGCCCCGATCGGTGCACGCGCCGTCTCCGAGCGCCGATCGGTCCACGCGCCGTCTCCTGAGCCCCGATCATTCCACGCGATGTCTCCGAGCCCCGATCGGTCCACGAGCCGTTTTCTGAGCACCGTTCGTTCCACGCGTCGTCATCAAAGCCCCGATGCCTCCACGCGCCGTCTCCGAGCCACGATCGGTCCGTGCGCCGCTTCCAAAGCCCTATCAGTCGAGGCGTCCTCTCCTGATCTCCGATCGGTTCACGCGCCGTCTCCTAAGCCCCGATCGGTGCACGCGCCGTCTCCGAGCGCCGATCGGTTCACGCGCCGTCTCCTGAGCCCCGATCATTCCACGGGATGTCTCCGAGCCCCGATCGGTCCACGCGCCGTCTCCTAAGCCCCGATCGCTCCTCGCGCCGTCTCCTGAGCCCCGCTCGGTCCATGCGTCGTGTTCTTAGCCCCGATGCCTCCACGCGCCGTCTCCGAGCCACGATAGGTCGAGGCGCCGCTTCCTGAGCCCCGATCGATCCACGCGCCGTCTCGAAAGCCACAATCGGTCCACGCGCCGTCTCAGAGCGCCGATCATTTCACGCGCCGTCTCCTGAGCCCCGATCGTTCCACGCGCCGTCTCCGAGCACCTATCGGTCCACGCGCTGTCTCCTGAGGCCCGATCGCTCCACGCGTCGTCTCCTAAGCCCCGATCGGTTAAGGCGCCGTCTCCGAGCCCCAATCGGTCCACGCGCCGTCTCCTGAACCCCGATACGTCCACGCGCAGTCGCCGAGGCCCGATCGGTCCACGCGCCGTCTCCTGAGCCCCGATCGGTCCACGCGTCGTCGCCTAAGCCCTGATCGGTCCACGCATCGGCTCCTGAGCCCCGGTCGGTCCACGCGCCGTCTCCTGAGCCCCGATCGATCCACGCGCCGTCTCGTAAGCCACAATCGGTCCACGCGCCGTCTCAGAGCGCCGATCATTTCACGCGCCGTTTCCTGAGCCCCGATCGTTCCACGCGCCGTCTCCGAGCCCCGATCGGTCCACGCGCCGTCTCCTGAGCCCCGATCGGTCCACGCGCGGCCTCCTGAGCCCCGATCGGTCCACGCGCCGTCGCCGAGCCGCGATCGGTCCACGCGCGGCCTCCTAAGCCCCGATCGGTCCACGCGCCGTCGCCGAACCCCAATTGGTCCACGCGCAAGCGCCTGAGCCCCAGTCGGTCCACGCGCTGTCTCCGAGCACCGATCGGTCCACGCGCGGCCTCCTGAGCCCCGATCGGTCCACGCGCCGTCGCCGAGCCGCGATCGGTCCACGCGCGGTCTCCTGAGCCCCGGTCGGTTCACGCGCCGTCTCCTGAGCCCCGATCGGTCCACGCGTCGTTCCCTAAGCCCCGATCTATCCACGCGCAGTCTCCAGAGCCGCGATCGGTCCACGCATCCCCTCCTGAGCCCCGGACGGTCCACGCGCCGTCACCGAACCCCGATCGGTCGACGCGCTTTCTCCGAGCGCCGATCGGTTAACGCGCCGTCTCCTGAGCCCCGATCTGTCCACACCCCTTCTCCTGAGCCCCGATCTGTCGACGCGTCGTCTCCTAAGCCCCGACCGGTGCACGCGCCGTCTCCTAAGCCCTGCTCGGTTAACGCGTCGTTTCCGAGCCCCGATCGGTCCACGCGTCGTCTCCTAAGCCCTGATCCGTCCACGGGCCGTGTCCGAGCTCCGATCGGTTCACGCGCCGTCTCCAAACCTCGATCCGTACACGCGTCGTCTCCGAGCCCTGATCGGCCCACGCGCCATCTCCTAAGCCCCGATCGGTCCAAGCGCCTTCTCCTAAGCCCCGATCGTTCCACGCGTCGTCTCCGAGCTCTGATCGGCCCACGCGCCATCTCCTAAGCCCCGATCGGTCTAAGCGCCTTCTCCTAAGCGCCGATCGGTCTACGCGCCGTCTCCGAGCGCCGATCGGTTCACGCCCCGTCACCTGAGCCGCGATCATTCGAAGCGCCGTCTCCGAGCCCCGATCGGTCCACGCGCCGTCTCCTGAGCCTGGATCGTTCCACGCGTCGTCCCCGAATCCCCGATCCGTACACGCGTCGTCTCCGAGCCTCGATCGCTCCACGCGCCGTCACCGAACCCGAATTGGTCCACGCGAAACCGCCTGAGCCCCAGACGGTCCACGCGCTGTCTCCGAGCCCCAGACGGTCCACGCGCTGTCTCCGAGCCCCGATCGGTCCACGCGTCGTCTCCGAGCCCCGATCGGTCCACGCGCCGTCGCCGAGTCATGATCTGTCCACGCGCGGCCTCCTGAGACCCGATCGGTCCACGCGCCGTCTTCGAGCCCCGATCGGTCCACGCATAGTCTCCTAAGCCCCAATCGGTTAACGCGCCGTCCCCGAGACCCGATCGGTCCACACGCCGTTTCCTGAGCCCCGATACGTCCACGCGCAGTCGCCGAGCCCTGATCGGTCCACGCGCTGTCTCCTGAGCCCCGATAGGTACACGCGTCGTCTTCTAAGCCCCGATCGGTCCACGCGTAGTCTCCTAAGCGCCGCTCGGTTAACGCGCCGTGTCCGAGCCCCGATCGGTCCACGCGCCGTCTCCTGAGCCCGGATCGTTCCACGCGTCGTCCCCGAATCCCCGATCCGTACACGCGTCGTCTCCGATCCTCGATCGGTCCACGCGCCGTCGCCGAACCCCAATTGGTCCACGCGAAACGGCCTGAGCCCCAGTCGGTCCACGCGCTGTCTCCGAGCCCCGATCGGTCCACGCGCCGTCGCCAAGTCATGATCTGTCCACGCGCGGCCTCCTGAGACCCGATCGGTCCACGCGCCGTCTCCTGAGCCCGGATCGTTCCACGCGTCGTCCCCGAATCCCCGATCCGTACACGCTTCGTCTGCGAGCCTCGATCGGTCCACGCGCCGTCGCCGAGCTCCGATGGGTCCACGCGGCGTCTCCGAGCGCCGATCATTTCACGCGCCGTCTCCTGAGACCCGATCGGTCCACGCGTCGTCTCCGAGCTCTGATCGGTCCACACGCCGTTTCCTGAGCCCCGATCGGTGCATGCGTCGTCTTCTTAGCCCCGATGCCTCCACGCGTCGTCGCCGAGCCACGATCGGTCCAGGCGCCGCTTCCTCAGCCCCGATCGGTCCACGCGCCGTATCATAAGCCCCGATCGGTCCACGCGCCGTCTCCTGAGCCCGATCTGTCCACGCGCCGTCTCCGAGCCCCGATCGGTTCACGGATCGTCTCCTAAGCCCCGATCGGTTAACGCGCCGTCTCCGAGCCCCGATCGCTCCACGGGCCGTCTCCTGAGCCCCGATTGCTCCACGGGCCATTTCCTTAGCCCCGATCGTTCCACCCGCCGCCCCCTAAGTCTCGATCGGTCCAGGCGTCGTCTCCTAAGCCCCGACCGGCTCACGCGCCGTCTCCTGTGCCCCGATCGATTCACGTACCGTCTCCTAAGCCCCGATCGGTCCACCCGTCGTCTCTTAAGCCCCAATCGGTCCACGCGCCATCTCCGAGCGCCGATCATTTCACGCGCTGTCTCCTGAGCCCCGGTCGGTCCACGCGCCGTCACCTGAGCCCTGATCGGTCGACGCGTCGTCTCCTGAGCCCCGATCGCTCCACACGCCGTTTCTTGAGCCACGATCGGTCCACGCGTCGTCTTCAAAGCCCCGATAAGTACACGCGTCGTCTCCGAGCCTCGATCTGTCCACGCGCCGTCGCCGAGCCCCGATCGGTCCACGCGCCGTCCCCGAGCCCCGATCGGTCCACGCGCCGTCGCCGAGCTATGATCGGTCCACGCGCGGCCTCCTGAGCCCCGATCGGTCCACGCGCCGTCGCCGAGCCGCGATCGGTCCACGCGCGGCCTCCTGAGGCCCGATTGGTTCACGCGCCGTATCCGAGCCCCAATCGGTCCACGCGCCGTCTCCTGAGCCCCGATCGGTCCAGGCGCCGCTTCCTGCGCCCCGATCGGTCCACGCGCCGTTTCCTAAGCCCCGATCTGTCCACGCGCCGTCGCCGAGTCATGATCTGTCCACGCGCGGCCTCCTGAGACCCGATCGGTCCACGCGCCGTCTTCGAGCCCCGATCGGTCCACGCATGGTCTCCTGAGCCCCAATCGATCTAGGCGTCGTCTTCTAAGCTCCGATCGGTCCATGCGCCGTCTCCGAGCCCCGATCGGTCCACGCACCGTCTTCTGCTCCACAATCGGTCCACGCGCCGCCTCCGGAGCCCCAATTGGTCCACGCGCCACCGCCTGAGGCCCAGTCGGTCCACGCGCTGTCTTCGAGCCCCGATCAGTCCACGCGTCGTCTACGGGCCCCGATCGGTCTACGCGCCGTCGCCGAGCCATGATCGGTCCACGCTCGGCCTCCTGAGTCCCGGTCGGTCCACGCGCCGTCGCCGAGCCGCGATCGGTTCTCGGGCGGCCTCCTGAGCCCCGGTCGGTTCACGCGCCGTATCAGAGCCCCAATCGGTCCACGCGGCGTCTCCGAGCGCCGATCTTTTCACGCGCCGTCTCCTGAGACCCGATCGTTCCACGCGCCGTCTCCGAGCCCCGATCGATCCACGCGCCGCCTCCTGAGCCCCGATCGGTCCACGCGCTGTCTCCTGAGCCCCGATAGGTACACGCGTAGTCTCCTAAGCCCCGATCGGTCCACGCGTCGTCTCCGAGCTCTGATCGGTCCACACGCCGTTTCCTGAGCCCCGATCGGTCCATGCGTCGTCTTCTTCGCCCCGATGCCTCCACGCGTCGTCTCCGAGCCACGATCGGTCCAGGCGCCGCTTCCTGAGCCCCGATCGGTCCACGCGCCGTATCCTAAGCCCCGATCGGTCCACGCGCCGTCTCTGAGCGCTGATGACTACACGCGCCGTCTCCTGAGCCCCGATCGGTCCACGCGTCGTCTCCTAAGCCCCGCTCGGCTAACGCGTCGTTTCCGAGCCCCGCTCGATCCACGCGTCGTCTCCTGAGCCCCAATTAGTCCACGCCCCGTCTCCTAAGCCCCGATCCGTCCACGGGCCGTGTCCGAGCTCCGGTCGCTCCACGCGCCGTCTCCAAGCCTCGATCCGTACACGCGTCGTCTCCGAGCCCCGATCGATCCACGCGCCATCGCCGAGCTCCGATCGGTCCACGCGCCGTCTCCTGAGCCCCGATCGGTCCACACCCCTTCTCCTGAGCCCCGATCGGTCAACGCGTCGTCTCCTAAGCCCCGACCGGTTCACGCGACGTCTGCTGTGCCCCGATCGATTCACGTGCCGTCTCCTAAGCCCCGATCGGTCCACCCGTCGTCTCTTAAGCCCCAATCGGGCCACGCGCCATCTCCGGGCACCGATCATTTCACGCGCCGTCTCCTGAGCCCCGGTCGGTCCGCGCGCCGTCACCTCAGCCCCGATCGGTCAATGCGTCGTCTCCTAAGCCCCGGTCGGTCCACGCGCCGTCTCCGAGCGCCGATCGGTTCACGCGCCGTCTCCTGAGCCCCGATCGTTCCACGCGCCGTCTCCGAGCTCCGATCGGCCCACGCGCCGTCTCCTAAGCCCCGATCGGTCCAAGCGCCTTCTCCTAAGCCTAAATCGGTCCACGCGTCGTCTCCGAGCCCCGATGGGTCCACTCGCCGTCTCCGAGCCCCAATCGGTGCACGCATCGTCACCTAAGCCCCGATCGGTCCACGCGCCGTCACCGAGCCATGATCGGTCCACGCGCGGCTCCTGAGCCCCCATCGGTCCACGCGCCGTCGCCGAGCCGGGATCGGTCCACGCGCGGGCTCCTGAGTCCCGGTTGGTTCACGCGCCGTATCCGAGCCCCAATCGGTCCACGCGCCGGATCCTGAGCCCCGATCGGTCCACGCGCCGTCTCCTAACCCCCAATCGGTCGACGCGTCGGCTCCTAAGCCCCGATCGGTCCACGCGCCGTCTCCTGAGCCCCGATCGGTCCACGCGCCGTTTTCGAGCCCCGATCGGTCCATGCGTCGTCTTCTAAGCCCCGATGCCTCCACGCGCCGTCTCCGAACCCCGATCGGTGCAGGCGCCGCTTCCTGAGCCCGGATCGGTCCACGCGTCGTCCCCTAATCCCCGATCCGTAAACTTGTCGTCTCTGAGCCCCGATCGGTCCACGCGCCGTCGCCGAGCCGCGATCGGTCCACGCGCGGCCTCCTGAGCCCCAGTCGGTCCACGCGCCATCTCCTGAGCCCCGATCGGTCCACGCATCGTCTTCTAAGCCCCGATACGTCCACACGCCGTCTCCGATCCCCGATCGGTCCGCGTGCCGCATTCTAAGCCGCGGTCCGTCCACGCGCAGTCTCCGATCACCGATCGGTCCACGCGCCGTCTCCTGAGCCCGGATCGGTCCACGCGCCGTCGCCGAACCCCAATTGGTCCACGCCCCACCGCCTGTGCCCCAGTCGGTCCACGCGCTGTCTCCGAGCCCAGATCGGTCCACGCGCCGTCTCCGAGCGCCGATCGGTTCACGCGCCGTCTCCTGAGCACCGATCGTTCCACACGCCGCCTCCTAAGCTCCGATCTGTCCAGGCGTCGTCTCCTAAGCCCCGACCGGTCCACGCGCCGTCTCCTGTGCCCCGTTCGGCCCACGTGCCGTCTCCTAGCCCCGATCGGTTCACGCATCGTCTCCTAAGCCCCGATCGGTTAACGCGCGGCCTCCTGAGCCCCGATCGGTCCACGCGCCGTCACCGAGCCGCGATCGGTCCACGCGTGGCCTCCTGAGCCCCGGTTGGTTTACGCACCGTCTCCTGATCCCCATCGGTCCACGCGGCGCCTCCGGAGCCCCGATCGATCCACACGAGTCTCCTGAGCCCCGGTCGGTCCACGCGCCGTCACCTGAGCCCCGATCGGTCTACGCATCGTCTCCTGAGCCCCGATCCCTCCACACGCCGCTTCTAGAGCCCCGATCGGTGCACGCGTCGTCTCCTGATCTCCGGTCGATCTACGCGCCGTCTCCTAAGCCCCGATCGGTCGACGCGCCTTCTCCTAAGCCCCGATCGGTCCAGGCACCGCTTCCTGAGCCCCGATCGGTCCACGCGCCGTCTCCGAGCGTCGATCATTTCACGCGCCGTCTCCTGAGCCCCGATCGTTCCACGCGCCGTCTCCGAGCCCCGATCGATCCACGCGCCGTCTCCTGAGCCCCGATCGGTCCACGCGCCGTATCCGAAGCCCCGATCGGTCCACGGGCCGTCTCTGAGCGCCGATAAGTTCAAGCGCCGTCTCCTGAGCCCCGATCGTTCCACGCGCCGTCTCCTGAGCCCCGATCCGTCCACGCGCAGTCGCCGAGCCCCGATCGGTCCAGGCGCCGTCTCCTGAGCCCCGATCGGTCCACGCGTCGTCTCCTACGCCCGATCGGTCCACGCGCCGTCTCCGAGCACCGATTGGTCCACGCGCCGTCGCCCGAACCCCAATTGGTCAACGTGCCGTCGCCCGAACCCCAATTGGTCCACGAGCAACCTCCTAAGCTCCAGTCGGTCCACGCGCAGTCGCCGAGCCCCGATCGATCCCCGCATCGTCTCCTAAGTCCTGATCGGTTGACGCGTCATTTACGAGCCGCGATCGGTCTACGCGCCGTCTCCTGAGCCCCGATCGGTCCACACGCCGTCTCCTAAGCCCCGATCCGTCCACGGGCCGTCTGTAAGCAGCGATCGGTCAACACTCCGTCACCAAGCCCCGATCCGTACAAGCGTCGTGTCCGAGCCCCGATCGGTTAACGCGCCGTCTCCGAGCCCCGATCGGCCCACGCGCCGTCTCCTGAGCCCCGATCCGTCCACGCGCAGTCGCCGAGCCCCGGTCGGTCCAGGCGCCGTCTCCTGAGCCCCGAGCGGTCCACACCCCTTCCCCTGAGCCCCGATCGGTCGACGCGTCGTCTCCTTAGACCCGACCGGTTCACCCTCCGTCTCCTGTGCACCGATCGATTGACGAGCCGTCTCCTAAGCCCCGATCGATCCACACGTCGTCTCCTAAGCCCCAATCGGGCCACGCGTCGTCACCTAAGCCCCGATCCGTCGCCGCGTCGTCTCCTGAGTCCCGATCAATTGACGCGTCTTCTCCTGAGCCCCGAACGTTCCACGCACCGTCTCCTGAGCCCCGATCGTTCCACGTGCCGTCTCCGAGCCCCGATCGCGCCACGCGCCGTCTCCGAGCGCCGATTGGTGCACGCGCCGTCTCCTGAGCACCGATCGCTCCACACGCCGCCTCCTAAGCTCCGATCTGTCCAGGCGTCGTCTCCTAAGCCCCGACCGGTCCACGCGCCGTCTCCTGAGCCCCGATCGGTCCACGCGCCGTTTCCGAGCCCCGATCAGTCCATGCGTCGTCTCCGAGCCCCGTTCGGTCCACGCGCCGTCTCGTAAGCCCCAATCGGTCTACGCGCCGTCTCAGAGCGCCGATCATTTCACGCGCCATCTCGTGAGCCACGATCATTCCACGCCCCGTCTCCGAGCCCCGATCGGTCCACGCGCCGTCTCCTAAGCCCCTATCGGTCCACGCGCCGTCGCGGAGCCCCGATCGGTCCAGGCGTGGCCTCCTGAGCCTCGATCGGTCCACGCGCGGCCTCCTGAGCCCCGGCCGGATCACGCGCCGTCTCCGAGCCCCGATCAATGCACGCGTCGTCTTCCAAGCCCAGATGCCTCCTCGCGTGGTCTCCGAGCCACGATCGGTCCAGGCGCTGCTTCCTGAGCCCCAATCGGGCCACGCGTCGTCTCCTAAGCCCCGATCCGTCGCCGCGTCGTCTCCTGAGTCCCGATCAATTGACGCGTCTTCTCCTGAGCCCCGAACGTTCCACGCACCGTCTCCTGAGCCCCGATCGTTCCACGTGCCGTCTCCGAGCCCCGAACGCGCCACGCGCCGTCTCCGAGCGCCGATTGGTGCACGCGCCGTCTCCTGAGCACCGATCGCTCCACACGCCGCCTCCTAAGCTCCGATCTGTCCAGGCGTCGTCTCCTAAGCCCCGACCGGTCCACGCGCCGTCTCCTGAGCCCCGATCGGTCCACGCGCCGTTTCCGAGCCCCGATCAGTCCATGCGTCGTCTCCGAGCCCCGTTCGGTCGACGCGCCGTCTCGTAAGCCCCAATCGGTCTACGCGCCGTCTCAGAGCGCCGATCATTTCACGCGCCATCTCGTGAGCCACGATCATTCCACGCCCCGTCTCCGAGCCCCGATCGGTCCACGCGCCGACTCGTAAGCCCCGATCATTCCACGCCCCGTCTTCGAGCCCCGATCGGTCCACGCGCCGTCTCCTAAGCCCCTATCGGTCCACGCGCCGTCTCCGAGCGCCGATCGGTTCACGCGCCGTCTCCTGAGCCCCGATCGTTTCACGCGCCGTCTCCGAGCCCCGATCCGTCCACGCGCCGTATCCTGAGCCCGGATCGGTCCACGCGTCATCGCCGAATCCCCGATCCATACACGCGTCGTCTCCGATCCTCGATCGGTCCACGCGCCGTCGCGGAGCCCCGATCGGTCCAGGCGTGGCCTCCTGAGCCTCGATCGGTCCACGCGCGGCCTCCTGAGCCCCGGTCGGATCACGCGCCGTCTCCGAGCCCCGATCGATCCACGCGTCGTCTTCCAAGCCCAGATGCCTCCTCGCGCCGTCTCCGAGCCACGATCGGTCCACGCGCCGTCTCCTGAGCCCCGATCATTCCACGCGCCTTCTCCTAAGCCACGATCGGTCCACGCGCCGTCTCCTGAGCCCCGATCGTTCCACGCGCCGTCTCCGAGCCCCGATCGTTCCACGCGGCGTCTCCTGAGCCCCAATCGGTCCACGCGTCATCTCCTGATCTCCGATCGGTCCACGCGCCGTCTCCTAAGCCCCGATCATTCCACGCGCCGTCTCCTGAGCCCCAATCGGTCCACACGCTGTGTCGTAAGCCCCGATAGGTACACGCGTCGTCTCCTACGCCCGATCGGTCCACGCGTCGTCTCCTGATCCCAATCGGTCCACGCGGCGCCTCCGGAGCCCCGATCGATTGACGCGAGTCTCCTGAGCCCCAGTCGGTCCGCGCGCCGTCTCCGGAGCTCCGATCGGTCCACGCGCCGTCTCCTAAGCCCCGTTCGGTCCAAGCGTCTCCTCCTAAACCCCGGTCGGTCCACGCGCCGTCTCCTAAGCCCCGATCGGTGCACGCGCCGTCTCCGAGCGCCGATCGGTCCACGCGCCGTCTCCTGAGCCCCGATCATTCCACGCGATGTCTCCGAGCCCCGATCGGTCCACGAGCCGTTTTCTGAGCACCGTTCGTTCCACGCGTCGTCTTCAAAGCCCCGATGCCTCCACGCGCCGTCTCCGAGCCACGATCGGTCCGTGCGCCGCTTCCAAAGCCCTATCAGTCGAGGCGTCCTCTCCTGATCTCCGATCGGTTCACGCGCCGTCTCCTAAGCCCCGATCGGTGCACGCGCCGTCTCCGAGCGCCGATCGGTTCACGCGCCGTCTCCTGAGCCCCGATCATTCCACGGGATGTCTCCGAGCCCCGATCGGTCCACGCGCCGTCTCCTAAGCCCCGATCGCTCCTCGCGCCGTCTCCTGAGCCCCGCTCGGTCCATGCGTCGTGTTCTTAGCCCCGATGCCTCCACGCGCCGTCTCCGAGCCACGATAGGTCGAGGCGCCGCTTCCTGAGCCCCGATCGATCCACGCGCCGTCTCGAAAGCCACAATCGGTCCACGCGCCGTCTCAGAGCGCCGATCATTTCACGCGCCGTCTCCTGAGCCCCGATCGTTCCACGCGCCGTCTCCGAGCACCTATCGGTCCACGCGCCGTCTCCTGAGGCCCGATCGCTCCACGCGTCGTCTCCTAAGCCCCGATCGGTTAAGGCGCCGTCTCCGAGCCCCAATCGGTCCACGCGCCGTCTCCTGAACCCCGATACGTCCACGCGCAGTCGCCGAGGCCCGATCGGTCCACGCGCCGTCTCCTGAGCCCCGATCGGTCCACGCGTCGTCGCCTAAGCCCTGATCGGTCCACGCATCGGCTCCTGAGCCCCGGTCGGTCCACGCGCCGTCTCCTGAGCCCCGATCGATCCACGCGCCGTCTCGTAAGCCACAATCGGTCCACGCGCCGTCTCAGAGCGCCGATCATTTCACGCGCCGTTTCCTGAGCCCCGATCGTTCCACGCGCCGTCTCCGAGCCCCGATCGGTCCACGCGGCGTCTCCTGAGCCCCGATCGGTTCACGCATCGTCTCCTAAGCCCCGATACGTCTACACGCCGTATCCGAGCCCCGATCGGTCCGCGTGACGCATTCTAAGCCACGGTCCGTCCACGCGCCGTCTCCGAGCACCGATCGGTCCACGCGCCGTCTCCTGAGCCCCGATCGGTCCACGCGTCGTCTCCTAAGCCCTGATCGGTCCACGTGCCGTCTCCGAGCCCCGATGGGTCTACGCGCCGCCTCCTGAGCCCCGGTCGATCCACGCATCGTTTCCTGAGCCCCGATCGGTTAACGCGCCGTCTCCGAGCCCCGATCAGTCCACGCGCCGTCTCCTGAGCCCCGGTCGGTTCATGCGCCGTCTCCGAGCCCCGATCGGTCCACGCGTCGTCTCCGAGCCCCGATCGGTCCACGCGCCGTCGCCGAGTCATGATCTGTCCACGCGCGGCCTCCTGAGCCCTGATCCGTCCACGCGCGGCGTCGAGCCGCGATCGGTCCACGCGCGGCCTCCTGAGCCCCAATCGGTCTACGCGTCGTATCCTAAGCCCCGATCCGTCGCCGCGTCGTCTCCTGAGCCCCGATCAATTGACGCGTCTTCTCCTGAGCCCCGATCGCTCCTCGCGCCGTCACCTGAGCCCCGCTCGGTCAGTGCGTCGTCTTCTTAGCCCAGATGCCTCCACGCGCCGTATCCGAGCCACGATCGGTCTAGGCGTCGCTTCCTGAGCCCCGATCGGTCCACGCGCCGTCTCCAAAGCCCCAATCGGTCCACGCGCCGTCTCCTAAGCCCCGATCGGTTCACGCGCCGTCTCCTGAGCCCCGATCGTTCCACGCGCCATCTCCGAGCCCCGATCGGTCCACGCGCCGTCTCCTGCGCCCCGATCGGTCTACGCGTCGTCTCCTAAGCCCCGATTGGTGGACCTGCCGTCTCCCAGCCACGATCGGTCCACGCGCCGTCTGCAAAGCCCCAATCTGTTCACGACCCGTCTCCGGGCCCCGATCGGTGCACCCGTCGTCTCCTGAGCCCCGATCGATCCACGCGTCGTCTCCTGAGCCCCGATCGCTCCAGGCGCCGTTTTCTGAGCACCGTTCGGTCCACGCGTCGTCTTCAAAGCCCCGATGCCTCCACGCGCCGTCTCCGAGCCACGATCGGTTCGTGCGCCACTTCCAGAGCCCTATCGGTCCACGCGTCCTCTCCTGATCTCCTATTGGTCTACGCGCCGTCTCCTAAGCCCCGATCGGTCCACGTGCCGTCTCCGAGCGCCGATCTGTTCACGCGCCGTCTCCTGAGCCCCGATCATTCCACGCGCCGTCTCCGAGCCCCGGTCGGTCCACGCGCCGTCGCCGAGCCATGATCGGTCCACGCGCGGCCTCCTGAGCCCCGGTCGCGGCTTGCGCCGTATCCAAGCCCCAATCGATCCACGCGCCGTCTCCTGAACCCCGATCGGTTCACGCGCCGGTTCCGAGCCCGATCGGTCCACGCATCGTCTCCTAAGCCCCGATCGATTAACGTGCCGTCTCCGGGCCCTGATCGGTCCACGCGCCTTCTCCTGAGCCCCGGTCGGTTCACGCGCCGTCTCCGAGCCCCGATCGATCCACACGTCGTCTTGTAAACCCAGATGCCTCCTCGCATCGTCTCCTAAGCCCCGATCGGTTAACGCGCCGTCTCCGAGCCCCGATCGGTCCACGCCCCGTCGCCGAACCCCAATTGGTCCACGCGCAACCTCCTGAGCCCCAGTCGGCCCACGCGCGGCCTCCTGAGCCATGCTCGGTCCACGCGCCGTCTCCTGAGCCCCGATCGGTCAACGCGCCGTTCCCTAAGCTCCGATCCATCCACACGCAGTCTCCTGAGCCCCAATCGGTCCACGCGCTGTCTTCGAGCGCCGATCGGTCCACGCGACGTCTCCTAAGCCCCAATCGGTTCACGCGCCGTCTCCTGAGCCCCGATCGTTCTACGCGCCGTCTCCGAGCCCCGATCCGTCCACGCGCAGTCGCCGAGCCCCGATCGGTTCACGCGCGGTCTCCTGAGCCCCAGTCGGTCCACGCGCCGTATCCGAGCCCCGATCGGTCCGCGTGACGCATTCTAAGCCCCGATCGGTCCACGCCCCGTCTCCGAGCACCGATTGGTTCACGCGCCGTCTCCTGAGACTCGATCCGTCCACGCGCTGTCTCCTGAGCCCCGATCGGTCGACGCGTCCTCTGCTAAACCCCAATCGGTCCACGCCCCGTCTCCGAGCGCCGATCAGTTCACGCGCCGTCTCCTAAGCCCCGATCGGTTCACGCGCCGTATCCGAGCCCCGATCGGTTCACGCGCCGTATCCGAGCCCCAATCGGTCCACGCGCCGTCTCCAAAGCTCCAATCGGTCCACGCGCCGTCGCCGAACCCCAATTGGTCCACGCTCAACCGTCTGAGCCCCGGTTGGTCCACGCGCTGTCTCCGAGCCCCGATCGGTCCACGCGCCGTTTCCGAGCCCCGATCGGTCCATGCGTCGTCTTCTAACCCCCGATGCCTCCACGCGCCGTCTCCGAGCTCCGATCGGTCCACGCGCCATCGCCGAACCCCGATCGGTCCACGCGTCGTCGCCTGAGCCCCGATCAATTGACGCGTCTTCTCCTGAGCCCCGATCGCTCCTCGCGCCGTCTCCTGAGCCCCGCTCGGTCCATGCGTCGTCTTCAAAGCCCCGATGCCTCCACGCGCCGTCTCCGAGCCACGATCGGTCCGTGCGCCGCTTCCACAACCCCGATCGGTCCACGCGTCATCTCCTGATCTCCGATCGGTCCACGCGCCGTCTCCTAAGCCCCGATCGGTCCACGCGTCGGCTCCTAAGCCTCGATAGGTCCACGCGCGGCCTCCTTAGCCCCGGTCGGTCCACGCGCCGTCTCCGAGCCCCGATCGGTCCACGCATCGTCTCCTAAGCCCCGATCGGTTAACGCACCGTCTCCCCGCCCCGATCAGTCCACGCGCGGCCTTCTGAGCCCCGGTCGGTTCACGCGCCGTCTCCCCGCCCCGATCGGTCCACGCGCCGTCTCCTGAGCCCTGATCCGTCCACGCGCGGCGTCGAGCCGCGATCGGTCCACGCGCGGCCTCCTGAGCCCCAATGGGTCCACGCGTCGTCTCCTAAGCCCCGATCGGTCCGTGCGCCGTCTCCGTGCCCCAATCGGTCCACGCGCCGTCTCCTGAACCCCGATCGTTCCACGCGCCTTCTCCTAAGCCACGATCGGTCAGCGCCGTCTCCGAGCGCCGATCGGTGTACGCGCCGTCGCACGAGCCGCGATCGGTCCACGCGCGGCCTCCTGAGCCCCGGTTGCTTCACGCGCCGTATCCGAGGCCCAATCGGTCCACGCACCGTCTCCTGAGCCCCGATCGCTCCACGCGCCGTCGCCGAACCCCAATTGGTCCACGCTCAACCGTCTGAGCCCCGGTTGGTCCACGCGCTGTCTCCGAGCCCCGATCGGTCCACGCGTCGTATCCGAACCCCGATCGGTCCACGCGCCGTCTCCTGAGCCTGGATCGGTCCACGCGTCATCTCCTAAGCCCCGATCCGTCGTCGCGTCGTCTCCTGAGCCCCGATCGGTCCACGCGTCATCTCCTGATCTCCGATCGGTCCACGCGCCGTCTCCTAAGCCCCGATCGGTCCACGCGTCGGCTCCTAAGCCTCGATAGGTCCACGCGCGGCCTCCTTAGCCCCGGTCGGTCCACGCGCCGTCTCCGAGCCCCGATCGGTCCACGCATCGTCTCCTAAGCCCCGATCGGTTAACGCACCGTCTCCCCGCCCCGATCAGTCCACGCGCGGCCTTCTGAGCCCCGGTCGGTTCACGCGCCGTCTCTCCGCCCCGATCGGTCCACGCGCCGTCTCCTGAGCCCTGATCCGTCCACGCGCGGCGTCGAGCCGCGATCGGTCCACGCGCGGCCTCCTGAGCCCCAATCGGTCCACGCGTCATCTCCTAAGCCCCGATCGGTCCGTGCGCCGTCTCCGAGCCCCGATCGGTCCACGCACCTTCGCATGCTCCCCAATCGGTCCATGCGCCGCCTCCGGAGCCCTGATCGATCTACGCGAATCTCCTGAGCTCCGGTCAGTCCTCGTACCGTCTCCGAGCCCCGATCGGTCCACGTACCGTCTCCGAAGCCCCGATCGGTCCACGCGCCGTCACCTGAGCCCCGATCGTTCCACGCGTCGTCTCCAAGCCCCGATCGGTTCACGCGCCGTATCCGAGCCCCAATCGGTCCACGCGCCGTCTCATAAGCTCCAATCGGTCCACGCGCCGTCTCCTGAGCCCCGATACGTCGACGCGCAGTCGCCGAGCCCCGATTGGTCCACGCGCTGTCTCCTGAGCCCCGATAGGCACACGCGTCGTCTCCTACACCCCGATCGGTCCACGCGCGGCCTCCTGAGCCCCAATCGGTCCACGCGTCGTCTCCTAAGCCCCGATCGGTCCGTGCGCCGTCTCCGTGCCCCAATCGGTCCACGCGCCGTCTCCTGAACCCCGATCGTTCCACGCGCCTTCTCCTAAGCCACGATCGGTCAGCGCCGTCTCCGAGCGCCGATCGGTGTACGCGCCGTCGCACGAGCCGCGATCGGTCCACGCGCGGCCTCCTGAGCCCCGGTTGCTTCACGCGCCGTATCCGAGGTCCAATCGGTCCACGCACCGTCTCGTGAGCCCCGATCGCTCCACGCGCCGTCGCCGAACCCCAATTGGTCCACGCTCAACCGTCTGAGCCCCGGTTGGTCCACGCGCTGTCTCCGAGCCCCGACCGGTCCACGCGTCGTATCCGAACCCCGATCGGTCCACGCGCCGTCTCCTGAGCCTGGATCGGTCCACGCGTCGTCTCCTAAGCCCCGATCCGTCGTCGCGTCGTCTCCTGAGCCCCGATCGATCCACGCGTCTTCTCCTGAGCCCCGACCGCTCCACGCGTCGTCTCCGAGCTCCGATCGGTCCTCGCGCCGTTTCCGAGCCCCGATCGGTCCATGCGTCGTCTTCTAACCCCCGATGCCTCCACGCGCCGTCTCCGAGCCACGATCGGTGCAGGCGCCGCTTCGTGAACCCCAATCGGTCCACGCGCTGTCTCCTGAGCCCCGATCCATCCACGCGCAGTCGCCGAGCCCCGATCGGTCCACGCGCGGTCTACTGAGCTCCGGTCGGTCCACACGCCGCTGCGAACCCCAATTGGTCCACGCGCAACCTCTCGAGCCCCAGTCGGTAATCGCGCTGTCTCCGAGCCCCGATCGGTCCACGTATGTTCTCCTAAGCCCCAATTAGTCCACGCGCCGTCTCCTAAGCCCCGATCTGCCCACGAGCCGTCTCCGAGCACCGATCGGTCCACGCGCCGTCTCGAAGCCTCGATCCGTACACGCGTCATCTCCGAGCCCCGATCGGTCCACGCGCCATCGCCGAACCCCAATCGGTCCACGCGTCGTCTCCTGAGCCCCGATCAATTGACGCGTCTTCTCCTGAGCCCCGATCGCTCCTCGCGCCGTCTCCTGAGCCCCGCTCGGTCCATGCGTCCTCTTCAAAGCCCCGATGCCTCCACGCGCCGTCTCCGAGCCACGATCGGTCCGTGCGCCGCTTCCACAACCCCGATCGGTCCACGCGTCATCTCCTGATCTCCGATCGGTCCACGCGCCGTCTCCTATGCCCCGATCGGTCCACGCGCCGTCTCCGAGCGCCGATCGGTTGACGCTCCGTCTCCTGAGCCCCGATCGGTCCACGCGCCGTCTCCGAGCCCCGATCGGTCCACGCGTCGGCTCCTAAGCCTCTATCGGTCCACGCGCGGCCAGCTTAGCCCCGGTCGGTCCACGCGCCGTCTCCGAGCCCCGATCGGTCCACGAATCGTCTCCTAAGCCCCGATCGGTCCACGCGCCTTCTCCTAAGCCCCGTTCGATCCACGCGCCGTCTCCGAGCGCCGATCGGTTCACGCGCCGTCTCCTGTGCTCCGATCGGTCCACGCGCCGTATCCTGAGCCCGGATCGGTCCACGCGCCGTCGCCGAACCCCAATTGGTCTACGCTCAACCGTCTGAGCCCCGGTTGGTCCACGCGCTGTCTCCGAGCCCCGATCGGTTAACGCGCCGTCTCCGAGCCCCGATCAGTCCACGCGCCGTCTCCTGAGCCCCGGTCGGTTCATGCGCCGTCTCCGAGCCCCGATCGATCCACGCGCCGTCTCCGAGCGCCGCTCGGTCCGCGCGCCGTCGCCGAACCCCAATTGATCCACGCGCAACCGCCTGAGTCCCAATCGGCCCACGCGAGTCTCCTCAGCCCCGACCGGTCCACGCGCCGTCTCCTGAGCCCCTATCGCTCCACGCGTCGTCTCCGAGCCCCGATCGGTCCATGCGCCGTCGCCGAGCCATGATCGCTCCACGCGCGGCCTCCTGAGCCCCGGTCGCGTCACGCGCCGTATCCACGCCCCAATCGATCCACGCGCCGTCTCCTGAGTCCCGATCGGTCCACGCGCCGTCTCCTGAGCCCCGATCGGTCCACGCGTCGTCTCCTAAGCCCCGATCGGTCCACGCGCCGTCTCCAAGCCCCGATCCGTCGCCGCGTCGTGTCCTGAGCCCCGATCAATTGACGCGTCTTCTCCAGAGCCCCGATCGCTCGTCGCGCCGTCTCCTCAACCCCGCTCGGTCGATGCGTCGTCTTCTTAACCCCGATGCCTCCACGCGCCGTCTCCGAGCCACGATCGGTCCACGCGCCGTCTCCTGAGCCCCGATCATTCAACGCGCCTTCTCCTAAGCCACGATCGGTCCACGCGCCGTCTCCGAGCCCCAGTCGGTCCACGCGCTGTCTCCGAGCACCGATCGGTCTACGCGCCGTCTCCTGAGCCCCGATTGTTCCACGCGCCGTCTCCGAGCCCCGATCGTTCCACGCGCCGTCTCCTGAGCCCCGATACGTCCACGCGCAGTCGCCGAGCCCCGATCGGTCCACGCGCGGTCTCCTGAGCCCCGATCTGTCCACGCGCCGTCTCCGAGCCGCGATCAGTTCACGGATCGTCTCCTAAGCCCCGATCGGTTAACGTGCCGTCTCCGATCCCCGATCGGTCCACGCGCGGTCTCCGAGCCCCGGTCGGTCCACGCGCCGTCTCCAAGCCCCGATCGGTTCACGCATCGTCTGCTAAGCTCCGATCGGTTAACGCGCCGTCTCCGAGCCGCGATCGGTCCACCCGCCGTCGCCGAACGCCAATTGGTGCACGGGCAACCACCCGAGCCCCAGTCGGTCCACGCGTCGTCTCCGACCTCCAATCGGTCCACGCGCCGTATCCGAGCCCCGATCGGTCCACGTGACGCATTCTAAGCTACGGTCGGTCCACGCGCCGTCTCCGAGCGCCGATCGGTCCACGCGCCGTCTCCTGAGCCCCGATCGGTCCACGCGTCGTCTCCTAAGCCCTGATCGGTCCACGTGCCGTCTCCGAGCCCCGATGGGTCTACGCGCCGCCTCCTGAGCCCCGATCGATCCACGCATCGGCTCCTGAGCCCCGGTCGGTCCACGCGCCGTCTCATGAGCCCCGGTCGGTTCATGCGCCGTCGCCGAGCCTCGATCGGTCCACGCGCGGCCTCCTTAGCCCCGGTCGATCAACGTGAGTCTCCTAAGCCCCCATCGGTCCACGTGCCGTCTCCGAGCCCCGATCGGTCCACGCGTCGTTTCCTAAGCCCCGATCGGTCCACGCGCCGTCTCCGGAGCCCCAATCGATCAACGTGAGTCTCCTAAGCCCCGACCGGTCCACGCGCCGTCTCCTGAGCCCCGATCGGTCCACGTATCGTCTCCTAAGCCCCGATCGGTCCACTCGTCGTCTCCTAAGTCCCGATCGGTCCACGCGCCGTCTCCGAGCCCCGATCGGTCCACGCGTCGTCTCCTAAACCCCGATCGGTCCACGCGCCGTCTCCTGTGCCCCGATCGGTCGACGCGTCCTCTCCTAAACCCCGATCGGTCCACGCGTCGTCTCCTAAGCCCCGATCGGTCCACGCCTCGTCTCCTAAGCCCCGATCCGTCGACGCGTCGTCTCCTGAGCCACGATCAATTGACGCGTCTTCTCCTGAGCCCGATCGCTCCTCGCGCCGTCTCCTGAGCCCCGATCGGTCCACGCGTCGTCTCCGAGCTCCGATCGGTCCACACGCCGTTTCCTGAGCCCCGATCGGTCCATGCGTCGTCTTCTTAGCTCCGATGCATCCACGCGCCGTCTCCGAGCCACGATCGGTCCAGTCGCCGCTTCCTGAGCCCCGATCGGTCCCTGCGCCGTATCCTAAGCCCCGATCGGTCCACGCGCCGTCTCCGAGCGCCGATAAGTTCAAGCGCCGTCTCCTGAGCCCCGATCGTTCCACGCGGCGTCTTCGAGCCTCGATCGATCCACGCGCCGTCTCCTGAGCCCCGATCGGTCGACGCGTCGTCTTCTGAGCCCCGATCGATCCACGCGTCGTCTCCTGAGCCACGATCAATTGACGCGTCTTCTCCTGAGCCCGATCGCTCCTCGCGCCGTCTCCTGAGGCCCGATCGGTCCACGCGTCGTCTCCGAGCTCCGATCGGTCCACACGCCGTCTCCGAGCGCCGATTAGTTCACGCGCCGTCTCCTGAGCCCCGATCGCTCCACGCTCCGTCTCCCAGCCCCGATCGGTCCACGCGCCATCTCCTGAGCCCGGATCGGTCCACGCGCCGTCGCCGAACCCCAATTGGTCCACGCGCCACCGCCTGTGCCCCAGTCGGTCCACGCGCTGTCTCCGAGCCCAGATCGGTCCACGCGCCGTCTCCGAGCTCCGATCGGTCCACGCGCCGACTCGTAAGCCCCGATCGGTCCAAGCGCCTTCTGCTAAGCCCCAATCGTTCCAAGTGCCTTCTGCTAAGCCCCGATCGGTCCACGCGCCGTCGCCGAGCCCCGATCGGTCCAGGCGTATCCTCCTGAGCCCCGGTCGGTCCACGCCCCGTCTCCGAGCCCCGTTCGGTCCACGCATCGTCTCCTAAGCCTCGATCGGTTAACGCGCCGACTCGGAGCCCCGATCGTTCCACGCGCCGTCTCCGAGCCCCGATCGTTCCACGCGCCTTCTCCTAAGCCACGATCGGTCAGCGCCGTCTCCGAGCGCCGATCGGTGCACGCGCCGTCGCACGGGCCGCGATCGGTCCACGCGCGGCCTCCTGAGCCCCGGTTGGTTCACGCGCCGTATCCGAGCCCCAATCGGTCCACGCACCGTCTCCTGAGCCCCGATCGGTCCACGCGCCGTCGCCAAGCCCCGATCAGTCCAGGCGTATCCTCCTGAGCCCCGATCGGTCCACACGCCGTCTCCGTGCGCCGATCGGTTCACGCGCCGTCTCCTGAGCCCCGATCGCTCCACGCGCCGTCTCCGAGCCCCGATCGATCCACGCGCCATCTCTTGAGCCCGGATCGGTCACGCGCCGTCGCCGAACCCCAATTGGTCCACGCGCAACCGTCTGAGCTCCGGTTGGTCCACGAGCTGTTTCCCAGCCCCGATCGGTCCACGCGTCGTATTCGAACCCCGATCGGTCCACGCGCCGTCGCCGAGCCTCGATCGGTCCACGCGCGGCCTCCTTAGCCCCGGTCGATCAACGTGAGTCTCCTAAGCCCCGATCGGTTAACGTGCCGTCTCCGAGCCCCGATCGGTCCACGCGCCGTCTCCTGAACCTCGATCGGTCCACGCGTCGTTCCCGAAGCCCCGATCCATCCACGCGCAGTCTCCCGAGCCCCAATCGGTCCACGCGCCGTCTCCTGAGCCCCAATCGGTCCACGCGCCGTCTTTTCAGCCCCGATCGGTCCACGCGTCGTCTCCTAAGCCCCGATCGGTCCACGCGCCGTCTCCGAGCCCCGATCGGTCCACGCGCCGTCTCCTAAGCCCCGATCGATCCACGTGCCGTCGCCGAACCCCAATTGGTACACGCGCAACCGCCTGAGCCCCAGTCGGTCCACGCGCCGTTTCCTGAGCCTCGACCGGTCCACGCGCCGTCTCCTGGGCCCCGATCGGTCTACGCGTCGTCTCCTAAGCCCCGATTGGTGGACGTGCCGTCTCCCAGCCATGATCGGTCCACGCGCCGTCTGCTAAGCCCCAATCTGTCCACGACCCGTCTCCGGGCCCCGATCGGTGCACGCGCCGTCTCCTAAGCCCCGATCGATCCACGCGCCGTCGCCGAACCCCAATTGGTCCACGCGCAATCGCCTGAGCCCCAGTCGGTCCACGCGCTGTCTCCGAGCCCCGATCGATCCACCCGCCGTCTTCGAGCCCCGATCGGTCCACGCATCGTCTCCTAAGCCCCAATCGGTTAACGCGCCGTCTCCTGAGCCCCGATCGTTCCACGCGCCGTCTCCGAGCCCCGATCGGTCCCTGCGCCGTCTCGTGAGTCCCAATCGGTCCACTCGCTGTCTCCTGAGCCCCGATAGGTACACGCGTCGTCTCCTACGCCCCGATCTGTCCACGCGTCGTCTCCTAGGCCCCGATCGGTCCACGCGCCGTCTCCGAGCCCCGATCGGTCCTCGCACCTTGTCCTGATCCCCATCGGTCCACGCGGCGCCTCCGGAGTCCCGATCGATCCACGCGAGGCTTCTGAGCCCCGGTCGGTCCGCGCGCCGTCTCCTGAGCCCCGATCGGTCGACGCGTCGTCTCCTGAGCCCCGATCGATCCACGCGTCGTCTCCTGAGCCCCGATCGCTCCAGGCGCCGTTTTCTGAGCACCGTTCGGTCCACGCGTCGTCTTCAAAGCCCCGATGCCTCCACGCGCCGTCTCCGAGCCACGATCGGTTCGTGCGCCGCTTCCAGAGCCCTATCGGTCCACGCGTCCTCTCCTGATCTCCTATTGGTATACGCGCCGTCTCCTAAGCCCCGATCGGTCCACGTGCCGTCTCCGAGCGCCGATCGGTTCACGCGCCGTCTCCTGAGCCCCGATCATTCCACGCGCCGTCTCCGAGCCCCGGTCGGTCCACGCCCCGTCGCCGAACACCAATTGGTCCACGCGCAACCTCCTGAGCCCCAGTCGGTCCACGCGCGGCCTCCTGAGCCATGCTCGGTCCACGCGCCGTCTCCTGAGCCCCGAACGTTCTACGCGCCGTCTCCGAGCCCCGATTCGTCCACGTGCAGTCGCCGAGCCCCGATCGGTTCACGCGCGGTCTCCTGAGCTCCAGTCGGTACACGCTCTGTCTCCGAGCCCCGATCTGTCCACGCATCGTCTCGCAAGCCCCGCTCGGTTAACGCGTCGTTTTGGAGACCCATCGGTCTACGCGCCATCTCCGAGCCCCAATCGGTCCACGCGTCGTCTTCGAAGCCCCGATGCCTCCACGCGCCGTCTCCGAGCCACGATCGGTGCAGGCGCCGCTTCCTGAGCCCCGATCGGTCCACGCGCTGTCTCCTGAGCCCCAATCCATCCACGCGCAGTCGCCGAGCCCCGATCGGTCCACGCGCGGTCTACTGAGCTCTGGTCGGTCCACACGCCGCGGCGAACCCCAGTTGGTCCACGCCCAACCTCTCGAGCCCCAGTCGGTAAACGCGCTGTCTCCGAGCCCCGATCGGTCCACGTATGTTCTCCTAAGCCCCAATTAGTCCCCGCGCCGTCTCCTGAGCCCCGATCGGTCCACGCGCCATCGCCGAACCCCGATCGGTCCACGCGCCGTCTCCTGAGCTCCGAACGGTCCACACCCCTTGTCCTGAGCCCCAATCGGCCCTCACGCTGTCTCCTGAACCCCGATCGTTCCACGCGCCTTCTCCTAAGCCACGATCGGTCAGCGCCGTCTCCGAGCGCCGAGCGGTGCACGCGCCGTCGCACGAGCCGCGATCGGTCCACGCGCGGCCTCCTGAGCCCCGGTTGCTTCACGCGCCGTCTCCGAGCCCCGCTCGGTCCACGCGCCGTCTCCTGAGCCCGGATCGGTCCACGCGCCGTCGCCGAACCCCAAATGGTCCACGCGCAACCGTCTGAGCCCCAGTTGGTCCACGCGCTGTCTCCGAGCCCCGATCGGTCCACGCGTCGTATCCAAACCCCGATCGGTCCACGCGCCGTCGCCGAGCCATGATCGGTCCACGCGCGGCCTCCTGAGCCCCGGTTGCTTCACGCGCCGTATCCGAGCCCCCATCGGTCCACGCGTCGTCTCCGAGCCCCGATCGATCCACGCGCCGATTTCTGAGCCCCGATCGCTCCTCGCGCCGTCACCTGAGCCCCGCTCGGTCCCTGCGTCATCTTCTTAGCCCCGATGCCTCCACGCGCCGTCTCCGAGCCCCGATCGGTTCATGCATCGTCTCCTAAGCCCCGATCGGTCGACGCGTCGTCTCCTGAGCCCCGATCGATCCACGCGTCGTCTCCTGAGCCCCGGTCGGTTCACGCGCCGTCTCCGAGCCCCGATCGATCGACGCGTCGTCTTCTAAGCCCAGATGCCTCCTCGCGCCGTCTCCGAGCCACGATCGGTCCAGGCGCCGCTTCCTGAGCCCCGATCGGTTAACGCGCCGACTCCGAGCCCCGATCGTTCCACGCGCCGTCTCCGAGCCCCGATAGGTCCACGCGCGGTGTCCTGAGCCCCGGTCGGTCCAGGCCCCGTCTCCGAGCGCCGATCGGTTCACGTGCCGTCTCCTGAGAACGATCCGTCCACGCGCCGTCTCCTGAGCCCCGATCGGTCGACGCGCCGTCTCGTGAGCCCCGATCGGTCCACGCGCCGTCTCCGAGCCCCGATCGGTCCACGCGCGGTCTCCTAAGCCCCGATCGGTCCACGCGTCGTTCCCGAAGCCCCGATCCATCCACGCGCAGTCTCCCGAGCCCCGATCGGTGCACGCACCGTCTCCTAAGCCCCGATCGGTCCACGCCCCGTCCCCGAGCACCGATTGGTTCACGCGCCGTCTCCTGAGACTCGATCCGTCCACGCGCTGTCTCCTGAGCCCCGATCGGTCGACGCGTCCTCTGCTAAACCCCAATCGGTCCACGCCCCGTCTCCGAGCGCCGATCGGTTCACGCGCCGTCTCCTGAGTCCCGATCCGTCCACTCACTGTCTCCTGAGCCCCGATCGGTCGACGCGTCCTCTGCTAAACCTCGATCGGTCCACGCGTCGTCTCCTGAGCCCCGATCGGTCGACGGGTCCTCTCCTAAGCCCCGATCGGTCCACGCGTCTTCTCCTGAGCTCCGATCAGTCCACGCGTCGTCTCCTAAGCCCCGATACGTCCACACGCCGTCTCCGAGCCCCGATGGGTCCCCGCGTTGCCTCCTTAGCCCCGATCGATCCACGCGAGTCTCCTGAGCGCCGATTGGTCCACGCGCCGTCTCCTAAGCCCCAATCCCCGGTCCATATGTCGTCTTTTTAGCCCCGATGCCTCCACGCGCCGTCTTCGAGCCACGATCGGTCCAGGCGCCGCTTCCTGAACCCCGATCGACCCACGCGCCGTCTCGTAAGCCCCAATCGATCCACGCGCCGCCTCCTGAGCCCCGATCGGTCCACACGCCGTCTCCTGAGTCCCGATCAGTGCACGCGCGGCCTCCTAAGCCCCGACCGTTCCACGCGCCGTCTCCGAGCCCCGATCGGTCCACGCGCCGTCTCCTGAACCTCGATCGGTCCACGCGTCGTTCCCGAAGCCCCGATCCATCCACGCGCATTCTCCCGAGCCCCAATCGGTCCACGCGCCGTCTCCTGAGCCCCAATCGGTCCACGCGCCGTCTTTTCAGCCCCGATCGGTCCACGCGTCGTCTCCTAAGCCCCAATCGGTCCACGCGCCGTCTCCGAGCCCCGATCGGTCCACGCGCCGTCTCCTAAGCCCCAATCTGTACACGCCCCGTCTCCGAGCGCCGACGGGTTCACGCGCCGTCTCCTGAGACCCGATCCGTCCACGCGCCGTCTCCTGAGCCCCGATCGGTCGACGCGTCCTCTGCTACACCTCGATCGATCCACGCGTCGTCTCCTGAGCCCCGATCGGTCGACGGGTCCTCTCCTAAGCCCCGATCGGTCCACGCGTCTTCTCCTGACCCTCGATCAGTCCACGCGTCGTCTCCTAAGCCCCAATACGTCCACACGCCGTCTCCGAGCCGCGATGGGTCCACGCGTCGCCTCTTGAGCCCCGATCGATCCACGCGAGTCTCCTGAGCCCCGGTCGGTCCTCGCGCCGCCTCCTGCGCTCCGATCCGTCCACGCGCCGTCTCCTGAGCCCCGATCGGTCGACGCGCCGTCTCGTGAGCCCCGATCGGTCCACGCGCTGTCTCCTGAGCCCCGATCGTTCCACGCGTCGTTCCCTAAGCCCCGATCCATCCACGCGCAGTCTCCCGAGCCCCAATCGGTCCACGCGCCGTTTCCTGAGCCCCGATCGGTCCACGCGCCGTCTCCTCAGCCCCGATCGGTCCACGCGTCGTCTCCGAGCACCGATCGGTCCACGCGCCGTCTCAGAGCGCCGATCATTTCACGCCCCGTTTCCTGAGCTCCGATCGTTCCACGCGCCGTCTCCGAGCCCCGATCGGTCCACGCGCCGTCTCCTGAGCCCCGATCGGTCCACGCGCCGTCTCCTGAGCCCCAATCGGTCCACACGCTGTCTCGTGAGCCCCGATAGGTACACGCGCCGTCTCCGAGCCCCCATCGGTCCACGCGTTGTCTCCTAAGCCCCGATCGGTCCACGCGCCGTCTCCGAGCCCCGATCGGTTCACGCATCGTCTCCTAAGCCCCGATCGGTTAACGCGCCGTCTCCGAGTGCCGAGCGGTCCACGCGCCGTCTCCGAGCCCCGATCGGTCCGCGCACCGTCTCCTGATCCCCATCGCTCCACGCGGCGTCTCCGGAGCCCCGATCGATCCACGCGAGTCTCCTGAGCCCCGGTCGGTCCGCGCACCGTCATCTGAGCCCCGATCAGTCCACGTGCCATCTCCTAAGCCCCGATCGCTCCACGGACCGGTTCCTGAGCCCCGATGGGTCCACGCGCCGCCTCCTGAGTCACGATCGGTCAACGCGTCGTGTCCTAAGCCCTGATCGGTCCACGTGCCGTCTCCGAGCCCCGATGGGTCCACGCGCCGCATCCTGAGCCCCGATCGGACGACGCGTCGTCTCCTGAGCCCGGATTGGTCCACCCGTCGTCCTCGAATCCCCGATCCGCACACGCGTCGTCTCCGAGCCTCGATCGGTCCACGCGTCGTCTCCTAAGCCCCGACCGGTCCACTCACCGTCTCCTGAGCCCCGATCGGTCCACGCGCCGTCTCCTAAGCCGCGATCCGTCCACGGGCCGTCTCCGAGCTGCTATCGGTAAACGCGCCGTCACCAAGCCCTGATCTGTACACGCGTCGTCTCCGAGCTCCGATCGGTCCACGCGCCGTCGCCGAGCCTCGATCGGTCCACGCGCAGCCTCCTGAGCCCCGATCGGTTCACGCGCCGGCTCCGAGCCCGATCGGTCCACGCGTCGTTCCCTAAGCTCCGATCCATCCACGCGCAGTCTCCTGAGCCCCGATCGGTCCACGCATCGCCTCCTGAGCCCCGGACGGTCCAGGCGCCTTCTCCGAACCCCGAGCGGTCGACGCGTCGTCTCCGAGCCCCGATCGGTCCACGCGCCGTCGCCGAACCCTAATTGGTCCACGCGCAACCGCCTGAGCCCCAGTCGATCCACGCGCCGTCTCCGAACCCCGATCGGTCCACGCGGCGTCTCCTGAGCCCCGATCGGTTCACGCATCGTCTCCTGAGCCCCGATACGTCCACACGCCGTATCCGAGCCCCGATCGGTCCGCGTGACGCATTCGAAGCCACGGTCCGTCCACGCGCTGTCTCCGAGCACCGATCGGTCCACGCGCCGTCTCCTGAGGCCCGATCGGTCCACGCGTCGTCTCCTAAGCCCCGATCGGTTAACGCGCCGTCTCCGAGCCCCGATCGATCAGCGTGACGCATTCTAAGCCACGGTCCGTCCACGCGCCGTCTCCGAGCACCGATCAGTCCACGCGCCGTCTCCTGAGCCCCGATCAGTTCACGCGTCGTCTCCGAGCCCCGATCGGTCCACGCGCCGTCGCCGAGCTGCGATCGGTCCACGCGCGGCCTCGTGAGCCCCGGTCGGTTTACGCGCCGTATCCGAGCCTCGATCGGTCCACGTACCGTCTCCGAAGCCCCGATCGGTCTACGCGCCGTCTCCTGAGCCCCGATCGGCCCACGCGCCGTCTCCGAGCCACGATCGGTCCGTGCGCCGCTTCCAGAGCCCCGATCGGTCCACGCGTCATCTCCTGATCTCCGATCGGTCCACGCGCCGTCTCCTAAGCCCCGATCGGTCCACGCGCCGTCTCCGAGCCCCGATCGGTTCACGTGCCGTCTCGTGAGCCCCGATCGTTCCACGCGCCGTCTCCGAGCCCCGATCGGTCCACGCTCCGTCTCCAGAGCCCGGATCGTTCCACGCGTCGTCTCCTGATCCCCGATCCGTAAACGCGTCGTCTCCGAGCCTCGATCGGTCCACACGCCGTGTCCGATCCCCGATCGGTCCGCGTGCCGCATTCTAAGCCGCGGTCCGTCCCCGCGCCGTCTCCGAGCACCGATCGGTCCACGCGCCGTCTCAAAGCGCCGATCATTTCACGCGCTGTCTCCTGAGCCCGGATCGGTCCACGCCACGTCTCCGAGCTCCGATCGGTCCACGCGCCGTTTCCGAGCCCCGATCGGTCGATACGTCGTCTCCGAGTTCCGATCGGTCCACGCGCCGTTTCCGAGCCCCGATCGGTCCGCGCGCCGTCTCCTGAGCCCCGGTGGGTCCACGCGCCGCCTCCTGAGCCGCGATCGGTCAACGCATCGTCTCCTAAGCCCCGATACGTTCACACGCCGTCTCCGAGCCCCGATCGGTCCACGCGCCGTCGCCGAGCCTCGATCGGTCCACGCGCGGCCTCCGGAGCCCCGGTCGGTCCACGCGCCGTCTCCGAGCCCCGATCGGTCCACGCTCAGGCTCCTGAGCCCGGATCGTTCCACGCGTCGTCTCCTGATCCCCGATCCGTAAACGCGTCGTCTCCGTGCCTCGATCGGTCCACACGCCGTGTCCGATCCCCGACCGGTCCGCGTGCCGCATTCTAAGCCGCGGTCCGTCCACGCGCCGTCTCCGAACACCGATCGGTCCACGCGCCGTCTCAAAGCGCCGATCATTTCACGCGCCGTCTCCTCAGCCCCGATCGTTCCACGCGCCGTCTCTGAGCACCGATCGGTCTACGCGCCGTCTCCTGAGCCCCAATCGGTCCACACGCTGTCTCGTGAGCCCCGATAGGTACACGCGTCGTGTCCTATGCCCCGGTCGGTCCACGCGTCGTCTCCTAAGCCCCGATCGGTCTGCGCAGCGTCTCCTGATCCCCATCGGTCCACGCGGCGCCTCCGGAGCCCCGATCGATCCACGCGAGTCTCCTGAGCCCCGGTCGGTCCGCGCGCCGTCGCCTGAGCCCCGATCGATCCACGCGTCGTCTCCTCAGCCCCGATCGCTCCACGCGCCGTCTACGAGCGCCGATCGGTGCACGCTCCGTCTCCTGAGCCCCGATCGTTCCACACGCCGTCTCCGAGCCCCGATCGATCCACGCGCCGTCTCCTGAGCCCCAATCGGTCCACGCGTCGGCTCCTAAGACCCGATCCATCGACGCGTCGTCTCCTGAGCCCCGATCGATCCACTCGCCGCCTCCTGAGCCCCGAGCGCTCCACGCGCAGTCTCCTAAGCCCCGACCGGTCCACGCGCCGTCTCCTGAATCCCGATCGGTCAACGCGTCGTGTCCTAAGCCCTGATTGGTTCACGCGCCGTCTCCTGAGCCCTGATCCGTCCACGCGCGGCGTCGAGCCGCGATCGGTCCACGCGCGGCCTCCTGAGCCCCAATCGGGCCACGCGTCGTCTCCTAAGCCCCGATCGGTACACGCGCCGCCTCCTGAGCCCCGATCGGTCCACGCGCCATCTCCGAGCCCCGTTCGGTCCACGCGCCGTCTCCTCAGCCCCGATCGGTCCACGCGTTGGCTCCTAAGCCTCGATACGTCCATGCGCGGCCTCCTTAGCCCCGGTCGGTCCACGCGCCGTCTCCGAGCCCCGATCGATCCGCGTAACGCATTCTAAGCCACGGTCCGTCCACGCGCCGTCTCCGAGCACCGATCAGTCCACGCGCCGTCTCCTGAGCCCCGATCGGTCCACGCGCCGTCGCCGAGCTGCGATCGGTCCACGCGCGGCCTCCTGAGCCCCGATCGGTCGACGCGTCGTCTCCTGAGCCCCGATCGATCCACGCGTCGTCTCCTGAGCCCCGATCGCTCCACGCGCCATCTCCTGAGCCCCGATCGGTCCACGCATCGTCTTTTAACCCCCGATATGTCCACACGCTGTCTCTGAGCCCCGATCGATCAGCGTGACGCATTCTAAGCCACGGTCCGTCCACGCGCCGTCTCCGAGCACCGATCAGTCCACGCGCCGTCTCCTGAGCCCCGATCGGTTCACGCGTCGTCTCCGAGCCCCGATCGGTCCACGCGCCGTCGCCGAGCTGCGATCGGTCCACGCGCGGCCTCCTGAGCCCCGATCGGTCGACGCGTCGTCTCCTGAGCCCCGATCGATCCACGCGTCGTCTCCTGAGCCCCGATCGCTCCACGCGCCGTCTCCGAGCGCCGGTCGGTGCACGCGCCGTCTCCTGAGCCCCAATCGTTCCAAGCGTCGTCCCCTAATATCCGACCCATACACGCGTCGTCTCCGAGGCTCGATCAGTCCACGCGTCGTCGCCGAGTCCCGATCGGTCCACACGCGGCCTCCTGAGCACCGGTCGGTCCACGCGCCGTCTCCGAGCCTCGATCGGTCCACGTACCGTCTCCGAAGCCCCGATCGGTCTACGCGCCGTCTCCTGAGCCCCGATCGATCCACGCGCCGTCTCCGAGCCACGATCGGTCCGTGCGCCGCTTCCAGAGCCCCGATCGGTCCACGCGTCATCTCCTGATCTCCGATCGGTCCACGGACCGGTTCCTGATCCCCGATCGGTCCACGCGCCGCCTCCTGAGTCCCGATCGGTCAACGCGTCGTGTCCTAAGCCCCGATCGGTTAACGTGCCGTCTCCGAGCCCCGATCGGTCCACGCGCCGTCTCCTGAGCCCCGGTCGGTTCACGCGCCGACCCCGAGCCACGATCGGTCCGTGCGACGCTTCCAGAGCCCTATCGGTCCACGCGTCCTCTCCTGATCTCCTATTAGTCCACGCGCCGTCTCCTAAGTCCCGATCGGTCCACGTGCCGTCTCCGCGCGCCGATCGATTCACGCGCTGTCTCCTGAGCCCCGATAGGTACACGCGTCGTCGCCTACACCCCGATCGGTCCACGCGTCGTCTCCTAAGCCCCGATCGGTCCACGCGCCGTCTCCGAGCCCCGATCGGTCCACGCGTCGTCTCCGAGCCCCGATCGGTCCACGGGCCGTCGCCGAGTCATGATCTGTCCACGCGCGGCCTCCTGAGACCCGATCGGTCGACGCGCCGTCTTCGAGGCCCGATCGGTCCACGCATGGTCTCCTAAGCCCCAATCGGTTAACGCGCCGTCCCCGAGCCCCGATCGGTCCACGCGATGTCTCCTGAGCCCCGATACGTCCACGCGCAGTCGCCGAGCCCTGATCGGTCCACGCGCTGTCTCCTGAGCCCCGATAGGTACACGCGTCATCGCCTACACCCCGAACGGTCCACGCGTCCTCTCCTAAGCCCCGATCGGTCCACACGCCGTCTCCGAGCCCCGATCGGTCCACGCACTGTCTCCTGATCCCCATGGGTCCACGCGGCGCCTCCGGGGCCCCGATCGATCCACGCGAGGCTCCTAAGCCCCGATCGGTCCACCCGTCGTCTCCGAGCTCTGATCGGTCCACACGCCGTTTCCTGAGCCCCGATCGGTCCATGCGTCGTCTTCTTAGCCCCGATGCCTCCACGCGCCGTCGCCGAGCCCCGATCGGTCCACGCGCCGTCTCCGAGCCCCGATCGGTCCACACATCGTCTCCTAAGCCCCGATCGGTTAACGCGCCGTCTCCGAGCCCCGAACGGTCCACGCGCCGTCGCCGAACCCCAATTCGTCCACGCGCAACCGCCTGAGCCCCAGTCGGTCCACGCGCTGTCTTCGAGCCCCGATCAGTCCACGCGTCGACTCCGAGCCCCGATCGGTCTACGCGCCGTCGCCGAGCCATGATCGGTCCACGCGCGGCCTCCTGAGCCCCGATCGGTCCACGCGCCGTCGCCGAGCCGCGATCGGTTCTCGGGCGGCCTCCTGAGCCCCGGTCGGTTCACGCGCCGCATCCGAGCCCCAATCGGGCCACGCGCCGTCTCCTGAGTCCCGATCAGTCCACGCATCGTCTCCTAAGCCCCGATCGGTTAACGCGCCATCTCCGAGCCGCGATCGGTTCACGCGCCGTCGCCGAACCCCAATTGGTCCACGCGCAACCGCCTGAGCCCCAGTCGGTCCACGCGTTGTCTCCGAGCCCCGATGCCTCCACGCGCCGTTTCCTGAGCCCC
Organism: Netelia fuscicornis; assembly: GCA_946811545.1. Lineage (NCBI taxonomy): Eukaryota > Metazoa > Arthropoda > Insecta > Hymenoptera > Ichneumonidae > Netelia > Netelia fuscicornis. The sequence goes on from OX328015.1 coordinate 25,860,016, forward strand.
GATCGTTCCACACGCCGCTCCCTAAACCTCGATCGGTCCAGGCGTCGTCTCCTAAGCCCCGACCGGCTCACGCGCCGTCTCCTGTGCCCCGATCGATTCACGTGCCGTCTCTTGAGCCCCGATCGCTCCACGCGCCGTCTCCGAGCCCCGATCGGTCCACGCGCCGTCTCCTGAGCCCGGATCGGTCCACGCGCCGTCGCGGAACCCCAATTGGTCCACGCGCAACCGCCTGAGCCCCAGTCGGTCCACGCGCCATCTCCTGAGCCCCGATCGGTCCACGCATCGTCTTCTAAGCCCCGATACGTCCACACGCCGTCTCCGATCGCCGATCGGTCCGGGTGCCGCATTCTAAGCCGCGGTCCGTCCACGCGCAGTCTCCGATCACCGATCGGTCCACGAGCCGTCTCCTGAGCCCCGATCGGTCCACGCGCCGTTTCCGAGCCCCGATCGGTCCATGCGTCGTCTTCTAAGCCCCGATGCCTCCACGCGCCGTCTCCGTGCCCCGATCGGTGCAGGCGCCGCTTACTGAGCCCCGATCGGTCCACGCGCCGTCTCCTAAGCCCCGATCGGTTCACGCGCCGTCTCCGGAGCCCCGGTAGATCGACGCGAGTCTCCTAAGCCTCGACCGGTCCACGCGCCGTCCCCTGAGCCCCGATCGATCCACGCGCCGTCTCCGAGCCCCAGTCGGTCCACGCGCTGTCTCCGAGCACCGATCGGTCCACGCGCCGTCTCCGAGCGCAGATCATTTCACGCGCCGTCTCCTGAGCCCCGATCGTTCCACGCGCCGGCTCCTGAGCCCCCATCGGTCCACGCGTCGCCTTCTAACCCCGGACGGTCCACGCGTCGTCTTCTAAGCCCCGATCGGTCCACGAGCCGTTTTCCGAGCCCCGATCGGTCCACGCACCATCTCCTGCTCCCCAATCGGTCCACGCGCCGCCTCCGGAGCCCCGATCGATCCACGCGAAATCTGCTGAGCTCCGGTCGGTCCACGCGCCGTTTCCTGAGCCCCGTTCGGCCCACGCGCCGTCTCCTAAGCCCCGATCGGTCCACGAGCCGTCTCCTGAGCCTCCATCGATCCACGCGTCGTCTTCTAAGCCCAGATGCCTCCTCGCGCCGTCTCCGAGCCACGATCGGTCCAGGCGCCGTTTCCTGAGGCCCGATCGGTCCACGCGTTGTGTCCTAAGCTCGGATCGTTCCACGCGCCGCTTCCGATCCCCGATCGGTCCACGCGTCGTCTCCTGATCTCCGATCGGTCCACACACCATCTCCTAAGCCCCGATCATTCCACGCGCCATCTCCGAGCCCCGATCGGTCTACGCGCCGTCTCATAAGCCCCGATCGGACCACGCGCCTTCTCCTCAGCCCCGATCGGTCCACGCGCCGTCTCCGAGCGCCGATTAGTTCACGCGCCGTCTCCTGAGCCCCGATCGCTCCCGCTCCGTCTCCGAGCCCCGATCGGTCGACGCGCCGTCTCCTGAGCCCGGATCGGTCCAGGCGTATCCTCCTGTGCCCCGGTCGGTCCACGCGCCTTCTCCGAGCCCCGATCATTCCACGCGCCGTCTCGGAGCCCCGATCGATCCACGCGCCGTCTCCTGAACCCCGGTCGGTCCACGCGCCGTCTCCTGAGCCCCGATCGGTCCACGCGTCGTCTCCTAAGCCCCGATCGGTCCACGCGTCGTCTCCTAAGCCCCGATCCGTCGACGCGTCGTCTCCTGAGCCACGATCAATTGACGCGTCTTCTCCTGAGCCCAATCGCTCCTCGCGCCGTCTCCTGAGCCCCAACCGCTGCACACGCCGTTTCCTGAGCTCCGATCGGTCCACGCATCGTCTCCGAGCACCGATCGGACCACGCGCCTTCTCCTCAGCCCCGATCGTTCCACGCGCCGTCTCCGACCCCCGATCGGTCCACGCGCCGTTTCCGAGCCCCGATCGGTCCATGCGTCGTCTTCTAAGCCCCGATGCCTCCACGCGCCGTCTCCGTGCCCCGATCGGTGCAGGCGCCGCTTACTGAGCCCCGATCGGTCCACGCGCCGTCTCCTAAGCCCCGTTCGGTCCACGCGCCGTCGCCGAGCCATGATCGTTCCACGCGCGGCCTCCAGAGCCCCGATCGGTACACGCGCCGTCGCCGAGCCGCGATCGGTCCACGCGCCGTCGCCCAACCCGCCGAACCCCAATTGGTTCACGCGCAACCTCCTGAGCCCCAGTCGGTCCACGCGCCATCTCCTGAGCCCCGATCGGTCCACGCGCCGTCTCCTAAGCCCCGATCGGTTCACGCGCCGTCTCCGGAGCCCCGGTAGATCGACGCGAGTCTCCTAAGCCTCGACCGGGCCACGCGCCGTCCCCTGAGCCCCGATCGATCCACGCGCCGTCTCCGAGCCCCAGTCGGTCCACGCGCTGTCTCCGAGCACCGATCGGTCCACGCGCCGTCTCCGAGCGCAGATCATTTCACGCGCCGTCTCCTGAGCCCCGATCGTTCCACGCGCCGGCTCCTGAGCCCCCATCGGTCCACGCGTCGCCTTCTAACCCCGGACGGTCCACGCGTCGTCTTCTAAGCCCCGATCGGTTCACGCGCCGTCTCCGGAGCCCCGGTAGATCGACGCGAGTCTCCTAAGCCTCGACCGGTCCACGCGCCGTCCCCTGAGCCCCGATCGATCCACGCGCCGTCTCCGAGCCCCAGTCGGTCCACGCGCTGTCTCCGAGCACCGATCGGTCCACGCGCCGTCTCCGAGCGCAGATCATTTCACGCGCCGTCTCCTGATCTCCGATCGGTCCACACACCATCTCCTAAGCCCCGATCATTCCACGCGCCATCTCCGAGCCCCGATCGGTCTACGCGCCGTCTCATAAGCCCCGATCGGACCACGCACCTTCTCCTCAGCCCCGATCGGTCCACGCGCCGTCTCCGAGCGCCGATTAGTTCACGCGCCGTCTCCTGAGCCCCGATCGCTCCACGCTCCGTCTCCGAGCCCCGATCGGTCCACGCGCCGTCTCCTGAGCCCCGATCGGTCTACGCGTCGTTCCAGAAGACCCGATCCATCGACGCGCCGTCTCCTGATGCCCAATCGGTCCACGCGCTGTCTCCTGAGCCCCGATCGGTCCACGCGCCGTTTTCCGAGCCCCGATCGATCCACGCACCATCTCCTGCTCCCCAATCGGTCCACGCGTCGCCTCCGGAGCCCCGATCGGTCCACGCGAAATCTGCTGAGCTCCGGTCGGTCCACGCGCCGTTTCCTGAGCCCCGTTCGGCCCACGCGCCGTCTCCTAAGCCCCGATCGGTCCACGAGCCGTCTCCTGAGCCTCCATCGATCCACGCGTCGTCTTCTAAGCCCAGATGCCTCCTCGCGCCGTCTCCGAGCCACGATCGGTCCAGGCGCCGTTTCCTGAGCCCCGATCGTTCCACGCGCCGTCTCCGAGCCGCGATCGGTCCACGCGCCGTCTCCTGAGCCCCGATCGGTCCACGCGCCATCTCCGAGCCCCGAACGGTTCACGCACCGTCTCCTGGTCCCAATCGGTCCACGCGGCGCCTCCGGAGCCCCGATCGATCCACGCGAGTCTCCTGAGCCCCAGTCGGTCCGCGCGCCGTCTCCTGAGCCCCGATTGTTCGACGCGTCGTCGCCTGAGCCCCGATCGAACCACGCGTCGTCTCCTGAGCCCCGATCGCGCCACACGCCGTTTCCTGAGCCCCGATCGGTCCACGCGTCGTCTTCAAAGCCGCGATGCCTCCACGCGCCGTCTCCGAGCCACGATCGGTCCGTGCGCCGCTTCCACAACCCCGATCGGTCCACGCGTCACCTCCTGATCTCCGATCGGTCCACGCGCCGTCTCCTAAGCCCCGATCGTTCCACGCGGCGTCTCCGAGCCCCGATCGGTCCACGCGCCGTCTCCTAAGCCCCGTTCGGACCAAGCGCCTTCTCGTAAACCCCGGTCGGTCCACGCGCCGTCACCCGAGCCCCGATCGTTCCACACGCCGTCTCCGAGCCCCGATCGGTCCACGCTTCGTCTCCTGAGCCCGGATCGTTCCACGCGTCGTCTCCTGATCCCCGATCCGTAATCGCGTCGTCTCCGAGCCTCGATCGGTCCACACGCCGTGTCCGATCCCCGATCGGTCCGCGCGGCGTCTCCGGAGCCCCGATCGATCCACGCGAGTCTCCTGAGCCCCGGTCGGTCCGCGCGCCGTCATCTGAGCCCCCATCGGTCCACGCGTTGTCTCCTAAGCCCCGATCGGTCCACGCGCCGTCTCCGAGCCCCGATCGGTTCACGCATCGTCTCCTAAGCCCCGATCGGTTAACGCGCCGTCTCCGAGCGCCGAGCGGTCCACGCGCCGTCGCCGAACCCCAATTGGTCCATGCGCAACCGCCTGAGTCCCAGTCGGTCCACGCGCTGTCTCCGGAGCCCCGATCGATCCACGCGAGTCTCCTGAGCCCCGGTCGATCCACGCGAGTCTCCTGAGCCCCGGTCGGTCCGCGCGCCGTCATCTGAGCCCCCATCGGTCCACGCGTTGTCTCCTAAGCCCCGATCGGTCCACGCGCCGTCTCCGAGCCCCGATCGGTTCACGCATCGTCTCCTAAGCCCCGATCGGTTAACGCGCCGTCTCCGAGCGCCGAGCGGTCCACGCGCCGACGCCGAACCCCAATTGGTCCATGCGCAACCGCCTGAGTCCCAGTCGGTCCACGCGCTGTCTCCGAGCCCCGATCGGTCCACGCGCCGTCGCCGAGCCATGATCGGTCCACGCGCGGCCTCCTGAGCCCCAATCGGTCCACGGGCCGTCGCCGATCCACGATCGGTCCGTGCGCCGTTTCCAGAGCCCTATCGGTCCACGCATCGTCTCTTGATCTCCGATCGGTCCACGTGCCGTCTCCTAAGCCCCGATCGGTCCACGCATTGTCTCCGAGCGCCGATCGGTTCACGCGCTGTCTCCTGAGCCCCGATCATTCCACGCGCCGTCTCCGAGCCCCGATCGGTCCACGCGTTGTCTCCTTAGCCCCGATCGCTCCACGCGCCGTCTCCGAGCACCGAGCGGTCCACGCGCCGTCGCCGAACCCCAAATGGTCCACGCGCAACCGCCTGAGCCCCGATCGATCCACGCGAGTCTCCTGAGCCCCGGTCGGTCCACGCGTCGTCTCCTAAGCCCCGATCGGTTCACGCGCCGTCTCCGAGCCCCGATCGGTTCACGCATCGTCTCCTAAGCCCCGATCGGTTAACGCGCCGTCTCCGAGCGCCGAGCGGTCCACGCGCCGTCGCCGAGCCCCGATCGGTCCACGCGCGGTCTACTGAGCTCCGGTCGGTCCACACGCCGCTGCGAACCCCAATTGGTCCACGCGCAACCTCTCGAGCCCCAGTCGGTAAACGCGCTGTCTCCGAGCCCTGATCGGTCCACGCGCCGTCTCCTGAGCCCCGATCGGTCCACGCGTCGTCTCCTAAGCCCCGATCGGTTCACGCGCCGTATCCGAGCCCCAATCGGTCCACGCGCCGTCTCCTAAGCTCCAATCGGTCCACGCGCCGTCTCCTGAGCCCCGATACGTCGACGCGCAGTCGCCGAGCCCCGATCGCTCCTCGCGCCTTCTCCTGAGCCCCGCTCGGTCCATGCGTCGTGTTCTTAGCCCCGATGCCTCCACGCGCCGTCTCCTGAGCCCCGATCGTTCCACGCGCCGTCTCCGAGCCCCGATGGGTCCACACGCCGCCTCCTAAGCCCCGATCGGTCCACGCGTCGTCTCCTAAGCCCCGATCGGTCGACGCGTCGTCTCCTAATCCCCGGTCGGTCCACGCGCCGTCGCCGAACCCCAATTGGTCCACGCGCCACCTCCTGAGCCCCAGTCGGTCCACGTGCTGTCTCCGAGCACCGATCGGTCTACGCATCGTCTCCTAAACCCCGCTCTGTTAACGCGTCGTCTCCTGAGCCGCGATCGCTCCACGCGCCGTTTCCTGAGCCCCGATCGGTCCATCCGTCGTCTTTTAAGCCCCGATACCTCCACGCGCCGTCTCCGAGCCACGATCGGTCCAGGCGTGGCCTCCTGAGCCGCGGTTGGTCCACGCGCCGTTTCCTGAGCCCCGATCGGTCCACGCGTCGTCTTCGAAGCCCAGATGCCTGCTTGCGCCGTCTCCCAACCACGATCGGTGCAGGCGCCGCTTCCTGAGCCCCGATCGGTCCACGCGTTTTCTCCTAAGCCCCGATCGGTCCACGCGTCGTCTCCTCAGCCCCGATCGTTCCACGCGCCGTCTCCGAGCCCCGATCGGTCCACGCGGCGTCTCCTGAGCCCCGATCGGTTCACGCATCGTTTCCTGAGCCCCGATAGGTCCACACGCCGTATCCGAGCCCCGATCGGTCCGCATGACGCATTCTAAGCCACGGTCCGTCCACGCGCCGTCTCCGAGCACCGATCGGTCCACGCGCCGTCTCCTGAGGCCCGATCGGTCCACGCGTCGTCCTCGAGCCCCGATCGGTCGACGCGCCGTCTCCTGAGCCCGGATCGGTCCACGCGTCGGCTCCTAAGCCCCGATCGGTCCACGCGTCGTCTCCTAAGCCCCGATCCGTCGTCGCGTCGTCTCCTGAGCCCCGATCGATTCACGCGTCTTCTCCTGAGCCCCGACCGCTCCACGCGTCGTCTCCGAGCCCCGATCGGTCCACGCGCTGTCTCCTGAGCCCCGATAGGTACACGCGTCGTCTCCTACACCCCGATCGGTCCACGCGCGGCCTCCTGAGCCCCAATCGGTCCACGCGTCGTCTCCTGAGCCCCGATCAATTGACGCGTCTTCTCCTGAGCCCCGACCGCTCCACGCGTCGTCTCCGAGCTCCGATCGGTCCACGCGCCGTTCCGAGCCCCGATCGGTCCATGCGTCGTCTTCTAAGCCCCGATGCCTCCACGCGCCGTCTCCGAGCCACGATCGGTGCAGGCGCCGCTTCGTGAACCCCGATCGGTCCACGCGCGGTCTACTGAGCTCCGGTCGGTCCACACGCCGCTGCGAACCCCAATTGGTCCACGCGCAACCTCTCGAGCCCCAGTCGGTAAACGCGCTGTCTCCGAGCCCTGATCGGTCCACGCGCCGTCTCCTCAGCCCCGATCGGTCCACGTGTCGTCTCCTAAGCCCCGATCGGTTAACGCGCCGTCTCCGAGCCCCGATGGGTCCACGCGCCGCCTCCTAAGCCCCGATCGGTCCACGCGTCGTCTCCTAAGCCCCGATCGGTCGACGGGTCGCCTCCTAAGCCCCGATCGGTCGACGCGTCGTCTCCTAATCCCCGGTCGGTCCACGTGCCGTCGCCGAACCGCAATTGGTCCACGCGCCACCTCCTGAGCCCCAGTCGGTCCACGCGCTGTCTCCGAGCACCGATCGGTCTACGCATCGTCTCCTAAACCCCGCTCTGTTAACGCGTCGTCTCCTGAGCCGCGATCGCTCCACGCGCCGTTTCCTGAGCCCCGATCGGTCCATCCGTCGTCTTTTAAGCCCCGATACCTCCACGCGCCGTCTCCGAGCCACGATCGGTCCACGCGTCGGCTCCTACGCTTTCGATAGGTCCACGCGCGGCCTCCGTAGCCCCGGTCGATCCACGCGCCGTCTCCGAGCCCCGATCGGTCCACGCATCGTCTCCTAAGCCCCTATCGGTTAACGCACCGTCTCCCCGCCCCGATCGGTCCACGCGCCGACTCCTGAGCCCCGATACGTCCACGCGCAGTCGCCGAGCACCGATCAGTCCACGCGCGGCCTCCTGAGCCCCGGTCGGTTCACGCGCCGTCTCCCCGCCCCGATCGGTCCACGTGCCGTCTCCTGAGCCCTGACCCGTCCACGCGCGGCGTCGAGCCGCGATCGGTCCACGCGCGGCGTCGAGCCGCGATCGGTCCACGCGCGGCCTCCTGAGCCCCAATCGGTCCACGCTACGTCTCCTAAGCCCCAACCGGTCCGTGCGCCGTCTCCGAGCCCCGATCGGTCCACGCACCATCGCATGCTCCCCAATCGGTCCATGCGCCGCCTCCGGAGCCCTGATCGATCCACGCGAATCTCCTGAGCTCCGGTCGGTCCTCGTACCGTCTCCGAGCCCCGATCGGTCCACGTACCGTCTCCGAAGCCGCGATCGGTCCACGCGCCGTCTCCTGAGCCCCGATCGGTCCACGCGTCGTCTCCTAAGCCCCGATCGGTTCACGCGCCGTATCCGAGCCCCAATCGGTCCACGCGCCGTCTCCTAAGCTCCAATCGGTCCACGCGCCGTCTCCTGAGCCCCGATACGTCGACGCACAGTCGCCGAGCCCCGATCGGTCCACGCGCTGTCTCCTGAGCCCCGATAGGTACACGCGTCGTCTCCTACATCCCGATCGGTCCACGCGCGGCCTCCTGAGCCCCAGTCGGTCCACGCGTCGTCTCCTGAGCCCCGATCAATTGACGCGTCTTCTCCTGAGCCCCGATCGCTCCTCGCGCCTTCTCCTGAGCCCCGCTCGGTCCATGCGTCGTGTTCTTAGCCCCGATGCCTCCACGCGCCGTCTCCGAGCCACGATAGGTCCAGGCGCCACTTCCCGAGCCCCGATCGATCCACGCGCCGTCTCGTAAGCCACAATCGGTCCACGCGCCATCTCAGAGCGCTCATCATTTCACGCGCCGTCTCCTGAGCACCGATCGTTCCACGCGCCGTCTCCGAGCCCCGATCGGTCCACGCGGCGTCTCCTGAGCCCCGATCGGTTCACGCATCGTCTCCTGAGCCCCGATACGTCCACACGCCGTATCCGAGCCCCGATCGGTTCGCATGACGCATTCTAAGCCACGGTCCGTCCACGCGCCGTCTCTGTGCACCGATCGGTCCACGCGCCGTCTCGTGAGGCCCGATCGGTCCACGCGTCGTCCTCGAGCCCCGATCGGTCGACGCGCCGTCTCCTGAGCCCGGATCGGTCCACGCGTCGGCTCCTAAGCCCCGATCGGTCCATCCGTCGTCTTTTAAGCCCCGATACCTTCACGCGTCGTCTCCTGAGCCGCGATCGCTCCACGCGCCGTTTCCTGAGCCCCGATCGGTCCATCCGTCGTCTTTTAAGCCCCGATACCTTCACGCGCCGTCTCCGAGCCACGATCGGTCCAGGCGTGGCCTCCTGAGCCGCGGTCGGTCCACGCGCCGTTTCCTGAGCCCCGATCGGTCCACGTGTCGTCTTCGAAGCCCAGATGCCTGCTTGCGCCGTCTCCCAACCACGATCGGTGCAGGCGCCGCTTCCTGAGCCCCGATCGGTCCACGCGTTTTCTCCTAAGCCCCGATCGGTCCACGCGTCGTCTCCTCAGCCCCGATCGGTCGACGCGTCGTCTCCGAGCGCCGATCGGTGCACGCGCCGTCTCCTGAACACCGATCGTTCCACACGCCGCCTCCTAAGCCCCGATCGGTCTAAGCGTCGTCTCCTAAGCCCCGACCGGTCCAGGCGCCGTCTCCTGAGCCCCAATCGTTCCACGCGCCGTCTCCGAGCCCCGATCGGTCCACGCATCGTCACCTAAGATCCGATCGGTTAACGCACCATCTCCCCGCCCCGATCGGTCCACGCGCCGTCTCCTGAGCCCCGATACGTCCACGCGCAGTCGCCGAGCCCCGATCAGTCCACGCGCGGCCTCCTGAGCCCCGGTCGGTTCACGCGCCGTCTCCCCACGCCGATCGGTCGACGCGTCGTCTCCTAATCCCCGGTCGGTCCACGCGCCGTCGCCGAACCCCAATTGGTCCACGCGCCACCTCCTGAGCCCCAGTCGGTCCACGCGCTGTCTCCGAGCACCGATCGGTCTTCGCATCGTCTCCTAAACCCCGCTCTGTTAACGCGTCGTCTCCTGAGCCGCGATCGCTCCACGCGCCGTTTCCTGAGCCCCGATCGGTCCATCCGTCGTCTTTTAAGCCCCGATACCTTCACGCGTCGTCTCCGAGCCACGATCGGTCCAGGCGTGGCCTCCTGAGCCGCGGTCGGTCCACGCGCCGTTTCCTGAGCCCCGATCGGTCCACGTGTCGTCTTCGAAGCCCAGATGCCTGCTTGCGCCGTCTCCCAACCACGATCGGTGCAGGCGCCGCTTCCTGAGCCCCGATCGGTCCACGCGTTTTCTCCTAAGCCCCGATCGGTCCACGCGTCGTCTCCTCAGCCCCGATCGGTCGACGCGTCGTCTCCGAGCGCCGATCGGTGCACGCGCCGTCTCCTGAACACCGATCGTTCCACACGCCGCCTCCTAAGCCCCGATCGGTCTAAGCGTCGTCTCCTAAGCCCCGACCGGTCCAGGCGCCGTCTCCTGAGCCCCAATCGTTCCACGCGCCGTCTCCGAGCCCCGATCGGTCCACGCATCGTCACCTAAGATCCGATCGGTTAACGCACCATCTCCCCGCCCCGATCGGTCCACGCGCCGTCTCCTGAGCCCCGATACGTCCACGCGCAGTCGCCGAGCCCCGATCAGTCCACGCGCGGCCTCCTGAGCCCCGGTCGGTTCACGCGCCGTCTCCCCACGCCGATCGGTCCACGCGCCGTCTCCTGAGCCCTGATCTGTCCACGCGCCGTCTCCTGAGCCCCGATACGTCGACGCGCAGTCGCCGAGCCCCGATCGGCCCACGCGCGGTCTCCAAGCCTCGATCCGTACACGCGCCGTCTCCGAGCCCCGATCGGTCCACGCGCCGTCTCCTGAGACCCGATCGGTTCAAGCATCGTCTCCTAAGCCCCGATACGTCCACACGCCGGATCCGAGCCCCGATCGGTCCGCGTGACGCATTCTAAGTCACGGTCCGTCCACGCGCCGTCTCCGAGCACCGATCGGTCAACGCGCCGCCTCCTAAGCCTCGATCGGTCCACGCGTCGTCTCCTAAGCCCCGATCGGTCGACGGGTCGTCTCCTAAGCCCCGATCGGTCGACGCGTCGTCTCCTAATCCCCGGTCGGTCCACGCGCCGTCGCCGAACCCCAATTGGTCCATGCGCCACCTCCTGAGCCCCAATCGGTCCACGCGCCGTCTCCGAGCCCCGATCGGTGCGCGTGCCGCATTCTAAGCCACGGTCCATCCACGCGCCGTCTCCGAGCCCCGCTCGATCCACGCGTCGTCTCCTAAGCCCCGATCGGTCCACGCGCCGTCTCCTAAGCCCCGATTGATTCACGCGCCGTCTCCCAGCGACGATCGGTTCACGCGCCGTCTCCTGTGCTCCGATCGTTCCACGCGCCGTCTCCGAGCCCTGATCGATCCACGCGCCGTCTCCTGAACCCCAATCGGTCCACGCGTCGGCTCCTAAGACCCGATCCATCGACGCGTCGTCTCCTGAGACCCGATCGATCCACGCGCCGTCTCCGAGCCCCGATCGGTCCACGCGGCGTCTCCTGAGCCCCGATCGGTTCACGCATCGTTACCTGAGCCCCGATAGGTCCACACGCCGTATCCGAGCACCGATCGGTCCGCATGACGCATTCTAAGCCACGGTCCGTCCACGCGCCGTCTCCGAGCACCGATCGGTCCACGCGCCGTCTCCTGAGGCCCGATCGGTCCACGCGTCGTCCTCGAGCCCCGATCGGTCGACGCGCCGTCTCCTGAGCCCGGATCGGTCCACGCGTCGGCTCCTAAGCCCCGATCGGTCCACGCGTCGTCTCCTAAGCCCCGATCCGTCGTCGCGTCGTCTCCTGAGCCCCGATCGATTCACGCGTCTTCTCCTGAGCCCCGACCGCTCCACGCGTCGTCTCCGAGCCCCGATCGGTCCACGCGCTGTCTCCTGAGCCCCGATAGGTACACGCGTCGTCTCCTACACCCCGATCGGTCCACGCGCGGCCTCCTGATCCCCAATCGGTCCACGCGTCGTCTCCTGAGCCCCGATCAATTGACGCGTCTTCTCCTGAGCCCCGACCGCTCCACGCGTCGTCTCCGAGCTCCGATCGGTCCACGCGCCGTTCCGAACCCCGATCGGTCCATGCGTCGTCTTCTAAGCCCCGATGCCTCCACGCGCCGTCTCCGAGCCACGATCGGTGCAGGCGCCGCTTCGTGAACCCCGATCGGTCCACGCGCGGTCTACTGAGCTCCGGTCGGTCCACACGCCGCTGCGAACCCCAATTGGTCAACGCGCAACCTCTCGAGCCCCAGTCGGTAAACGCGCTGTCTCCGAGCCCTGATCGGTCCACGCGCCGTCTCCTCAGCCCCGATCGGTCCACGCGTCGTCTCCTAAGCCCCGATCGGTTAACGCGCCGTCTCCGAGCCCCGATGGGTCCACGCGCCGCCTCCTAAGCCCCGATCGGTCCACGCGCCGTCTCCTGAGCCCCGATCGTTCCACACGCCGCCTCTTAAGCCCCGATCGGTCCAGGCGTCGTCTCCTAAGCCCCGACCGGTCCACGCGCCGCCTCCTGAGTCCCGATCGGTCAACGCGTCGTGTCCTAAGCCCTGATCGGTCCACGTGCCGTCTCCGAGCCCCGATGGGTCCACGCGCCGCATCCTGGGCCCCGATCGGTGCACGCGCCGTCTCCTAAGCCCCGATCGGTCCACGGGCCGTCGCCGAACCCCAATTGGTCCACGCGAAACCGCCTGAGCCCCAGTCGGTCCACGCGCTGTCTCCGAGCCCCGATCGGTCCACGCATCGTCTCCTAAGCCCCGATCGGTTAACGCGCCGTCTCCGAGCCCCGAACGGTCCACGCGCCGTGGCCGAACCCCAATTGGTCCACGCGCAACCGCCTGAGCCCCAGTCGGTTCAGGCGCGGTCGCCGAACCGCGATCGGTCCACGCGTCGTCTCCGAGCCCCGATCGGTCCACGCGCCGTCGCCGAGCTATGGTCGGTCCACGCGCGGCCTCCTGAGCCCCGATCGGTCCACGCGCCGTCGCCGAGCCGCGATCGGTCCACGCGCCGTCGCCGAGCCGCGATCGGTCCACGCGCGGCCTCCTGAGGCCCGATTGGTTCACGCGCCGTATCCGAGCACCAATCGGTCCACGCGCCGTCTCCTGAGCCCCGATCGATCCACGCGCGGCCTCCTGAGCCCCGATCGGTCCACGCGCCGTCGCCGAGCCGCGATCGGTCCACGCGCGGCCTCCTAAGCCCCGATCGGTCCACGCGCCGTCGCCGAACCCCAATTGGTCCACGCGCTAGCGCCTGAGCCCCAGTCGGTCCACGCGCTGTCTCCGAGCACCGATCGGTCCACGCGCGGCCTCCTGAGCCCCGATCGGTCCACGCGCCGTCGCCGAGCCGCGATCGGTCCACGCGCGGTCTCCTGAGCCCCGGTCGGTTCACGCGGCGTCTCCTGAGCCCCGATCGGTCCACGCGTCGTTCCCTAAGCCCCGATCTATCCACGCGCAGTCTCCAGAGCCGCGATCGGTCCACGCATCCCCTCCTGAGCCCCGGACGGTCCACGCGCCGTCACCGAACCCCGATCGGTCGACGCGCTTTCTCCGAGCGCCGATCGGTTAACGCGGCGTCTCCGAGCCCCGATCAGTCCACGCGCTGTCTCCTGAGCCCCAATCGGTCTAGGCGTCGTCTTCTAAGCTCCGATCGGTCCACGCGCCGTCTCCGAGCCCCGATCAGTCCACGCATCATCTTCTGCTCCACAGTCGGTCCACGCGCCGCCTCCGGAGCCCCAATTGGTCCACGCGCAACCGCCTGAGCCCCAGTCGGTCCACTCGCTGTCTTCGAGCCCCGATCAGTCCACACGTCGTCTCCGAGCCCCGATCGGTCTACGCGCCGTCGCCGAGCCATGATCGGTCCACGCGCGGCCTCCTGAGCCCCGATCGGTCCACGCGCCGTCGCCGAGCCGCGATCGGTTCTCGGGCGGCCTCCTGAGCCCCGGTCGATTCACGCGCCGTGTACGAGCCCCAATCGGGCCACGCGCCGTCTCCTGAGTCCCGATCAGTCCACGCGTCGTCTCCTAAGCCCCAATTGGTCCACGCGCCGCCTCCGGAGCCCCGATCAATTGACGCGTCTTCTCCTGAGCCCCGATCGCTTCTCGTGCCGCCTCCTGAGCCCCGATCCGTCGAGGCGTCGGCTCCGGAGCCCCGATCAATTGACGTCTCTTCTCCTGAGCCCCGATCGCTCCTCGCGCCGTCTCCTGAACCCCGCTCGGTCCATGCGTCGTCTTCTTAGCCCGGATGCCTCCACGCGCCGACTCCGAGCCACGATCGGTCCAGGCGCCGCTTCCTGCGCCCCGATCAGTCCACGCGCCGTCTCCTAAGCCCCAATCGGTCCAGGCGCCGCTTCCTGAGACCCGCTCGTTCCACGCGCCGTCTCCGAGCCCCGATCGATCCACGCGCCGCCTCCTGAGCCCCGATCGGTCCACGCGCCGTATCCTAAGCCCCGATCGGTCCACGCGCCGTCTCTGAGCGATGATAACTTCACGCGCCGTCTCCTGAGCCCCGATCGGTCCACGCGTCGTCTCCTAAGCCCCGATCGGTCCACGCGCCGTCTCCTGAGCTCCGATCGGTCCACGCGTCGTCTCCTAAGCCACGATCGGTCCACGCGTCGTCTCCGAGCCCCGATGCCCCACGCGCCGTCTCCGAGCCACTATCGGTGCGTGCGCCGCTTCCAGAGCCCCGATCGGTCCAGGCGCCGCTTCCTGCGCCCCGATCGGTCCACGCGCCGTCTCCTAAGCCCCAATCGGTCCACGCGGCGTCTCCGAGCGCCGATCATTTCACGCGCCGTTTCCTGAGACCCGATAGTTCCACGCGCCGTCTCCGAGCCCCGATCGGTCCACGCGTCGTCTCCGAGCCCCGATCGGTCCACGCGCCGTCGCCGAGCTATGATCGGTCCACGCGCGGCCTCCTGAGCCCCGATCGGTCCACGCGCCGTCGCCGAGCCGCGATCGGTCCACGCGCCGTCGCCGAGCCGCGATCGGTCCACGCGCGGCCTCCTGAGGCCCGATGGGTTCACGCGCCGTATCCGAGCACCAATCGGTCCACGCGCCGTCTCCTGAGCCCCGATCGGTCCACGCGCGGCCTCCTGAGCCCCGATCGGTCCACGCGCCGTCGCCGAGCCGCGATCGGTCCACGCGCGGCCTCCTAAGCCCCGATCGGTCCACGCGCCGTCGCCGAACCCCAATTGGTCCACGCGCAAGCGCCTGAGCCCCAGTCGGTCCACGCGCTGTCTCCGAGCACCGATCGGTCCACGCGCGGCCTCCTGAGCCCCGATCGGTCCACGCGCCGTCGCCGAGCCGCGATCGGTCCACGCGCGGTCTCCTGAGCCCCGGTCGGTTCACGCGGCGTCTCCTGAGCCCCGATCGGTCCACGCGTCGTTCCCTAAGCCCCGATCTATCCACGCGCAGTCTCCAGAGCCGCGATCGGTCCACGCATCCCCTCCTGAGCCCCGGACGGTCCACGCGCCGTCACCGAACCCCGATCGGTCGACGCGCTTTCTCCGAGCGCCGATCGGTTAACGCGGCGTCTCCGAGCCCCGATCAGTCCACGCGCTGTCTCCTGAGCCCCAATCGGTCTAGGCGTCGTCTTCTAAGCTCCGATCGGTCCACGCGCCGTCGCCGAACCCCAATTGGTCCACGCGCAACCGCCTGAGCCCCAGTCGGTCCACGCGCCGTCCCCGAGCCCCGATCGGTCCACGCGTCGTCTTCGAGCCCCGATTGGTCCACGCGCCGTCGCCGAGCCATGATCGGTCCACGCGCGGCCTCCTGAGCCCCGATCGGTCCACGCGTGGTCTCCGAACCCCGATCGGTCCACGCGCCGTTTCCGAGCCCCGATCGGTCCACGCGTCATCTCCTGAGCCCCGATCGGTCCACGCGTCGTCTCCTAAGCCCCGACCGGTCCACGCGCCGCCTCCGGAGCCCCAATTGGTCCACGCGCAACCGCCTGAGCCCCAGTCGGTCCACGCGCTGTCTTCGAGCTCCGATCAGTCCACGCGTCGTCTCCGGGCCCCGATCGGTCTACGCGCCGTCGCCGAGCCATGATCGGTCCACGCGCGGCCTCCTGAGCCCCGATCGGTCCACGCGCCGTCGCCGAGCCGCGATCGGTTCTCGGGCGGCCTCCTGAGCCCCGGTCGTTTCACGCGCCGTATCCGAGCCCCAATCGGGCCACGCGCCGTCTCCTGAGTCCCGATCAGTCCACGCATCGTCTCCTAAGCCCCAATCGGTCCACGCGCCGCCTCCGGAGCCCCGATCGATCCACGCGAATCTCCTGAGCTCCGGTCGGTCGACGCGCCGTCTCCTTAGCCCCGATCGGTCCACGCGTGGTCTCCTAAGCCCCGATTCGTCGACGCGTCGTCTCCTGAGCCCCGATCAATTGACGCGTCTTCTCCTGAGCCCCGATCGCTTCTCGTGCCGCCTCCTGAGCCCCGATCCGTCGAGGCGTCGTCTCCGGAGCCCCGATCAATTGACGTGTCTTCTCCTGAGCCCCGATCGCTCCTCGCGCCGTCTCCTGAACCCCGCTCGGTCCATGCGTCGTTTTCTTAGCCCGGATGCCACCACGCGCCGTCTCCGAGCCACGATCGGTCCAGGCGCCGCTTCCTGCGCCCCGATCGGTCCACGCGCCGTCTCCTAAGCCCCAATCGGTCCACGCGGCGTCTCCGAGCGCCGATCATTTCACGCGCCGTCTCCTGAGACCCGATCGTTCCACGCGCCGTCCCCGAGCCCCGATCGATCCACGCGCCGCCTCCTGAGCCCCGATCGGTCCACGCGCTGTCTCCTGAGCCCCGATAGGTACACGCGTAGTCTCCTAAGCCCCGATCGGTCCACGCGTCGTCTCCGAGCTCTGATCGGCCCACACGCCGTTTCCTGAGCCCCGATTGGTGCATGCGTCGTCTTCTTAGCCCCGATGCCTCCACGCGTCGTCTCCGAGCCACGATCGGTCCAGGCGCCGCTTCCTGAACCCCGATCGGTCCATGCGCCGTATCCGAAGCCCCGATCGGTCCACGCGCCGTCCCCTGAGCCCGATCTGTCCACGCGCCGTCTCCGAGCCCCGATCGGTTCACGGATCGTCTCCTAAGCCCCGATCGGTTAACGCGCCGTCTCCGAGCCCCGGTCGGTCCACGCGCCGTCGCCGAACCCCAATTGGTCCACGCGCAACCGCCTGCGCCCCAGTCGGTCTACGCGCGGTCTCCGAGCCCCGATCGGTGCATGCGTCGTCTTCTTAGCCCCGATGCCTCCACGCGTCGTCTCCGAGCCACGATCGGTCCAGGCGCCGCTTCCTGAACCCCGATCGGTCCACGCGCCGTATCCTAAGCCCCGATCGGTCCACGCGCCGTCCCCTGAGCCCGATCTGTCCACGCGCCGTCTCCGAGCCCCGATCGGTTCACGGATCGTCTCCTAAGCCCCGATCGGTTAACGCGCCGTCTCCGAGCCCCGATCGGTCCACGCGCCGTCGCCGAACCCCAATTGGTCCATGCGCAACCGCCTGCGCCCCAGTCGGTCCACGCGCGGTCTCCGAGCCCCGATCGGTCCACGCGTCGCCTCCGAGCCCCGATCAGTCCACGCGCCGTCTCCTAAGCCCCGATCGCTCCACGGGCCGTCTCCTGAGCCCCGATTGCTCCACGGGCCATTTCCTGAGCCCCGATCGTTCCACACGCCACCCCCCAAGTCTCGATCGGTCCAGGCGTCGTCTCCTAAGCCCCGACCGGCTCACGCGCGGTCTCCTGTGCCCCGATCGATTCACGTACCGTCTCCTAAGCCCCGATCGGTCCACCCGTCGTCTCTTAAGCCCCAATCGGTCCACGCGCCATCTCCGAGCGCCGATCATTTCACGCGCTGTCTCCTGAGCCCCGGTCGGTCCACGCGCCGTCACCTGAGCCCTGATCGGTCGACGCGTCGTCTCCTGAGCCCCGATCGCTCCACACGCCGTTTCTTGAGCCACGATCGGTCCACGCGCCGTCTCCTGAGCTCCGATCGGTCCACGCGTCGTCTCCTAAGCCACGATCGGTCCACGCGTCGTCTCCGAGCCCCGATGCCCCACGCGCCGTCTCCGAGCCACTATCGGTGCGTGCGCCGCTTCCAGAGCCCCGATCGGTCCAGGCGCCGCTTCCTGCGCCCCGATCGGTCCACGCGCCGTCTCCTAAGCCCCAATCGGTCCACGCGGCGTCTCCGAGCGCCGATCATTTCACGCGCCGTTTCCTGAGACCCGATAGTTCCACGCGCCGTCTCCGAGCCCCGATCGGTCCACGCGTCGTCTCCGAGCCCCGATCGGTCCACGCGCCGTCGCCGAGCTATGATCGGTCCACGCGCGGCCTCCTGAGCCCCGATCGGTCCACGCGCCGTCGCCGAGCCGCGATCGGTCCACGCGCCGTCGCCGAGCCGCGATCGGTCCACGCGCGGCCTCCTGAGGCCCGATGGGTTCACGCGCCGTATCCGAGCACCAATCGGTCCACGCGCCGTCTCCTGAGCCCCGATCGGTCCACGCGCGGCCTCCTGAGCCCCGATCGGTCCACGCGCCGTCGCCGAGCCGCGATCGGTCCACGCGCGGCCTCCTAAGCCCCGATCGGTCCACGCGCCGTCGCCGAACCCCAATTGGTCCACGCGCAAGCGCCTGAGCCCCAGTCGGTCCACGCGCTGTCTCCGAGCACCGATCGGTCCACGCGCGGCCTCCTGAGCCCCGATCGGTCCACGCGCCGTCGCCGAGCCGCGATCGGTCCACGCGCGGTCTCCTGAGCCCCGGTCGGTTCACGCGGCGTCTCCTGAGCCCCGATCGGTCCACGCGTCGTTCCCTAAGCCCCGATCTATCCACGCGCAGTCTCCAGAGCCGCGATCGGTCCACGCATCCCCTCCTGAGCCCCGGACGGTCCACGCGCCGTCACCGAACCCCGATCGGTCGACGCGCTTTCTCCGAGCGCCGATCGGTTAACGCGGCGTCTCCGAGCCCCGATCAGTCCACGCGCTGTCTCCTGAGCCCCAATCGGTCTAGGCGTCGTCTTCTAAGCTCCGATCGGTCCACGCGCCGTCGCCGAACCCCAATTGGTCCACGCGCAACCGCCTGAGCCCCAGTCGGTCCACGCGCCGTCCCCGAGCCCCGATCGGTCCACGCGTCGTCTTCGAGCCCCGATTGGTCCACGCGCCGTCGCCGAGCCATGATCGGTCCACGCGCGGCCTCCTGAGCCCCGATCGGTCCACGCGTGGTCTCCGAACCCCGATCGGTCCACGCGCCGTTTCCGAGCCCCGATCGGTCCACGCGTCATCTCCTGAGCCCCGATCGGTCCACGCGTCGTCTCCTAAGCCCCGACCGGTCCACGCGCCGCCTCCGGAGCCCCAATTGGTCCACGCGCAACCGCCTGAGCCCCAGTCGGTCCACGCGCTGTCTTCGAGCTCCGATCAGTCCACGCGTCGTCTCCGGGCCCCGATCGGTCTACGCGCCGTCGCCGAGCCATGATCGGTCCACGCGCGGCCTCCTGAGCCCCGATCGGTCCACGCGCCGTCGCCGAGCCGCGATCGGTTCTCGGGCGGCCTCCTGAGCCCCGGTCGTTTCACGCGCCGTATCCGAGCCCCAATCGGGCCACGCGCCGTCTCCTGAGTCCCGATCAGTCCACGCATCGTCTCCTAAGCCCCAATCGGTCCACGCGCCGCCTCCGGAGCCCCGATCGATCCACGCGAATCTCCTGAGCTCCGGTCGGTCGACGCGCCGTCTCCTTAGCCCCGATCGGTCCACGCGTGGTCTCCTAAGCCCCGATTCGTCGACGCGTCGTCTCCTGAGCCCCGATCAATTGACGCGTCTTCTCCTGAGCCCCGATCGCTTCTCGTGCCGCCTCCTGAGCCCCGATCCGTCGAGGCGTCGTCTCCGGAGCCCCGATCAATTGACGTGTCTTCTCCTGAGCCCCGATCGCTCCTCGCGCCGTCTCCTGAACCCCGCTCGGTCCATGCGTCGTTTTCTTAGCCCGGATGCCACCACGCGCCGTCTCCGAGCCACGATCGGTCCAGGCGCCGCTTCCTGCGCCCCGATCGGTCCACGCGCCGTCTCCTAAGCCCCAATCGGTCCACGCGGCGTCTCCGAGCGCCGATCATTTCACGCGCCGTCTCCTGAGACCCGATCGTTCCACGCGCCGTCCCCGAGCCCCGATCGATCCACGCGCCGCCTCCTGAGCCCCGATCGGTCCACGCGCTGTCTCCTGAGCCCCGATAGGTACACGCGTAGTCTCCTAAGCCCCGATCGGTCCACGCGTCGTCTCCGAGCTCTGATCGGCCCACACGCCGTTTCCTGAGCCCCGATTGGTGCATGCGTCGTCTTCTTAGCCCCGATGCCTCCACGCGTCGTCTCCGAGCCACGATCGGTCCAGGCGCCGCTTCCTGAACCCCGATCGGTCCATGCGCCGTATCCGAAGCCCCGATCGGTCCACGCGCCGTCCCCTGAGCCCGATCTGTCCACGCGCCGTCTCCGAGCCCCGATCGGTTCACGGATCGTCTCCTAAGCCCCGATCGGTTAACGCGCCGTCTCCGAGCCCCGGTCGGTCCACGCGCCGTCGCCGAACCCCAATTGGTCCACGCGCAACCGCCTGCGCCCCAGTCGGTCTACGCGCGGTCTCCGAGCCCCGATCGGTGCATGCGTCGTCTTCTTAGCCCCGATGCCTCCACGCGTCGTCTCCGAGCCACGATCGGTCCAGGCGCCGCTTCCTGAACCCCGATCGGTCCACGCGCCGTATCCTAAGCCCCGATCGGTCCACGCGCCGTCCCCTGAGCCCGATCTGTCCACGCGCCGTCTCCGAGCCCCGATCGGTTCACGGATCGTCTCCTAAGCCCCGATCGGTTAACGCGCCGTCTCCGAGCCCCGATCGGTCCACGCGCCGTCGCCGAACCCCAATTGGTCCATGCGCAACCGCCTGCGCCCCAGTCGGTCCACGCGCGGTCTCCGAGCCCCGATCGGTCCACGCGTCGCCTCCGAGCCCCGATCAGTCCACGCGCCGTCTCCTAAGCCCCGATCGCTCCACGGGCCGTCTCCTGAGCCCCGATTGCTCCACGGGCCATTTCCTGAGCCCCGATCGTTCCACACGCCACCCCCCAAGTCTCGATCGGTCCAGGCGTCGTCTCCTAAGCCCCGACCGGCTCACGCGCGGTCTCCTGTGCCCCGATCGATTCACGTACCGTCTCCTAAGCCCCGATCGGTCCACCCGTCGTCTCTTAAGCCCCAATCGGTCCACGCGCCATCTCCGAGCGCCGATCATTTCACGCGCTGTCTCCTGAGCCCCGGTCGGTCCACGCGCCGTCACCTGAGCCCTGATCGGTCGACGCGTCGTCTCCTGAGCCCCGATCGCTCCACACGCCGTTTCTTGAGCCACGATCGGTCCACGCGTCGTCTTCAAAGCCCCGATCCGTACACGCGTCGTCTCCGAGCCCCGATCGGTTAACGCGCCGTCTCCGAGCCCCGAACGGTCCACGCGCCGTGGCCGAACCCCAATTGGTCCACGCGCAACCGCCTGAGCCCCAGTCGGTTCACGCGCGGTCGCCGAACCGCGATCGGTCCACGCGTCGTCTCCGAGCCCCGATCGGTCCACGCGCCGTCGCCGAGCTATGGTCGGTCCACGCGCGGCCTCCTGAGCCCCGATCGGTCCACGCGCCGTCGCCGAGCCGCGATCGACCCACGCGCGGCCTCCTGAGGCCCGATTGGTTCACGCGCCGTATCCGAGCCCCAATCGGTCCACGCGCCGTCTCCTGAGCCCCGATCGGTCCACGCGTCGTCTCCGAGCCATGATCGGTCCAGGCGCCGCTTCCTGAGCCCCGATCGGTCCACGCCCCGTATCCTAAGCCCCGATCGGTCCATGCGCCGTCCCCTGAGCCCGATCTGTCCACGCGCCGTCTCCGAGCCCCGATCGGTTCACGGATCGTCTCCTAAGCCCCGGTCGGTCCACGCGCCGTCTCCGAGCCCCGATCGGTTCACGCATCGTCTCCTAAGCCCCGATCGGTTAACGCGCCGTCTCCGAGCCGCGATCGGTCCACGCGCCGTCGCCGAACCCCAATTGGTCCACGCGCAACCGCCTGAGCCCCAGTCGGTCCACGCGTTTTCTTCGAGCTCCAATCGGTCCACGCGCCGTTTCCTGAGCCCCGATCGGTCCATACGTCGTCTTCTAAACCCCGATGCCTCCACGCGCCGTCTCCGAGCCAGATCGGTTCAGGCGCCGCTTCCCGAGCCCCGATCAGTCCACGCGCCGTCTCCTAAGCCCCGATCGCTCCACGGGCCGTCTCCTGAGCCCCGAGTGCTCCACGGGCCATTTCCTGAGCCCCGATCATTCCACACGCCGCCCCCTAAGTCTCGATCGGTCCAGGCGTCGTCTCCTAAGCCCCGACCGGCTCACGCGCCGTCTCCTGTGCCCCGATCGATTCACGTACCGTCTCCTAAGCCCCGATCGGTCCACCCGTCGTCTCTTAAGCCCCAATCGGTCCACGCGCCATCTCCGAGCGCCGATCATTTCACGCGCTGTCTGCTGAGCCCCGGTATGTCCACGCGCCGTCACCTGACCCCTGATCGGTCGACACGTCGTCTCCTGAGCCCCGATCGCTCCACACGCCTTTTCTTGAGCCACGATCGGTCCACGCGTCGTCTTCAAAGCCCCGATCCGTACACGCGTCGTCTCCGAGCCTCGATCTGTCCACGCGCCGTCGCCGAGCCCCGATCGGTCCACGCGCCGTCTCCGAGCCCCGATCGGTCCACGCATCGTCTCCTAAGCCCCGATCGGTTAACGCGCCGTCACCGAGCCCCGAACGGTCCACGCGCCGTCGCCGAACCCCAATTGGTCCACGCGCAACCGCCTGAGCCCCAGTCGGTTCACGTGCGGTCGCCGAACCCCGATCGGTCCACGCGTCGTCTCCGAGCCCCGATCGGTCCACGCGCCGTCGCCGAGCTATGATCGGTCCACGCGCGGCCTCCTGAGCCCCGATCGGTCCACGCGCCGTCGCCGAGCCGCGATCGGTCCACGCGCGGCCTCCTAAGCCCCGATCGGTCCACGCGCCGTCGCCGAACCCCAATTGGTCCACGCGCTAGCGCCTGAGCCCCAGTCGGTCCACGCGCTGTCTCCGAGCACCGATCGGTCCACGCGCGGCCTCCTGAGCCCCGATCGGTCCACGCGCCGTCGCCGAGCCGCGATCGGTCCACGCGCGGTCTCCTGAGCCCCGGTCGGTTCACGCGGCGTCTCCTGAGCCCCGATCGGTCCACGCGTCGTTCCCTAAGCCCCGATCTATCCACGCGCAGTCTCCAGAGCCGCGATCGGTCCACGCATCCCCTCCTGAGCCCCGGACGGTCCACGCGCCGTCACCGAACCCCGATCGGTCGACGCGCTTTCTCCGAGCGCCGATCGGTTAACGCGGCGTCTCCGAGCCCCGATCAGTCCACGCGCTGTCTCCTGAGCCCCAATCGGTCTAGGCGTCGTCTTCTAAGCTCCGATCGGTCCACGCGCCGTCTCCGAGCCCCGATCAGTCCACGCATCATCTTCTGCTCCACAGTCGGTCCACGCGCCGCCTCCGGAGCCCCAATTGGTCCACGCGCAACCGCCTGAGCCCCAGTCGGTCCACGCGCTGTCTTCGAGCCCCGATCAGTCCACACGTCGTCTCCGAGCCCCGATCGGTCTACGCGCCGTCGCCGAGCCATGATCGGTCCACGCGCGGCCTCCTGAGCCCCGATCGGTCCACGCGCCGTCGCCGAGCCGCGATCAGTTCTCGGGCGGCCTCCTGAGCCCCGGTCGATTCACGCGCCGTGTACGAGCCCCAATCGGGCCACGCGCCGTCTCCTGAGTCCCGATCAATCCACGCGTCGTCTCCTAAGCCCCAATTGGTCCACGCGCCGCCTCCGGAGCCCCGATCAATTGACGCGTCTTCTCCTGAGCCCCGATCGCTTCTCGTGCCGCCTCCTGAGCCCCGATCCGTCGAGGCGTCGGCTCCGGAGCCCCGATCAATTGACGTCTCTTCTCCTGAGCCCCGATCGCTCCTCGCGCCGTCTCCTGAACCCCGCTCGGTCCATGCGTCGTCTTCTTAGCCCGGATGCCTCCACGCGCCGACTCCGAGCCACGATCGGTCCAGGCGCCGCTTCCTGCGCCCCGATCGGTCCACGCGCCGTCTCCTAAGCCCCAATCGGTCCAGGCGCCGCTTCCTGAGACCCGCTCGTTCCACGCGCCGTCTCCGAGCCCCGATCGATCCACGCGCCGCCTCCTGAGCCCCGATCGGTCCACGCGCCGTATCCTAAGCCCCGATCGGTCCACGCGCCATCTCTGAGCGATGATAACTTCACGCGCCGTCTCCTGAGCCCCGATCGGTCCACGCGTCGTCTCCTAAGCCCCGATCGGTCCACGCGCCGTCTCCTGAGCTCCGATCGGTCCACGCGTCGTCTCCTAAGCCACGATCGGTCCACGCGTCGTCTCCGAGCCCCGATGCCTCCACGCGCCGTCTCCGAGCCACTATCGGTGCGTGCGCCGCTTCCAGAGCCCCGATCGGTCCAGGCGCCGCTTCCTGCGCCCCGATCGGTCCACGCGCCGTCTCCTAAGCCCCAATCGGTCCACGCGGCGTCTCCGAGCGCCGATCATTTCACGCGCCGTTTCCTGAGACCCGATAGTTCCACGCGCCGTCTCCGAGCCCCGATCGATCCACGCGCCGCCTCCTGAGCCCCGATCAGTCCAGGCGCCGTCTCCTAAGCCCCGATCGCTCCACGGGCCGTCTCCTGAGCCCCGATCGGTCGACGCGTCGTCTTCTAAGCCCCGGTCGGTTCACACGTCGTCTCCGAGCCGCGATCGGTCCATGCATCGTCTCCTAAGCCTCGATCCGTTAACGTGCCGTCTCCGAGCCCCGATCGGTCCACGCGCCGTCTACGAGCTCCGATGGGTCCACGCGCCGCATCCTGAGCCCCGATCGGACGACGCGTCGTCTCCTGAACCGCGATTGCTCCTAGGCCCGTTTCCTGAGCCCCGATCGGTCCACGCGTCGTCTTCTAAGCCCCGGTCGGTTCACACGCCGTCTCCGAGCCGCGATCGGTCCACGCATCGTCTCCTAAGCCCCGATCCGTTAACGTGCCGTCTCCTGAGCCCTGATCGGTCGACGCGTCGTCTCCTGAGCCCCGATCGCTCCACACGCCGTTTCTTGAGCCCCGATCGGTCCACGCGTCGTCTTCAAAGCCCCGATCCGTACACGCGTCGTCTCCGAGCGTCGATCTGTCCACGCGCCGTCGCCGAGCCCCGATCGGTCCACGCGCCGTCTCCGAGCCCCGATCGGTCCACGCATCGTCTCCTAAGCCCCAATCGGTTAACGCGCCGTCTCCGAGCCCCGATCGGTCCACGCGACGTCGCCGAACCTCAATTGGTCCACGCGAAACCGCCTGAGCCCCAGTCGGTCCACGCGCTGTCTCCGAGCCCCGATCGGTCCACGCGCCGTCGCCGAGCCACGATCGGTCCACGCGCGGCCTCCTGAGCCCCGATCGATCCACGCGCCGTCGCCGAGCCGCGATCGGTCCACGCGCGGTCTCCTGAGCCCCGGTCGGTTCACGCGCCATCTCCTGAGCCCCGATCGGTCCACGCGTCGTTCCCTAAGCCGCGATCGATCCACGCGCAGTCTCCAGAGCCGCGATCGGTCCACGCATCCCCTCCTGAGCCCCGGACGGTCCACGCGCCGTCACCGAACCCCGATCGGTCGACGCGCTGTCTCCGAGCGCCGATCGGTTAACGCGCCGTCTCCGAGCCCCGATCAGTCCACGCGCTGTCCCCTGAGCCCCAATCGGTCTAGGCGTCGTCTTCTAAGCCCTGATCCGTCCACGGGCCGTGTCCGAGCGCCGATCATTTCACGCGCCGTCTCCTGAGCCCCGATCGGTTCACACCACTTCTCCTGAGCCCCGATCGGTTCACCCGTCGCCTCTTAAGTCCCAATCGGTCCACGCGCCCTCTCAGAGCGCCGATCATTTCACGCGCCGTCTCCTGAGCCCCGGTCGGTCCGCGCGCCGTCACCTGAGCCCCGATCGGTCGACGCGTCGTCTTCTGAGCCCCGATCGACCCACGCGTTGTCTCCTGAGCCCCGACTGCTCCACACGCCCTTTCCTGAGCCCCGATCGGTCCACGCATCGTCTCCGAGCACCGATCGGTCCACGCGCCGTCCCCTAAGCCCCGATCGGTCCACGCGCCGTCTCCGAGCACCGATCGGTTCACGCGCCGTCTCCTGAGCCCCGATCGTTCCACGCGCCGTCTCCGAGCTCCGATCGGCCCACGCGCTGTCTCCTAAGCACCGATCGGTCCAAGCGCCTTCTCTTAAGCCCCGATCGGTCCACGCGCCGTCTCCGAGCCCCGATCGGTCCACGCGGCGTCTCCTGAGCCCCGATCGGTCCACGCGTCGTCTCCTGCGCCCCGACCGCTCCACACGCCCTTTCCTGAGCCCCGATCGGTCCACACATCGTCTCCGAGCACCGATCGGTCCACGCGCCGTCCCCTAAGCCCCGATCGGTCCACACGCCGTATCCGAGCCCCGATCGGTCCGCATGACGCATTCTAAGCCACGGTCCGTCCACGCGCCGTCTCCGAGCACCGATCGGTCCACGCGCCGTCTCCTGGGGCCCGATCGGTCCACGCGTCGTCCTCGATCCCCGATCGGTCGACGCGCCGTCTCCTGAGCCCGGATCGGTCCACGCGTCGGCTCCTAAGCCCCGATCGGTCCACGCGTCGTCTCCTAAGCCCCGATCCGTCGTCGCGTCGTCTCCTGAGCCCCGATCGATCCAGGCGTCTTCTCCTGAGCCCCGACCGCTCCACGCGTCGTCTCCGAGCTCCGATCGGTCCACGCGCCGTTCCGAGCCCCGTTCGGTCCATGCGTCGTCTTCTAGGCCCCGATGCCTCCACGCGCCGTCTCCGAGCCACGATCGGTGCAGGCGCCGCTTCGTGAACCCCGATCGGTCCACGCGCTGTCTCCTGAGCCCCGATCGGTCCACACGCCGTCGCCGAGCCGCGATCCGTTCTCGCGCGGCCTCCTGAGCCCCGGTCGGTTCACGCGCCGTATCTGAGCCCCAATCGGGCCACGCTCCGTCTCCTGAGTCCCGATCGGTCCACGCGTCGTCTCCTAAGCCCCAATCGGTCCACGCGCCGCCTACGGAGCCCCGATCGATCCACGCGAATCTCCTGAGCTCCGATCGGTCCACGCGCCGTTGCCGAACCCCAATTGGTTCACGCGAAACCGCCTGAGCCCCAGTCGGTCCACGCGCTGTCTCCGAGCCCCGATCGGTCCACGTGCCGTCTCCGAGCCCCGATCGGTCCACGCGCCGACTCCTAATCCCCAATCTGTCCACGACCCGTCTCCGGGCCCCGATCGGTGCACGCGCCGTCTCCTAAGCCCCGATCGGTCCACGAGCCGTCGCCGAACCCCAATTGGTCCACGCGAAACCGCCTGAGCCCCAGTCGGTCCACGCGCTGTCTCCGAGCCCCGATCGGTCCACGCGTCGTCTCCGAGCCCCGATCGGTCCACGCGAATCTCCTGAGCTCCGGTCGGTCGACGCGCCGTCTCCTGAGCCCCGATCGGTCCACGCGTCGGCTCCTAAGCCCCGATCCATCGACGCGTCGTCTCCTGAGCCCCGATCGATCCACACGCCGTCTCCGAGCCCCGATCGGTCCGCGTGCCATATTCTAAACCACGGTCCATCCACGCGCCGTCTCCGAGCCCCGATCGGTCCACGCGTCGTCTCCTAAGCCCCGATCCGTCGACGCGTCGTCTCCTGAGCCACGAACGATCCACGCGCTGCCTCCTGAGCCCCGATCGCTCCACGTATCGTCTCCTAAGCGTCAATCGGTCCACACGCCGTCTCTGAGCGCCGATCGGTTCACGCGTCGTCTCCTGAGCCCCTATCGTTCCACGCGCCGCCTCCTAAGCCCCGATTGGTCCAGGCGTCATCTCCTAAGCCCCGACCGGTCCACGCGCCGTCTCCGGAACCCCGGTCGGTTCACGCGCCATCTCCGAGCCCCAATCGGTCCACGCGCCGTCTCCTGAGCCCCGATCGGTCCACGCGCCGTCTCCTGAGCCCCGATCGTTCCACGCGCCGTCTCCTGAGCCCTGATCGGTCCACGCGTCGTCTCCTAAGCCCCGATCGGTCCAAGCGCCGTCTCCGAGCCCCAATCGGTCCACGCGTCGTCTCCTAAGCCCCGATCGGTCCACGCGCCGTCTCCGAGCGCCGATCGGTTCACGCGCCGTCTCCTGAGCCCCGATCGTTCCACCCGTCGTCTCCGAGCCCCGATCAGTCCACGCGCGGCCTCCTGAGCCCCGGTTGGTTCACGCGCCGTATCCGTGCCCCGATCGGTCCACGCGTCGCTTCGTAAGCCCCATCGGTCCACGCGTCGTCTCCTAACCCCGGACGGTCCACGCGTCGTCTCCGAGCCCCGATCGGTTAACGCGCCGTCTCCGAGCCCCGAACGGTCCACGCGCCGTGGCCGAACCCCAATTGGTCCACGCGCAACCGCCTGAGCCCCAGTCGATTCACGCGCGGTCGCCGAACCGCGATCGGTCCACGCGTCGTCTCCGAGCCCCGATCGGTCCACGCGCCGTCGCCGAGCTATGGTCGGTCCACGCGCGGCCTCCTGAGCCCCGATCGGTCCACGCGACGTCGCCGAACCTCAATTGGTCCACGCGAAACCGCCTGAGCCCCAGTCGGTCCACGCGCTGTCTCCGAGCCCCAATCGGTCCACGCGCCGTCGCCGAGCAACGATCGGTCCACGCGCGGCCTCCTGAGCCCCGATCGATCCACGCGCCGTCGCCGAGCCGCGATCGGTCCACGCGCGGTCTCCTGAGCCCCGGTCGGTTCACGCGCCATCTCCTGAGCCCCGATCGGTCCACGCGTCGTTCCCTAAGCCGCGATCGATCCACGCGCAGTCTCCAGAGCCGCGATCGGTCCACGCATCCCCTCCTGAGCCCCGGACGGTCCACGCGCCGTCACCGAACCCCGATCGGTCGACGCGCTGTCTCCGAGCGCCGATCGGTTAACGCGCCGTCTCCGAGCCCCGATCAGTCCACGCGCTGTCTCCTGAGCCCCAATCGGTCTAGGCGTCGTCTTCTAAGCCCTGATCCGTCCACGGGCCGTGTCCGAGCGCCGATCATTTCACGCGCCGTCTCCTGAGCCCCGATCGGTTCACACCACTTCTCCTGAGCCCCGATCGGTTCACCCGTCGCCTCTTAAGTCCCAATCGGTCCACGCGCCCTCTCAGAGCGCCGATCATTTCACGCGCCGTCTCCTGAGCCCCGGTCGGTCCGCGCGCCGTCACCTGAGCCCCGATCGGTCGACGCGTCGTCTTCTGAGCCCCGATCGACCCACGCGTCGTCTCCTGAGCCCCGACCGCTCCACACGCCCTTTCCTGAGCCCCGATCGGTCCACGCATCGTCTCCGAGCACCGATCGGTCCACGCGCCGTCCCCTAAGCCCCGGTCGGTCCACGCGCCGTCTCCGAGCACCGATCGGTTCACGCGCCGTCTCCTGAGCCCCGATCGTTCCACGCGCCGTCTCCGAGCTCCGATCGGCCCACGCGCTGTCTCCTAAGCACCGATCGGTCCAAGCGCCTTCTCTTAAGCCCCGATCGGTCCACGCGCCGTCTCCGAGCCCCGATCGGTCCACGCGGCGTCTCCTGAGCCCCGATCGGTCCACGCGTCGTCTCCTGAGCCCCGACCGCTCCACACGCCCTTTCCTGAGCCCCGATCGGTCCACACATCGTCTCCGAGCACCGATCGGTCCACGCGCCGTCCCCTAAGCCCCGATCGGTCCACACGCCGTATCCGAGCCCCGATCGGTCCGCATGACGCATTCTAAGCCACGGTCCGTCCACGCGCCGTCTCCGAGCACCGATCGGTCCACGCGCCGTCTCCTGAGGCCCGATCGGTCCACGCGTCGTCCTCGAGCCCCGATCGGTCGACGCGCCGTCTCCTGAGCCCGGATCGGTCCACGCGTCGGCTCCTAAGCCCCGATCGGTCCACGCGTCGTCTCCTAAGCCCCGATCCGTCGTCGCGTCGTCTCCTGAGCCCCGATCGATCCAGGCGTCTTCTCCTGAGCCCCGACCGCTCCACGCGTCGTCTCCGAGCTCCGATCGGTCCACGCGCCGTTCCGAGCCCCGTTCGGTCCATGCGTCGTCTTCTAGGCCCCGATGCCTCCACGCGCCGTCTCCGAGCCACGATCGGTGCAGGCGCCGCTTCGTGAACCCCGATCGGTCCACGCGCTGTCTCCTGAGCCCCGATCGGTCCACACGCCGTCGCCGAGCCGCGATCCGTTCTCGCGCGGCCTCCTGAGCCCCGGTCGGTTCACGCGCCGTATCTGAGCCCCAATCGGGCCACGCTCCGTCTCCTGAGTCCCGATCGATCCACGCGTCGTCTCCTAAGCCCCAATCGGTCCACGCGCCGCCTACGGAGCCCCGATCGATCCACGCGAATCTCCTGAGCTCCGATCGGTCCACGCGCCGTTGCCGAACCCCAATTGGTCCACGCGAAACCGCCTGAGCCCCAATCTGTCCACGACCCGTCTCCGGGCCCCGATCGGTGCACGCGCCGTCTCCTAAGCCCCGATCGGTCCACGAGCCGTCGCCGAACCCCAATTGGTCCACGCGAAACCGCCTGAGCCCCAGTCGGTCCACGCGCTGTCTCCGAGCCCCGATCGGTCCACGCGTCGTCTCCGAGCCCCGATCGGTCCACGCGAATCTCCTGAGCTCCGGTCGGTCGACGCGCCGTCTCCTGAGCCCCGATCGGTCCACGCGTCGGCTCCTAAGCCCCGATCCATCGACGCGTCGTCTCCTGAGCCCCGATCGATCCACACGCCGTCTCCGAGCCCCGATCGGTCCGCGTGCCATATTCTAAACCACGGTCCATCCACGCGCCGTCTCCGAGCCCCGATCGGTCCACGCGTCGTCTCCTAAGCCCCGATCCGTCGACGCGTCGTCTCCTGAGCCACGAACGATCCACGCGCTGCCTCCTGAGCCCCGATCGCTCCACGTATCGTCTCCTAAGCCTCAATCGGTCCACGCGCCGTCTCCTGAGCCCCGATCGGTCCACGCGCCGTCTCCTGAGCCCCGATCGTTCCACGCGCCGTCTCCTGAGCCCTGATCGGTCCACGCGTCGTCTCCTAAGCCCCGATCGGTCCAAGCGCCG
The DNA here is from genome assembly GCA_946811545.1 of Netelia fuscicornis. Classification (NCBI taxonomy): domain Eukaryota; kingdom Metazoa; phylum Arthropoda; class Insecta; order Hymenoptera; family Ichneumonidae; genus Netelia; species Netelia fuscicornis. The sequence goes on from OX328015.1 coordinate 25,890,924, forward strand.
TCTCCGAGCCCCAATCGGTCCACGCGTCGTCTCCTAAGCCCCGATCGGTCCACGCGCCGTCTCCGAGCGCCGATCGGTTCACGCGCCGTCTCCTGAGCCCCGATCGTTCCACCCGTCGTCTCCGAGCCCCGATCAGTCCACGCGCGGCCTCCTGAGCCCCGGTCGGTTCACGCGCCGTATCCGTGCCCCGATCGGTCCACGCGTCGCTTCGTAAGCCCCAACGGTCCACGCGTCGTCTCCTAACCCCGGACGGTCCACGCGTCGTCTCCTAAGCCCCGATCGGTTCATGCGCCGTCTCCGAGTCCCCATCGGTCCACGGCCCATCTCCTGCTCCCCAATCGGTCCACGCGCCGCCTCCGGAGCCCCGATCGATCCACGCGAATCTCCTGAGCTCTGGTCGGTCCACGCGCCGTCTCCTGAGCCCCGGTCGGTCCTTGCGCCGTCTCCAAGCCCCGATCGGTCCACGTACCGTCTCCGAAGCCCCGATCGGTCCACGCGTCGTCTCCTGAGCCCCGATCGGTCCACGCGTCGTCTCCTAAGCCCCGACCGGTCCACTCGCCGTCTGCGAACCCCGATCGGTCCACGCACCGTCTCCTGTTCCCATCGGTTCACGCGGCGCCTCCGGAGCCCCGATCGGTCCGCGCCTCGTCTCCTGAGCCCCGATCGATCCACGCGTCGTCTTCTGATCCCCGATCGGTCCACGCATCGTCTCCGAGCACCGATCGGTCCACACGCAGTTTTCTGAGCACCGTTCGGTCCACGCGTCGTCTTCAAAACCCCGATGCCTCCACGCGCTGTCTCCGAGCCACGGTCAGTCCGTGCGTCGCTTCCAGAGCCCCGATCGGTTCACGCGCCGTCTCCTAAGCCCCGATCGGTCCACGCGCCGTCTCCGAGCGCCGATCGGTTCACGCGCCGTCTCCTGTGCCCGGATCGGTCCACACGTCGTCCCAGAATCCCTGATCCGTACACGCGCTGTCTCCCATCCCCGATCGGTCCACGCGTCGTCTCCTAAGCCCCGATCCGTCCACGGGCCGTCTTCGAGCCGCGATCGGTCAACGCGCCGTCACCAATCCCCGATCCGTACACGCGTCGTCTCCGAGCGAGGATCGTTCCACGCGCGTCGCTCTGCGCCCGGATTCGTCCAGGCATCGTCTCTTAAACTCCTATCAGTACACGCCCCGCCTCCAAGACCCCATCGGTGCACGCACCGTATCCGAGCCCCGATCCGTCCACGCGCCGTCTCCTGAGCCCCGATCAGTCGACGCGTCCTCTCCTAAACCCCGAGCGGTTCACGCGCCGTCTCCGAGCCCCGGTCGGTCCAGGCCCCTTCTCCTGAGCCCCGATCGGTCGACGCGTCGTCTCCTAAGCCCTGATCGGTTAACGCGCCGTCTCCGAGCCCCGATCGGTCCACGCGCCGTTTCCTGAGCCCCGATCCGCCCACGCGCAGTCGCAGAGCCCCGATCGGTCCACGCGCGGTCTACTGAACCCCGGTCGGTCCACGCGCCGTCTCGTGAGCCCCGATCCGTCCACGCGCAGTCGCCAAGCCCGGATCGGTCCACACGTTGTCTCCTAAGCCTCGATCGGTTAACGCGCCGTCTCCGAGCCCCAATCGGTCGACACGCCGTCTCCGAACCCCGATCGGTCCACGCGCCGTCTCCTAAGCCCCCATCGGTCCACGCGTCGTCTCCGAGCACCGATTGGTCCACGGGCCGTTTCCGGAGCCCCGATCGGTCCACGCATTGTCTTTTAAGCCCCGAAGCCTCCACGCGCCGTTTCCGAGCCTCGATCGGTCCAGGCGCCGCCTTCTGAGCCCCGATCGGTCCACGTGTCGGCTCCTAAGCCCCGATCGGTCCCCGCGCCGTCTCCGAGTCCCGATCGATTCACGCGTCGTCTCCTGAGCCCCGATCGGTCCACGCGTCGTCTCCTAAGCCCCGATCGCTCCACGCGCCGTCTCCTCAGCCCCGATCGTTCCACGCGCCGTCTCCGAGCCCCGAGCGGTCCACGCGCCGTCTCGTAAGCCCCAATCGGTCCACGCGCCGTCTAAGAGAGCCCATCATTTCACGCGCCGTCTCCAGAGCCCCGATCGTTCCACGCGCCGTCTCTAAGCCCCGCTCGGTCCACGCGCCATCTCCTGGGCCCAATCGGTCCACACGCTGTCTCGTGAGCCCCGATAGGTACACGCGTCGTCTCCTACGCCCCGATCGGTCCACGCGCCTTCTCCGAGCACCGATTGGTCCACGCGCCGTCGCCCGAACCCCAATTGGTCCACGCGCCGTCGCCCGAACCCCAATTGGTCCACGCGCCGTCCCCCGAAACCCAATTACTCCACGAGCATCCTCCTGAGCTCGAGCCGGTCCACGCGCAGTCTCCGAGCCCCGATCGATCCACGCATCGTCTCCTAAGCCCCGATCGGTTGACGCGTCATTTACGAGCGCCGATCGGTCTACGCGCCGTCTCCTGAGCCCCGATCGGTCCACACGCCATCTCCTAAGCCCCGATCCGTCCACGGGCCGTCTCTAAACCGCGATCGGTCAACGCTCCGTCACCAAGCCCCGATCCGTACAAGCGTCGTGTCCGAGCCCCGATCGGTCGACGCGTCGTCTCCTAAGACCCGACCGTTTCACCCGCTGTCTCCTGAGCCCCGATCGGTCCACGCGTCGTCTCCAAAGCCCTGATCGGTCCATGTGCCGTCTCCGAGCCCCGATCGGTCCACGCGCCGTCTCCTGAACCCCGATACGTTCACGCGCAGTCGCTCAGCCCCGATCGGTCCACGCGCCGTCGCCGAGCCTCGATCGGTCCACGCGCGGCCTCCTGAGCCCCGGTCGGTTCACGCGCCGTCTCCGAGCCCCAATCGATCCACCCGTCGTCTTCTGAGCCCAGATGCCTCCTCGCGCCGTCTCCGAGCCACGATCGGTCCAGGCGCCGCTTCCTGTGCCTCGATCGGTCCACGCGCCACAACCCGAGCCCCGATCGTTCCACGCGCCGTCTCTGAGCCCCAATCGGTCCACGCGCCGTCTCCTGAGCCCGGATCGTTCCACGCGTCGTCCCCGAATCCCCGATCCGTACACGCTTCGTCTGCGAGCCTCGATCGGTCCACGCGTCGTCGCCGAGCTCCGATGGGTCCACGCGGCGTCTCCGAGCGCCGATCATTTCACGCGCCGTCTCCTGAGACCCGATCGGTCCACGCGTCGTCTCCGAGCTCTGATCGGTCCACACGCCGTTTCCTGAGCCCCGATCGGTGCATGCGTCGTCTTCTTAGCCCCGATGCCTCCACGCGTCGTCTCCGAGCCACGATCGGTCCAGGCGCCGCTTCCTCAGCCCCGATCGGTCCACGCGCCGTATCATAAGCCCCGATCGGTCCACGCGCCGTCTCCTGAGCCCGATCTGTCCACGCGCCGTCTCCGAGCCCCGATCGGTTCACGGATCGTCTCCTAAGCCCCGATCGGTTAACGCGCCGTCTCCGAGCCCCGATCGCTCCACGGGCCGTCTCCTGAGCCCCGATTGCTCCACGGGCCATTTCCTTAGCCCCGATCGTTCCACCCGCCGCCCCCTAAGTCTCGATCGGTCCAGGCGTCGTCTCCTAAGCCCCGACCGGCTCACGCGCCGTCTCCTGTGCCCCGATCGATTCACGTACCGTCTCCTAAGCCCCGATCGGTCCACCCGTCGTCTCTTAAGCCCCAATCGGTCCACGCGCCATCTCCGAGCGCCGATCATTTCACGCGCTGTCTCCTGAGCCCCGGTCGGTCCACGCGCCGTCACCTGAGCCCTGATCGGTCGACGCGTCGTCTCCTGAGCCCCGATCGCTCCACACGCCGTTTCTTGAGCCACGATCGGTCCACGCGTCGTCTTCAAAGCCCCGATCCGTACACGCGTCGTCTCCGAGCCTCGATCTGTCCACGCGCCGTCGCCGAGCCCCGATCGGTCCACGCGCCGTCCCCGAGCCCCGATCGGTCCACGCGCCGTCGCCGAGCTATGATCGGTCCACGCGCGGCCTCCTGAGCCCCGATCGGTCCACGCGCCGTATCCGAGCCCCAATCGGTCCACGCGCCGTCTCCTGAGCCCCGATCGGTCCAGGCGCCGCTTCCTGCGCCCCGATCGGTCCACGCGCCGTTTCCTAAGCCCCGATCGGTCCACGCGCCGTCGCCGAGTCATAATCTGTCCACGCGCGGCCTCCTGAGACCCGATCGGTCCACGCGCCGTCTTCGAGCCCCGATCGGTCCACGCATGGTCTCCTAAGCCCCAATCGGTTAACGCGCCGTCTCCGAGCCCCGATCGGTCCACGCGACGTCGCCGAACCCCAATTGGTCCACGCGAAACCGCCTGAGCCCCAGTCGGTCCACGCGCTGTCTCGGAGCCCCGATCGGTCCACGCGTGGTCTCCGAGCCCCGATCGGTCCACGCGCCGTCGCCGAGCCACGATCGGTCCACGCGCGGCCTCCGAGCGCCGATCGGTTAATGCGCCGTCTCCGAGCCCCGATCAGTCCACGCGCTGTCTCCTGAGCCCCAATCGGTCTAGGCGTCGTCTTCTAAGCTCCGATCGGTCCATGCGCCGTCTCCGAGCCCCGATCGGTCCACGCACCATCTTCTGCTCCACAATCGGTCCACGCGCCGCCTCCGGAGCCCCAATTGGTCCACGCGCCACCGCCTGAGCCCCAGTCGGTCCACGCGCTGTCTTCGAGCCCCGATCAGTCCACGCGTCGTCTCCGGGCCCCGATCGGTCTACGCGCCGTCGCCGAGCCATGATCGGTCCACGCGCGGCCTCCTGAGCCCCGGTCGGTCCACGCGCCGTCGCCGAGCCGCGATCGGTTCTCGGGCGGCCTCCTGAGCCCCGGTCGGTTCACGCGCCGTATCAGAGCCCCAATCGGTCCACGCGGCGTCTCCGAGCGCCGATCATTTCACGCGCCGTCTCCTGAGACCCGATCGTTCCACGCGCCGTCTCCGAGCCCCGATCGATCCACGCGCCGCCTCCTGAGCCCCGATCGGTCCACGCGCTGTCTCCTGAGCCCCGATAGGTACACGCGTAGTCTCCTAAGCCCCGATCGGTCCACGCGTCGTCTCCGAGCTCTGATCGGTCCACACGCCGTTTCCTGAGCCCCGATCGGTCCATGCGTCGTCTTCTTCGCCCCGATGCCTCCACGCGTCGTCTCCGAGCCACGATCGGTCCAGGCGCCGCTTCCTGAGCCCCGATCGGTCCACGCGCCGTATCCTAAGCCCCGATCGGTCCACGCGCCGTCTCTGAGCGCTGATGACTACACGCGCCGTCTCCTGAGCCCCGATCGGTCCACGCGTCGTCTCCTAAGCCCCGCTCGGCTAACGCGTCGTTTCCGAGCCCCGATCGATCCACGCGTCGTCTCCTGAGCCCCAATTAGTCCACGCCCCGTCTCCTAAGCCCCGATCCGTCCACGGGCCGTGTCCGAGCTCCGGTCGCTCCACGCGCCGTCTCCAAGCCTCGATCCGTACACGCGTCGTCTCCGAGCCCCGATCGATCCACGCGCCATCGCCGAGCCCCGATCGGTCCACGCGCCGTCTCCTGAGCCCCGATCGGTCCACACCCCTTCTCCTGAGCCCCGATCGGTCAACGCGTCGTCTCCTAAGCCCCGACCGGTTCACGCGACGTCTGCTGTGCCCCGATCGATTCACGTGCCGTCTCCTAAGCCCCGATCGGTCCACCCGTCGTCTCTTAAGCCCCAATCGGTCCACGCGCCATCTCCGGGCGCCGATCATTTCACGCGCCGTCTCCTGAGCCCCGGTCGGTCCGCGCGCCGTCACCTCAGCCCCGATCGGTCAATGCGTCGTCTCCTAAGCCCCGGTCGGTCCACGCGCCGTCTCCGAGCGCCGATCGGTTCACGCGCCGTCTCCTGAGCCCCGATCGTTCCACGCGCCGTCTCCGAGCTCCGATCGGCCCACGCGCCGTCTCCTAAGCCCCGATCGGTCCAAGCGCCTTCTCCTAAGCCTAAATCGGTCCACGCGTCGTCTCCGAGCCCCGATGGGTCCACTCGCCGTCTCCGAGCCCCGATCGGCTCACGCATCGTCTCCTAAGCCCCAATCGGTTAACGCGCCGTCTCCGATCCGCGATCGGTCCACGCGCCGTCGCCGAAACCCAATTGGTCCACGCGCAACCGCCTGAGCCCCAGTCGGACCACGCGTCGTCTCCGAGCTCCAATCGGTCCACGCGCCGTTTCCTGAGACCTGATCGGTCCATGCGTCGTCTTCTAAGCCCCGATGCCTCCACGCGCCGTCTCCGAGCCACGATCGGTTCAGGCGCCGCTTCCCAAGCCCCGATCAGTCCACGTGCCGTCTCCTAAGCCCCGATCGCTCCACGGACCGGTCCCTGATCCCCGATCGGTCCACGCGCCGCCTCCTGAGTCCCGATCGGTCAACGCGTCGTGACCTAAACCCTGATCGGTCCACGTGCCGTCTCCGAGCCCCGATGGGTCCACGCGCCATATCCTGAGCCCCGATCGGACGACGCGTCGTCTCCTGAGCCCGGATCGGTCCACCCGTCGTCCTCGAATCCCCGATCCGCACACGCGCCGTCTCCGAGCGCCGATCCGTCCACGGGCCGTCTTCTGAGCCCCGATCGGTCCACGCATCGTCTGCTAAGCCCCGGACGGTCCACCCGCCGTTTCCGAGCCCGATCGCTCCACGCGCCGTCTCCTGAGCTCTGATCGGTCCACGCTTCGTCTCCTAAGCCCCGATCGCTCCACGCGCCGTCTCCTGAACCCGATCGGTCCACGCATCGTCTCCTATGCCCCGATCGGTTAACGCGCCGTCTCCGCGCCGCGATCGGTCCACGCGCCGCGATCGGTCCACGCGCCGTCTCCTGAACCCCGCTCGGTCGATGCGTCGTCTTCTTAACCCCGATGCCTCCACGCGCCGTCTCCGAGCCACGATCGGTCCACGCGCCGTCTCCTGAACCCCGCTCGGTCGATGCGTCGTCTCCTAAGCCCCAATCGGTCCACGCGCCGCCTACGGAGCCCCGATCGATCCACGCGAATCTCCTGAGCTCCGATCGGTCCACGCGCCGTTGCCGAACCCCAATTGGTCCACGCGAAACCGCCTGAGCCCCAGTCGGTCCACGCGCTGTCTCCGAGCCCCGATCGGTCCACGTGCCGTCTCCCAGCCCCGATCGGTCCACGCGCCGACTCCTAATCCCCAATCTGTCCACGACCCGTCTCCGGGCCCCGATCGGTGCACGCGCCGTCTCCTAAGCCCCGATCGGTCCACGAGCCGTCGCCGAACCCCAATTGGTCCACGCGAAACCGCCTGAGCCCCAGTCGGTCCACGCGCTGTCTCCGAGCCCCGATCGGTCCACGCGTCGTCTCCGAGCCCCGATCGGTCCACGCGAATCTCCTGAGCTCCGGTCGGTCGACGCTCCGTCTCCTGAGCCCCGATCGGTCCACGCGTCGGCTCCTAAGCCCCGATCCATCGACGCGTCGTCTCCTGAGCCCCGATCGATCCACACGCCGTCTCCGAGCCCCGATCGGTCCGCGTGCCATATTCTAAACCACGGTCTATCCACGCGCCGTCTCCGAGCCCCGATCGGTCCACGCGTCGTCTCCTAAGCCCCGATCCGTCGACGCGTCGTCTCCTGAGCCACGAACGATCCACGCGCTGCCTCCTGAGCCCCGATCGCTCCACGTATCGTCTCCTAAGCCTCAATCGGTCCACGCGCCGTCTCTGAGCGCCGATCGGTTCACGCGTCGTCTCCTGAGCCCCGATCGTTCCACGCGCCGCCTCCTAAGCCCCGATTGGTCCAGGCGTCATCTCCTAAGCCCCGACCGGTCCACGCGCCGTCTCCGGAACCCCGGTCGGTTCACGCGCCATCTCCGAGCCCCAATCGGTCCACGCGCCGTCTCCTGAGCCCCGATCGGTCCACGCGCCGTCTCCTGAGCCCCGATCGTTCCACGCGCCGTCTCCTGAGCCCTGATCGGTCCACGCGTCGTCTCCTAAGCCCCGATCGGTCCAAGCGCCGTCTCCGAGCCCCAATCGGTCCACGCGTCGTCTCCTAAGCCCCGATCGGTCCACGCGCCGTCTCCGAGCGCCGATCGGTTCACGCGGCGTCTCCTGAGCCCCGATCGTTCCACCCGTCGTCTCCGAGCCCCGATCAGTCCACGCGCGGCCTCCTGAGCCCCGGTTGGTTCACGCGCCGTATCCGTGCCCCGATCGGTCCACGCGTCGCTTCGTAAGCCCCATCGGTCCACGCGTCGTCTCCTAACCCCGGACGGTCCACGCGTCGTCTCCGAGCCCCGATCGGTTAACGCACCGTCTCCGAGCCCCGAACGGTCCACGCGCCGTGGCCGAACCCCAATTGGTCCACGCGCAACCGCCTGAGCCCCAGTCGGTTCACGCGCGGTCGCCGAACCGCGATCGGTCCACGCGTCGTCTCCGAGCCCCGATCGGTCCACGCGCCGTCGCCGAGCTATGGTCGGTCCACGCGCGGCCTCCTGAGCCCCGATCGGTCCACGCGCCGTCGGCGAGCCGCGATCGGCCTACGCGCGGCCTCCTGAGGCCCGATTGGTTCACGCGCCGTATCCGAGCCCCAATCGGTCCACGCGCCGTCTCCTGAGCCCCGATCGGTCCACGCGTCGTCTCCGAGCCATGATCGGTCCAGGCGCAGCTTCCTGAGCCCCGATCGGTCCACGCCCCGTATCCTAAGCCCCGATCGGTCCATGCGCCGTCCCCTGAGCCCGATCTGTCCACGCGCCGTCTCCTGAGTCCCGATCAGTCCACGCGCCGTCTCCTGAGCCCCGATCGTTCCACGCGCCGTCTCCTGAGCCCTGATCGGTCCACGCGTCGTCTCCTAAGCCCCGATCGGTCCAAGCGCCGTCTCCTGAGCCCCGATGCGTTCACGCGTCGTCTCCTGAGCCCCGATCGTTCCACGCGTCGTCTCCTAAGCCCGGATCGGTCCACGCGCCGTGTCCTGAGCCTCGATCGGTCCACGCGTCGTCTCCTGAGCTCCGATCGATCCACGCGCCGCCTCCGGAGCCCCGATCAATTGACGCGTCGTCTCCTGAGCCCCGATCGTTCCACGCGCCGCCTCCTAAGCCCCGATTGGTCCAGGCGTCATCTCCTAAGCCCCGACCGGTCCACGCGCCGTTTCCGGAACCCCGGTCGGTTCACGCGCCATCTCCGAGCCCCAATCGGTCCACGCGCCGTCTCCTGAGCCCCGATCGGTCCACGCGCCGTCTCCTGAGCCCCGATCGTTCCACGCGCCGTCTCCTGAGCCCTGATCGGTCCACGCGTCGTCTCCTAAGCCCCGATCGGTCCAAGCGCCGTCTCCGAGCCCCAATCGGTCCACGCGTCGTCTCCTAAGCCCCGATCGGTCCACGCGCCGTCTCCGAGCGCCGATCGGTTCACGCGCCGTCTCCTGAGCCCCGATCGTTCCACCCGTCGTCTCCGAGCCCCGATCAGTCCACGCGCGGCCTCCTGAGCCCCGGTCGGTTCACGCGCCGTATCCGTGCCCCGATCGGTCCACGCGTCGCTTCGTAAGCCCCATCGGTCCACGCGTCGTCTCCTAACCCCGGACGGTCCACGCGTCGTCTCCTAAGCCCCGATCGGTTCATGCGCCGTCTCCGAGTCCCCATCGGTCCACGGCCCATCTCCTGCTCCCCAATCGGTCCACGCGCCGCCTCCGGAGCCCCGATCGATCCACGCGAATCTCCTGAGCTCTGGTCGGTCCACGCGCCGTCTCCTGAGCCCCGGTCGGTCCTTGCGCCGTCTCCAAGCCCCGATCGGTCCACGTACCGTCTCCGAAGCCCCGATCGGTCCACGCGTCGTCTCCTGAGCCCCGATCGGTCCACGCGTCGTCTCCTAAGCCCCGACCGGTCCACTCGCCGTCTCCGAACCCCGATCGGTCCACGCACCGTCTCCTGTTCCCATCGGTTCACGCGGCGCCTCCGGAGCCCCGATCGGTCCGCGCCTCGTCTCCTGAGCCCCGATCGATCCACGCGTCGTCTTCTGATCCCCGATCGGTCCACGCATCGTCTCCGAGCACCGATCGGTCCACACGCAGTTTTCTGAGCACCGTTCGGTCCACGCGTCGTCTTCAAAGCCCCGATGCCTCCACGCGCTGTCTCCGAGCCACGGTCAGTCCGTGCGTCGCTTCCAGAGCCCCGATCGGTTCACGCGCCGTCTCCTAAGCCCCGATCGGTCCACGCGCCGTCTCCGAGCGCCGATCGGTTCACGAGCCGTCTCCTGTGCCCGGATCGGTCCACACGTCGTCCCAGAATCCCTGATCCGTACACGCGCTGTCTCCCATCCCCGATCGGTCCACGCGTCGTCTCCTAAGCCCCGATCCGTCCACGGGCCGTCTTCGAGCCGCGATCGGTCAACGCGCCGTCACCAATCCCCGATCCGTACACGCGTCGTCTCCGAGCGAGGATCGTTCCACGCGCGTCGCTCTGCGCCCGGATTCGTCCAGGCATCGTCTCTTAAACTCCTATCAGTACACGCCCCGCCTCCAAGACCCCATCGGTGCACGCACCGTATCCGAGCCCCGATCCGTCCACGCGCCGTCTCCTGAGCCCCGATCAGTCGACGCGTCCTCTCCTAAACCCCGAGCGGTTCACGCGCCGTCTCCGAGCCCCGGTCGGTCCAGGCCCCTTCTCCTGAGCCCCGATCGGTCGCCGCGTCGTCTCCTAAGCCCTGATCGGTTAACGCGCCGTCTCCGAGCCCCGATCGGTCCACGCGCCGTTTCCTGAGCCCCGATCCGCCCACGCGCAGTCGCAGAGCCCCGATCGGTCCACGCGCGGTCTACTGAACCCCGGTCGGTCCACGCGCCGTCTCGTGAGCCCCGATCCGTCCACGCGCAGTCGCCAAGCCCGGATCGGTCCACACGTTGTCTCCTAAGCCTCGATCGGTTAACGCGCCGTCTCCGAGCCCCAATCGGTCGACACGCCGTCTCCGAACCCCGATCGGTCCACGCGCCGTCTCCTAAGCCCCCATCGGTCCACGCGTCGTCTCCGAGCACCGATTGGTCCACGGGCCGTTTCCGGAGCCCCGATCGGTCCAGGCGCCGCCTTCTGAGCCCCGATCGGTCCACGTGTCGGCTCCTAAGCCCCGATCGGTCCCCGCATCGTCTCCTGAGCCCCGATCGTTCCACGCGCCGCCTCCTAAGCCCCGATTGGTCCAGGCGTCATCTCCTAAGCCCCGACCGGTCCACGCGCCGTCTCCTGAACCCCGGTCGGTTCACGCGCCATCTCCGAGCCCGATCGGTCCACGTATCGTCTCCTAAGCCCCCATCGGTTCACGCGCCGTCTCCGAGCCCCGATCGTTCCACGCGCCGCCTCCTAAGCCCCGATCGGTCCACGCGTCGTCTCCAAGCCCCTATCGGTTCATGCGTCTTCTCCTGAGCCCCAATCGCTCCTCGCGCCGTCTCCTGAGCCGCGATCTGTCCACGCGCGGCCTCCTGAGCCCCGGTCCGTTCACGCGCCGTATCCGAGCCCCAATCGGTCCACGCGGCGTCTCCTGAGCCCCGATCGGTCCACGCGCCGTCTCCTGAGCCCCGATCGTTCCACGCGCCGTCTCCTGAGCCCTGATCGGTCCACGCGTCGTCTCCTAAGCCCCGATCGGTCCAAGCGCCGTCTCCGAGCCCCAATCGGTGCACGCGTCGTCTCCTAAGCCCCGATCGGTCCACGCGCCGTCTCCGAGCGCCGATCGGTCCACGCGCCGTTTCCTGAGCTCCGATCGGTCCACGCGCCGTTTCCTGAGCTCCGATCGGTCCACGCGCCGTCTCCTGAGCCCCGATACGTCCACGCGTAGTCGCCGAGCCCCGATCGGTCCACGCGCCGTCGCCGAGCCTGGATCGGTCCACGCGCGGCCTCCTGAGCCCCGGTCGGTTCACGCGCCATCTCCGAGCCCGATCGGTCCACGTATCGTCTCCTAAGCCCCCATCGGTTCACGCGCCGTCTCCGAGCCCCGATCGTTCCACGCGCCGCCTCCTAAGCCCCGATCGGTCCACGCGTCGTCTCCAAGCCCCTATCGGTTCATGCGTCTTCTCCTGAGCCCCAATCGCTCCTCGCGCCGTCTCCTGAGCCGCGATCTGTCCACGCGCGGCCTCCTGAGCCCCGGTCCGTTCACGCGCCGTATCCGAGCCCCAATCGGTCCACGCGGCGTCTCCTGAGCCCCGATCGGTCCACGCGCCGTCTCCTGAGCCCCGATCGTTCCACGCGCCGTCTCCTGAGCCCTGATCGGTCCACGCGTCGTCTCCTAAGCCCCGATCGGTCCAAGCGCCGTCTCCGAGCCCCAATCGGTGCACGCGTCGTCTCCTAAGCCCCGATCGGTCCACGCGCCGTCTCCGAGCGCCGATCGGTCCACGCGCCGTTTCCTGAGCTCCGATCGGTCCACGCGCCGTTTCCTGAGCTCCGATCGGTCCACGCGCCGTCTCCTGAGCCCCGATACGTCCACGCGTAGTCGCCGAGCCCCGATCGGTCCACGCGCCGTCGCCGAGCCTGGATCGGTCCACGCGCGGCCTCCTGAGCCCCGGTCGGTTCACGCGCCGTCTCCGAACCCGATGGTTCCACGCACCGTGTCCAATCCCCGATCGGTCCACGCGCCGTCTCCTGAGCCCCGATCGGTCTACGCGCCGTCTCCTGAGCCCCGATGCGTTCACGCGTCGTCTCCTGAGCCCCGATCGTTCCACGCGTCGTCTCCTAAGCCCGGATCGGTCCACGCGCCGTGTCCTGAGCCTCGATCGGTCCACGCGTCGTCTCCTGAGCTCCGATCGATCCACGCGATTCTCCTGAGCCCCGGTCGGTCCACGCGCCGTCTCCTGAGCCCGGATCGTTCCACGCGTCGTCTCCTGAGCCCCGATCGGTCCACGCGCCGTCTCCTAAGCCCCAATCGGTCCACGCGCCGCCTTTGAGCCCCGATCGGTCCACGCGCCGTCTCCTGAGCACCGATCGGTCCATGCGTCTTTCCCTAAGCCCCGATCCATCCACGCGCAGTCTCCCGAGCCCCAATCGGTCGACGCGCCGTCTCCTGAGCCCCGATAGGTACACGCGTCGTCTCCTACGCCCCGATCGGTCCACGCGTCGTCTCCTGAGCCCCGATCGGTCCACGCGCCGTCTCCGAGCGCCGATCCGTCCACGCGCCGTCTTCTGAGCCCCGATCGGTCCACGCATCGTCTCCTAAGCCCCGGACGGTCCACCCGCCGTTTCCGAGCCCCGATCGACCCACGCGCCGTTTCCGAGCCCCGATCGGTCCACGCATCGTCTGCTAAGCCCCGGACGGTCCACCCGCCGTTTCCGAGCCCGATCGCTCCACGCGCCGTCTCCTGAGCTCTGATCGGTCCACGCTTCATCTCCTAAGCCCCGATCGCTCCACGCGCCGTCTCCTGAACCCGATCGGTCCACGCATCGTCTCCTATGCCCCGATCGGTTAACGCGCCGTCTCCGCGCCGCGATCGGTCCACGCGCCGCGATCGGTCCACGCGCCGTCTCCTGAACCCCGCTCGGTCGATGCGTCGTCTTCTTAACCCCGATGCCTCCACGCGCCGTCTCCGAGCCACGATCGGTCCACGCGCCGTCTCCTGAACCCCGCTCGGTCGATGCGTCGTCTTCTTAACCTTGATGCCTCCACGCGCCGTCTCCGAGCCCCAGCCGGTCCACGCGCTGGCTCCGAGCACCGATTGGTCTACGCGTCGTCTCCGAGCCCCGAACGGTTCACGCACCGTCTCCTGATCCCAATCGCTCTATGCGGCGCCTCCGGAGCCCCGATCGATCCACGCGAATCTCCTGAGCCCCAGTCGGTCCGCGCGCCGTCTCCTGAGCCCCGATCGGTCCACGCGTCGTCTTCAAAGCCCCGATGCCTCCACGCGCCGTATCCGAGCACCAATCGGTCCACGCGCCGTCTCCTGAGCCCCGATCGATCCAGGCGTCTTCTCCTGAGCCCCGACCGCTCCACGCGTCGTCTCCGAGCTCCGATCGGTCCACGCGCCGTTCCGAGCCCCGTTCGGTCCATGCGTCGTCTTCTAGGCCCCGATGCCTCCACGCGCAGTCTCCGAGCCACGATCGGTGCAGGCGCCGCTTCGTGAACCCCGATCGGTCCACGCGCTGTCTCCTGAGCCCCGATCCATCCACGCGCAGTCGCCGAGCCCCGATCGGTCCACGCGCGGTCTACTGAGCTCCGGTCGGTCCACACGCCGCTGCGAACCCCAATTGGTCCACGCGCAACCTCTCGAGCGCCAGTCGGTAAACGCGCTGTCTCCGAGCCCCGATCGGTCCACGCGCCGTCTCCTGAGCCCCGATCGGTCCACGCGTCGTCTCCTAAGCCCCGATCGGTTAACGCGCCGTTTCCGAGCCCCGATGGGTCCACGCGCCGCCTCCTAAGCCCCGATCGGTCCACGCGTCGTCTCCTAAGCCCCGATCGGTCGACGGGTCGTCTCCTAAGCCCCGATCGGTCGACGCGTCGTCTCCTAATCCCCGGTCGGTCCACGCGCCGTCGCCGAACCCCAATTGGTCCACGCGCCACCTCCTGAGCCCCAGTCGGTCCACGCGCTGTCTCCGAGCACCGATCGGTCTACGCATCGTCTCCTAAACCCCGCTCTGTTAACGCGTCGTCTCCTGAGCCGCGATCGCTCCACGCGCCGTTTCCTGAGACCCGATCGGTCCATCCGTCGTCTTTTAAGCCCCGATACCTCCACGCGCCGTCTCCGAGCCACGATCGGTCCAGGCGTGGCCTCCTGAGCCGCGGTCGGTCCACGCGCCGTTTCCTGAGCCCCGATCGGTCCACGCGTCGTCTTCGAAGCCCAGATGCCTGCTTGCGCCGTCTCCCAACCACGATCGGTGCAGGCGCCGCTTCCTGAGCCCCGATCGGTCCACGCGTTTTCTCCTGAGCCCCGATCGGTCCACGCGCCGTCTCCTAAGCCCCGATTGATCCACGCGCCGTCTCCCAGCGCCGATCGGTTCACGCGCAGTCTCCTGTGCTCCGATCGTTCCACACGCCGCCTCCTAAGCCCCGATCGGTCTAGGCGTCGTCTCCTAAGCCCCGATCGGTCGACGGGTCGTCTCCTAAGCCCCGATCGGTCGACGCGTCGTCTCCTAATCCCCGGTCGGTCCACGCGCCGTCTCCCCACGCCGATCGGTCCACGCGCCGTCTCCTGAGCCCTGATCCGTCCACGCGCCGTCTCCTGAGCCCCGACACGTCGACGCGCAGTCGCCGAGCCCCGATCGGTCCACGCGCGGTCTCCAAGCCTCGATCCGTACACGCGCCGTCTCCGAGCCCCGATCGGTCCACGCGCCGTCTCCTGAGACCCGATCGGTTCACGCATCGTCTCCTAAGCCCCGATACGTCCACACGCCGTATCCGAGCCCCGACTGGTCCGCGTGACGCATTCTAAGTCACGGTCCGTCCACGCGCCGTCTCCGAGCACCGATCGGTCAACGCGCCGCCTCCTAAGCCCCGATCGGTCCACGCGTCGTCTCCTAAGCCCCGATCGGTCGACGGGTCGTCTCCTAAGCCCCGATCGGTCGACGCGTCGTCTCCTAATCCCCGGTCGGTCCACGCGCCGTCGCCGAACCCCAATTGGTCCATGCGCCACCTCCTGAGCCCCAATCGGTCCACGCGCCGTCTCCGAGCCCCGATCGGTGCGCGTGCCGCATTCTAAGCCACGGTCCATCCACGCGCCGTCTCCGAGCCCCGCTCGATCCACGCGTCGTCTCCTAAGCCCCGATCGGTCCACGCGCCGTCTCCTAAGCCCCGATCGGTCCACGCGCCGTCTCCTAAGCCCCGATTGATCCACGCGCCGTCTCCCAGCGACGAACGGTCCACGCGCCGTCTCCGAGCCCCGATCGGTCCACGCACCGTCTCCTAAGCCCCGATCGGTTAACGCGCCGTCCCCCCGCCCCGATCGGTCCGCGCGCCGTCTCCTGAGCCCCTATACGTCCACGCGCAGTCGCCGAGCCCCGATCAGTCCACGCGCGGCCTCCTGAGCCCCGGTCGGTTCACGCGCCGTCTCCTAAGCCCCGATCGGTCCACGCGCCGTCTCCGAGCCCCGATGGGTCCACGCACTGTCTCCTGATCCCCATGGGACCACGCGGCGCCTCCGGTGCCCCGATCGATCCACGCGAGGATCCTGAGCCTAGATCAATCCACGCATCGTCTCCTAAGCCCCAATCGATTAACGCGCCGTCTCCGAGCCCCGATCGGTCCACGCGCCGTTTCCTGAACCCCGATACGTCCACGCGCAGTCTCCGAGGCCCGATCGGTCCACGCGCTCTCTCCTGAGCCCCGATAGGTACACGCGTCGTCTCCTACGCGCCGATCGTTCCACGCCCCGTCTCCTGAGCCCGGATCGGTTCACGCGCCGTGTCCTGAGCCTCGGTCGGACGACGCGTCCTCTGCTAAAGCTCGATGGGTCCACGCGTCGCCTCCTGAGCCCCGATCGATCCACGCGAGTCTCCTGAGCCCCGGTCGGTCCACGCGTCGTCTCCTGAGCCCGGATCGGTTCACGCGCCGTGTCCTGAGCCTCGGTCGGACGACGCGTCCTCTGCTAAACCCCGAGCGGTTCACGCGTCGTCTCCTGAGCCCCGATCGGGCGACGGGTCTTCTCCTAAGCCCCGATCGGTCCACGCGCCTTCTCCTGAGCCCCGATCCGTCCACGCGTCGTCTCCTAAGCCCCGATACGTCCACGCATCGTCTCCGAGCACCGATCTTTCCACGCACCGTCTCCGAGCCCCGATCGGTCCACGCGCCGTCTCCTGAGCCCCGATCGTTCCACGCACCGTCTCCGAGCGCCGATCGGTTCACGCGCCGTTTGCTGAGCCTCGATCGGTCCACGCCTCGTCTCCTAAGCCCCGATCGGGTAACGCGCGATCTCCGAGCCCCGACCGGTCCACGCGCTGTCTCCTGAGCACCGATCGTTCCACGCGCCGCCGCCGAGCCCCGATCGGGCCAAGCGCCGACTCCGGGCCGCCATCGGTTCACGCACCGTCTCCTGATCCCCGATCGGTCCACGCGCGGCCTCCTGAGCCCCGGTCGGTCCACGCGCCGTCTCCGAGCTCCGATCGATCCACGCGAATCTTCTGAGCTCCGGTCGGTCCACGCGCCGTCTCTTGAGCCCCGATCGGTCCACGCATCGTCTCCTAAGCCCCAATCGGTTAACACGCCGTCTCCGAGCCCCGATCGGTCCACGCGCCGCCTCCTGAGCCCCGATCGGTCCACGCGTCGTCTCCTAAGCCCTGATCGGTCCACGTGCCGTCTCCGAACCCCGATGGGTCCACGCGCCGCCTCCTGACCTCCGATCGGTCGACGTGTCGTCTCCTGAGCCCCGATCGCTCCACGCGCCGTTTCCTGAGCCCCGATCCGTACACGCGTCGTCTCCGAGCCCCGATCGGTCCACGCGCCGTCGCCGGACCCAGATTGGTCCACGCGCGGCCGCCTGAGCGCCAATCGGTCCAAGCGCCGTCTCCTGAGCCCCGATCGGTTCACGCGCGGTCTCCTGAGCCCCGATCGCTCCACGCGTCGGCTCCTAACCCCCGATCGGTCCACTCTTCGTCTCCTAAGCCCCGATCCGTCGTTGCGTCGTCTCCTGAGACCCGATCGATCCACGCGTCTTCTCCTGAGCCCCTATCGCTCCTCGCGCCGTCTCCTGAGCCCCGATCGCTCCACGCGCCGTTTTCTGAGCCCCGATCCGTACACGCGCCGTAGCCGAACCCCAATTGGTCCACGCGCAACCGCCTGAGCCCCAGTCGGTCCACGCGCCGTCCCCGAGCCCCGATCGGTCCACGCGTCATCTCCTGAGCCCCGATCGGTCCACGCGTCGTCTCCTAAGCCCCGACCGGTCCACGCGCCGTTTCCGAGCCCCGATCGGTCCACGCGTCATCTCCTGAGCCCCGATCGGTCCACGCGTCGTCTCCTAAGCCCCGACCGGTCCACGCGCCGTTTCCTGAGCCCCGATCGATTCACGCGTCGTCTCCTGAGCCCCGATAGCTCCACGCGCCGTTTCCTGAGCCCCGATCGGTCCACGCGTCGTCTCAGAATCCCTGATCCGTCCACGCGCCGTCTCCGAGCCCCGATCGGTCCACGCACCATCTTCTGCTCCACAATCGGTCCACGCGCCGCCTCAGGAGCCCCAATTGGTCCACGCGCAACCGCCTGAGCCCCAGTCGGTCCACGCGCTGTCTTCGAGCTCCGATCAGTCCACGCGTCGTCTCCGGGCCCCGATCGGTCTACGCGCCGTCGCCGAGCCATGATCGGTCCACGCGCGGCCTCCTGAGCCCCGATCGGTCCACGCGCCGTCGCCGAGCCGCGATCGGTTCTCGGGCGGCCTCCTGAGCCCCGGTCGTTTCACGCGCCGTATCCGAGCCCCAATCGGGCCACGCGCCGTCTCCTGAGTCCCGATCAGTCCACGCATCGTCTCCTAAGCCCCAATCGGTCCACGCGCCGCCTCCGGAGCCCCGATCGATCCACGCGAATCTCCTGAGCTCCGGTCGGTCGACGCGCCGTCTCCTTAGCCCCGATCGGTCCACGCGTGGTCTCCTAAGCCCCGATTCGTCGACGCGTCGTCTTCTGAGCCCCGATCAATTGACGCGTCTTCTCCTGAGCCCCGATCGCTTCTCGTGCCGCCTCCTGAGCCCCGATCCGTCGAGGCGTCGTCTCCGGAGCCCCGATCAATTGACGTGTCTTCTCCTGAGCCCCGATCGCTCCTCGCGCCCTCTCCTGAACCCCGCTCGGTCCATGCGTCGTCTTCTTAGCCCGGATGCCACCACGCGCCGTCTCCGAGCCACGATCGGTCCAGGCGCTGCTTCCTGCGCCCCGATCGGTCCACGCGCCGTCTCCTAAGCCCCAATCGGTCCACGCGGCGTCTCCGAGCGCCGATCATTTCACGCGCCGTCTCCTGAGACCCGATCGTTCCACGCGCCGTCTCCGAGCCCCGATCGATCCACGCGCCGCCTCCTGAGCCCCGATCGGTCCACGCGCTGTCTCCTGAGCCCCGATAGGTACACGCGTAGTCTCCTAAGCCCCGATCGGTCCACGCGTCGTCTCCGAGCTCTGATCGGCCCACACGCCGTTTCCTGAGCCCCCATCGGTGCATGCGTCGTCTTCTTAGCCCCGATGCCTCCACGCGTCGTCTCCGAGCCACGATCGGTCCAGGCGCCGCTTCCTGAACCCCGATCGGTCCACGCGCCGTATCCGAAGCCCCGATCGGTCCACGCGCCGTCCCCTGAGCCCGATCTGTCCACGCGCCGTCTCCTAGCCCCGATCGGTTCACGGATCGTCTCCTAAGCCCCGATCGGTTAACGCGCCGTCTCCGAGCCCCGATCTGTCCACACCCCTTCTCCTGAGCCCCGATCTGTCGACGCGTCGTCTCCTAAGCCCCGACCGGTGCACGCGCCGTCTCCTAAGCCCTGCTCGGTTAACGCGTCGTTTCCGAGCCCCGATCGGTCCACGCGTCGTCTCCTAAGCCCTGATCCGTCCACGGGCCGTGTCCGAGCTCCGATCGGTTCACGCGCCGTCTCCAAACCTCGATCCGTACACGCGTCGTCTCCGAGCCCTGATCGGCCCACGCGCCATCTCCTAAGCCCCGATCGGTCCAAGCGCCTTCTCCTAAGCCCCGATCGTTCCACGCGTCGTCTCCGAGCTCTGATCGGCCCAGGCGCCATCTCCTAAGCCCCGATCGGTCTAAGCGCCTTCTCCTAAGCGCCGATCGGTCTACGCGCCGTCTCCGAGCGCCGATCGGTTCACGCCCCGTCACCTGAGCCGCGATCATTCGAAGCGCCGTCTCCGAGCCCCGATCGGTCCACGCGCCGTCTCCTGAGCCTGGATCGTTCCACGCGTCGTCCCCGAATCCCCGATCCGTACACGCGTCGTCTCCGAGCCTCGATCGCTCCACGCGCCGTCACCGAACCCGAATTGGTCCACGCGAAACCGCCTGAGCCCCAGACGGTCCACGCGCTGTCTCCGAGCCCCGATCGGTCCACGCGCCGTCTTCGAGCCCCGATCGGTCCACGCGCCGTTTCCTGAGCCCCGATACGTCCACGCGCAGTCGCCGAGCCCTGATCGGTCCACGCGCTGTCTCCTGAGCCCCGATAGGTACACGCGTCGTCTTCTAAGCCCCGATCGGTCCACGCGTAGTCTCCTAAGCGCCGCTCGGTTAACGCGCCGTGTCCGAGCCCCGATCGGTCCACGCGCCGTCTCCTGAGCCCGGATCGTTCCACGCGTCGTCCCCGAATCCCCGATCCGTACACGCGTCGTCTCCGAGCCTCGATCGGTCCACGCGCCGTCGCCGAACCCCAATTGGTCCACGCGAAACGGCCTGAGCCCCAGTCGGTCCACGCGCTGTCTCCGAGCCCCGATCGGTCCACGCGCCGTCGCCAAGTCATGATCTGTCCACGCGCGGCCTCCTGAGACCCGATCGGTCCACGCGCCGTCTTCGAGCCCCGATCGGTCCACGCATGGTCTCCGTAGCCCCAATCGGTTAACGCGCCGTCCCCGAGCCCCGATCGGTCCACGCGCCGTTTCCTGAGCCCCGATACGTCCACGCGCAGTCGCCGAGCCCGGATCGGTCCACGCGCTGTCTCCTGAGCCCCGATAGGTACACGCGTCGTCTCCTAAGCCCCGATCGGTCCACGTGCCGTCTCCTGAGCCCCGATCGTTACACGCGCCGTCTCCGAGCCCCGATCGGCCCACGCGCCGTCTCCGCGCCCCGATCGGTCCACGCACTGTCTCCTGATCCCTATGGGTCAACGCGGCGCCTCCGGAGCCCCGATCGATCCACGCGAGGCTCCTGAACCCCGATCGGACCACGCAACGTCTCCTAAGCCCCAATCGGTTAACGCGCCGTTGCCTGAGCCCCGATCGGTCCACGCGTCGTCTTCTAACCTCAGACGCCTCCTCGCACCGTCACCGAGGGCCGATCGGTTCACGCGCCGTCTCCTGAGCCCCGATCGTTCCACGCATCGTCTCCGAACCCCGATGGGTCCACGCGTCGGCTCCTAAGCCCCGATCAGTCCACGCGCCGTCTCCGAGCCCCGATCGGTCCACGCGTCGTCTCCTAAGACCCGATCGGTCCACGTATCGTCTCCTAAGCCCCGATCGGTCCACGCGCCGTCTCCGAGCCCCGATCGGTCCACGCGTCGTCTCCTAAGACCCGATCGGTCCACGTATCGTCTCCTAAGCCCCGGTCGATCCGCGCGCCGCTTCCTGAGCCCCGATCGGTCCCGGCGCCGCTTCCTGAGCCCCGATCGGTCCACGCGCCGTCTCCTATGCCCCAATCGGTCCACGCGCCGTCTCCTAAGCCCCGATCGGTCCACGCGCCTTCTCCTAAGCCCCGATCGGTCCACGCGCGGCCTCCTGAGCCCCGATCGGTCCACGCGCCGTATCCGAGCCCCAATCGGTCCACGCGCCGTCTCCTGAGCCCCGATCGGTCCAGGCGCCGCTTCCTGCGCCCCGATCGGTCCACGCGCCGTTTCCTAAGCCCCGATCGGTCCACGCGCCGTCGCCGAGTCATGATCTGTCCACGCGCGGCCTCCTGAGACCCGATCGGTCCACGCGCCGTCGTCGAGCCCCGATCGGTCCACGCATGGTCTCCTAAGCCCCAATCGGTCCACGCGCCGTCTCCTGAGCCCCGATCGGTCCAGGCGCCGCTTCCTGCGCCCCGATCGGTCCACGCGCCGTTTCCTAAGCCCCGATCGGTCCACGCGCCGTCGCCGAGTCATGATCTGTCCACGCGCGGCCTCCTGAGACCCGATCGGTCCACGCGCCGTCTTCGAGCCCCGATCGGTCCACGCATGGTCTCCTAAGCCCCAATCGGTTAACGCGCCGTCTCCGAGCCCCGATCGGTCCACGCGCCGTCGCCGAGCCACGATCGGTCCACGCGCGGCCTCCGAGCGCCGATCGGTTAACGCGCCGTCTCCGAGCCCCGATCAGACCACACGCTGTCTCCTGAGCCCCAATCGGTCTAGGCGTCGTCTTCTAAGCTCCGATCGGTCCATGCGCCGTCTCCGAGCCCCGATCGGTCCACGCACCATCTTCTGCTCCACAATCGGTCCACGCGCCGCCTCCGGAGCCCCAATTGGTCCACGCGCCACCGCCTGAGCCCCAGTCGGTCCACGCGCTGTCTTCGAGCCCCGATCAGTCCACGCGTCGTCTCCGGGCCCCGATCGGTCTACGCGCCGTCGCCGAGCCATGATCGGTCCACGCGCGGCCTCCTGAGCCCCGGTCGGTCCACGCGCCGTCCCCGAGCCGCGATCGGTTCTCGGGCGGCCTCCTGAGCCCCGGTCGGTTCACGCGCCGTATCAGAGCCCCAATCGGTCCACGCGGCGTCTCCGAGCGCCGATCATTTCACGCGCCGTCTCCTGAGACCCGATCGTTCCACGCGCCGTCTCCGAGCCCCGATCGATCCACGCGCCGCCTCCTGAGCCCCGATCGGTCCACGCGCTGTCTCCTGAGCCCCGATAGGTACACGCGTAGTCTCCTAAGCCCCGATCGGTCCACGCGTCGTCTCCGAGCTCTGATCGGTCCACACGCCGTTTCCTGAGCCCCGATCGGTCCATGCGTCGTCTTCTTCGCCCCGATGCCTCCACGCGTCGTCTCCGAGCCACGATCGGTCCAGGCGCCGCTTCCTGAGCCCCGATCGGTCCACGCGCCGTATCCTAAGCCCCGATCGGTCCACGCGCCGTCTCTGAGCGCTGATGACTACACGCGCCGTCTCCTGAGCCCCGATCGGTCCACGCGTCGTCTCCTAAGCCCCGATCCGTCCACGGGCCGTGTCCGAGCTCCGGTCGCTCCACGCGCCGTCTCCAAGCCTCGATCCGTACACGCGTCGTCTCCGAGCCCCGATCGATCCACGCGCCATCGCCGAGCCCCGATCGGTCCACGCGCCGTCTCCTGAGCCCCGATCGGTCCACACCCCTTCTCCTGAGCCCCGATCGGTCAACGCGTCGTCTCCTAAGCCCCGACCCGTTCACGCGACGTCTGCTGTGCCCCGATCGATTCACGTGCCGTCTCCTAAGCCCCGATCGGTCCACCCGTCGTCTCTTAAGCCCCAATCGGTCCACGCGCCATCTCCGGGCGCCGATCATTTCACGCGCCGTCTCCTGAGCCCCGGTCGGTCCGCGCGCCGTCACCTCAGCCCCGATCGGTCAATGCGTCGTCTCCTAAGCCCCGGTCGGTCCACGCGCCGTCTCCGAGCCCCGGACGGTCCACCCGCCGTTTCCGAGCCCCGATCGCTCCACGCGCCGTCTCCTGAGCCCCGATCGGTCCACGCATCGTCTCCTAAGCCCCGATCGGTCCACGCGCCGTTTCCGAGCCCCGATCGGTCCACGCATCGTCTGCTAAGCCCCGGACGGTCCACCCGCCGTTTCCGAGGCCGATCGCTCTACGCGCCGTCTCCTGAGCTCTGATCGGTCCACGCATCGTCTCTTGATCTCCGATCGGTCCACGCGCCGTCTCCTAAGCCCCGATCGGTCCACGCGCCGTCTCCTAAGCCCCAATCGGTCCACGCGCCGTCTCCTAAGCCCCGATCGGTCCAAGCGGCGTCTCCGAGCCCCGATCGGTCCACGCGCCGTCTCCTGAGCCCCGATCGGTCCACGCGTTGTCTCCTAAGCCCCGATCGGTCCACGCGTCGTCTCCTAAGCCCCGATCCGTCGACGCGTCGTCTCCTGAGCCCCGATCGATCCACGCGTCTTCTCCTGAGCCCCGACCGCTCCAGGCGTCGTCTCCGAGCTCCGATCGGTCCAGGTGCCGTTTCCGAGTCCCGATTGGTCCATGCGTCGTCTTCGAAGCCCCGATGCCTCCACGCGCTGTCTCCGAGCCACGATCGGTGCAGGCGCCGCTTCCTGAACCCCGATCGGTCCACGCGCTGTCTCCTGAGCCCCGATCCATCCACGCGCAGTCGCCGAGCCCCGATCGGTCCACGCGCGGTCTACTGAGCTCCGGTCGGTCCACGCGCCGTCTCCAAGCCTCGATCCGTACACGCGTCGTCTCCGAGCCCCGATCGGTCCACGCGCCATCGCCGAACCCCGATCGGTCCACACGCCGTCTCCTGAGCTCCGAACGGTCCACACCCCTTGTCCTGAGCCCCGATCGGCCGACGCGTCGTCTCCTAAGCCCCGACCGGTTCACGCGCCGTCTCCTGTGCACGGATCGAATCACGTGCCGTCTCCTAAGCCCCGATCGGTCCACACGTCGTCTCCTAAGCCCCAATCGGTCCACGCGTCGTCTCCTAAGCCCCGATCCGTCGCCGCGTCGTCTCCTGAGCCCCGATCAATTGACGCGTCTTCTCCTGAGCCCCGATCGCTCCTCGCGCCGTCTCCTGAGCCCCGCTCGGTCCATGCGTCGTCTTCTTAGCCCCGATGCCTCCACGCGCCGTCTCCGAGCCACGATAAGTCCAGGCGCCGCTTCCTGCGCCCCGATCGATCCACGCGCCGTCTCGTAAGCCACAATCGGTCCTCGCGCCGTCTCCTAGCCCCGATCGGTCCACGCGCCGTCTCCTGAGCCCCGATCGGTCCTCGCGTCGTCTCCTAAGCCCCGATCGGTCGACGGGTCGTCTCCTAAGCCCCGATCGGTCGACGCGTCGTCTCCTAATCCCCGGTCGGACTACGCGCCGTCGCCGAATCCCAATTGGTCCACGCGCAACCTCCTGAGCCCCAGTCGGTCCACGCGCTGTCTCCGAACACCGATCGGTTCACGCATCGTCTCCTAAACCCCGCTGTGTTAACGCGTCGTCTCCTGAGCCCCGATCGCTCCACGCGCCGTCTCCTGAGGCCCGATCGGTCCACGCGTCGTCTCCGAGCACCGTTCGGTCCACGCGCCGTTTCCTGAGCCCCGATCGGTCTATGCGTCGTCTTTTAAGCCCCGATACCTCCACGCGCCGTCTCCGAGCCACGATCGGTCCAGGCGCCGCTTCCTGATCCCCGATCGGTCCACGCGTCGCCTCCTAATCCCCGATCGGTCCACGCGCCGTCTCCTAAGCCCCGATCGATCCACGCGCCGTCTCCGAGCGCCGATCGGTTCACGCGCCGTCTCCTGTGCTCCGATCGTTCCACGCGCCGTCTCCGAGCCCCGATCGGTCCACGCGCCGTCTCCTCAGCCCCGATCGGTCCACGCGTCGGCTCCTAAGCCTCGATCGGTCCACGTGCCACGGCCGATCGGGGCTCAGGAGACGGCGCGTCGACCGACCGGAGCTCAGGAGATTCGCGTGGATCGATCGGGGCTCCGTAGGCGGCGCGTGGACCGATTGGGGCTTAGGAGACGACGCGTGGACCGATCGGGACTCAGGAGATGGCGCGTGGCCCGATTGGGCTCGGATACGGCGCGTGAAACGACCGGGGATCAGGAGGCCGCGCGAGAACCGATCGCGGCTCGGCGACGGCGCGTGGACCGATCGGAGCTTCGAAGACGACGCGTAGACCGATTGGGGCTCAGGAGACAGCGCGTGGACTGATCTGGGCGGGGAGACGGCGCGTTAACCGATCGGCGCTCGGAGACAGCGCATCGACCCATCGGGGTTCGGTGACGGCGCGTGGACCATCCGGGGTCAGGAGGGGATGCGTGGACCGATCGCGCCTCTGGAGACTGCGCGTGGATCGATCGGGGCTCGGAGACGACGCGTGGACCGATCGGGGCTCGGAGACAGCGCGTGAACCGACTGGGGCTCAGGCGGTTGCGCGTGGACCAATTGGGGTTCGGCGACGGCGCGTGGACCGATCGGGGTTCAGAGACGGCGCGTTAACCGATTGGGGCTTAGGAGACGATGCGTGGTCCGATCGGGGCTCAGGAGCCTCGCGTGGATCGATCGGTGCTCCGGAGGCGCCGCGTTGACCCATGGGGATCAGGAGACAGTGCGTGGACCGATCGGGGCACGGCGACGGCGCGTGGAGCGATCGGGGCTCAGGAGACGGCGCGTGAACCAATCGGTTGTCCGAGACGGCGCGTGGACCGATCGGGGCTCGGAGATGGCGCGTGGAATAATCGGGGCTTAGGAGATGGCGTGTGGACCGAACGGAGATCAGGAAACGACGCGTGGACTGATTGGGGATCGGAAGCGGCGCGTGGAACGATCAGGGCTTAGGAGACGGCGCGTGAACCGATCGGCGCTCGGAGACGGCGCGTGGACCGATCGGGGCTTAGGAGAAGGCGCGTGGACCGATCGGGGCTTAGGAGACGGCGCGTGAACCGATCGGCGCTCGGAGACGGCACCTCGACCGATCGGGGCTTATGAGACCGCGCGTAGATCGACCGGAAATCAGGAGACGACGCGTGCACCGATCGGGGCTCTAGAAGCAGCGTGTGGAGCGATCGGGGCTCAGGAGACGATGCGTGGACCGATCGGAGCTCAGGTGACGGCGCGCGAACCGACCGGGGCTCAGGAGACTCGTGTGGATCGATCGGGGCTTCGGAGGCGCCGCGTGGACCGATGGGGATCAGGAGACGGTGCGTGAACCAACCGGGGCTCAGGAGGCCGCGTGTGGACTGATCGCGGCTCGGCGACGGCGCGTGGACCGATCGGAGCTCAGGAGGCCGCGCGTGGACCGATCATGGCTCGGAGACGGCGCGTGGACCGACCGGGGCTTAGGACACAACGCGTGGACCGATCGGGGCTCAGGAAACGGCTCTTGGACCGATCGTGGCTCGGAGACGGCGCGAGGAGGCATCTGGGCTTAGAAGACGACAAGTGGATCGATGGGGGCTCAGGAGACGGCTCGTGGAGCGATCGAGGCTTAGGAGACGGCGCGTGGGCCGAACGGGGCACAGGAGACGGCGCGTGAAGTTATCGGCGCTCGGAGACGGCGCGCGGAGGCATCGGGGCTAAGAAGACGACGCATGGACCGATCGGGGCTCAGGAAACGGCGTGTGTACCGATCAGAGCTCGGAGACGACGCGTGGACCGGTCGGGGCTTAGGAGACTACGCGTGTACCTAACGGGGCTCAGGAGACAGCGCGTGGACCGATCGGGGCTCAGGAGGCGGCGCGTGGATCGATCGGGGCTCGGGGATGGCGCGTTAACCGATCGGGGCGTAGGAGACGATGCGTGGACCGATCGGGCTCGGAAACGGCGCGTGAACCGACCGGGGCTCAGGAAGCCGCGCGTGGACCGATCCAGGCTCGGCGACGGCGCGTGGACCGATCGGGGCTCGGAGACGATGCGTGTACGGATCAGGGCTCAGGAAGCGGCGCGTGGACCGGTCGGGGCTTAGGAGACGACTCCTGGACCGATCGGGGCTTATGAGGCGGCGCGTGAAATGATCGGGGCTCAGCAGACGGCGCGTGAACCGATCGGGACTCAGGAGACCGCGCGTGAACCAATCGGCGCTCGGAGACGGCGCGTCGACCCGTCGGGGTTCGCAGACGGCGCGTGGACCAATTGGGGTTCGGCGATGGCGCGTGGACCGATCGGCGCTCGGAGACGGCGCGTCGACCGATCGGATTCCGCAAACGGCGTGTGGACCCTCTGGGGCTTAGGAGACGCTGCGTGGACCGATCGGGGCTCAGGAGACTGCGCGTGGATGGATCGGGGCTTAGGGAATGATGCGTGGACGGATCGGGGCTCGGAGACGGCGCGTGGAACGATCGGGGCTCAGTAGACGACGCGTGGACCGATCGGTGCTCAGGAGACGGCGCGTAGACCGATCGTGGCTCGGCGACTGCGCGTGGATCGATCGGGGCTTAGGAAACGATGCGTGGACCAATTGAGGCTCGGCGACCGCGCGTGGACCGATCGGGGCTCGGAAACGACGCGTTAAGCGATCGGGGGTTAGAAGACGACGCGAGGACCGATGGGGGCTTAGGAGACGACGTGTGGACCGATCGGGGCTGAGGAGAAGGGGTGTGGACCGATCGGGTCTCAGGAGACGGCGCGTGAACCGATCGGGGCTCGGCGACGGCGCGTGGACCGATCGGGGCTCGGAGACGGCGCGGGAACCGACCGGGGCTTTGTGACGGCGCGTTTACCGATCGCGGCTCGGAGACGGCCCGTGGACGGATCGGGGCTTAGGAGGCGACGCGTGGACCGATCGGGGCTGGGAGACAGCGCGTGGACCGACTGGGGCTCAGGCGGTTGCGCGTGGACCGATCCAGGCTCAGCGACGGCGCGTGGACCGATCGGGGCTCGGAGACGACGCGTGTACGGATCGGGGCTCAGGAGGCCCCGCGTGGACCGATCGCGGCTCGGCGCCAGCGCGTGGACGGATCGGGACTCAGGAGACGGCGCGTGAACCGATCGGCGCTCGGAGACGCCGCGTGGATAGATTGGGGTTTACGAAACGGCGCGTGGACCGATCGGGACTCGGAGACGGCGCGTGGACCTTTCGGGGCTTAGGAGACGACGCGTGGATCGATCGGCGCTCGGAGACGCCGCGTGGACAGATTGGGGCTTACGAAACGGCGCGTGGACCGATCGGGACACGGAGACGGCGCGTGGACCGATCGGGGCTCAGGGGACGACGCGTAGACCGATCGGGGCTCGGAGGCGGCGCGTGGATCGATAGGGGCTGAGTAGACGGCGCGTCGACCGGTCGGGGCTTAGGAGACAAGGCGTGGACGGATTGGGGCTCAGGAGACGGGGCGTGGATCGGTCGGGGCTTAGGAGACTCGCGTGTATCTATCGGGTGCCGGAGGCGGCGCGTGGACCGATCGCGGATCAGGAGACGGTGCGTGGACCGATCGGGGCTTAGGAGATGACGCGTGGACCGACCGGGGCTTAGCAGACGACGCGTGGACCGATCGGGGCTCAGGAGACAGTGCATGGGCCGATTGGGGATCAGGACACGGCGCGTGGATGGATGGGGGCTTAGGGAACGACGCTTGGACCGATCGGGGCTCAGGAGATGGCGCGTGGACCGATAGGGGCTTAGGAGAAGACCCGTGAACCGATCGGGGCTCAGGAGACGGCGCGTGGACCGGTCGGGGCTTAGGAGACTCGCGTGGATCTATCGGGTTGCCGGAGGCGGCGCGTGGACCGATCGCGGATCAGGAGACGGTGCGTGGACCGATCGGGGCTTAGGAGATGACGCGTGGATCGATCGGGGCTTACCAGACGACGCGTGGACCGATCGGGGCTCAGGAGACGGCGCGTGGACTGACAGGCGCTTAGTAGACGACCCGTGAACCGATCGGGGCTCAGGAGACGGCGCGTGGACCGGTCGGGGCTTAGGAGACTCGCGTGGATCTATCGACGTTCGGAGACGGTGCGTGGACGTATCGGGGATCAGGAGACGGCGCGTGGACCGACCGGGGCTCAGGAGACGGCGCGTGAACCGATCGGCGCTCGGAGACGGCGCGTGGACCGATCGGAGCTTAGGAGACGACGCGTGGACCATCCGGGGCTCGGAGATGGCGCGTGGAGTGATCGGGGCTCGGAGACGGCGCGTGGACCCATCAGGGCTCGGAGACGGCACGTGGACCGATCGGGGCTCAGGGGAGGACGCGTAGACCGATCGGGGCTTAGGAAGCGGCGCCTGGACCGATCGTGGCTCGGAGACGGCGCGTGGAGGCATCGGGGCGAAGAAGACGATGCGTGAACCGATCGGGGCTTAGGAGACGACGCGTGGACCGATCGCGGCTTAGGAGACGGTGCGTGGACCGATCGGGGCTTAGGACACGGCGCGTGGAGAGATCGGGGCTCAGGAGACGACGCGTGTATCGATCGGGGCTCAGGAGACGACGCGTCGATCGATTGGGTCTCAGGAGGCAGCGCGTGGACCCATTGGGGCTCGGAGATGGTGCGTGGACGTATCGGGGCTTAGGGAACGACGCGAGGACCGATCGGGGCTCAGGAGACGGCGCCTGGACCGATCGTGGCTCGGAGACGGCGTGTGGACCTATCGCGGCTCGGAGACGGCGCGTGGACCTATCGCGGCTCGGTGACGGCGCGTGGACCGATCGGGGCTTAGGAGAAGACGCGTGGACCGATCGGGGCTCAGAAGACGTCGCGGGGACCGGTCGGGGCTTAGGAGACTCGCGTGGATCTATCGGGGCTGCGGGGGCCGCGTTTGGACCGATCGGGGATCAGGAGACAGTGCGTGGGCCGATCGGGGCTCGGAGACCGCGCGAGGGCTGATCGGGGCTTAGGAGACGACGCGTGGACCGATGGGAGCATAGGAGACGACGCATGGACCGATCGGGGCTCCGGAGACGACGCGTGGACCGATCGTGGCTTAGGAGACGATGCGTGGATCGATCGCGGCTTAGGAGAAGGCGCGTGGACCGATCGGGGCTCGGAGACGGCGCGTGGAGGCATCGGGGCTTAGAAGACGATGCGTGAACCGATCGGGGCTTAGGAGACGACGCGTGGACCGATCGGGGCTTAGGAGACGACGCGTGGACCGATCGGGGCTCACGACACGGCGCGTGTAGCGATCGGGGCTCAGGAGACGACGCGTGTATCGATCGGAGCTCAGGAGACGACGCGTCGACCGATCGGGGCTCAGGAAGCGGCGCGTGGAACCATCGGGGCTCGGAGACAATGCGTGAACCGATCGTGCTCGGAGACGGCGGATGAACCGATCGGGGCTGAGGAGACGGCGCGTGGACCGATCGGGGCTGAGCAGACGGCGCGTGGACTGATCGGGGCTCAGGAACCGGCGCCAGGGCCGATCGTGGCTCGGAGACGGCGCGAGGAGGAATCTGGGCTTAGAAGACGACGCGTGGACCTAACGGTGCTCGGAGAGGACGCTTGGACCGAACGGGGCTTAGGACACGACGCGTCGACCGATCGGGGCGCGGAGACGGTGCTTGGACGTATCGGGGATCAGTAGACGGCGCGTGGACCGACCGGGGCTCGGAGACGACGTGTGAAACGATCGGGGCGCAGGAGACGGTGCGTGGACCGATCGTGGCTCGGAGACGGTGCGAGGAGGCATCTGGGCTTAGAAGACGACGCGTGGACCGATTGGGTCTCAGGAAACGGGGCGTGAACCGATCGGGGCTTAGGAGACGAAGCGTGGAACGATCGGGGCTCGCAGACGACGCGTGTACCGATCGGGGCTTAGGGAACGACGCGTGG
Source organism: Netelia fuscicornis (assembly GCA_946811545.1). Classification (NCBI taxonomy): domain Eukaryota; kingdom Metazoa; phylum Arthropoda; class Insecta; order Hymenoptera; family Ichneumonidae; genus Netelia; species Netelia fuscicornis. Next base: position 25,921,869 of record OX328015.1, read on the forward strand.
ACGGATCGGGGCTCAGGAGACGGCGCGTGGACCGTTCGGGGCTTAGAAGACTCGCGTGTATCTATCGGGGTGCCGGAGGCGGCGCGTGGACCGATCGCGGATCAGGAGACGGTGCGTGGACCGATCGGGGCTTAGGAGATGACGCGTGGACCGATCGGGGCTTAACAGACGATGCGTGGACTGATCGGGGCTCAGGAGACGGCGCGTGGACTGATAGGGGCTTAGGAGACGACCCGTGAACCGATCGAGGATCAGGAGACGGCGCGTGGACCGGCCGGGGCTTAGGAGACAAAGCGTGGAACGATCGGGGCTCGCAGACGACGCGTGTACCGATCGGGGCTTAGGGAACGACGCGTGGACCGATCGGGGCTCAGGAGACGGCGCGTGAACCGATCGGGGCTTAGGAGATGGCGCGTGGAGCGATCGGGGCTCACGACACGGCGCGTGTAGCGATCGGGGCTCAGGAGACGACGCGTCGACCGATCGGGGCTCAGGAAGCGGCGCGTGGAACCATCGGGGCTCGGAGACAATGCGTGAACCGATCGTGCTCGGAGACGGCGGATGAACCGATCGGGGCTGAGGAGACGGCGCGTGGACAGATCGGGGCTGAGGAGACGGCGCGTGGACCGATCGGGGCTTAGGAGCCGACGCGTGGACCGATCGGGCCCCAGGAAACGGGGCCTGCGCCCATCAGGGCTTAGGATACGACGCGTCGACCGATCGGGGCTCAGGAACCGGCGCCAGGGCCGATCGTGGCTCGGAGACGGCGCGAGGAGGAATCTGGGCTTAGAAGACGACGCGTGGACCTAACGGTGCTCGGAGAGGACGCTTTGACCGAACGGGGCTTAGGGAACGACGCGTAGACCGATCGGGGCTCGGAGACGGCGCGTGGATCGATAGGGGCTGAGTAGACGGCGCGTCGACCGGTCGGGGCTTAGGAGACAACACGTGGACGGATCGGGGCTCAGGAGACGGCGCGTGGACCGGTCGGGGCTTAGGAGACTCGCGTGTATCTATCGGGTGCCGGAGGCGGCGCGTGGACCGATCGCGGATCAGGAGACGGTGCGTGGACCGATCGGGGCTTAGGAGATAACGCGTGGACCGACCGGGGCTTAGCAGACGACGCGTGGACCGATCGGGGCTCAGGAGACAGTGCATGGGCCGATTGGGGATCAGGACACGGCGCGTGGATGGATGGGGGCTTAGGGAACGACGCGTGGACCGATCGGGGCTCAGGAGATGGCGCGTGGACCGATAGGGGCTTAGGAGAAGACCCGTGAACCGATCGGGGCTCAGGAGACGGCGCGTGGACCGGTCGGGGCTTAGGAGACTCGCGTGGATCTATCGGGTTGCCGGAGGCGGCGCGTGGACCGATCGCGGGTCAGGAGACTATGCGTGGACCGATCGGGGCTTAGGAGATGACGCGTGGACCGATCGGGGCTTACCAGACGACGCGTGGACCGATCGGGGCTCAGGAGACGGCGCGTGGACTGACAGGCGCTTAGGAGACGACCCGTGAACCGATCGGGGCTCAGGAGACGGCGCGTGGACCGGTCGGGGCTTAGGAGACTCGCGTGGATCTATCGAGGCTCGGAGACGGTGCGTGGACGTATCGGGGATCAGGAGACGGCGCGTGGACCGACCGGGGCTCAGGAGACGGCGCGTGAACAGATCGGCGCTCGGAGACGGCGCGTGGACCGGGTCGGAGCTTAGGAGACGACGCGTGGACCATCCGGGGCTCGGAGATGGCGCGTGGCGGCATCGAGGCTAAGAAGACGATGCGTGGACCGATCGGGGCTTCGGAGACGACGCGTGGACCGATCGGGGCTTAGGAGACGACGCGTGGACCGATCGCGGCTTAGGAGACGGCGCGTGGACCGATCGGGGCTTAGGAGACGGCGTGTGGAGAGATCGGGGCTCAGGAGACGACGCGTGTATCGATCGGGGCTCAGGAGACGACGCGTCGATCGATTGGGTCTCAGGAGGCGGCGCGTGGACCCATTGGGGCTCGGAGATGGTGAGTAGACGTATCGGGGCTTAGGGAACGACGCGAGGACCGATCGGGGCTCAGGAGACGGCGCCTGGACCGATCGTGGCTCGGAGACGGCGCGTGGACCTATCGCGGCTCGGAGACGGCGCGTGGACCTATCGCGGCTCGGTGACGGCGCGTGGACCGATCGGGGCTTAGGAGAAGACGCGTGGACCGATCGGGGCTCAGAAGACGTCGCGGGGACCGGTCGGGGCTTAGGAGACTCGCGTGGATCTATCGGGGCTGCGGGGGCCCCGCTTGGACCGATCGGGGATCAGGAGACAGTGCGTGGAGCGATCGGGGCTCGGAGACGGCGCGTGAACCCATCAGGGCTCGGAGACGGCACGTGGACCGATCGGGGCTCAGGGGACGACGCGTAGACCGATCGGGGCTTAGGAAGCGGCGCCTGGACCGATCGTGGCTCGGAGACGGCGCGCGGAGGCATCGGGGCTTAGAAGACGATGCGTGAACCGATCGGGGCTTAGGAGACGACGCGTGGACCGATCGGGGCTTAGGAGACGACGCGTGGACCGATCGGGGCTCACGACACGGCGCGTGTAGCGATCGGGGCTCAGGAGACGACGCGTGTATCGATCGGAGCTCAGGAGACGACGCGTCGACCGATCGGGGCTCAGGAAGCGGCGCGTGGAACCATCGGGGCTCGGAGACAATGCGTGAACCGATCGTGCTCGGAGACGGCGGATGAACCGATCGGGGCTGAGGAGACGGCGCGTGGACCGATCGGGGCTGAGGAGACGGCGCGTGGACCGATCGGGGCTTAGGAGCCGACGCGTGGACCGATCGGGCTCCAGGAAACGGGGCCTGCGCCCATCAGGGCTTAGGATACGACGCGTGGACCGATCGGGGCTCAGGAACCGGCGCCAGGGCCGATCGTGGCTCGGAGACGGCGCGAGGAGGAATCTGGGCTTAGAAGACGACGTGTGGACCTAACGGTGCTCGGAGAGGACGCGTGGACCGAACGGGGCTCAGGTGACGGCGCGTGGACCGGTCGGGGCTTAGGAGACGACGCGCAGCCCGATCGCGGCTTAGGAGACGAGGCGTGGACCGATCGACGCTCGAAGACGGCATGTGGACCGATCGGGGCTCAGGAGACGGCGCGTGGAGCGATCGGGGCTCAGGACACGGCGCGTGCATGGATCTGGGCTTAGGGAACGGCAGGTGGACCGGTCGGGGCTTAGGAGATGGCCCATGGACCGATCGGGGCTCAGGAGACGATACGTATACCGATCGGGGCTCAGGAAGCGGCGCCTGGACAGATCCGGGCTCAGAGACGACGCGTGGACCGATCGGGGCTTTGGAGACGACGCGTGGACCGATCGCGGCTTAGGAGACGACGCGTAGACCGATCGGGGCTCAGGAGACAGCGCGTGGACCGATTGGGGATCAGGACACGGCGCGTGGATGGATGGAGGCGTAGGGAACGACGCGTGGACCGATCGGGGCTCAGAAGACGGCCCGTGGACCGATAGGGGCTTAGGAGACGACCCGTGGACCGATCGGGGCTCAGGAGACGGCGCGTGGACCGATCGGGGCTCAGGAGGCGGCGTGTGGACCGATCGGGGCTCAGGAGACGGCGCGTGGACCGATCGGGGCTTGGGAGACGACCCGTGGACCGATCGGGGCTCAGGAGACGGCGCGTGGACCGATCGGGGCTTAGGAGACGACGCGTGGACCGATCGGGGCTTAGGAGACGACGCGTGGACCGATCGGGACTCAGGAACCGGCGCGTGGACCGATCGGGGCTTAGGAGACGACGCGTCGACCGATCGTGGCTCGGAGACGGCGCGAGGAGGCATCTGGGCTTAGAAGACGACGCGTGGACCGATTGGCTCTCAGGAAACGGGGTGTGAACCGATCGGGGCTTAGGAGACGAAGCGTGGAACGATCGGGGCTGAGGAAGCGGCGCTTGGGCCGATCGTGGCTCGAAGACGTCGCGTGGAGGCATCCGGGCTTAGAAGACGACGCGTGGACCGATCGGGGCTCGGAGACGGTCTGTGGACGTATCGGGGCTCGGAGATGGTGCGTGGACGTATCCGGGCTTAGGAGACTCGCGTGTATCTATCGGGGTGCCGGAGGCGGCTCGTGGACCGATCGCGGATCAGCAGACTGTGCGTGGACCGATCGGGGCTTAGGAGATGACGCGTGGACCGATCGGGGCTTAGCAGACGACGCGTGGACCGATCGGGGCTCAGGAGACGGCGCGTGGAACCGATCGGGGCTTAGGAGACTCGCGTGTATCTATCGGGGTGCCGGAGGCGGCGCGTGGACCGATCGCGGATCAGGAGACGGTGCGTGGACCGATCGGGGCTTGGAAGATGACGCGTGGACTGATCGGGGCTTAGGAGACGACGCGTGGACCGATCGGGGCTCAGGAGACGGCGCGTGGACTGATAGGGGCTTCGGAGACTCGCGTGGATCTATCGGGGCTCGGAGACGGTGCTTGGACGTATCGGGGATCAGGAGACGGCGCGTGGACCGACCGGGCCTCAGGAGACGGCGCGTGAACCGATCGGCGCTCGGAGACGGCGCGTGGACCGATCGAAGCTTAGGAGACGACGCGTGGACCATCCGGGGCTCGGAGACGGCGCGTGGAGGCATCGGGGCTAAGAAGACGATGCGTGGACCGATCGGGGCTTCGGAGACGACGCGTGGACCGATCGGGGCTTAGGAGACGACGCGTGGACCGATCGCGGCTTAGGAGACGGCGCGTGGACCGATCGGGGCTTAGGAGACGGCGCGTGGAGCGATCGGGGCTCAGGAGACGATGCGTGTATCGATCGTGGCTCAGGAGACGACGCGTCGATCGATCGGGTCTCAGGAGCCGGCGCGTGGACCCATCGGGGCTCGGAGACGACGTGTGGAACGATCGGGGCGCAGGAGACGTTGCATGGAACCGATCGGGGCTTAGGAGACTCGCGTGTATGTATCGGGGTGCCGGAGGCGGCGCGTGGACCGATCGCGGATCAGGAGACGGTGCGTGGACCGATCGGGGCTTGGAAGATGACGCGTGGACCGATCGGGGCTTAGCAGACGACGCGTGGACCGAACGGCGCTCAGGTGACGGCGCGTGGACCGGTCGGGGCTTAGGAGACGACGCGCAGCCCGATCGGGGCTTAGGAGACGATACGTATACCGATCGGGGCTCAGGAAGCGGCTCCTGGACCGATCGTGGGTCGGAGACGGCGCGTGGAGGCATCGGGCCTCAGGAGACGGCGCATGGACCGATCGGCGCTCAGGAGACGGCGCCTGGGCCGATAGGGGCTGAGGAGACGGCGCCTGGACCGATAGGGGCTTAGGAGACGACCCGTGGACCGATCGGGGCTCAGGAGACGGCGCGTGAACCGATCGGTGCTCGGAGACGGCGCGTGGACCAATCGGGGCTTAGGAGACGACGCGTGGACCATCCGGGGCTCCGAGACGGCGCGTGGAGGCATCGGGGCTAAGAAGACGATGCGTGGGCCGATCGGGGCTTCGGAGACGACGCGTGGACCGATCGGGGCTTAGGAGACGACGCGTGGACCGATCGCGGCTTAGGAGACGACGCGTAGACCGATCGCGGCTCAGGAGACAGCGCGTGGACCGATTGGGGATCAGGACACGGCGCGTGGATGGATGGAGGCGTAGGGAACGACGCGTGGACCGATCGGGGCTCAGGATACGGCGCGTGGACCGATAGGGGCGCGGAGACGGCGCGAGGAGGCATCTGGGCTTAGAAGACGACGCGTGGACCGATTGGGTCTCAGGAAACGGGGCGTGAACCGATCGGGGCTTAGGAGACGAAGCGTGGAACGATCGGGGCTGAGGAAGCGGCGCTTGGACCGATCGTGGCTCGGAGACGTCGCGTGGAGGCATCTGGGCTTAGAAGACGACGCGTGGACCGATCGGGGATCAGGAGACGGTGCGTGGACCGATCGGGGCTCGAAGACGGCGCGGGGACGTATCGGCGCTTAGGAGACGGCGCGTGGACCGATCGGGGCTCAGGAAGCGGTGCCTGGACCGATCGTGGCTCGGAGACGGCGCGTTGAGGCATCGGGGCTTACAAGACGACGCGTGGACCGATCGGGTCTCAGGAAACAGCACGTGGACCGATCGGTGCTCGGAGACGACGCGTGGACCGATCGGGGCTCAGGAGACGGCGTGTGGAGCGATCGGGGCTCGGAGACGGCACGTGGACCGATCGGGGCATAGGAGACGACGCGTTGACCGATCGGGGCTCAGGAGGCGGCGCTTGGACCGATCGGGGATCAGGTGATGGTGCGTGGACCGATCGGGGCGGGGAGACGGCGCGTGGACGGATCTGGGCTTAGGGAACGGCGGGTGGACCGGTCGGGGCTTAGGAGACGGCGCGTGGACCGATCGGGGCTTAGGAGACGATACGTACACCGATCGGGGCTCAGGAAGCGGCGCCTGGACCGATCGTGGCTCGGAGACGGCGCGTGGAGGCATCGGGCCTCAGGAGACGGCGCATGGACCGATCGGCGCTCAGGAGACGGCGCGTGGACCGATAGGGGCGCGGAGACGGCGCGAGGAGGCATCTGGGCTTAGAAGACGACGCGTGGACCGATTGGGTCTCAGGAAACGGGGCGTGAACCGATCGGGGCTTAGGAGACGAAGCGTGGAACGATCGGGGCTGAGGAAGCGGCGCTTGGACCGATCGTGGCTCGGAGACGTCGCGTGGAGGCATCTGGGCTTAGAAGACGACGCGTGGACCGATCGGGGATCAGGAGACGGTGCGTGGACCGATCGGGGCTCGAAGACGGCGCGGGGACGTATCGGCGCTTAGGAGACGGCGCGTGGACCGATCGGGGCTCAGGAAGCGGTGCCTGGACCGATCGTGGCTCGGAGACGGCGCGTTGAGGCATCGGGGCTTACAAGACGACGCGTGGACCGATCGGGTCTCAGGAAACAGCACGTGGACCGATCGGTGCTCGGAGACGACGCGTGGACCGATCGGGGCTCAGGAGACGGCGTGTGGAGCGATCGGGGCTCGGAGACGGCACGTGGACCGATCGGGGCATAGGAGACGACGCGTTGACCGATCGGGGCTCAGGAGGCGGCGCTTGGACCGATCGGGGATCAGGTGATGGTGCGTGGACCGATCGGGGCGGGGAGACGGCGCGTGGACGGATCTGGGCTTAGGGAACGGCGGGTGGACCGGTCGGGGCTTAGGAGACGGCGCGTGGACCGATCGGGGCTTAGGAGACGATACGTACACCGATCGGGGCTCAGGAAGCGGCGCCTGGACCGATCGTGACTCGGAGACGGCACGAGGAGGCATCTGGGCTTAGAAGGCGACGCGTGGACCGCTCGGTGCTCGGAGACGGTGCGTGGACGTATCGGGGATCAGGAGACGGAACGTGGGCCGATCGGCGCTCAGGAGACGGCGCGTGGAGCGATCGGGGCTCAGGAGACGGCGCGTGGAGCGATCGGGGCTCAGGAGACGGCGCGGGCATGGTTCTGGGCTTAGGGAACGGCGGGTGGACCGGTCGGGGCTTAGGAGACGGCGCGTGGACCGATCGGGGCTTAGGAGACGATACGTACACCGATCGGGGCTCAGGAAGCGGCGCCTGGACCGATCGTGGCTCGGAGACGGCGCGTGGAGGCATCGGGCCTCAGGAGACGGCGCATGGACCGATCGGCGCTCAGGAGACGGCGCCTGGGCCGATCGGGGCTCAGGAGGCGGCGCGCGGACACATCGGGGCTCGGAGACGACGCGTGGAACGATCGGGTCTTAGGAGACGACGCGAGGACCGATCGCGGCTTAGGAGAAGGCGCGTGGACATTTCGGGGCTCAGGAGACGGCGCGTGGACCGATCGGGGCTCAGGAGACGTTGCATGGACCGGTCGGGGCTTAGGAGACTCGCGTGGACCGATCGGGGCTTAGGAGACTCGCGTGGACCGTTCGGGGCTCACGAGGCGGCGCGTGGACCGATCGGGGCTCGGAGACGGCGTGTGGACGTACCGGGGCTCCGGAGACAGCGTGTGGACCGATTGGGGATAAGGAGACGGCGCGTGGATGGACCGGGGCTTAGGGAACGATGCGTGGACCGATTGGGCTTAGAAGATGACGCGTGGACCGATCGTTGCTCGGAGACGGCGCGTGGACCAATCGGGGCTTAGGGGACGACGCGTAGACCGATCGGGGCTCAGGAAGCGGCGCACGGACCGATCGTGGCTCGGAGACGGCGCGTGAAGACATCGGGGCTTTGAAGACGACGCGTGGATCGAACGGTGCTGAGAAAACGGCGAGTGGACCTATCGGTGCTCGGAGACGATGCGTGGACCTCTCGGGGCTCAGGAAACGGCCCGTGGAGCGATCAGGGTCAGGAGACGACGCGTGGATCGATCGGGGCTCAGGATACGACGCGTCGATCGACAGGGGCTTACGAGACGACGCGTAGACCGATCGGGGCTCAGAGACGGCGCGTGGACCGATCGGGGCTTAGGAGAAGGCGCGTGGACCGATCGGGGCTCAGGAAGCGGCGCACGGACCGATCGTGGCTCGGAGACGGCGCGTGGAGGCATCGGGGCTTTGAAGACGACGCGTGGACCGACCGGTGCTCAGAAAACGGCGAGTGGACCTATCGGTGCTCGGAGACGATGCGTGGACCGCTCGGGGATCAGGAAACGGCCCGTGGTGCGATCAGGGTCAGGAGACGACGCGTGGATCGATCGGGGCTCAGGAGACGACGCGTCGACCGATCGGGGCTTACGAGACGACGCATCGACCGATCCGGACTTAGGAGACGACGTGTGGACCGATCGGGGCTCAGGAACCGATGCGCGGACCGCTCGGGGCTCAGGAGACGGCGCGTGAACCGATCGGGGCTTAGGAGACAGCGAGTGGACCGATTGGGGCTCAGGAGAAGGCGCAGGGTCCGATGGGGTCTCGGAGACGGCGTGTGGAACGATCGGGGCTCAGGAGACGGCGAGTTAACCGATTGGGGCTTAGGAGACGATGAGTGGATGGATCGGGGCTTAGGGAACGACGCGTGGACCGATGGGGGTTCAGGAGACGGCGCGTGAACCGACTGGGGCTCAAACGGTTGCGCGTGGACCAATTGGGGTTCGGCGACGGCGCGTGGACCGATCGGGGCTCGGAGACGGCGAGTTAACCGATCGGGGCTTAGGAGACGATGCGAAGAAGCATCTGGGTTTACAAGACCACGCGTGGATCGATCGGGGCTCGGAGACGGCGCCTGAACCGACCGGGGCTCAGGAGACGGCGCGTGGACCGATCGGGGCTCGGAGACGGCCCGTTAACCGATCGGGGCTTAGGAGTCGATGCTTGGACCGATCGGGCCGGAGCCGGCGCGTGAACCGACCGGGGCTTAGGAGACGACGCGTGGACCGATCCCGGCGCGGAGACGGCGCGTTCACCGATCAGGGCATAGGAGACGATGCGTGGACCGATCGGGCTCACTAGACGGCGCGTGGTGCGATCGCGGCTTAGGAGACGAAGCGTGGACCGATCGAAGCTCAGGAGACCGCGCGTGGAGCGATCGGGGCTCGGAAACGGCGGGTGGACCGTCCGGGGCTTAGCAGACGATGCGTGGACCGATCGGGGCTCGGAAACAGCGCGTGTACCGATCGGGGCTTAGGAGACGATGCGTGGACCGAACGGGGCTCAGGAGACGGCGCGTGGAGCGATCGGGGCTCGGAAACGGCGGGGGAACGTCCGGGGCTTAGGAAACGATGCGTGGACCGATCGGGGCTCAGATGACGGCGCGCGAACCGACCGGGGCTCAGGAGACTCGCGTGGATCGATCGGGGTTCCGGAGAGGCCTCGTGGAGCGATCGGGGCTCGGAGTCGGTGCGTTAACCGATCGGGGCTTAGGAGACGATGCGTGGACCGATCGGGGCGAGGAGACGGCGGGTGGGCCGACCGCGGTTTAGGAGAAGGCGCTTGGACCGAACGGGGCTTAGGAGACGGCGCGTGGACCGATCGGGGCTCGGAGACGGCGCGTGGAACGATCGGGACTCAGGAGACGGCGCGTCAACCGATCGGCGCTCGGAGACGGCGCATGGACCGAACGGGGCTTAGGAGACGGTGCGTGGACCGATCGGAGATCAAGAGATGACGCGTGGACCGATCGGGGTTCTGGAAGCGGCGCACGGACCGATCGTGGCTCGGAGACGGCGCGTGGAGGCATCGGGGCTTTGAAGACGATGCGTGGACCGATCGGGGCTCAGGAAACGGTGTGTGGCGCGATCGGGGCTCAGGAGACGACGCGTGGATCGATTAGGGCTCCGGAGGCGCCGAGCGGACCGATTGGGATCAGGAGACGGTGAGTGAACCGTTCGGGGCTCGGAGACGGCGCGTGGACTGATCGGGGCTTAGGAGACGACACGTGGACCGATCGGGGCATAGGAGACGACGCATGTACCTATCGGGGCTCACGAGACAGCGTGTGGACCGATTGGGGCTCAGGATACGGCGCGTGGAACGCTCCAGGCGCCGTTTTCTGAGCAGAATTCGGTCCACGCGTCGTCTTCAAAGCCCCGATGCCTCCACGCGCCGTCTCCTGTGCTCCGATCGTTCCACGCGCCATCTCCGAGCCCCGATCGGTCCACGCGCCGTCTCCTAAGCCCCGATTGATCCACGCGCCATCTCCGAGCGCCGATCGTTCCACGCGCCGTCTCCGAGCCCCGATCGGTCCACGCGCCGTCTCCTGAGCCCCGATCGGTCCACGCGTCGGCTCCTAAGCCTCGAGCGGTCCACGCACGGCCTCCTTAGCCCCGGTCGGTCTACGCGCCGTCTCCTGAGCCCCGATACGTCCACGTGCCGTCTCCTAAGCCCCGATTGCTCCACGGGCCGTTTCCTGAGCCCCGATCGGTCCACGCGTCGTCTTCTAAGCCCAGATGCCTCCGCGCGCCGTCGCCGAGCCGCGATGGGTCCAGGCACCGCTTCCTGAGCCCCGATCGGTCCACGCGTTGTCTCCTAAGCCCCGTTCGGTCCACGCGTTGTCTCCTAAGCCCCGATCGGTCCACGCGCCGTCTCCTAAGCCCCGATCGTTCCACGCGCCGTCTCCGAGCCCCGATCAGTCCACGCGCCGTCTCCTGAGCCCCGATCGGTCCACGCGTCGGCTCCTAAGCCCCGATCGGTCCACGCGTCGTCTCCTAAGCCCCGATCCGTCGACGCGTCGTCTCCTGAGCCCCGATCGCTCCACGCGCCGTCTCCTGAGCCCCGATCGGTCGACGCGTCGTCTCCTGAGCCCCGATCGCTCCACGCGCCGTCTCCTGAGCCCCGATCGGTCGACGCGTCGTCTCCGAGCACCGCTCGGTCCACGGGCCGTTTCCTGAGCCCCGATCGGTCCATGCGTCGTCTTTTAATCTCCGATATCTCCACGCGCCGTCTCCGAGCCGCGATCGGTAAAGCCGCCGTCATCAAACCCCGATCGGTCCACGGCGCCGTCTCCGAGCCCCGAACGGTTCACGCACCGTCTCCGGATCCCAATCGGTCCACGCGGCGCCTCCGGAGTCCCGATCGATCCACGCGAGCCTCCTGAGCCCCAGTCGGTCCGCGCGTCGTCTCCTGAGCCCCGATTGGTCGACGCGTCGTCTCCTGAGCCCCGATCGATCCACGCGTCGGCTCCTGAGCCCCGATCGCGCCACACGCCGTTTCCTGAGCCCCGATCGGTCCACGAGTCGTCTTCAAAGCCCCGATGCCTCCACGCGCCGTCTCCGAGCCACGATCGGTCCGTGCGCCGCTTCCACAACCCCGATCGGTCCACGCGTCATCTCCTGATCTCCGATCGGTCCACGCGCCGTCTCCTAAACCCCGGTCGGTCCATGCGCCGTCTCCGAGCCCCGATCGGTCCACGCATCGTCTCCTAAGCCCCGATCGGCTAACGCGTCGACTCGGAGCCCCGATCGTTCCACGCGCCGTCCCCGATCCCCGATCGATCTACGCGCTGTCTCCTGAGCCCCGATTGGACCAAGCACCGTCTCCTGAGCCCCGATCGTTCCACCCGCCTTCTCCTAAGCCACGACCGGTTCACGCACCGTCTCCTGAGTCCCGATCGTTTCACGCGCCGTCTCCGAGGCCCGATCAGCCCACTCGCCCTCTCCTGAGCCCCGATCGTTCCACGCGCCGTCTCCTGAGCTCCGGTCGTTCCACGCGCCGTCTTCGAGCCCCGATCGGTCCACGCGCCGTCTCCTGAGCCCCAATCGGCCCATACGCTGTCTCGTGAGCCCCGATAGGTCCACGCGTCGTCACCTAAGCCCCGATCGGTCCACGCTCCGTCTCCTGAGCCCGGATCGTTCCACGCGTCGTCTCCTGAGCCACGATCAATTTACGCGTTTTCTCCTGAGCCCGATCGCTCCTCGCGCCGTCTCCTGAGCCCCGATCGGTCCACGCGTCGTCTCCGAGCTCCGATCGGTCCACACGCCGTTTCCTGAGCCCCGATCGGTCCACACGCCGTCTCGAAAGCCCCAATCGGTCTACGCGCCGTCTCAGAGCGCCGATCATTTCACGCGCCGTCTCCTGAGCCCCGATCATTCCACGCCCCGTCTCCGAGCCCCGATCGGTCCACGCGCCGTCTCCTAAGCCCCTATCGGTCCACGCGCCGTCTCCGAGCGCCGATCGGTTCACGCGCCGTCTCCTGAGCCCCGATCGTTCCACGCGCCGTCGCCGAGCCGCGACCGGTCCACGCGCCGTCTCCTGAGCCCCGATCGGTCCACGTATCGTCTCCTAAGCCCCGATCGATCCACGCGTCGTCTCCTAAGCCCCGATCGGTCTACGCGCTGTCTCCGAGCCCCGATCGGTCCACGCGCCGTCTCATAAGCCCCGATCGGTTCACGCGCCGTCTCCTGAGCTTCGATCGGTCCACACGCCGTGTCCGATCCCCGATCGGTCCGCGTACCGCATTCTGAGCCGCGGTCCGTCCATGCGCCGTCTCCGAGCCCCGATTGGTCCTCGCGCCGTCTCAGAGCGCCGATCATTTCACGCCCCGTCTCCTGAGCTCCGATCGTTCCACGCGCCGTCTCCGAGCCCCGATCGGTCCACGCGTCGTCTCCTGAGCCCCGATAGGTACACGCGTCGTCTCCTAAGCCCCGATCGGTTAACGCGCCGTCTCCGAGCGCCGAACGGTCCACGCGTCGTCGCCGAACCCCAATTGGACCACGCGCAACCGCCTGAGTCCCAATTGGTCCACGCGCAACCGCCTGAGTCCCAGTCGGTCCACGCGCCGTCGCCGAGCCATGATCGGTCCACGCGCGACCTCCTGAGCCCCAATCGGTCCACGGGCCGTCGCCGATCCACGATCGGTCCGTGCGTCGTTTCCAGAGCCCTATCGGTCCACGCATCGTCTCCTGATCTCCGATCGGTCCACGCACCGTCTCCTAAGCCCCGATCGGTTCACGCGCGGTCTCCTGAGCCCCGGTCGGTTCACGCGCCGTCTCCTGAGCCCCGATCGGTCGACGCGTCGTTCCCTAAGCCCCGATCGATCCACGCGCAGTCTCCAGAGCCGCGATCGGTCCACGCATCCCCTCCTGAGCCCCGGACGGTCCACGCGCCGTCACCGAACCCCGAACGGTCGACGCGCCGTCTCCGAGCGCCGATCGGTTAACGCGCCGTCTCCGAGCCCCGATCGGTCCACGCGCTGTCTCCTGAGCCCGAATCGGTCTACGCGTCGTCTTCTAAGCTCCGATCGGTCCACGCGCCATCTCCGAGCCCCGATCGGTCCACGCACCATCTTCTGCTCCCCAATCGGTCCACGCACCGCCTCCGGAGCCCCAATTGGTTCACGCGCAACCGCCTGAGTGAGCCCCAGTCGGTCCACGCGCCGTCTCCTGAGCCCGGATCGGTCCACGCGCCGTCGCCGAACCCCAATTGGTCCACGCGCAACCGCCTGAGCCCCGGTTGGTCCACGCGCTGTCTCCGAGCCCCGATCGGTCCACGCGTCGTATCCGAACCCCGATCGGTCCACGCGCCGTCGCCGAGCTATGATCGGTCCACGCGCGGCCTCCTGAGCCCCAATCGGTCCACGCGCCGTCTCCTAAGCCCCGATCGATCCACGCGCCGTCTCCGAGCGCCGATCGGTCCGCGTGCCGCATTCTAAGCAACGGTCCATCCACGCGCCGTCTCCGAGCCCCGCTCGATCCACGCGTCGTCTCCTAAGCCTCGATCGGTCCACGCGCCGTCTCCGAGTCCGATCGTTCCACGCGCCGCCTCCTATGCCCCGATCGATCCAGGCTTCGTCTCCTAAGCCCCGACCGGTCCACGCGTCGTCTCCTGAGCCCCTATCGGTTAACGCGCCGTCTCCGAGCCGCGATCGGTCGTTGCGCCGTCTCCTGAACCCCGATCGTTCCAAGCGCCGTCTCCGAGCCCTGATCGGTCCACGCGCCGTCTCCTGAGGCCGGATCAGTCCACGCGTCGTCCCCTAATCCCCGATCCGTATACTCGTCGTCTCCGAGCCTCGATCGGTCCACGCGCCGTCGCCGAGCCGCGATCGGTGCACGCGGGGCTCCTGAGCCCCGGTCGGTCCGCGCGCCGTCTCCTGAGCCCCGATCGGTCGACGCGTCGTTTCCTGAGCCCCGATCGATCCACGCGTCATCTCCTGAGCCCCAATCGCTCCACGTGCCTATTTCTGATCCCCGATCAATTGACGCGTCTTCTCCTGAGCCCCGATCGCTCCACGCGCCGTCTCCGAGCCCCGATCGGTCCACGCGCCGTCTCCTGAGCCCGGATCGGTCCACGCGCCGTCGACGAACCCCAATTGGTCCACGCACAACCGACTGAGCCCCGGTTGGTCCACGCGCTGTCTCCGAGCCCCGATCGGTCCACGCGTCGTATCTGAACCCCGATCGGTCCACGCGCCGTCGCCGAGCTATGATCGGTCCACGCGCGGCCTCCTGAGCCCCAATCGGTCCACGCGCCGTCTCCTAAGCCCCGATCGATCCACGCGCCGTCTCCGAGCGCCGATCGGTCCGCGTGCCGCATTCTAAGCAACCGTCCATCCACGCGCCGTCTCCGAGCCCCGCTCGATCCACGCGTCGTCTCCTAAGCCTCGATCGGTCCACGCGCCGTCTCCGAGTCCGATCGTTCCACGCGCTGCCTCTTAAGCCCCGATCGATCCAGGCTTCGTCTCCTAAGCCCCGACCGGCCCACGCGTCGTCTCCTAAGCCCCTATCGGTTAACGCGCCGTCTCCGAGCCGCGATCGGTCCATGCGCCGTCTCCTGAACCCCGATACGTCCACGCGCAGTCGCCGAGCTCCGATCGGTCCACGCGCCGTCGCCGAGTCTCGATCGGTCCACGCGCGGCCTCCTGAGCCCCGGTCGGTTCACGCGCCGTCTCCGAGCCCCGATCGATCCACGCGTCGTCTTCTAAGCGCAGATGCCTCCTCGCGCCGTCTCCGAGCCCCGATCGATCCACGCGTCGTCTCGAAGCCCCGATCGGTCCACGCTCCGTCTCCTGAGCCCGGATCGTTCCACGCGTCGTCTCCTGATCCCCGATCCGTAAACGCGTCGTCTCCTGAGCCCCAATCGGCCCACACGCAGTCTCGTGAGCCGCGATAGGTACACGCGCCGTCGCCGAACCCCAATTGGTCCACGCGCAACCGCCTGAGCCCCGGTTGGTTCACGCGCCGTATCCGAGCCCCCATCGGTCCACGCGTCGTCTCCGAGCGCCGATCGGTCCACGCGCCGTCGCCGAGCCATGATCGGTTAACGCGCCGTCTCCGAGCCGCGATCGATCCACGCGCCGTCGCCGAACCCCAATTGGTCCACCCGCAACCGCCTGAGCCCCAGTCGGTCCACGCGTCATCTCCGAGCTCCAATCGGTCCACGCGCCGTTTCCTGAGACCTGATCGGTCCACGCGTCGTCTTCTAAGCCCAGATGCCTCCTCGCGCCGTCGCCGAGCCACGATGGGTCCAGGCGCCGCTTCCTGAGCCCCGATCGGTCCACGCGTTGTCTCCTAAGCCCCGTTCGGTCCACGCGCCGTCTCCTAAGCCCCGATCATTCCACGCGCCGTCTCCGAGCCCCGATCGGTCCACGCGCCGTTTCCTGAGCCCCGATCGGTCCACGCGTTGTCTCCTAAGCCCCGATCGGTCCACGCGCCGTCTCCTAAGCCCCGATCGTTCCACGCGCCGTCTCCGAGCCCCGATCAGTCCACGCGGCGTCTCCTAAGCCCCGATCCGTCGACGCGTCGTCTCCTGAGCCCCGATCGATCCACGGGTCTTCTCCTGAGTCCCGCCCGCTCCACGCGTCGTCTCCGAGCTCCGATCGGTCCACGCGCCGTCTCCTTAGCCCCAATTAGTCCACGTGCCGTCTCCTAAGCCCCGATCTGCACACGGGCCGTCTCCGAGCTCCGATCGGTCCACGCGCCGTCTCCAAGCCTCGATCCGTACACGCGTCGTCTCCGAGCCCCGATCGGGCCACGCGCCATCGCCGAGCCCCGACCGGTCCACACCCCTTGTCCTGAGCCCCGATCGGCCGACGCGTCGTCTCATAAGCCCCGACCGGCTCACGCGGCGTCTCCTGTGCACCGATCGAATCACGTGCCGTCTCCTAAGCCCCGATCGGTCCACACATCGTCTCCTAAGGCCCAATCGGTCCACGCGCCGTCTTCGAGCGCTGATCGGTCCGCGCAACGTCTCCTAAGCCCCAATCGGTTAACGCGCCGTCTCCTGAGCCCCGATCGTTCTACGCGCCGTCTCCGAGCCCCGATCCGTCCACGCGAAGTCGCCGAGCCCCGATCGGTTCACGCGCGGTCTCCTGAGCCCCAGTTGGTTCACACGCTGTCTCCGAGCCCCGATCGGTCCACGCGTCGTCTCCTAAGCCCCGATCGTTCGACGCGTCGTCTCCTAAGCCCCGATCGGTCGACGCGTCGTCTCCTGAGCCCCAGTTGGTCCACGGGCTGTCTCCGAGCCCCGATCGATCCACGCACCTCCTCCTGAGCCCCGATCGGTCGACGCGCCGACTCCTAAGCCCCGATCCGTCCACGCGCCGTCTCCTGAGCCCCGATCGTACAACGTGCCGTCTCCGAGCACCGATCGGTCCACGCGCCGTCTCTTGAGCCCCGGTCGTCCAACGTGCCGTCTCCTGAGCCCCGATCGGCCCACGCGCCGTCTCCTGAGCCCCGATCCGTCCACGCGCCGTCTCCTGAGCCCCGACCGTCCAACGCGCCGTCTCCGAGCACCGATCGGTCCACGCGCCGTCTCCTGAGCCCCGATCGGTCCACGCGTCGTCTCCAAAGCCCTGATCGGTCCACGCGCCGTCTCCTAGCCCCGATCGGTTCACGCATCGTCTCCTAAGCCCCGATCGGTTAACGCGCGGCCTCCTGAGCCCCGATCGGTCCACGCGCCGTCACCGAGCCGCGATCGGTCCACGCGCGGCCTCCTGAGACCAGATCGGTCCACGCGCCGTCTCCTGAGCCCCGATCGCTCCACGCACCGTTTTCTGAGCACCGTTTGGTCCACGCGTCGTCTTCAAAGCCCCGACGCCTCCACGCGCCGTCTCCGAGCCACGATTCGTCCGTGCGCCGCTTCCAGAGCCCTCTCGGTCCACGCGTCGTCTCCTGATCTCCGATCGGTCCACACGCCATCTCCTAAGCCCCGATCATTCCACGTGCCATCTACGAGCCCCGATCGGTCCACGCGCCGTCTCATAAGCCCCGATCGGACCACGCGCCTTCTCCTCAGCCCCGATCGGTCCACGCGCCGTCTCATAAGCCCCGATCGGACCACGCGCCTTCTCCTCAGCCCCGATCGGTCCACGCGCCGTCTCCGAGCGCCGATTAGTTCACGCGCTGCCTCCTGAGCCCCGATCGCTCCATGCGCCGTCACCTGAGCCCCGATCGGTCCACGCGCCATCTCCTGAGCCCGGATCGGTCCACACGCCGTCGCCGAACCCCAATTGGTCCACGCGCCACCGCCTGTGCCCCAGTCGGTCCACGCGCTGTCTCCGAGCCCAGATCGGTCCACGCGCCGTCTCCGAGCTCCGATCGGTCCACGCGCCGTCTCCTAAGCCCCGATCGGTCCAAGCGCCTTCTGCTAAGCCCCGATCGGTCCACGCGCCGTCTCCGAGCGCCGATCGGTTCACCCGCCGTCACCTGAGCCCCGATCGTTCCACGCGCCGTCTCCGAGCCCCGATCGGTCTACGCGCCGTCTCCTAAGCCCCGATCGGTCCACGCGCCTTCTCCTCATCCCCGATCGGTCCACGCGCCGTCTCGGGGCGCCGATTGGTTCACGCGCCGTCTCCTGAGCCCCGATCGCTCCACGCGCCGTCTCCGAGCCCCGATCGGTCCACGCGCCGTCTCCTGAGCCTGGATCGGTCCACGCGCCGTCGCCGAACCCCAATTGGTCCACGCGCAACCGCCTGAGCCCCAGTCGGTCCACGCGCTGTCTCCGAGCCCCAATCGTTCCACACGCCGTCTCCGAGCGCCGATCGGTTCACGCGCCGTCTCCTGAGTCCCCAACGTTTCACGCGCCGTCTCCGAGCTCCGATCGGTCCACGCGCCGTCTCCTAAGCCCCGATCGGTCCAAGCGCCTTCTCCTAAGGCCCGATGGGTCCACGCGCCGTCTCGGAGCGCCGATCAGTTCACGCGCCGGCACCTGAGCCCCGATCGTTCCACGCGCCGTCTCCAACCCCCGATCGGTCCACGCGCCGTCTCCTGAGCCCGAATCGTTCCACGCGTCGTCCCCGAATCCCTGATCCGTACACGCGTCGTCTCCGAGCCTCGATCGGTCCACGCGCGGCCTCCTGAGCCCCGGTCGCTTCACGCGCCGTCTCCGAGCCCCGATCAATCCACGCGTCGTCTTCTAAGCCCAGATGCCTCCTCGCGCCGTCTCCGAGCCACGATCGGTCCAGGCGCCGCTTCGTGAGCCCGATCGGTCCACGCGCCGTCACCGGAGCCCCGATCGTTCCACGTGCCGTCTCCGAGCCCCGATTGGTGCACGCGCCGTCTCTTGAGCACCGATCGTTCCACACGCCGCCTCCTAAGCTCCGTTCTGTCCAGGCGTCGTCTCCTAAGCCCCGACCGGTCCACGCGCCGTCTCCTGAGCCCCGATCGGTCCACGCATCGTCTCCTAAGCCCCGATACGTCCACACGCCGTCTCCGATCCCCGATCGGTCCGCGTGCCGCATTCTAAGCCGCGGTCCGTCCACGCGCAGTCTCCGAGCACCGATCGGTCCACGCGACGTCTCCTGAGCCACGATTGGTCCACGCGTCGGCTCCTAAGCCCCGATCGTTCCACGCGCCGTCTCCTAAGCCCCGATCGGTCCACGCGCCGTTTCCGAGCCCCGATCGGTCCATGCGTCGTCTCCGAGCCCCGTTCTGTCCACGCGCCGTCTCGTAAGCCCCAATCGGTCTACGCGCCGTCTCAGAGCGCCGATCATTTCACGCGCCATCTCGTGAGCCACGATCATTCCACCCCCCGTCTCCGAGCCCCGATCGGTCCACGCGCCGTCTCCTAAGCCCCTATCGGTCCACGCGCCGTCTTCCAAGCCCAGATGCCTCCTCGCGCCGTCTCCGAGCCACGACCGGTCCAGGCGCTGCTTCCTGAGCCCCAATCGGTCCACGCGTTGTCTCCTAAGGCCCGATCGGTCCACGCGCCGTCTCCGAGCCCCGATCGGTTCACGCATCGTCACCTAAGCCCCCATCGGTCCACGCGCCGTCACCGAGCCATGATCGGTCCACGCGCGGCTCCTGAGCCCCCATCGGTCCACGCGCCGTCGCCGAGCTGGAATCGGTCCACGCGCCGTCTCCGAGCCGCGATCGGTCCATGCACCGTCTCCTGAGCCTGGATCCGTCCACGCGCCGTCGCCGAACCCCAATTGGTCCACGCGCAACCGCCTGAGCCCCAGTCGGTCCACGCGCTGTCTCCGAGCCCCAATCGGTCCACGCGCCGTCTCCTAAGCCCCGATACGTCCACACGCCGTCTCAGATCCCCGATCGGTCCGCGTGCCGCATTCTAAGCCGCGGTCCGTCCACGCGCAGTCTCCGAGCACCGATCGGTCGACGCGACGTCTCCTGAGCCACGATCGGTCCACGCGTCGGCTCCTAAGCCCCGATCGGACCACGCGCGGCCTCCTGATCCCCGGTCGGTTCACGCGCCGTCTCCGAGCCCCAATCGGTGCACGCATCGTCACCTAAGCCCCGATCGGTCCACGCGCCGTCTCCTAACCCCCAATCGGTCGACGCGTCGGCTCCTAAGCCCCGATCGGTCCACGCGCCGTCTCCTGAGCCCCGATCGGTCCACGCGCCGTTTTCGAGCCCCGATCGGTCCATGCGTCGTCTTCTAAGCCCCGATGCCTCCACGCGCCGTCTCCGAACCCCGATCGGTGCAGGCGCCGCTTCCTGAGCCCGGATCGGTCCACGCGTCGTCCCCTAATCCCCGATCCGTAAACTTGTCGTCTCTGAGCCCCGATCGGTCCACGCGCCGTCGCCGAGCCGCGATCGGTCCACGCGCGGCCTCCTGAGCCCCAGTCGGTCCACGCGCCATCTCCTGAGCCCCGATCGGTCCACGCATCGTCTTCTAAGCCCCGATACGTCCACACGCCGTCGCCGAACCCCAATTGGTCCACGCGCCACCGCCTGTGCCCCAGTCGGTCCACGCGCTGTCTCCGAGCCCAGATCGGTCCACGCGCCGTCTCCGAGCGCCGATCGGTTCACGCGCCGTCTCCTGAGCACCGATCGTTCCACACGCCGCCTCCTAAGCTCCGATCTGTCCAGGCGTCGTCTCCTAAGCCCCGACCGGTCCACGCGCCGTCTCCTGTGCCCCGTTCGGCCCACGTGCCGTCTCCTAGCCCCGATCGGTTCACGCATCGTCTCCTAAGCCCCGATCGGTTAACGCGCGGCCTCCTGAGCCCCGATCGGTCCACGCGTCGTCTCCTACGCCCGATCGGTCCACGCGCCGTCTCCGAGCACCGATTGGTCCACGCGCCGTCGCCCGAACCCCAATTGGTCAACGCGCCGTCGCCCGAACCCCAATTGGTCCACGAGCAACCTCCTGAGCTCCAGTCGGTCCACGCGCAGTCGCCGAGCCCCGATCGATCCCCGCATCGTCTCCTAAGTCCTGATCGGTTGACGCGTCATTTACGAGCCGCGATCGGTCTACGCGCCGTCTCCTGAGCCGCGATCGGTCCACACGCCGTCTCCTAAGCCCCGATCCGTCCACGGGCCGTCTGTAAACCGCGATCGGTCAACACTCCGTCACCAAGCCCCGATCCGTACAAGCGTCGTGTCCGAGCCCCGATCGGTTAACGCGCCGTCTCCGAGCCCCGATCGGCCCACGCGCCGTCTCCTGAGCCCCGATCCGTCCACGCGCAGTCGCCGAGCCCCGGTCGGTCCAGGCGCCGTCTCCTGAGCCCCGAGCGGTCCACACCCCTTCCCCTGAGCCCCGATCGGTCGACGCGTCGTCTCCTTAGACCCGACCGGTTCACCCTCCGTCTCCTGTGCACCGATCGATTGACGAGCCGTCTCCTAAGCCCCGATCGATCCACACGTCGTCTCCTAAGCCCCAATCGGGCCACGCGTCGTCTCCTAAGCCCCGATCCGTCGCCGCGTCGTCTCCTGAGTCCCGATCAATTGACGCGTCTTCTCCTGAGCCCCGAACGTTCCACGCACCGTCTCCTGAGCCCCGATCGTTCCACGTGCCGTCTCCGAGCCCCGATCGCGCCACGCGCCGTCTCCGAGCGCCGATTGGTGCACGCGCCGTCTCCTGAGCACCGATCGCTCCACACGCCGCCTCCTAAGCTCCGATCTGTCCAGGCGTCGTCTCCTAAGCCCCGACCGGTCCACGCGCCGTCTCCTGAGCCCCGATCGGTCCACGCGCCGTTTCCGAGCCCCGATCAGTCCATGCGTCGTCTCCGAGCCCCGTTCGGTCCACGCGCCGTCTCGTAAGCCCCAATCGGTCTACGCGCCGTCTCAGAGCGCCGATCATTTCACGCGCCATCTCGTGAGCCACGATCATTCCACGCCCCGTCTCCGAGCCCCGATCGGTCCACGCGCCGTCTCCTAAGCCCCTATCGGTCCACGCGCCGTCGCGGAGCCCCGATCGGTCCAGGCGTGGCCTCCTGAGCCTCGATCGGTCCACGCGCGGCCTCCTGAGCCCCGGCCGGATCACGCGCCGTCTCCGAGCCCCGATCGATGCACGCGTCGTCTTCCAAGCCCAGATGCCTCCTCGCGCCGTCTCCGAGCCACGATCGGTCCAGGCGCTGCTTCCTGAGCCCCAATCGGTCCACGCGTTGTCTCCTAAGCCCCGATCGGTCCACGCGCCGTCTCCTAGCCCCGATCGGTTCACGCATCGTCTCCTAAGCCCCGATCGGTTAACGCGCGGCCTCCTGAGCCCTGATCCGTCCACGCGCCGTCACCGAGCCGCGATCAATCCACGCGCGGCCTCCTGAGCCCCGGTTGGTTTACGCACCGTCTCCTGATCCCCATCGGTCCACGCGGCGCCTCCGGAGCCCCGATCCCTCCACACGCCGCTTCTAGAGCCCCGATCGGTGGACGCGTCGTCTCCTGATCTCCGATCGATCTACGCGCCGTCTCCTAAGCCCCGATCGGTCCACGCGCCTTCTCCTAAGCCCCGATCGGTCCAGGCACCGCTTCCTGAGCCCCGATCGGTCCACGCGCCGTCTCCCAACACCGATCATTTCACGCGCCGTCTCCTGAGCCCCGATCGTTCCACGCGTCGTCTCCGAGCCCCGATCGATCCACGCGCCGTCTCCTGAGCCCCGATCGGTCCACGCGTCGTATCCTAAGCCCCGATCGGTCCACGCGCCGTATCCTAAGCCCCGATCGGTTCACGGGCCGTCTCTGAGCGCCGATAAGTTCAAGCGCCGTCTCCTGAGCCCCGATCGTTCCACGCGACCCCTCCGAGCCCCGATCGGTTCACGCGCCGTCTCCTGAGCCCCGATCGTTTCACGCGCCGTCTCCGAGCCCCGATCCGTCCACGCGCCGTATCCTGAGCCCGGATCGGTCCACGCGTCATCGCCGAATCCCCGATCCATACACGCGTCGTCTCCGATCCTCGATCGGTCCACGCGCCGTCGCGGAGCCCCGATCGGTCCAGGCGTGGCCTCCTGAGCCTCGATCGGTCCACGCGCGGCCTCCTGAGCCCCGGTCGGATCACGCGCCGTCTCCGAGCCCCGATCGATCCACGCGTCATCTTCCAAGCCCAGATGCCTCCTCGCGCCGTCTCCGAGCCCCGATCGGTTCACGCATCGCCACCTAAGCCCCGATCGGTCCACGCGTCGTCACCGAGCCATGATCGGTCCACGTGCGGCTCCTGAGCCCCCATCGGTCCACGCGCCGTCGCCGAGCCGGGATCGGTCCACGCGCGGGCTCCTGAGCCCCGGTTGGTTCACGCGCCGTATCCGAGCCCCAATCGGTCCACGCGCCGGCTCCTGAGCCCCGATCGGTCCACGCGCCGTCTCCTAAGCCCCTATCGGTCCACGCGCCGTCTCCGAGCGCCGATCGGTTCACGCGCCGTCACCTGAGCCCCGATCGTTCCACGCGCCGTCTCCTGATCCCAATCGGTCCACGCGGCGCCTCCGGAGCCCCGATCGATCCACGCGAGTCTCCTGAGCCCCAGTCGGTCCGCGCGCCGTCTCCTGAGCCCTGATTGGTCCACGCGCCGTCTCCTGAGTCCCGATCGGTCCATGCGTCGTCTCCTAAGCCCCGATTGCTCCTCGCGCCGTCTCCTGAACCCCGCTCGGTCGATGCGTC
Organism: Netelia fuscicornis; assembly: GCA_946811545.1. Taxonomy (NCBI): domain Eukaryota; kingdom Metazoa; phylum Arthropoda; class Insecta; order Hymenoptera; family Ichneumonidae; genus Netelia; species Netelia fuscicornis. The sequence continues at coordinate 25,945,591 of OX328015.1, forward strand.
GTCTTCTTAACCCCGATGCCTCCACGCGCCGTCTCCGAGCCACGATCGGTCCACGCGCCGTCTCCTGAGCCCCGATCATTCCACGCGCCTTCTCCTAAGCCACGATCGGTCCACGCGCCGTCTCCTGAGCCCCGATCGTTCCACGCGCCGTCTCCGAGCCCCGATCGTTCCACGCGGCGTCTCCTGAGCCCCAATCGGTCCACACGCTGTGTCGTGAGCCCCGATAGGTACACGCGTCGTCTCCTACGCCCGATCGGTCCACGCGCCGTCTCCTAAGCCCCGATCATTCCACGCGCCGTCTCCTGAGCCCCAATCGGTCCACACGCTGTGTCGTGAGCCCCGATAGGTACACGCGTCGTCTCCTACGCCCGATCGGTCCACGCGTCGTCTCCTGATCCCAATCGGTCCACGCGGCGCCTCCGGAGCCCCGATCGATTGACGCGAGTCTCCTGAGCCCCAGTCGGTCCGCGCGCCGTCTTCGGAGCCCCGAGCGGTCCACGCGCCGTCTCCTAAGCCCCGATCGGTGCACGCGCCGTCTCCGAGCGCCGATCGGTCCACGCGCCGTCTCCTGAGCCCCGATCATTCCACGCGATGTCTCCGAGCCCCGATCGGTCCACGAGCCGTTTTCTGAGCACTGTTCGTTCCACGCGTCGTCTCCTGAGCCCCGCTCGGTCCATGCGTCGTGTTCTTAGCCCCGATGCCTCCACGCGCCGTCTCCGAGCCACGATCGGTCCGTGCGCCGCTTCCAAAGCCCTATCAGTCGAGGCGTCCTCTCCTGATCTCCGATCGGTCCACGCGCCGTCTCCTAAGCCCCGATCGGTGCACGCGCCGTCTCCGAGCGCCGATCGGTTCACGCGCCGTCTCCTGAGCCCCGATCATTCCACGGGATGTCTCCGAGCCCCGATCGGTCCACGCGCCGTCTCCTAAGCCCCGATCGCTCCTCGCGCCGTCTCCTGAGCCCCGCTCGGTCCATGCGTCGTGTTCTTAGCCCCGATGCCTCCACGCGCCGTCTCCGAGCCACGATAGGTCGAGGCGCCGCTTCCTGAGCCCCGATCGATCCACGCGCCGTCTCGTAAGCCACAATCGGTCCACGCGCCGTCTCAGAGCGCCGATCATTTCACGCGCTGTCTCCTGAGCCCCGATCGTTCCACGCGCCGTCTCCGAGCACCTATCGGTCCACGCGCCGTCTCCTGAGGCCCGATCGCTCCACGCGTCGTCTCCTAAGCCCCGATCGGTTAACGCGCCGTCTCCGAGCCCCAATCGGTCCACGCGCCGTCTGCTGAACCCCGATACGTCCACGCGCAGTCGCCGAGGCCCGATCGGTCCACGCGCCGTCTCCTGAGCCCCGATCGGTCCACGCGTCGTCGCCTAAGCCCTGATCGGTCCACGTGCCGTCTCCGAGCCACGATCGGTCCGTGCGCCGCTTCCAGAGCCCCGATCGGTCCACGCGTCATCTCCTGATCTCCGATCGGTCCACGCGCCGTCTCCTAAGCCCCGATCGGTCCACGCGCCGTCTCCGAGCCCCGATCGGTTCACGTGCCGTCTCGTGAGCCCCGATCGTTCCACACGCCGTGTCCGATCCCCGATCGGTCCGCGTGCCGCATTCTAAGCCGCGGTCCGTCCCCGCGCCGTCTCCGAGCACCGATCGGTCCACGCGCCGTCTCAAAGCGCCGATCATTTCACGCGCTGTCTCCTGAGCCCGGATCGGTCCACGCCACGTCTCCGAGCTCCGATCGGTCCACGCGCCGTTTCCGAGCCCCGATCGGTCGATACGTCGTCTCCGAGTTCCGATCGGTCCACGCGCCGTTTCCGAGCCCCGATCGGTCCGCGCGCCGTCTCCTGAGCCCCGGTGGGTCCACGCGCCGCCTCCTGAGCCGCGATCGGTCAACGCATCGTCTCCTAAGCCCCGATACGTTCACACGCCGTCTCCGAGCCCCGATCGGTCCACGCGCCGTCGCCGAGCCTCGATCGGTCCACGCGCGGCCTCCGGAGCCCCGGTCGGTCCACGCGCCGTCTCCGGGCCCCGATCGGTCCACGCTCAGGCTCCTGAGCCCGGATCGTTCCACGCGTCGTCTCCTGATCCCCGATCCGTAAACGCGTCGTCTCCGTGCCTCGATCGGTCCACACGCCGTGTCCGATCCCCGACCGGTCCGCGTGCCGCATTCTAAGCCGCGGTCCGTCCACGCGCCGTCTCCGAACACCGATCGGTCCACGCGCCGTCTCAAAGCGCCGATCATTTCACGCGCCGTCTCCTCAGCCCCGATCGTTCCACGCGCCGTCTCTGAGCACCGATCGGTCTACGCGCCGTCTCCTGAGCCCCAATCGGTCCACACGCTGTCTCGTGAGCCCCGATAGGTACACGCGTCGTGTCCTATGCCCCGGTCGGTCCACGCGTCGTCTCCTAAGCCCCGATCGGTCTGCGCAGCGTCTCCTGATCCCCATCGTTCCACGCGGCGCCTCCGGAGCCCCGATCGATCCACGCGAGTCTCCTGAGCCCCGGTCGGTCCGCGCGCCGTCACCTGAGCCCCGATCGATCCACGCGTCGTCTCCTCAGCCCCGATCGCTCCACGCGCCGTCTACGAGCGCCGATCGGTGCACGCTCCGTCTCCTGAGCCCCGAACGTTCCACACGCCGTCTCCGAGCCCCGATCGATCCACGCGCCGTCTCCTGAGCCCCAATCGGTCCACGCGTCGGCTCCTAAGACCCGATCCATCGACGCGTCGTCTCCTGAGCCCCGATCGATCCACTCGCCGCCTCCTGAGCCCCGATCGCTCCACGCGCAGTCTCCTAAGCCCCGACCGGTCCACGCGCCGTCTCCTGAGTCCCGATCGGTCAACGCGTCGTGTCCTAAGCCCTGATTGGTTCAAGCGCCGTCTCCTGAGCCCTGATCCGTCCACGCGCGGCGTCGAGCCGCGATCGGTCCACGCGCCGCCTCCTGAGCCCCGATCGGTCCACGCGCCATCTACGAGCCCCGTTCGGTCCACGCGCCGTCTCCTCAGCCCCGATCGGTCCACGCGTTGGCTCCTAAGCCTCGATACGTCCATGCGCGGCCTCCTTAGCCCCGGTCGGTCCACGCGCCGTCTCCGAGCCCCGATCGATCCGCGTAACGCATTCTAAGCCACGGTCCGTCCACGCGCCGTCTCCGAGCACCGATCAGTCCACGCGCCGTCTCCTGAGCCCCGATCGGTCCACGCGCCGTCGCCGAGCTGCGATCGGTCCACGCGCGGCCTCCTGAGCCCCGATCGGTCGACGCGTCGTCTCCTGAGCCCCGATCGATCCACGCGTCGTCTCCTGAGCCCCGATCGCTCCACGCGCCATCTCCTGAGCCCCGATCGGTCCACGCATCGTCTTTTAACCCCCGATATGTCCACACGCCGTCTCTGAGCCCCGATCGATCAGCGTGACGCATTCTAAGCCACGGTCCGTCCACGCGCCGTCTCCGAGCACCGATCAGTCCACGCGCCGTCTCCTGAGCCCCAATCGTTCCAAGCGTCGTCCCCTAATATCCGACCCATACACGCGTCGTCTCCGAGGCTCGATCAGTCCACGCGTCGTCGCCGAGTCCCGATCGGTCCACACGCGGCCTCCTGAGCACCGGTCGGTCCACGCGCCGTCTCCGAGCCTCGATCGGTCCACGTACCGTCTCCGAAGCCCCGATCGGTCTACGCGCCGTCTCCTGAGCCCCGATCGGTCCACGCGCCGTCTCCGAGCCACGATCGGTCCGTGCGCCGCTTCCAGAGCCCCGATCGGTCCACGCGTCATCTCCTGATCTCCGATCGGTCCACGCGCCGTCTCCTAAGCCCAGATCGGTCCACGCGCCGTCTCCGAGCCCCGATGGGTCCACGCGCCGTCGCCGATCCCCAATTGGTCCACGCGCAACCGCCTGAGCCCCAGTCGGTCCACGCGTCGTCTCCGAGCTCCAATCGGTCCACGCGCCGTTTCCTGAGACCTGATCGGTCCATGCGTCGTCTT